>CM067379.1:76834276-78034276 GCA_034510155.1 Eucriotettix oculatus | reverse complement strand
CTATGGTCATCTTTTCAGGTACTGTGTGTTCAAACTTAAGAGACTTGATAATCCTTTCTCAAGTGGATATGGTGGTGATCATTCATAGTTATGTGAATCGTAATTTGATTGTTTTATTTTCCAGCATGCATCATCGTCGCATATAATTTGGGGTACCCGCATGAGGACGACGAGACCAGACGAGACGAGACGGGACGGGCATGGAACAATAGTTGCCCGAGTTTCGGCACAATGCTGTGCGTGATTGACCCACGAAGCTTTTGTTCTCGGCCACCTGGAGAAGACTCACTAACCCTCTGTCTCAAAGTGCTTCACTTAATAGGGTTTACTCTATTCCTACGACTCCACAGGAAATTATTATAAAACTTATTTGATTTTACAAAATTATTGCAGCCCTACTGACTGTTGGATACGCATAGCTTTCGAGTTCATTAAGTGTGAAATTAACAATGGACAAAGTTTTCTAAAATTGAATGATAATAATTTACAATAACCAGGTATCATATATTCTATTTAAATTTACTGGTTTCAGTGTTCACATAAATAGCTGAATTATTAGGTCTAATATGCAACACTTCACTCATCAATCACAAATAATATTTATATTATTTTCTAAAACTATTAAATTCTGAAATTAAAATTACGCTGTGTAATTATATATATTTTGAAACCACAGAATAATTTTGATAATTGAATTATAAATTCTTTTTATGTACATTTATTCGACTTATAAAACAGAGTCTCGTTTGGTCGATGAATAAGTTTTACCAGATAAGTAGTTAATTTTATATATAACATTACGTTTCTCTCAAATGTTAATTTTTCGAAAGTTTAAATTATTGGAAGATTTAAAAATAACACGAATACCATAAATATCAAACAAGTCAATAAGTCTATACTCTATTTTTTTAAAAAAAGGAAAGAACCACGTGTGTCTATCAATTTGTTATTAGGCTCTTTAACAAGTAAATTATTTGTTTCTATTTTTATTTTAATATATATATATATCTTGATATATTGCGCTGGGCTTATAATAGGTTTCTATTCAGCCATTTAAGAAAGAGGGTACTTAAGTGAGAGGTAGCCTTTTTTAGATGCACCGCAGAATTTACCCAAATTCCCAAGGGCATTCGGGGAAAAAACGCCAGGGTTCTGATTAAGTTTCTTTTGTAAACATCACGCGATTTTTCTCTCCTCAACTTAGTGGAAATTATTATGTAGGTAGAGAATAAGACAGTCGACCTCCTGTGGTGTAGTGGCTAGCGTTGCTGCCTCACAACTCAAAGGTCCCGGGTTCGTGTCCTGGCATGGGCTTGGATGTTCGTGTGGTCATGGTCGAGAAGACCGGGATTAAGACTGTTGGAGGATCGATACGCTGACCACATGTCACCCCAAATTCTGAATGTGTCATGCTAGATGACAGTCCGCAGTCGACTCGGTAGGCCCAGGCCCTCAATGGGCTGTAGAGCCATGGAGAAAGAAAGAAAAATAGAATAAGACGAAATGACAATTTAAGAAAACTAACAACAGTATGATCTAAAAATAATTTTATTAAAATGTCTATATTGTAACTAGGTGAGCAAATAAATCTAGAAACCTGTTATGAAACCTATTAAACGAATTAAGTGAGAAATTTTATAGGCATCAGAGAATGCTTTTACTCAGTTTGTACCATTTCGTTGCTTAAATGAACATTTTATTGATAACACCTTATTCGTATATTGAAGTAAATAAGTTGAATAAGAACGAGAACTATAAAGTAGAAAAGTGTCTAAAAATAGAAAAATACTGATATTTTATGAACTTTAAAGCTCCAGTGAGTAATGAGACTGAATGAACAGAAAAAATTATATGACTTAAGAAATCTCATACTTCATTCGAATCCAGTCTTAAATTTATACAAAGAGATTTTTTTTAAGAAGGGATACGGGAGGTAGAATAAGATCCATTCGCCCATGGCTATTGTTTAATGATCCTATCCGGCATTCACCAAAATAGAATTCAGGGACAACCCAGAGAAAACCTGCATCAAGTAGGTCGCGCTTTCGGTACTAAATCTCAGGAAAATAAATTAGTGCGCCACTATTTTAGTTTTAAGAAAAATTACAAAACATATTCAATACACAGTAAGTTTGAAAACGTTTATTTAATTAGTTACTTATTTGAATCATATCTGGATACAAATCAAAAGGTTTCAGCCCATACTTTAGGATTAAAAATACAATTACATTGTAAATTTTCATAACAAATGAAGTATTTTATGTAAATTTAGAATTAATGAGGTTATATGCATTGTAGAAATGAAATTTTGTTTTCACACGAGAACTGTAAGAGCTGAAAAGGAAAGAACAATAACAGAGAAAAATTATTCAAACAATTAACTAACAATTTAAAACATTTAAGTTCTTTTAACCCTCATGATCTGAATATGTTCAGGAATAAGAGATGAATCGTTTTGATTTTTATGTCAAGTATAAGGAAAAGAAAAAAGTAGCTAATTAAATGTAAAATAAAAATTAGTTATTTTATAATTATTGAAATGTCAGACATAATGAAATAATTAGAAGAAAAGGTGCTACATTAACAGTCCAAATTGCTTCAGTATTTTTAATAAGATCATACAGCCCTCATTTCTTGTAGTTTGAATTCTATTTGCTACGTCCGAGGCGAATAGCCTTTACATTAAAATAACTTAAAACTAATATGAACATTTTTCCTTCAATTATGTATGTTTAAGTGGAATACTTCATCGGACAATTAAATTAATATGCAATACATTAAAACTACGAAAATTAAAAGTATGAAGGCTTGTGATACATTTTGTGTTCGTGTGTAGACATCGTAAGATAGACGTGAAAAGTTAGGATTAGTTATTGGAAATATAACGAGGTTCGTGGAAAGAGATTTTGAGGCGGAGAAGACAGAAAATTGCTAGCCGTTGGACAGAAAGTATGAAAATATGAGAGCTGTGTGAAGCTCTTGAGACATCAGGAGATTTCATGGCTCAAACGAGATCCTCTATGCAGTCATCGACAGGCGCCTCCAGATCGTCAGTCCAAAGCAGACCGAAGGTGAACGCCGTCAGAGAATGTCGCTGTAGTCCTCTACGGATCGTTAATTTTGATTTTATAATGTTCACTTGACCAGAACCATTTGTCACAAATTACGCTGCTTCTTTTGATTCACCTTACAGGTGACTTGATTTTAATGTGTTCAAGTATATCATAAATTTATTAATACTCACCGTTCCATCAATATCTCAATTTATCATTGTTCTACCTTTATGTAAATTCATTTTGTTTTATTCTGGATTTTTGAATTTTACTAATTAAAATAAATGTCGTCTTTTCCTTAAATATATTTGTCATTATTATTATTATATTTTCCTTCAGATGATATGTTCCCAATATTAAATAATAGCTTAATTAATAAACCCTTGATATTTTACAGTTGTATCCCAACTGTTTAATACTATATTTAATTATAACAATGCTAACCAGAAAAAGTGTTTGATAAAGTGTAACATCAAGTTCCCTAAAGTAAAATAAAGAACCATTTTTGGACACCTACTATAGCTTAATAAAAGATTACTTAAGTGGGAGAACGTTTTTTGTTAAATAAAACAAATATATCTCCGCTTCTAAACCAATACCTAATACAATCAGGTGTACCTCAGGGTACCGTGGTTGACCCTCTGCTTTAGCTGATATATTCTCATGACATCCCGCTACCTAACCGATCAACAGTAGCATTTAAGCAGATGACCTGACCGTTCTTAAAACTTCGAGCTAAATTTCACGAAATCAAAATTTTGTTCAATAAATGGAGAATGAAAATCAGTCTTCAAAAATCGATAGTAGCTCCTTTCACTCTAAGACGAAAAATTTACAACCAGAATCTACAACTCTAAAACCAGGACATACCAACTGATACTGTAGTCAGATATTTGGGTCTTCCCTTCAATCATCATATCAAATACTTGTTGGAAGGATAAGACAAAGAATCCGTCATCTCTAGCCTCTTCTGCAGGAAAAATCTATTCAATTGTGGAAGTTCCAATCGTCCATTCAAAAAATAGAAGACTAAAGCGGAAGAGACTCCATGATTTGATTGGCTAAAGAAGGGGAAATAAATAAATAAATGTAGTCACAGAAAACAAAAAATAGTTTCGGGGAGTTGGTGAACTGTACAGGATGGGACATTTCATGCCAATTGAACCTTTTTGAGTTTACTATACGATTTGTGAACAAAACTGTACAGTCCTAGGACAAAAAGTAAAATAAAATTTACAAAAAAAATGATAACCAGAGAAACTATTAATTCTTTTTCTCTCTCAGAAATTGTTTCTCTTTCTGTCCTAATTGTGAGGACGTTGGTCAACAGAGTGCATATTATCGCGGATTGAAAAAATATTTTCTCAGGAACTGAAAACTTCGAAGGAACGAAATTAAATGTCAATAAAAATAGATAAGCAATATTGTAGACAGGCTATGATGAGCGTAGTAGAAGATTTATTGACAAATGACAAATTGACGTGAAGATAGAACAAATGGTTCACTTTGAGATATTAATTCATTGGCACTTGCGGAAAAGTAAGATTTAATTTATACTTGCCATCCCGGAAGGCTGAAAACACGAAGTTAAAAATGTGATGCCTGGAAGATGTTTGTAAACCCATATTTTGCTAAATAAGCAGATTATAGTGTCTGGAGACTCGAGGGCGAAATCTGTCGTCTCTCTCCTAAATGCCAGGAATTTGAGTGAAATGATGGACGACGTTGAGGTTGGTCTCTGGTCACGTCAAAGGAACAGATGGTGAATTTTTCTTTGCTTAGGGGACAGGGCCTACCTGCTCCAACTGTAAACATCCGGCCCCGAACCACTAATTTACGGCGCAAAATAGAGGCGCCTCAAAGCGCAACATTTACATCTAAATCGAAAACATTTATTTTCTTCTATACAAACAAATAAATTCATTCGTTTAAGATTCACAATATGTACATATTTATAAGATGTGTTTAAAAACGTAAGTTTCTATAATAATACGTATTTCGTGTCATTTTTTGTGCGTCTCCGCATTCTCTATTGTGGTCTCTCAACTGTTAGTTTTAGGAAATCAATACCTTTCGCTTATATTTTATTTATTGTTCGTCTAATATTAGGCGCAGCCCGGTGGCAGAGACAAAATGAAATTACTTAAACATAAATACTCCTAATATAAAAAATAATCATAGTCCTTTAAAATTTCTATACTCCAGAAAGAAAAAAAGTAACACTACAAGAATTACATTAGCTTAACAATTCACTTTACTTTGACTTTCACATTTAAATTTGAATATACATTTATATTATTTAATCAATACCTTTCGCTTTTACTACGATTTTTTATACGACAGATCTTAAGAAAATCGGATACGGCTAAATTAGTTCAATTTATTGCTGATGCTAGTAGTAGTCCCGTAGACAACTTCTCAGCTAATGCACCTTTCCTCGGCCTTCGGATTGATGATAAATTAAAGTGGAATGACCATATGGATCTACTTGCTGGGAAACTAAGTTCAGTTTGTTATTCTCTGAGAATACTAATGCAACACGCTGACAAAAAGTACGCCAAAATGGTTTACTTCGCGTATTTTCATTCAATTATGAGCTATGGCATATCTAATTGGGGAAACTGCTCCAGAAGCAATGAAATATTTAAGTTGCAAAAGCGTTCCATTAGAATACTATCTAGTACGAATTCTAGGTCGAGTTGCAAACCTTTCTTCAAATACTTACTTTACCAAGCGTATATATTCACGAAATATTAAAGTTTGTAAAGCGGAACATTAATTTGTTTAAAAAAATGGGCTAATTTCATGAATACGCGACCAGAAATTGTTCAGCTCTAAGGTCGGACAAGCATCGCCTTGATCTCCACCAGAAAAATATTCACAATACCGGGATAATTTTATACAACAGCCTTCCTCCAGAGGTTAAAAACAATAACTACAAAAGTTTCGTAAAGCAGAGTAAAACTAATCTATTAAACGGCGTGTTTTACTCGGTACAGGATTTTCTTAATAGTCCCTCTAGTATTTGAAATCAAGGTTCCTGCAAAAGTGTTGATTGAGCTGCCTTTTAAAAGAACACACCACATATCTTTAAACAGTTTTTCTGCTCTTTTGTTTGTTTGTTTCATGTATTGCCTGGAGCTACTACGGAAGGACAGTTTCCTGGTCGCGGAGCACCAAGTAGTCAAATCTTCATTGCGTGTTTCTCAGTGTGTGCTTGTGATCTGTTGTATGCGTGTAGTGTTTATACTGACTTTAGACTATATACATTTTCTTGTATTAATTTATTTTAAGATTATTTGTAATTAATTATGTACCTTATTTTGTTCGTTATTTGTAATGTATGACGTATCCTATTTCTTCAATCGAGGACTAATGGAAATAACAATAAATCTAAAAGCTCCACACACATCGATTTATGTATAAATAAAATCATATTTTATATTATGGCCAAGTTTTAAGTCTTATATTTTCATTACTTTTCATATTTCACATATTTTTTAATATGCAGTTTTATAAAAATATTGACTTGATGGAAAATTTTTTTTCGTGATCAGGTGGAAAATCTCAAAAAGGCGATGTGAAGCCTGTACTTTACGGTGTGTGGGATTTTTACCCACTAAAAACCACCTCCCTAACAAAAACTGGTCTGTAGAGACCAACCATTAGTTTTAATTGGTTAATTCTTATATCTAGTTACTTATTTGCTAAATTAGTCCAATGACATCCTTTAGATTTTTTGTTGTCCTACGAATTTATTTCACGCTCACGCAGCGTGCTTTATTTTGTAATTTATCACTCATATTAATTCAAATTGTTTACTTCTTGAGTCTTCTGAACAGGTACTTATTGTCCGAGAGCTGAAGAACTTCTGTGTTTTCATGCCAGCAAAGCCTTTCTTCGTGCTTGCCCACAAATCTTTTAATTTCTTCTTTGACAGTTGGAATGGCAAAGTCTTTATGGATATCAGCGTTTCTAATGTACCATGGGGCATTCACCATAACACGTAAAACTTTATTTTTGAATGTCTGTATTTGGTTGATATTATTTTATTTTGCACATCCCCATAGTTGTATACCATACGACCAGGTTGCTTTGTTTATACACCAAAGTTTTGTTATATAAAGACAGGTTGGAATATCTTCCAATGAGCCATCTATACTGTCCATACTTTATGTTGAGCTCTTCCTTTTTCTTTTTTACGTGTTCTTTCCATCTTAACTTAGTATCTAGTGTCATACAAAGATATTTGGCTTTCGTATGGTACTGTGGTTCCGTTTATGTGCAGAAATGGAGGGAGAGGCAATCATTTTTTTATTCGTAAAGTTAGCATGAATGGATTTTAATTCATTCAATTTAATTTTCCATTGTCTGGTCCATTAATATATAGTATTAGTAGCGACTTGTAGTACTTCTGTGGATGTTGTTGGATTGTGCCCCGTGGCTAATATTGCTGTATCGTCGCGAACTTGACGAGTTTCACGTCATCTAATTTTGGGATGTCACTTGTAAAAAGCAGATACAGGACTGGTCCAAGAACACTTCCTTGTGATACACCTGATTGAATTTCTTTTAAGTCAGAGTATTCATCATCTTGTTTGATTCGGAAAAGTGTATATTAACTATGTAGGAGTTTATAATTTGTCTTGGCAGAATCCTGTTCAACGTAAATACTAAACCTTGATGTCACACTCTATCGAATGCTTGCGCAACGTCAAAAAATAACGCTGAGCAGATTAATTTATCTTCTATCGCTTTTTCTGTTAAGTTATATCTGTAATCCTATGAACTTGTTCAAACGTTGAGTGTTTTTCCCTGAAGCCAAATCGATGGTCTGGAATAAATTTACTTTCTTGTATGGACGTTTTTTATCTTTTGAGCAGAAGTTTCTTGAACAATTTTGAGATTACTGGTAAGAGTGATATCGGTCTGTATGATTTGACATCATGTGGTGGCTTACCAGGTTTTGGTAACCTTATTACTACAGCTACTTTCCAGCTGGCAGGTACGTGCTTCAATCTGAATGCTGCATTGAACAGGTATGTCAGCATGAGGATACCTTTCTTTGGTAGCTGTTTTAATATTTGTCCTGTTATCAGTTCAAATCCTGGCGCCTTCTTTGAATTTAAGTTAAATTTTATTTCTTCCGCTACTTCCTTTGGGGATACAGGCTTTATTTCTTCAGATGCAGTGTTATTGACTTCTTCGAGAACGTCATCAGTTTGGATTTTATTCGGAGTAAAAGTGTTAGCAAGATGTTCAGCAAACAAGTTTGATTTTTGTTTATTATCTCTCGCCCAATTTTCCAGTCCTTTCCTAATAGGAGGTTTTGATGTTATTGGTCTCTTAATTCTATTTGCGACTTTCCACAAGGAATAATCTATGTCTTTTTTATGCTGCTAGGTTTGATAGAAATTGTCTGATTGAGTCCTCTTTGAACTTTCGAATTTCACGTTTCAGTTTTTGTGTTTTGTTATTAAGGATATTCTTATCGTCTGGGTGCCTTGTTTGCTGCCATCTTCTCCAAGCTAATATTTTCTCTTTGACTAGGTTTCTGATGGAAAATATGATTGTAATTTTTGTATTCAGCACTAAAATAACATCAGAGTCAACTATTAAAACTTCTGTAGTTGATTGATTGAATGAAGGAAAAGACGTAAAAACAGCATACTTCACAATGTATGTAAAAATTCATAGACACAATTGTATTAATTTTAGTAACTGTACTTTCACTTCACTGCAAATGTTTGTTTGTAAGAGAACTACAGTAGGTAACATGTTATTAAGAAGAAAATATTTTACTACGTCACTATACTGCTTTCGGGCTTTAATTTTAAGTATGTGATCCACTTTAGCGGAAATATGATGGTTTTTTTAACTGGATTGGAATATAGTATACTTATATATGTCTTGCACATTTCTTAAATTGTGCAGTTTGACGCCTTTTGTCTAATGTCTTGAACTGTCTCCAACACGTCAACTTACGAAACTGATCCCAACGGAAGGACCAATATTCTAAAATGGGAAAGAGCTCCAACATGAAAAGGCCCAGTTATATAGATGGATGGGATCATTAATTCAAAGTAAAATGTAGAAAACAAAACACTGGATTTCATTCTTAAATCGGACCACCATCCACTAGTGGAATATATTACCTTTGGAAATCTATGAAGATGTGACTTTCCTCACCAATATAAATTAATATTAATGCATAGTCTACTTTAAATGTTTAACCCAGAGTGATGTGAAGTGTTAATATGTTTCTTGTAGTGTTTTATGATTGCCGACCTCCTGTGGTCTAGTTGCTAGCGTCTCTGCCTCACAACTTGGAGTTTGAATCCTGGTATGGGCTTGGATGTTTATGCCGTCATGGTCACGGAGACCGGGATTAAGTAAGACTTCTGGACAATCGATACGTTGACCACGTGTTACTATAAATTCGTAATGTGCCATGTAAGATGACCCGGTGGGCGAAGGCTTCGAATGGGTTGCAGAGCCAAGGAAAATTTAATTATGTACCTGAAAATCAATACAAAATAAAAAAAACGACGAGTAAGCCACCTTGATAGTTCTATGACTGTCCTTTCTCAGAACTCTCATCGCAAAATGCAACGAAATTTCCTTGCGACATAGTTGACATCCCAAACCACTATTTAATTACATACTTACATATATATATGTACAATTATGTCTCATATACTGGAAATGGGGGATAATATTTGCCAAGTTTTGGGAGTTGACTAAATCGTTTTTATATCTGAATTATCCATAGTTATGCCACGACTGACATTAAATCGAATTTCTATGACAATAGGTTTGGTTAAATTTTTCATTAAGTACATTAATTGGTTGTATACCGACGCTGTTTCTTCTTATTTATCTACCTGCTTTAAGTACAGCTCATAGTTCCTATTTCTTTATGAGAATGACGTAGCTTTAACAAGTAAGAGTATGATCATTTTCATTCATTCAATGAGAACATTGTAGATATCCTAAAAATTTACTGACCTCAGGAATCTATTTTACTCAATACATTAATTTAGTGTTAGAACAATTGTTTGAATTATCATACAATTATTCGAAGCGTTTTATCAGATCATACCATATAAATAAAATAAAATTAAGGTATCCGTCAGGTAAATTTTTATACTTATTCTGACATCATTTCTGTTGGCTGGTTCCTTGGACGGGAGTGGAATGTTAATGAAGAAAGTCCAACACCTTTTTACGCCGGCAGATGGTAATAGGGTCAGGGTGTGAGGTTCGTTATCTGCTGCAACTTGCAAGCTCAGGATTCCTCTCTCAACTTTTAACGAGCGTTGATGCCAGGAGGAGTAAGCTGTTTCTTTCTGCTCCTAGCCTTAGTGTGACTGTTGTCCAAATTTAACTCTGACAATGGGTCCGTTCTGATGAAAAAGCCAAACCGTTATCTCCTACAAATTCAAAATCCTTTCACGCGACGCCTTGTTACGTACAGGGCTAAACTTTCCTCTGGAATTGTGATGAGTCAATGCGCAGTAGTTAAATGTTCTGTGACTACATTAGGATATATTATTCGATCATTATCATTTCAGTTCTGGGAAGAAAATTTCTAACCGAGACTTCAGCAAATACATTTTTATGACGTGGAAAACAAAGAAGATGCTATCAGTTGAATAACTCAACCCCAAATGATATTTTATGTTATGAGGAAACGTTTTGTTTCGAGAAATTAATTATGGTCGGGGAAAATGTTTTGATACCCTTGTTTAACTAAAAGTTACGAGAATATGGAATTGAAAGTTGACAGTCTGGAAAGTGACAGTAAGTCAGAATGACGATAATTAGAACAGAAATCATATTAATAACTTTATAAAAAAAACTATATGACAGCTATGCCATATGTAAGAAACCCATTCAATTTTATAGAATTTAGAGCACTTTATGTTCATACACACCAACTATTAAGTACTATGTAGGAATCCAACATCAGTAAATTTGTTTTAAGGGACACTACATAGTACAGTTATAGAACACTACGAGTATATAACATAGTTATAGAAGCTTTTGTATATACTCCTCATAACTAAAATTGAGCGTCTCTTTCTGAATGTAAAAAAATATTCAGCTTTAGCTTTGACGATTTATTCGACTCTGACTGTTTGTGAAAGAAAACTGCTCGTCCCATTAGAAGCTGTCTAAGAAGTCAATGCATTTATAACACCGATTTTGAAATTATAATATTCCCTTTTGTCCTATTTTAAAGACATCATAGAATGCATATGTAGCCATGTACAGACCAAACTCACAAAAGAATGCCAGGATGACATATTTTTTTGTCCATTGGCAAATATTCTTAAGTGGGGTACTACTTTAAATTAAAATGTATTGCAAAAAATCAGCAAGATTCTATAGGAAGACAGAGATCTTAAATAAAAAGTCGAAGTTTCTAATTAAAAAATTGATTTATACATTTTGTGCAACGTTAAGTTTTCTGACATTATGAATATGCATGTGTTTGGTTTCTTGAAACAGAATGGTTTCTTTTTACTAAAAGTTTATGTTCATATGTATATAGAGTTGCAGTCAATACACTGTAATCAAAAAAATGGAAGTCAGCGGTTTCCAATTATTTTAAACCATTCTAATAAAGTTCGACACCGAATTAGACGTTAAAAATAATACTGTATTAAAGCACTGGAGTAAATTTGAAACTTAAATATGTTATTCTTCTTCGTTGGCTCTACAGCCCATTAAGGGCCTTGGCGTACCAAGACGACTGCGGACTGTCATCTACTTTAATATGTAGGTCTCTATAATATGCACAAAAAATCATGTTTTAGAGGGTACTATTAGTCACGTGGTTTGGGTGAATGAGATTACTGACCCGTTTCTAATATAAAATGTTATAAAAGAAAGCATGTAGGAACTAACAAATAAACTGTCGGTCAAAATATTCAAAATCCCATAATGAAAAATCGGTTTAATGAGAAGTACTGTTAAATTGGCTTAATGATTAATGATAGCCCTTTTCAGATTTATAGTGTAACTAGGAAAGTCCTGACAAAGTTGACTTCCTGTTCCAATTTGTCAATAATTTAAAATTATGTACTGTAAGGATAACGTGGAGAGATATTTTCGTCTAATTAAAAAGTGATTTGTAAAGTAGAGTTATAGTTATTTTAAACTTTTTGACCATTCAGTCTCAACCTGTTAATGGTATAAAAATATATTTAATACTTCAGAGGGCAGATGCAAGAGTTCTCTAAATTTCTCATCACAGTCTCAGCAGGTGACCCATTAATTTGGAGAAAATGTAAATAATTAAAAGTGAAATAAGTGAAATGAAGAAATAAACATATCTGACCGAAATATCCAAAATAATGTTAAACTTTTTTCGAAAAATAACTAAGTCCAAACATATTAGTAATAAGCGAGTCTTGAACTGGACTATTTGAGAAGCTATATCAGTTTAACTCTCAAGGAACCGATTGTTATGCTGGCTGCATGCCTTACGTCCGCTGAAAGTTAACGTAAAGTATAGTACCATATCAGACAATTATTATTCACAGCACGTTAAAACTGTTTACGACAGTGAAATACAGTACTCGGTATGTATTTAGTATTAACGAGCATATGATAATTACGATCAAGAACAGTTTCCGAAAGGGAAACCGATCTTCGAGATGGAGAAATCATTAAAATTACGGGATTTTTTCGATCTTTTCGGTTCAACCGTACTTTTAGCAGAATTATTAGCGGAGGTGTTTCGACTTACGTAATAAACTCAGATGTACAAGATTTGCACTAGAAACAGATAGCATGATAGGACAATTCAGACAGTCCCCAACGACCTCAACGTTAACGGGACTTTAATACGGATTAAAAAAATTCTTACTTACAAACCACTATTGAAATTGCTAGCTACATGCTCCAGCAGGGAAGCAAAAGAATGTCCTATTAAAATGCTATAATATCGTTGGGCAAGTTAAAAAAAACAGGAACCTGAGGTTTCTTCCTTGACACAATTAAGAAAAGTAAAGATATCACACAGATAAGACAGTTGCAGAGAAGACAAGGAGTGGGGATGGCTATAATGTAACCTAACTCATCTATTTTCAGATCACCCCAACTGATTTGCAAAACATGCAATGAGAAGCTCACGGTTTTCCCATTCAATCTTCTTCTCCCGTAAATTCATCCAGAAAGAAACGCCTTTTATTCTAGATTGAAAAGGAGGACTTCTGTACTTCACTCGATAAAACATACAGCTTACCAAAACAAAACAGTTTTCAACAGTATCTATTATATCAAAACTGTACAGAATGTAAACGGGGAGTTGCAAATCACCTGAAGGTTGATGCGACGATAAATAAATTTAAAAAATTGACATGACGACGAAGTTATATGAAAAACATATAATGATATAAGAAATATGAACAATTTTAGAGACTAGAGAATGCAGGCTTTGCCGGTGGATAGACTGATTGAGAAGTTCTCGGGATTTCACCCGGGGTTATGTCATTTGTTCGAGTAGTTACCATAAGACGATGGCGGAGTAAGCCTTCGAAACGTTGTATCTTACAAATGACATAACCCGGATGAAATCCCGAGAACTTCTCATTTAATTTCAGAGACGTTTAAAATAATTAACATAAAATACACTTTGATCGTGTTCTGCATAGGTTCTGTTTCTGTGATGAACATATAGTCTTTGGGATTACTCTATGTTAAAGCAAAACTGGAAAAAACAATAATTCAAAGTAACGTAGAGCTTACAATTATAGGTTAATCCAAGTACTATACTTTAAGATTAGGTTTATTTAGTTCTACGTTATTGCTACATTGTATCAGGAACGTGTTATGAACCGAAAGTCCAATTTTATGAATCAACATGAATGCGTCACTGATGGAATATTTACTCATAATTTGAGGATAATAGCATTACTTTTTGAAACGCTTCATGTTTTCCCCTTTATTTTTCCCTTCACCTTTTTTCTAATCGATTACAGGTTTAGTTCTGTTCGGGCACCGAGCTTAAACTTGGATGGTTGTCTAACAAATGTCAAAGAAAATTGAATTCTTTTTAAATGTAATATTTAAAATACCAACACATGTCAGAATAAGATAATTATAATTTAGTTTAAATTTGTGAACAATATGTTACAATATCAAGAAGCTTAAGATAATCTGGTTCCATCAAGTTGGCTGTAAAGTTGTATCACGGACTGTTGGACAGAATGAAATTCATAGCGTTTAAATGTGGTGGTTCACAAACAAAATATAAAATATGAAATGAAATAATTGGGTTACTATGAAAGAACAAACTATAATGAAAATGTGTTGTAGTTGCTGAATATACATGCTTGACAAATAATGGAAGATAGTTGCAGTGGTCGTCGCGGAGATTGAAAGAAAAATCTGCTGGAGGATTATTACAGCCATTCGACAGAAAAAATTAGGATTGACTAACACATGCAGTGTTTCTTGCGGTTAAATAGTAGAATGGAGCAGTCTCTTGGCGTGAATTGTGTTCATTGCCGTGGTTGTTCTGTAATGGAGTCGCTTGTTGCTGGCTGAGGGACGAGGATGAAGTGGAATACGAGTTCGCCATTACGCTACAAACAGCAGCCATCAAACTTTATGGACACATCTGCAAAACATTTAAAATATGCTTCGCGTCAAAGTGCGCTCTCTGGCGCCGCCGCAATAATATAAATTAATATATTGCACGTCCTTCCTAAAATCTGATGTTTCTCTGTGCCATTATCAGACGTTTCCCTTCGTTTGAGTAGTGGCGATCGCCGGAACAACGAGTCATGTTTTATTTTATTTAGTTGCAGTTTCTGTTGTTCATGAGCCAAATTGTCACTTGCTCTGTTATTGCGTAGTTAAGCTCTGAGACACTGCATATAAGTAGTTTCATTAATTATGCCCAACTCACTAATGTTGGCTTGTATTTGCCGCAGAACATACACATTTTGGTCGTGACGTTTAACAGCGATGTATTGTATACATTATAATGCCAACAATGAAACAGACCACTCGCATGAAATGAATTTCCACATTAATAAATTTATATGATGTCAAAGGCTTCCACAGTTCATCTAATTCTAAATGCTATAACTGTGCACAGTCTTGAAAGTTTCAATAGTATCTATACATTCGAGAAACGATATCAAAAAATATATATACTGCTTTTCAAATAGCTTACTTACCCTAATATATGTATATTATCAGATTAATTTTCTTCATTTTACACCAGGTAATACTTGTACAGTGCAATACGCAAGGTGATATATATTACGACGTATTATGAGTGTCGTTTTAAATTTATTACATAAATATCGTAAAACAAGTAATTACGTTATATGTTTGTGTATACATAAAAGCATGAATAAAAAAATTATTATGGGGGGAGAGGGTTTCACCTTTATAAAAATTTTCTCAAAGAACCAAAGAACTACAAGAGGATATATTAATTACACTTTGAAAATATATCTGAGTTTGGGTGACATAATATCGGTGATAACCATGAAAAGTAAGTAATTAGACATTTTAAATGTTGATAATTGTAGGACACCCAACGTCAGGAAATAAAACAAATAATTAGTGATTATAAAGGGGAAATTGTGATCATTCTTAAGAATTATAACATAAAATCGATAATTAGTTGGTTTTAAAGTATCTGGGATTTAGTAAATTTTTGTAACTACGTTACTACATCACATATGGTTTTAGAGATCGTGGCTTTGTGAATAGAATTGATTGCTACTAATAAATTCAAAGCTGTACGAACTTCCCTGCACCAAAGCAGTTGCGAGTCCCTTATTACAGTTGTGTACCGCAGTGAAGCCGAACACGTGTTAGATAATATAATTCTTCAAATATGAGAATTAAGTAATCTAATTTCGCTCAATAATACATTATATTTAATCTAGAAAAATACTAAAGCTAATTATTTTTGTCTTATTCATATTGCTAAGCATTTTGTATAAAGCTAAGTGCAGTTTCACTTGTTCATGAGCCAAATTTTCACTTGTACTGTTATTGCGTAGCGAAACTCTGAGAAACTGCATGTAAGCAGTTTTATTAATTATGCCTAACCAATATATATATGACGGTTTCCATTATTCGTACTTACCTTGCACGTAAGCCACTAGAATGGTGAATGTTAATCTAGAATACCAATACTGAGATTTTTTCTTCAATATTTCATTCCTCAGAGTTTACTCTGAAGCAGAAAAATGCCTTGTCTATTAGTTACTGATTGTATGTTTTCTCTTAACGTCATTGAAAAAATCCTAAGCGGGCTACTTTACGTTTATTTAATGTAATTGCCCTTTCGTATACTGTGAAACTGTTTATCACGGTCGTTAGTGTTAGAATTATCTTCAGGTCAAAGAATTGCCTATAGCTTTTCTTATTGATAGGACGTGACAAACTATTTGATTATGTGAAATACAGGTAATTAATATTACAAATTGTAATATCGTTTAACACTCACCATATCTATACTTAAATTGTTTGAATAAATGTGTTCAGGTAAGATGTGTTTGATTATAAAACAAAAACGTTTCTCGTCCTATATTACTATTCTCACGATGGATCTCCTAGGTTTCTGGCTACGAAGATTTACGCTGCATAACGACGAACAAAAATGCAGTTTTTGAAAATCATTCGGGGCTAAAAAAATTAAAATTTTCTTCTTATCGTTTTTAAAAATATCCTACTGTACGTGAGCCGAAAGTTGGGACGATAAATTTAGCGGAGTATACTGAAATGTCTAACATTTATTTCCTTATTTATACGTGAAATTGCGAATGTGTTGCCTTAAACAAAAACACACATTCAGAATAAATTATTTTGTTAAATACTAGGAAATAGCTATTTTTTATGGCGTACATTATTTAAAAAGATATTATTTTACTTTTTAGATACAGTGTAATGCGTGGAATTATATTCTATCGTAGTAAACCTTAGTCAAGTAAATATTAGGTGCAGGAAAGTCTTAAATCATAAAAGGGCGCTCAGGTTTTGTGACGAGAAATGTATTCAAGCTTCATATATAATCCTGACCGATTTTCAAATAACTACCTAATTTCGTTAGTCAGGAAGAATAACCAATTCTATCGTTATGTAATTGATGTTATACCTTTTTGTTAGAAATGAATATATATAAATGCCGTAGTCTGTTCATGACAATATTTTGGTACAGACAATAATGCATCATACTAAATAAATTTTGAGTTACTCAGCAATTAAATATTTTATTTATACAGGTCGCATCGCCTGCCTGGTCCTATAAGGGAGTTTCTTTCATAACGTGAACGAAGGGAAAGTCTCCAACTTGATCTAGGAGTATGTGAGACGTGAGAAAACAGATAATCATATTATATTTATGTCAATGGTCTGATACAACATAAAACAAAGAAGTTTAAAGCAAGAAGAGTGGTTAGTTACTAAACGGACAAATCGTATAAATAAAATAGTAAAGATTATTATAAATCCTATCTTCCATGAATTAATATTGGATGGAACTTGTCGATTAACTACTAAAACTCATGATTTCTGCACACGCTTTAGGGATTATATCAGTCGTCCGAAGATCTTAAAATAAATCACATATTTTTTAAACTGTTTTTGTACGCTTCGCCTGTTAAAGAAATAAAATCCTTTATTTATGAAACATCTATAAACCAAGTTGAACAGATAAAAATACATTTTCTTATTAAAACTCGTCAACAGTAACACATTTTCGGGACGATTTACTATATATTATGCAACTATATATCTTGTAAAGTATAGACCACACAGGCAAACCAATTATAAAAAATCCACGAAATATTAATGGTTGTTGTAAATCAAGGAATAATCTAAAAAAAATTCTTATCAATTGTACAATTATTCCTAACCTTAAAATATGTTATTTACAATGTTCTGGTTGAAGAATGGATTATCAAATTAGCCTTATACCGTGATAAATGCTATACGTTAACATATTTAAGTATTATTAACTGCTCGCTAAGAGTTATATTTACATATTAATATTTTAGTATAGTAACCTACTGCTATAATCAAATTTGTTAATAATCAAACGGAGAAATACTTTACTCGAGGAATCTCGAGAAAATTAAATTTATTCTCCTAAATTCCTTTAGAATAATAATAATTGAATCTTATTTTATTAGAAGAAAAAAATCGGGTAAATGCGATTCCGTAGATAGGGAGAAATCCAAAGATGGTAACTCAGAGATGTTTTTGTAGATCAACTGTTAGCGGAATAATATCAATTTTTAAAGTACTTTCTACTAGGAATTCATAACTATATATATTATTATTTATCAGCCAGAAAGAAAATAATAACTTTTATAAAACACACTGCTATATTATTTGAAGTACTAAAACTTACAGAAAAATATTTTTTGGTAATTGTATTCTGTGGAAGTAGAGCATGCTTTTATTTAGTTTAGTATAATTTTAGGATATCAGATTGCTTTATCTGTATTAAACAATGAACAGGAAGAGCTACGACATTTTGTAATGACGTGCGTTGAAAATAAATATCTCACAAAACTATCACATCCAAATAATTTATAAATGCAAGTATCTACCATATGCTGCAATGTGTATTCATTAAATAGTACTTCTATGGAATTATTAATGTTTTTCACAGACCTTCTTTGGGACTTAAGAAGGAAAAGTGAGGTAATTTTTCATAAATCATCAGGCGTTTTTATTCAAACCAGTGACGGTTGTTAAGAAATTAAGATTATACGGAAATAAAAATGATAAAATATTACTCATAACAAAATTGAGTAGAAAATATGTATATATATATATATTCTATTTAAAGAAATTATGTCAATTTTAGTAAAACATGAAATATATTCCACGTGGTAATTGGATTTACTCAAAGTATTAAGCATTCAATTAATTATCCGGCATATATAACTTACTAATTTTTGGATAATTCGTCTGTTTCATTTATATTATACTGAAATTTTTGTAATTATAATAAGGATTTTCATTTACAAAAATTACTATTATTTTATAAGTAATATATAATCTCACAATAACTGACATTGTAATAATCAGAATTTTACGTTAACTTGTATAATGAAAAGTTTGGGCATACGAAATCAGTGATTCAAAATCAAGCAAACTTGAGAAACCAAAATTAACAGGATTGTGTTCTTTAAAAAAATAAATATCTCATTTTTTGACTGTTTTACGTATCGTTCAGTAACTATTATATTGCTTTATAGAAATTTGTATTTTAATTACGTAAGAAAAATTGAAAAAGTGTATTTGTTTTCTTCAATTTTGCAAAAAAAATAACAACAAATAATAAGGAAACTAGTATATAATTCTACGAAATAACTGGTCGCCATGCATCCGATTTAAATTTTAGCATAATTTTGTAATATTGAGACTGAACTCGTTGTTTGTTGGTTATGTGCTCTTATATCATATATTTGTTATCTATGGTAATTATATAGATGTCAAAGCAACAGAAATGATTATTATTCATTATCATCAATTAGTGCCCACATTTATGTTCGTATTGTAAACGTACCTTGTACACAGAAAACGATATACATTGTTTAACTATGTAATAAGTAATTTTCATAATATTTCATAAATTAGTTTGCAATGCATTTTACTTTGTGGTCTTGTTTCTAGCTGGAATCACAGTGGTCATGGGTGTTAGTGTGCGTATTTGTGTTCACTAATCGGGTAACCCTTACAATGAAATTAAGATCCCCTAAAAATACTTAAGTAGTCGCTAATGACCTTAGCTGTTTATGCGACATGAAATAAAAAGAAAGCTGCCAAGGTCGAAAAATATATTTGTAATCAAGAAATATAAGTCTCAAAAATAAAAAAGGTAAGCAAATCCGACAAAATCGAAAAATATATGTTTGTAATCAGGAAATGTATCAAGTAGTTGGTAATTTATTGATGAGTCGATTAACAGAAAATTTAAGAAATGTCTGGGCTGTTATATTTCACGCGTGTAATCATTATGTACTATTTTCTCAGCAAGATGAAGCAATATGTGGAATTGTTTAAATGAAACGTGGAAATCGCTTAGTGGAATTTTTAGAAAGAATAAAACACTATCTGCGATAAAAAATAGAAATTATAAAAGCTAATAAAAACATACCAAACTGATAGTAGCTGACAGGCGGATCAGAAGACGAAATAGAAATAAAATGACATGAAAAAATTTACAACAAAGATTTTTACGTAGAAACAAGAAGTCTGAAATCTGGATAAAACTGACACGATGTTTCTATGAAAAATGTACAGAATTTGGTAGAAAAACTTTGTTAAAAATTGCAGATCGAAGAAGGTAAGAATATAAAATGAGTTTCTCTAAAAGTTGTCTGGATGGGGATCCATATGGAAACTTTTCAACCCTACAGGTAAAGTTATAGGGGAAAATATGTTGAAATATTTCTCGTGTGAACTAGGAACAAAATAACAGAAATTGTATTTATTTTTTCATGCTAGCGAATATCAAGTCAATATATTTTATAGAACCTCCATAAATACTAAAGGGCATTATTTTTAAATGTCTATGCAACTATGTAAATGAATATAGAACACTTCGTAACACTTAAAATCTTGTAGGAACTATCAGCCGTAATTTACCAGCATCTATTATATTTGGGGAAACATTTCACAGAAATTCTTGGACGAGAAGCAAAAGGACCTGTATCGTTAGTCGCCAATAGTACAAATAAACCAAACGTATATACATGAAATATTTTTTAACATATCCACTCATCTGATAAAATATTATTATAACTACAATTTAACGGAAATATTAGTGATGTATATTAGAAGCACCGTAGGATTTTGGGAAAGATAATGGTTATAAACCAAAATTAATGTACTTTCAGTTAATTTACTTGGATGTTTTATATACGAAATCATTTAATGGCTGCTAGATAACTATTAAGTGTATATATATATGTGAATACAGTTCTCTAATATTCCTAGTTAATTTGCAGTCACATAAACTTTATGTAATACATTTACGACCCAACAGAAATATTTGGGTTTGAAAAATGTAGATCTTCAAATTTTGATCACGGTGATTTTACAAAGCAGTGATTTTAGTTTCGTGCCCATGTATTGAAGACACTACCAATGTTCTTAGTCAAAGAATAACATTTTAATTAAAATGTGTCTTAATATTAGGTCGCAGTTTGAAGTCATTGCTCTGAAATTATTAATGGTTGTATCAAAATTGTGAAAAAGTATATTGGGGAAGTCGGGGTAGAAAGGGATACCGTATTCTTTTACTGCGTATTGCTGGAGTTTGGTAGATTGGGGTGGAACATTGTAACTGGGGAAGACAAATGTCCTGTCAGCCGACTTGACCAAGTTCTTAATACACCTTGTGATTGAATTTTTCTTTTGGCGTCTGACATCCGTGAATTTTTAATTTTTGCAGCACTTCGGCAGAAGGTAATCTACAAAATTCATTGCTTTTATCTCTTTAATAGTATATACACGTAAACTACGCGTATTTAGCATAATATTTAAATCCGCTTGTATTAATGCTCGGTGAAAAACCTTAAACTAAAACTTGCGTGCGGGACGGAACGGGAAACTATAGCATAAGGCAAAAAATAATATATTATCAAGAAAAATAGGAAAGCCCGACAGACACACCCTATAAGAATGAGTTATAGGATGCTGTACCTGAAAAGAATAGATTAAGAAAGAAAAGAAACGGAAAGTGGGAAAATACCGACAAAGGATTTGCAATTGCAACCAAATCTTTTTCCGAAAGAAAAAATTGATAAAGTGATCAACCATACCCAAAATAAATACAAAATGTGATAAATGTTTCTTAAATTAAATTTTATTATATTAATTGCAATTAAAAAGATCCTGCCCCGGGGTTGGGGCAGAACGGGAAATTTGTAAGTTTCTTTTAAAAATTCAACAAAAATCTAAATTCGATGTTTTAAGCTAAAATGATATTAAATGAAGTAAACAACAGATTAAACTAATATTTTATACTTTTATAGTCATTTCTCTTTTTCCATAATTTAAAATAAATGTTAAACAATAACAGTCCTCTTTCAATCAAACTTCCCCTACATTATTTACATATATTTTATGAAGTACAAAAGAAATACAGTTGTTAACTTGGGGATGAAATATCTTTCTGTTTAATTAAATCTCTTATTAATCGTGCCAGTATATTTGTAAAGTAAATTAATATATTTGCAGTCTGAAGAAATGCTGCAGTAATTTTTATGACCCTAGTATTTTAATTACTTTAGTTATTAATACCTGTAGAAATACTGTTTAATATTTTGAATTATTTATTTAAATGTTAGAATCTTTCAAATTTTTTGTGTTCCTGCATCTGATAATTATTTATTTTTTGCTTTTCTGAGTTACAAATTAATGTTTTGTGCAATTCTCTTAGATTGGTTTTCACTAGACTGGCAATTGGGAAGTTATAATTATTTTTTAAAATAAGCATTTTATATAAACACACACATATATGTTAATATATATGATTTAAGTTTGGAAACGAATAGAGAGTAATAAATTTAGTTACTTATATCCTAAAATAATTTTCCTTGGCCGTGTATAAAATCTAGATGGCAAGTCCTAGTTAAGGGGTTTGGGTGAGGGTGGATACGCCGCGGCTGTCCTACTTAAAACTCGATCGGAGCAGCTGTGTGGAAGACTTTGCCCTATACAGACTATAGAATTCGTTTCATTCTTGTAGCAATTGTTTCGGCTACGTAATTACTCCGTACACACACGTTTGTTTGTTTATTCCGATTAACTTAATATGGCGCCCATATCAGTAACATAATACAGTGTGGTTAGCAGCTGGGGGTGGGAGAGAGAGTTTTTGGGGTGCGAGAGCGGGAGAGAGGGCGGTGGTGTCGGAGAGTTAACATGGGCAAAATGTTATTAGGCAATCAGGTACGTGAATGCTAGGCCGGCTTATGGCGGCCCTTTGAACTGCCAATAAAAAAAAGCACGACGCACTGACGGGGGTGTAGGGGGTGGTTGTTGTGCCGCGTTAGAGAGAGCGAGCGAGCGAGAGAGGATTGGAAGGGGCGTGTATGTTGTTTTCACGGGCTGACAATGCGATGACGTCAGCAACCCGGCGCGATTGGTTTTCGGTCACAAAGAGCATGGCAGGACAGATATGCACACATGCGCCGTCCATTGTCCCCTAGCAGCCAAACTTTTCCTCATCACAGCTATGCTAGTTAATTATATAACGATTTCAGGGCCTGTTTATCGGAAGCTTCACTGTTTCAATAACGCTGGTAATAATACATAAGCCTTCTCGCGCGGATCACTTGAAATAAAAAGCCCTGGTCCCAAACTAATGCTTTTATAGTCATTGGTCTTTTAGCACACACTTTAGCGTCATGCATCAGCAATGGTTTTATATTTACATATACCTGGAGTGACCGATTTGTCTACAAATAGCGGCTGAGTTAGACGCTTTGATTTCACATTAAGTGAACCCCGACGGTACAAACAATCCTTCAACAATTCCGATACCCAAATAATGCTTTCGTATGTACTGGACTTAAAATATACCATATATATTATTTCAGTTTTAACTTGAACTGTTATTTTCCTATAAATTACCGAAGTAAATCACAAACTCTTCGTTTATGAAAGAAATACTGCTTCTCACTCACCTTCCAGGAATACAATTATGGCGGTTTTTATTTACAAACTATCCCAAGTAAAGAGTGAAACTATATACTGGACTCGAAGTATGCTAAGTAGTAATTACATATATTTAGACAATACTAACACTTCAGAATAATAATACTGACAGAATAAGTCATTAATCAACAAGTTGCATGACACAAAAAATTTCTGGAATCCGCCAAATCTTCAAAGTTTATTTTATTCTAAATACGCAACGAATATAAACCGATAGTAAATATGTATTCGTTTAATTACTAGTTACTAACATTATTATTTTTTGGATTGTATTATAGTATATATCTGAAGTGTTGTCCACTTTGATACTTCAATTTATTAACAGATACTTCCCTAATTAATACACTTCACCCTCTAATATGCAACACGTATTAGATATTTTGTGTTTAAAATTTCGAATTTACCTAGTATATAAAAATCCTGTGAATATGTGATATAATTTTCTTTTGGAGAACAATGCTGACGGAAACTACATGTGAATCTGGCCCAAAATTGAAAGTTGCTGAAACGTAGCTTGAATAAATTGAAATCTACTCAACAACTTCTCTGACTTATCAACGAGGTAAAATAATACTCTAAATATGACCATTTAAAACTAAAATAACACCAAAATGGAAAACATAACATTAAAATTCTCCCAGGAAAAATGTATTTAACTTAAATATATTTAAAAGCATGTTTATTTTATTTTTTAATTCCTGTATAGCTACATTTTTTGAATACAGATGTATTACTCATATATTTGTAATTTGTGTAAGTTATTTATTTATATAATACTAATATGAAACATATATACAACTATTAATACAAAACATATGCATACATACATAAATAAAATTTTCAAATCTGTTGTCTTATAACTCTTTAGGTCTTGCATTTATAAGGCTGTTACTCTTCCTCAAGCAAACCAGTTTTCTTCAAACGGATTACATCCATTGCGATCTGAAAACAATGAATTTTGAATGTAATTTATACTTAACTTTGTGCTTTGAGAAATTTAAGTTTTTATTTGAATGTTTTATAATTATTTACGTGCAAAGTATATATCACATAATTTTTACAACTTCTTTTATTTGTATCAGAGCTTGGTTGTGGCTGTATTGTTTCAATAATATACGCACGGAAATAATTTCATTGTAAGATGTAGGAATGTTACAAAACGCCTTATTTTACAGTATTATTTACAACAGTGTCGTATTGGTACAAAAATAATCCACGTAACTAATAATGGTTTAAAATTGTCAAATTTTTAGAATCAAGTAACGAAGTGAAGGGTTCACTCGGGACTTTGATCTGTGTTATAAACTAATATATTTCATTATTGTAACGTATTTTTGAAAGGTACGTCGTGACAAAAATAGGGGTAAAATATATTCAGAGTATCAAAAATACAAACAAAAATATATCGTTTCCTTCCATGTAATAATTTTTTATCTATTAATTTAATTTATTTAAATTTCAAGGTGACAAGAGCGGTTTATCCTCGTTTTTAAATAATTTGACTTCCTGATCAGAAAATTACAATCTTAAAATGTTATAATTGGAAAGGAAAATTTTTATTATTTTATTCAGTACTACATAGACGATATTAATTAAATATGTAATATAAATTTTATTATTGAATGATTTATTTTGCGTATAACTACGGAAAATTTCAAACATAACATTGCCGGTAAAAATTTGTGAATGTTGTCCGTGGACCACACTATGCAGCCCCTTGATCTAGACTATACTCTAAACTAGCTCGATAAAGTTTTGGAGAGGAAATGGAAGGAAACTAAAATTGCGGTTTAAGTTATAATGGGTAGTAGATATATAATTTTCTGTCCGGAACTACAGAAGGTAATTTATTGAAACACGATGGACACGGTAAATTAGTAGATGGATTTGTATGAAATTGGGAAGGATAAAAGTCAAACAGAAATTATAAATTTAAGCAGAATGTTTTAGGTGTGCAAAGGAATGCAGGCTACTATAATAGAAATCAGAATGATAAAGGAGAAAAAATGGATGAAATGGAGAATAAAGTGCGATAAATATAATTTATAAAAATATAGAAATTTCAGATAATTATTAAAATATCGTAACGGGAAACACTGTAAATACAATTGTGAAAAATCTAAAGTAATGCTTGAATTCGGGAACGGTAAATATGATTGAGTAACAACATGAAACTCAATAGTAGGGTCGCTTTCAGTGTAATTATGGTTTTTATTCAGTCCCATTAGGATTACAAAATCATACATCTACGCATAATCGACTTATTCGGACAAAATACCCAGCAAAATCTACTTTATATTATTTTAGCTAAATATTATCTTTCATGTTAATTATTACTATACATGATAGTAAGAAACAGATTCGAGCATTACAGGCATTACGATATAATTTATGGAAAGGTCGTCGAGGAATCAATTCTGTCGGGAGTGAGAAAGAAGGGAGATCATTTTAAAGGGAAAAAATGCAAATTATATCATTATTATTTATTAAAAGTTTATAAATGCACGTCTATGATACCAATGCGATCTCGTGCAACTCGAAATACATATAAGTAAAAATGCTAATAACCCTGATGAGATTATGGCATAGTATATAAATAACTGATAACACTAATATGAGGAACCTGGCTGGCCATTACAATTTTTAACGTTCTGTTACTTTTATCGTATATTAATGAAGAACAATAAATAAGGTAATACATATAAATAATATAACCAAACAATAGTAATAATTATTATCGATCAATTTTATTAGTTTGTAATATGTTATTAATTACATATTCCATAAAAGCCAATAATTTATTAGTCCGACCTCAGTTTTCAGTAAACTATTAATATAAAATTTGTCTGGAAACTGAGGTGAAATAATTTAGGAGTGATCAAATCAGATTGAATATATAATGCACATTTATACTTTATATGAAACATATATAGTTATATCCATACTTCTTAGAAAGGTTATTCAAAATTATAATTATATACTTTACTGAAGACAAAAATTAAAAATAACTTATCTTTTTTTATTGTATATTTTAATTTAATCTTTATACTTGTCTTGTGAAGCAGTTACATATATATTTTAGTTACAAACTATGAACAAAATCTATGAGAGAGAAAGTCGTGGACAGGAGAAACAAAAATTAGAGTTGAAAAGACTACATTCACCTAGAATAAAATAGAAAGCATTAGGAAGAGCAGAGATGAATTTGAATCCTGTGTAACATTAGAAGAATGATTGTGAATAGAATATTACAGCATAAGAGATGGAATATATTTTTATGACATAGTCGGGAAAACTTTAGACTGTTACGTTGTGATCTTGTTTCGTTATTGTCACGAAATAGCGAGATCTTTTCTTATTCAGTTCCTGTTTAGTATATAATCTTTTTATTTATTTTTATTAATTTATTTATAGTTGCATAAACAAAAAAGTCAAATATAATCTTACTGTGTTTGGTTGTGGGAAACACAGAGTTTGTTGTGCTAGGTTACGACTTACATTGTAATGGGGCGGTCTCTGGTAAGAAGGAGCGCAAGTGAGTGTTGCGGGGAAGACTGCTGCGGAGGGGCGACGCTTCCGCTTCCTGTGACGTAGTGGCCACCTGCCCCGTGACGTCATAAGACCCAGGTCAGGATCCCGACGCAACGCCTCGGCTCCGTCCGGACGTAGTACGCGACGCGTAGCATCGCCAACCACGCTCTGCACGTGCAGGACGCTCGACGGCAGCCTGCGAATACATACAACATACAGTATTCGAGTACGATGGACTCACAACAACAGAAAATCAGTCTTTAATTTTCAATTTATTGGATTAGCTACGGCTTTACTCGGAAACTCTAACAGCAACAATTAATACGAAGTGAGAGATAAAAAATAAATCTGAAAGGCTCCATTGCGTAAATACCAGCAGCAAAAATATTCTTACGGTTTAATTATTTCTTCTCAAAATTGAATAAAATTATACTGAAATCTCCACGTCTCTTTTAATCACATATTAATTTTCCAAGAAAACATAATATATCAAATCAATATTATAATCAGTAATTGAATAATCCAGCCAACGTGTCGAAAACAATTTGATAAGAAAGTATCACAGTGCTTCATTCCTTTCTTAATAACCTGATCAGGAGAACATGTATAGCAAATATAGTAACATAAATGGTGTGCAGACAGCTTAAACGTTTTGAAACTACATTCATAAAATTAGACAAAAACTATATATACATCTTACTAAATTTGTTATAGGAGAATTCGGGGAAAAAGGGCCACTTATTGTTTAACAATTTTTGTAAAATTATAGAAAGAGAAAAATCACTTCATAAAAGTATAAAATGAATAATTTAATTGATTATTTCCTTAATCTAATATTAATGTAACTTAAAACAATGAATTATAATTTTTAATGAGTTTTTAAAAATAAACTTACTACCCGCGAGGTAGAACGGGATAGGATAAAAAGTATATGCAATCCGTGCAAAAAATTCATTTCAATTAAAAAATATTCTTAACACCTTTTGCGTTTTCTTTCTTATATTTATTAGGCAAGGATTGATCACTTTCTCAATTTTTCCTTTCGAAAACAATTTTATACATCTGCGAAGGCTTTGCTTATATTTACCTATTTTTCCCGCTTCTTTTCTTTCTTAATCTATTTTTTTTGGGAACATCATCTCGTAACTCCTACTCATAAGTTGAGCCTGTCAGATTTTCCTTTCTATTCTTGAGTAACATTTTGCCTTATAAAATAACATCCCGTTCCGCCCCAAATTTCCCCTTCTTGTGCTTGTAGCAGTTCCAAGAAAATGAACGAAAGTACTACTATTTTTTAAAAATTGTTTCTGACATGACGGATAATTTATTTTCTTATAGGTTAAAGTGGTGTTATATAATATTAATTTATTTACAGTCGCATAAACAAAAAAGTCATTAGCGACCTATACGAAATTACAATATCCGTTACAGTTTTGGACTTTAAGTGAACAATTTTGTACATTTTTACTTAAGATAAAGTAATTTTATACTGCCTATGAATTAAGTAACTTGACAAAATGTTTTTTTGATTTATAATTAGTTGCTTTAATGTTTACAAACGATGGACATTCGATAACTATGGAGATAAACTGATCTAGGAAAAGAACTGTCTATTTTTACAAAATGAGACTTTTCTATTTCTCACAATATTATCACCGAACCATATTTTTTAATGGTTCCTTCCGCAAGCTTGCCGGGTTGAGGACGATCATTGTCGTGCAGCAGTATGACGCCTTTCCTTTGAGATCCGCGACGGTTTTCTCTCCTTGCTGGCTTTACTATGCTCATCAGAGCAGTAGGCACTGTTTGTTGTAGACTAATCTTCGAATTACTCACAAAAGACTAATCTTGTAACATAAAAAGGCCTTCCTTCCATACCTTTCATTTCATTCCTTCCTTTTCGTCTTTCAATGTAAATAATACACGCCGATACTTTGTCGTGGCCTTCCGCTGGTTGATGATGGACCATTGCAGTATTCTTCTGTTCGAATGTGGCAGCGGTAGCTCTGTAATATGTAAAATGCATCATCCATGACCTTGCCGGGATTTGAACCCGGGCAACTGTGTTGTGAGGCAGCAACGCTAGCCACTACACAAGAGGTCGGCTTGTGAACTGATCTACCGCTTCAGATAGTGGACACCAAGTATCACCTACAAAAATGATCTCTGACACAATTTGTGTATTTAGTTATTCTCTTTACGTTTCCGGACTAGGCTAATAGAAAAAAGCAAAAATGTCTAATTAGGTACCCAGTAAGGAGAATTTTTCCGATTAGGACTGTCACTCGAATATATCTTTTCAAGTTATATTTACATCGGTGCCTTCTCAGTTTTTACTGTTTATAACTAAGAAATTATTGTCAAATGATACAATTTATGTGACGTATTAACGATCCTAATTTTCTGGCTGGATTAGCGTAAATATTGAGAGTTTCAAATGTTTCCAAAAAGTATGAGTCTTCGTTCTAGATTAATCTCTATCCGCCTAACCAGACCTGAATTTTAATTAATCTCAAAATTTAAAACAAATAAATCAAATTTGAAGCACATATAGAGTATTAAAAATAATAATTAACATAAAATGAAGTTATTGATAAACATTGTCGCTAATGTTTAAGCATTATCTGAAGAATAATATTTTAGTTATAAATTTTAGCTGCATTGACGGCGGCTATAAGAAACTTGAGATTCTTACAGGTTAATTTTTAATTCCATTGTAAATGTTGTTTGCCGTGTTTTACTGTTATAATCTACCATAAAATAAAATTATGTGTTTCCTAATTATTTCTTCTTACTCATATTTTGATTCTACGAGTATTAATTTATGTTTTGATTTAGTACGAACACGACACATCCAGTTCGGATTAAAAAATATATACACCGTGGGCTACAATGTGAGATCGATATTTGTATAAAGATGTAAGCACTCACTTGATAGACTTACACACTTTAATTGCCAATCTGTAAATTGAAAATTGAAATGAAAGATGCAATTAAATCTGGCATAGAGAGGTCACATGCGTATGAGAAAATTAAATAATACATTACACAAACCGGTCTAAAATATTCAACAAAATTTTCTTAGAAGATAATTCTATAACGATAGGTAATTAAATTTAACTGTAGTGAATATTTCACTTATATGTCACTGAGGGAAAAGCTTTTTTCGGTTGCTAATTTAGGGAATATATGTTGATCCTCGTGCTGCCCATTGGTTATATATAGATTTACTGTTCGTGTCGGAGCACAACGCGCATGAGTTTTCATCTCCATTATTCGAAGCCACAAGAAATACATTTTATTTCGAGGCAATTGACCTCAAAATCCATCAAGTAGTAAAGTGTATATTTTTTAATTAATGATTCGTTCGTTTCGAAGTCACAGATCATGGTTACAGATAACAGATTTTTGTGATGTTTTATTGGCTTAGAAATCAAAACAGTGTCATCGCGCACGAGGTAGAAAAGCAAAATATACTATCGCACGTGTTTTATAAAAGCAGACTTGGTTGGATTCATGCCAAAAGTAAATAAAAATATTTAAGACCACAATTTAGAATTCGATGTAACATTCTATAAAATACCTTGACAGAATACAAGGAAATGAGAAAAAAATTACATTGTTCGACCAAATGTTATATTTATTACATACGAATGAGGTATTTTTCATAGCTTTCAGTTTATTGAGTATATAAACAATAAATACACGTCAATTTGAAGAAAATTATAATTATTTTTAAATAGCAATTAAGGAAATAATAAAATGGGAATTGATAATTTGGCATAGTTTAGAGGAATTTTCATGTACAAGTTAAATTCTTTCAGTGATCAGAAAGAGAGAATAAGATTTGTCATTTCCAGTACTTTTCGTTGTTTAAAATTATATAAAAGAATTCATCTTTTGAAAATTAAACGGAGTCTTGAAATTAATAATTTTTATCTATAAAATAACTAAATATATTCCAGAAAAGAAGGAATGCACTGAAACGAAACTCAGACTTGAAGACTATGAAAATAAATTTTTATTTAAATCAATGAGCGAATGGATAACTTATATGTTTTATATAATTGGAAGCAGTAGCTGAAATGGCCATCAGTGAATTTATTCATTTGGTCTATAATTTTTCTATGTATGTTCACAAAAACGATTTGACATCCATTTTTTGTGGCTATCCGAGTTTTGAGACTTCCTGACGAAAGATTTTCCTTATAATAAGTACACTGAACGTGAAATTTTGTAATTCATATTCGGTGTGTGGTAAATGCACGTAATTAAAGATATTTGCAATTTTTTGCATTCTCTTCTTGAAAATAAATTTAAAATTAAAGGACATTATTCGCACTGTCAAAAATTTTGCAGTACTTTTGCTATACATACTTTTACCTCTCAATATTTATAGAAATTTATTCGCAGTTAATTCTGAATCCAAGAAAACGTATAAACTTATTCAGTTTGAAAGTTAATTTTACTTATTAACCGATGGGAGTTATTTTTTAAAAATTAATTGAGGGTAAAATCATTGTCAAATTCTTGTGTTACGTAATTTTTTTTGTTTATTGTCACATCAACCGAAGATGTTCTTAGTGACCACGTTTACTTTACAAATACCCCTGTATTTATAATAATAAATTATACAATATAATAATTTATAATAATGAATCGGGGTACAAAACAAACTAGTAGAGATATATTATTGAATAGGCTCAAAACTTTTAAATAATTTAATATGGGGTTTATAAATCTTGGTTCATTGAGGTATTCTTTGTAGTTGTCCGGGATTCCACATTCTATTCTTTTTTGCAGCATGTATGGACATTCACGTATTAGGTGTTGTGTGGATTTGGTCATTAAATGTCCAACATTTTATCCAGGATTTTATCAGGATAAAATTAGTTAACGGACGTTCAGACAAGTAGAGCACACTTTGGAGTTAACTTTCCTTATGGGCTCCTCAATGAATTAAAAAATATAGTTAACTATAACCTTTTTATAAGTAATAGATAATATTATAAGTTAATCTGTATTAAAACCTAACGATATTTTCAGCTTCTGTTTTGTGCGTACAATAATAAGAGATTTCTTTTGATATTACATTTTATACAAAATTTGTGAAGGTTTAAGACGTGAAATTTTCAACTTGGTGATTATAAATAATAAATTACTTCAAATTAAGACCTTTGCGAGACTTTGCTAATTAACTTTATCAAAATAAATATTTTATTTGTTGGCGTAATGATTCTTTAACCATAAGAGGTAGCATTAGAAAGTAATGAAGAGAAATACAACCTTTAACCCACAACCATTAAATTAAAAAATAAATTTCCTCGAAATGTTTAAAATACGTCGCCATTTACAGGGAATATTTTTGATGCTGTATTTGAAAGCAATTTTTCTGTTTCAGAGGTTTTATGAAAATGAGTAATCTACAAAGCTATATTGTTTTTTACTAAGTTATTTATAATTTTTTGACTAATGTTTTATTAGAAAGTATAACATTAGTTAAAACAGCCAAAGGTTGTCTAATAAAAATTTGGCTCTTACTCATGAAATTAATTAATAAGCTTTCAAACCATATTTTCATAATGAACCTTCCACTCGTGTCATGTTTTGTGGAGAGATAGTATTACTAATCCACAATTGGTGCCACCTGTGAGCATTATGTATGTTTAATTGAAAAGTTTCTGAATTGATTTGACTAGGAAGAAATCTATCCTTTGATTTTTTAAAGGGTGGACTGTTTTACTTTCATTTTTTTACATATCCTTACTTTCAAATTAAGACCATTGTAAGAAAGTAACAATTCATTGGTCATCGTAATCAAGATTAAACCGTAAGGCTGTATAAAGATCTGAATATTAACTATATATTAATCGTTACAGTTTTCACTTCAGGTGTCCTTTAATTTCCTGTTCGTATGGCGTTTCATAATAAGACAATGCCTATTAGTTCAGTCTTTGTTTTACCATTACAGAAGAATATTCTTAAAATCTATGATTCTCTTGTAATTGTACTGCCAAAATCTCTTAGATTCTCTTGAGATATGATCCCAATTTCACTGTACCGGTTTTTCTTTTATGATGTATCACAACTATGGTTCTCTTAAGGTGAAAATTTAAGACCCCAGTACAAGGAAATCCAAAGCATTTCCATACAATTTCTCCTGAGAACTATTTTATTTTTTCTCGCCTTTACAGCATGAAAACAAAGCTCCCTCAATCTCTAATTTTTCATTGCTGTATTTAGGAAAGTAGTGAATTTATGATTTGCATAAAAAGGCTAATAAAAGAGCTGAAGAAAACATTGATAGCTTCTACGGTAGTTTTAACAAGTGAAAAGTGCTTTAGAGAGGAATTCATAAATTGACGTTACATAACTTCTATTAAGGTGTTATTTGAAGGATTGATGGCCTGTTGATGAACCGGTTTAGAATGCCAAAGAAAACCTCACGCATATTTCTTATTACTACCATTTTACGAATGAAAGTCGACGTGATTATTCTGTCTCCCGAAATAAGTTCTTCACTGCGCAAAAGCTGTTTTGGAAGGAGGAATAATGTAATAAGAGAGAATGAATTCATGTGGAAAGCTTGGATTATAAGGTCCAGATCATCCTGATAGAATATTGATTGATCATGGGTCAGGATTGGTTGACGGTGGAAATGGAGTACAAGTCATTTTCATGCGCAACCACCATGTTAACTGCCGAGGACACATGTGTCCTAGGAAGAGCGGGCAAAGCCCAGACTTAGTGGCAGGTTCTATAAAATAGAAATCAATAGTTCTAATTACGATAGTTTAGCAAATGCTGACTGCGACAGGGATTGGAGGGCAAACCGCCGAGTTTAACGGGTGTTTATCCCCGGCTAAATACTCTCATATTTTCCGGGCAGACCACGTCATGTACCTGCCATATAATTCCCTATTAACCGTCAGCCGACTGCGATGATTGAACTGCTTGCTAATGGAGGGTGGCCACCACTATCGATCGCCCATCCCTAGGCCCCAAAATGGCTCCTCTCCCTCAATACACCCTTCCCCCCTTGTCCCTGTTGCTGTACCACTGGGGCAGCTCACTGTAGGTTGAGTGGCATCCACTCCCACAACCGAAATCCATTCGCTCTCCAACACACGCGCTCAGTTATCTCTATCCTAACATCTCCCCCTTCCACCTCACCCTTTAACCAATGCATACATTTTACATGTGTTCGTCATTACATATACTCTCATTCCGCAGCACTGAAAGTCGTAATTCCATAACATAAAACGGATTTGTATCTTGACTCGTTCAACACTTAAAAATTCTGACCTTGAGATACAATTGAATACATTCATGTGGTTCAGCAATAGATGGCTGTAAAACGAACCTATATTTCAACAAAATATCACATTCAAAAGCAGTGTTTCAGCTTATCACTTCAGCGAGTACTTTCTAATAATAATAACCTGATTGGAAATAATTACATGTATTCTAATGATAAACAAAATATATATTTACAAATTAAATATTAAAAGAAAATTATTTGAGCTATATTAAATGTAATTAAATTATGTCTACCTGTTTCTAATAAACCCACGATGGATGCTGAATTATAACAATAGTATTCACAAAATTTTACAAATGTAACATTTATTAAATTATATTTAACTATTAAGACGTATTACTGATTCGCTTACGTAAAGTTCAATTCTGTTGATTATATAGTATTTCCTACACTTAAGGATTGAAGAAGAGATCATTCACGACTTGCTCATGTATCGTTTGATGTGTAATTTATTTTTAGTACGGTCACGGTGCTCACTTCTCCAGTTTTGGCCGAGTTTTCTTACGGGTATGTCTTTTACACAGAACTGTTCCTGTTTTCTCCAGGATTACAACACTCACTTGGGGTGGAAATTTGTGCAATGCCGATTTACACCACATGAAAATAAAGGTAAAAAGATATATCTTCGACGGTGTCGACTGGCGAAAGTACTATGTGGAATTACTCAGCTCGCGAAAACACAAAAAATAAAAAGACAAAACCCTCATGGCCAATTGTGTCAATCATTCAGAGCAGGGTTTCAAAGCAACAAACAAGAGGAAAATGCAAAGTAATCTGCAACATATCTTCGTTTCTATACATTTATTTTTTATATTGGGTGGATAAACCTAGTTCTGACATAGTGTCTTTTGGTAAACTATATACGTATAATTTGTCAATAAATTTAATTTTCAAGTGCATGTTCCCCAATACGGGATTTAAGATGAAATTTAGTAGTTGGAGTATTTCAGCTTAAAATGAACACAGATGGAACTAAACTTAAGAATAACAGGGGAAAATAAAAAAATACAGAGCTTTGAATATTATACAGGTTTTGCCGTTTTAAAATAAATAACTTAAATATCTGTTGAGGGGAAAATACGTTTCAGCTCTATGTCAACGATTTGGTCAAATTAATGAAATTTAAATGACTGTTATATTAAAAAAAACTGTTTTAGGAATCAAATTTGTCATAAATGAGTATTAGGATCACAATAGTACAGGAGTTTCACATGAATAATTTTTACTGTGGACTAAAAGGCACAAAAGAATTATAATTAATGGGATTCATTAATGACATGTGAACTGTACTAGTTAGTAGTATTTATTTGCTAAATAAATAATAATTCTATTATTATTATTAATAGTTTTCATATTAGTCGTTGCGATTAGCTGTTTTTTTAAGTTAAAATAAAGAATTATTTTTCGTGATTATAGATGAAAGACACATGCGATAAGTGAATGTATAATTTAATTTAATATTGGTAATATTTAAAATTTTCTCTTGTTGGTTTCCAAATATTGAATGATTGATAACAATTCATGATTACATAATCATTGTTTAATGGCCTGTTTATCTATATATTGTAAGGGCTTGGTTTGAATAAATAAAAAGCATATATATATATATATGCAAGTCATTTGATCAGGACCAAACACATGTAGTTGTATATTATTTTGGTTTTTGTTTTACTAATTGTCTGTTTTTGGCCACATTTAAACATTGATTTAAACTTACAGTCGTAATAACTAATATTTTACTGATTAATATTCCTACTTGATGTTATAATTACTGAATGGTTAATAGCAGTTGATGAAAACACATCATAGATCCTGAAAACCAACACATACATACATAAAATTAATTAAATACTAATGCATACGGTAAATATAAAGTAAAGTAGTTTTTCTTTCTAAAAAATATCGTGATATATAGACCTTTGTGTCACCTTATAAAACCGATTTAACCTTGTTACTGAAACATTATCACACGGTTGATTTATTTTAGGTCGCGTCATCAATAAAGTCGTTAGCGACCAACAAAGAAAATCTGGCAAAAGAGGATTATAAAAATTATTACATATATTTGTTCGTAGATAAGATTATTTAATGAAATTCGCAATTCAAATTATTCTTGAATAATAATATAATTTCAATAAGTAAACTAATATCTGTAAACGAGGTAAAAAACTTTCTCCCATCCATAAATAACTCTATTAATATTTAAAGATAATTCAAAGATGAATTATTAGGTTGAGAAAAAATGAAACCAAATTCCGAAAATTACTAATTTTCTGAGGTATTTTCGAATAATAAAATAATAGTGAAATAAATTTTACCCAGTGAAAAAAAAGTGTAAATACGATCTATAATTCATAACATGCAACAGTAAAATGCTGAAAATAAGATGGATACGGTAACTAATCAAGAAGTTATAAGCAGAATAATTTGGAGGACTTTGAACAAAAGAAGGGATAGATTAATATGCCACGTTTTTGAGACATGAGGCTCTAGTGAAATTAGCAATTAAAGGGAAGAGGGAGACGAAGGATGGAATGCGCTAAGAAGATTAGGGAGGATTTGTTAGCTATATATATATATATATATATATATGAAAAGGCTTGCGTAGGTTTGTTTAGCATGGAGGGTTGCATCAGACCAGTTTAGTTTCAGGACCGATTACCACAACAAAAAAAATTCATAAAACGAAAAGTTAAAGTTTGTAAAATAGTTGTGTACAGTGGATGTTTTCTGTTTCCTCTAAGAAATAAAATAAAAGGAGAGAAATTTTTAAGATACATTTATTAGAATCTTCTAATTTGCACTCGATAAGTTTTAATTACTTAGGAGGAGAATAAATGGTTAACAATGCTCTTATTTGTGATAAATTAAATGGTTGGAGCAGTTTATGAAATTTCCACAAACATTTAACTTAATAATTGCCACTTATTATTATTATTATTCAGCAATTAAACTTTGTATCTGGAATGGTAAATAAACATATAAAATAAGTAACTACTATCATTTTTATTACTTATAAAGAGTAATTGGATATTAAAGATAAACATTTTGTTATTATTTATAAATATTGAAGAAAATAAATAGATCAACGTCTATTTTTCACAAAATTAAATCAAATAAATTTACGAGGGAATTAAATATAAACTTTGTCTGTAATTTGTCTGTAAATTTAAAGATTTTTAACATTACCAAGTTCCACATCCTGTTGCTTCCAAGATCTTGTTACGGCTGTGCGTTTGTGCCGTTAATTCCTCTCATTGTATTTACATGATCCCGTGGCTACCTGGAATTCAGAGGAAATATCTGTGAACATTATAATTATGACCAACTCGTACATAATTTACAACTGCGTCACAATTATTCGTACGACAGTCGCCATAAATAAACATTTGTTACGACATTAATTTTAACGTGATTTAGAGAGTGGAAAGCGTTGTCGAATGACAAAAAATCAAACAAAAAAAAAGCTACGCCGCAGTGCAAAGAGATGCCAATGTGTTGACTTTGGACGTAATTAAAAATGTATTAAATTCTACGAACGACCCGGCACCCAGTCGAGCGGAACAGAAATTTTGCGGGTGAAACATTCGGATCGCTGATCAGTTATCGATGTAAATTGAGTTGTCCGATAACATTCCTCAAGAACGAGCGGTGTTTCCGATTTCGGAGACAAGTTATACAACCGCTGTCCCGCACGATGGAAAATTACTGTTTTCACTTCCACTGTTTCTTTTAAAAGGGGAACCCAAAATATTTTTATTTCTCTTTGCTTAGCATTTTAAAGTCAGAAATACACGAATTCTCACAAATGATAAGACATACGTTTACACAATAATATTTAGGGACTCTATTAACAATCATGAAGCATTTATTTTTACGAGAATTAATAACATTATTTTTGATTACTCTAGAATGTAACCTAACCCATCCGCTAAAGTAAGTTATTCAATGTCTACATGTTAATTATAAGCACTTTCATAATATTGTAATTCATTATTTTAATCTTGTATATACTGAAACAATTATTGTACTAAGTAAAAGTATTATGATAAAAGTTTTATATCAAATGAAAAAACTCAAGAATGATATTTTTATTTTAAATAACGCTGTTAGGAGAGTATACACGTTACATTATGACAAATAATTAAATTCGCAAATGGTGCTTAGACATGTTATTTTCTTGATTATTCATGAGTTAATAAAATAAGACATACGGCATATCATATTGGTAGTTCTGAATTTCAACGTCAATAATGTATTGTTGCTGGAAAATATTTAAAAAAACTAACTTGTGCATAAGATTACTTTAACAAGTAGATCATAACATCTGTCTATGTGGAAAATATTATTAATAGATTATTAATAGATAAAATTTTTGACCACTTTCAGACTTTATTCTTTAGAAACTTTCCTAAAATAAGAAGTAAACGTTTCGGTACTTATTTGTACCTTTTTCAGGTTTTTATCCTGTGAATAAATACTGATAAACCTCGTGTAAACAAGAGATGAAATATTTTACAAATTTTATAAGTAGTAATATAGAACTAAAAAACGTGCGAAACTAAGAAGGCTTACCTAATCGTTACTATCAAGTTTCATTTTAGAATACTCTATTTTTATAAAACATAACACCATTTTAGAATATTTTAAAAAAGGTCTGCACTACAAATGAAAGCAACAGGACTACGAGGTTCTGACCTTTCCCTCAAAGGTTTATAATCTGTCCAGGCTGTGATCTTGGGATGTTCTTCAAAACAAGTGTCGGAGCATCAGTAACTATTTAAACATTTTAAATGGATAAAACATAATTCAACAATTCATTAATACACAAATGATACAAAAGCTATTAAAATTTATTGGCTCATGCAATAAAAACAATTAACTAAATACTAATATTGCGATTTTTATTTAATAAGAAAACTAAAGAAAATAAAGTATTGTAAATATTATTTTATTTAATAGTATCATTCAGGGAATTGACGCAGATCTCAGTTCTTCTATGTGCAACATTTCTGGTAAATTACGTTCTTAGTTCTTAGTTTCGCACGTTTTTTAGTTCTATATTACTAATTATAAAATTTGTAAAATTAAAATTTAACATCACTCCAGTTGAAGTCGTGATTCTATTCCAATCTGTGTGTTGTGATCACATTATGGTTAGAAGATTTATAATTGTTTTTGTGTCCTTTAAATATGATTTCGAAAGCTGTCTTACATAACATATTTTCCAATTTTATTCAGAAAAATTATTTGGTCAAAATTTTCATTTATTATGACATTAATCAGACGTAAAAATACAATCTCATGTTATATTTTTCTCAGTCTTTCTTAAAGAGGAAAATAAAATACAAAATGTCCAAAACCTGCCTATAGTTGATTTCATATGCTACTTAATTGAAAAATTAATTATTAAGTTGAGAAACTCTCTAATAATTTTCCTTACCTGCCAACAACATTAAAACGTTTTATAATTTATCTATTCTAGTTAGTAAAGTAAGAAACATAACCTACATTTCGTGATTATAGTTGCAAATGGCCACATTGAATATACCTTCCTTAGGAAATATGTATTAGAAGGTTGCCTGCACTGAATTGCCCGCAGGAATAACAACGATAACTAAAACGTACTGTCGAATAATATCCATGAAAAAATTGAAATAATTTAAAAACTTTTTCCCATAAAGATTCGTTAATGAAAGTTCTCGGTAAAATAATAAAATGAAAGATACAGTGAACGACTGTTGTGTATATATATTATCGAAAGTATTTCTTCTTGCCTTTGAGTGTAAAACAAGTTTTTTTTCCATTTAGAATTATATGCATGGGCTTATTGTGAAATTTATAACCAATGTTAATAATAAAAGCATAGTGGTATCAGGAAGAAAATTCTTTAAAGGTTAAGAAATACTCCATCATGAAATACAAAATTTGTACTTTTGGTTTACGTAATCTTCCAATCAATTTTTACTATTTTATTATTATAATTTTCCTTAACTGGAGTACGTTTCAAATTATAAATTATTTAATTACTTAACATAGTTTCTGTCTTACCTTCTATCTATTTGACTTTGTGTTTATTATTAATACAATTTCGAAAAACATATCTCGGTGTTTTTATTCGTTTTCTGAGTAGCTCTGTAGTAAGATTTTATTGCTTAAAATGACTTTTATAAAGGACAATGAATTAAAAATTTGTGAGGATTTATATTTGCTTCATCGTAAGAGATAATATGGCGCTAATTGATACTATTACATATCTCATTAGCAGTGAAATTAAATAAAGTATCATAAAGGAAATAAACATAATATAAAATTTGTGGTCTAAGAAATTTCAAGGCAGGTTCTTTCAAAGGTTTAGTAAAATTGAATCCTATATTTGAAGCTTTTTTTATTAAACGAAGATATGCAATTTTAATTATATATTATTGTTTCCCTTAAAGTTTGGTATCGTGAAACATTGTTCCATGCATCACAAATTATGTTATGTAAGAATGAAAGATTTAGTGTCACAATACTGTTCAGAGAAATGATTTGGCCGTGTTTAAAGGATTTTGTAAAGTATCGTAGTATTATATATTTGTAAAAAGCATAAAAATATTTTACCGTTCTAGTTTAATAAATACTTAGCTTAAAAGTGTCAGAAACCCATACAAGGTTAGAAGTAGGTTAAATTGAAAACAAAACTGTATATTTATTAAATAATGTAAACAATAGAAAGTAGGGAATGTGAAACTATTAATAAATTTAAGAATAATTTACTTAACCACCGAAGTATATAAAAAGTAAACAATGAAAACTGAATACTGTAGTAGGGAGTATCGTTTCTTTACTAAATAATTTATTTATATGTTATATTGCGTTTACCTGCGATATTAAGATGTTTGAAAAATGTAAGGATATAAATAAATGTTTTATTTTCACTAAATTATTTATTATATATTAAGACCCCTATTAAACACGATTATGTTTCTATATAAAAAGACAAAAAATTAGTGTTATATTCTAAGACGGTGCACAAAAAATACGAATGCCGACCGCCAGTTGTGTAGATGCCCCGGGTTCAAATCCAGGCAAGGTCATGGATGTGTGAGTGTGATGCATTTTACATATTACATAACTACCGCTGCCACATTCGAACGGTAGAATACTGCAACGGTCCATCATCAACCAGCGGAAGGCCACGAGAAAGCACCGGCGTGTATAATTTACATTGAAAGACGAAAAGGTTCTCCGTAGAGAACTTCCTCACTTTGAACTGCTTATAGCCGAATAATAAACTTTTACTAGGTGATGACTATAAAAGACCTAGGTCAGTTGAAGGAAATAATGGACATATCAGATTGAACAACATAACTAATTGAATATAGAAACGGTTAAAGTCTGTGAATAAAAAAGAAATACGAAAAATTAACAATCTGTAACAGACTTATACACAAAATTTTGAAAAATTCATAACATTAAGTAGATGTTTTGACCATCAATTGGTCCTTGTCAATAAACTGAATCAACTACAAATATAAACACAAAGAATATAGCCAAAAGATAAAATTAACTAAGATAATTTAACAGACCACCATATAATGTATTTAGTTGGTACAGTTTTATATTGACAGTAAATTTCTGCTTTTATTATTCAAAATTTATCTTTTATTAAAATTAAAAGAATGATTTATTTCCAAACAGTGTTTAGTTATTTGAGAGTGTTTATATAAAGGAAGTTTAACGGCAAGGACCACAATAGATTGTCAAAACGTCTACTTTATTAAAAAAATTTCAAATTTTTGTTTTTATGTCATTAATTCTTCAAAATTAAGTGAAGTTCAGTATTTAAAAAAATCAAACTAAATGCAAAAGCAGTTGCTTGGTATTAGTAATTAAAACAATTCTAGTTTTTGTTAACTGGAGGATATTTCTTTTCTTAAAATGTATTTCACAGTATTTTATCTCAAATACATTCTTCAAGAAATCTTTGGGATCAAGTCGTAAACCAAATATAATAGTTATTAATGTCTAATAAAGCCTAAAGCAGACAAAATTAGTGAAAAATATAATTTAAAAGCAACTACATGTTTTGGTCCTGATTTGGACCCTCTTTAGGTTGAACTGAATTACGAAACACGAAATTATAACATTATAAAGATATTGCAGTAGATACAAAGAATACAGTAAATAAAGAACCAAAAGTCAAAAATATTAAAAAACCAAAGATAATAATTATACATTTGATAAATTACATTTAATAAATTGATATATTATATACACTACTGAGAAAATCAGTGTCAGTTTTTATATTCACAGTATTAATGTTGTTTTTTATGTAAAACATTTCTGAAAGTAGCCGGTATTTGTAGTTACCGTCTTGCTCTAAAATTTGGAAATTGTCCCAGTCAATAGTGTGGTTAGTATCTAAAATTTGTTTTAAAATAACGGATAATTTGTCTTGTGAAAGGTTAATATTAGATCTGTGTTCCTTGATTCTGGTGCTGCTTTTATTTTGACCTGTGTATACAATAGGACAGTCATTGCAATTTAATTTATGAACAACATTATGAATTTTGTTTTGATCAACTGGGCCTTTCAAATGTTTTACAGTAGTGGATAAATAGCTCCAAAATAAATCATCCATTAAAGGAAAACTTTGTCAAGTGAGTTATTAGTAATCGTACTTTACGCCCGCACGACGTTACATCTTTGGAAGCGTACGGGTTTTCTTCCGAGAAATACGAGAATTCGTTTTGGAATGTCGTGTTCTAAAAGTAAATATTTTTGACGTCACGGGATTACTGAGTAGCTCCCGGGGAGAACTGAATTTGTTGGACAATAAATAAAAAGACGGCCAAAAAAGTCAGCTAATAAATTTATTATCATTTAATTAACATAAATAATTCGTTTCGTCTCCCTTTATTGTAATATTACGCTTTTAGGAAATCTGAAAAGTGAGACGAAACGTCGTATTTATGTTAATTAAATAGTAGTAAACCTATTTTCTTACTTACTGGCCGTCTTGTTATTTATTGTAAATTTAAAGTCAGAATTGAATTTATTTTATACAATTAGTTTGTTTATATGTGAAGGCTGAATAAAGTGCGGGAAATTTTTCGTTTTTTGTCCTTGTTTTTTCGGGGTTCTTACTCATCAAGTAATTTGATCAAATATTTCGTGTTTTAGATAGTGTCGTAAAATACATATTTCGTTTGAATAAGTAAGTAAAACCTTACGTAACGAGACAAGATTCTTGTACGGGATTGGGAATATAAAATGAAATTAGTTTTCAATATCAACATTTTTCTTGACAAATAAGGACAGCTAAGGCTGATGAGAGGACGTAGATAGGGGTGCGTTCTTACTTTCCCTCTTACTCTCGGCTTGTTTGAGTTATATGCACAGGCCCGTCGAATAAACTACTGTGCAGAAACGTCTAGGTCTATCTGAGCAAAGGAACGCATTACACCTGCAAACATAGTTGCGATGCTAAATCATGGTGACGGGGTGGAGGGTTTGTTTTCCCGAGCAGTAGTGGCGTTAATTTTCGTCTGTGCCGTTCCAGTTAACATTAAACGGCGCCGCGAGTTTGCATGACGTATGCAGGTTGATTGACCAGCGTTGTTTATGAAATATATCACTACTGTGAGGGATGTGTTTTTTAACCATTACACCAAATTGGTGGGTGACGAAGTGCTTGCCTGAACTAGGCGGGCGCCTGCTACCAACAAATGTTAAGTACTGTTTTAATTACGATCGCTGTAATTGTGATGGAATGGAGTGGGGCATGTGTTTTAGTTGGGAAAATAGCGTTTTACCATTGTTGTTTAATAATTTACGAACGGAAACCGAAACATGGCAACAATTCCTTCTTCTACCGTTTATGTTTTTTTTGTAGAAAACATATAATATTCTAGCTTATCTTAATAAGACATATATTTATCACAATATTGAATTAGACAGACAAATAATGATATTTTACCAATAGTGTAAAATCAAAGTAATTTATATTTCCAGTTCTTGAAAAATACAGCATACAATTAAAAAAAGTAATTCGGTATTATATCAATTTAATTGAAAACTGTATCATAAACTACGTTTTGTGATTCAATACTTTTCTGTCATCTTGAATGGAAATTAATTTTAAGAAAATTCCGGCATCTTATAGAAGCCTCTGCATGGTTACATTTTAGAAAAACTGTTCTTAAATGTCAAATCAGTCAAACGACTTCAAAAACGTGGAAACACACTTAAATCTTTAGTTTTTGTTTATTTTCACACGCCATTACCTCTCCAATTCACTTCTTTCGCCGCTAGTTTTGTTTCACTTAAACATTATCGTTATTTTTGAATCCCGTTATCGCCAAATTTGGTCAACTTATTAATGCGTTTCAGAGTTATTCTGGAAATATATATCTGGACTTACAAAGATTCTGACCAGAAATAGTTTCTAGTAGCAACAATTGTTAGAGCAGCATTCGTATGTAAATGAAATAAGTAACAAATTTGGTTGGATAAAATAGAAAATGATTTTTTGAATTATAATTTAATAAGTTTAGAAATTAGCGGCGCTTTTTTTCAGATTATTCGACTAAAATACGTATTTACTTCATTATCGTCCTTGTTCAACATGATTAAAGACGTAATACAAGTTTAATCTTTTTTGGGTCTACATATTAGTATTTGAAACAATGTTGAAAATTTTAGAAAGGTATGTATATCCTCACAAAAGTTATAATTTGAACAGAATACTACATCCTAAACAATTAAATATTATAAATAACAAGTATATTATTAGCCAGAAAATTGACTGTGTCTGAAATCAGCAAATACTTCCTGCCTAACATCAAAACCAACTTCAATCCTTTAAGAAAGCGTTTTATGAATCTATAAAAATCGTAAATACGTGCGTACTAAATTAAAATGTTAGAAAAGATACAATGAATGGCCAAAAGTCAGAAAGGGAATAATTTAATTTGAAAACGTTTCGTTATCCAACTTTAGGGACCTCAGTTAAGAAAAATTATGTAAAATTTTAATTTACTGAGAAGGTCCTTATAATTAGGGGACGAAACGTTTTCAAAACGAATAATTCCATTTCTGAATTTGAGCTATTATTTGTATTTTGTTTATAGTAAAGTCAGATTAATCTTTTTATTTTATTTAAAAAATGTTAGACGCAATAAAATAAATATTATATTTTATACAAAAAAGAACTAAAAAACTTAAATAAAAACAAAATTCAAGTTTTCTTTGACAAATTAAATTAAATTAATTTGTCCACGTTGCTCGGAATAATTATAACAAACATTTCTTTCTTAATTTTGACTTCCTTAATCTTCTGGTATCGAGGTTTTTGGCAGACAGATTGCCATTATTTTAATCAGTTTGAGTTTCGAGTGTGCTTGGGATTGACCAACAACACTAAAAGACAGGAAGCGAACCCGGTATCTCTGTGGTACGAAGCAGTGACGCTAGCCACTAGACCACAGAGGCCGGCTATATTGAATAAATCAGACTTAAAATTACTGCACTGAAATAGAAATGATAGAAAAATAAGTTTTCAATTTTTCTTCTGATATTCATCTTTCATGACAACAGTCGCCAAAACAATTAGCTTTCAAGAGAATTATTTTATTGCTTTCAAATTCTGAATGTTTCTATGACATTCATTTGGTTTTAAGTAAAAACAAATTATTTTTGCCAGAAATTAAATATCTCATAAAATTTAAGATTCCTTATTGCGTTCTAAAGAATTACTATTATTATTATTGTTACACTACTTTATAGTAATTATACGGACTTTTTAAGTCAATAATGATCAACTTGAAAGATATAACTAAAGTTGAGCACAGTCAATGGATATTTCGATAATTTGTTAAGTTACTGGTAAAAATTTATAATTTATAATACAAATAAAAGAGGAATAATACCTACTTATGAGTATATCTTCACTAATACATATAAATCATAAAATAATGTTATTTATTTATATTTAATCACGTTACAATTAATTTCTAGAGATAGAGACAATGTGGAAGTATGCATCATACCTCATAATTGCAAAAAGTGCAGACAAACTGCACTAATTAGTTTCTAAATTATAAAAAGTTTAAGGTAATAATTAGAATAAATATTGTTGATTATTGTAGCTACAAAAGTTTTACATTTACTTTTTCCATATTAATTATGTTATAATAGAGGAATTTAACTTGAAAACCAATCAAGCACAAGGAAAGAGACAAAGAAGATAAATATGTTGTATAAAGCACGACGATGTTATTACAGTTGAATTGTATATTCGCCTCTGGGAAGTTAGATTAAAGGAAATTTGTGTGTAATAGATTTCTTTGCCAAAAATAATTATGAACACGCTTATAGTTAAAATACACAATTATACTAGATTTACAAAAAAAGAAGCAAATGTCTACGTCATTTCGAAAATATGTGTTGACTATAAAGTTTGGCACATAAACTGAAACATTATGACCTTTAAAATAGGGAAATAAAGAAAATAGTTGACGGCTAATAATGTTTAGAAAATAATTATTTTATTAAAGTATGCAACCTGCGATGTCTGAAACAAAAATTATTACTACTTCAAATTTATAGTAGGTAATTCATGAATTTTAGAAAATGGCAGCTCCTAAAGTTATTTCCTAAAAGGAATAAACGGGATCTTTTTATTTGAATGCGATTTCTGTCTGCAGCATTTATTTTGTTAAAATCAATTTGTGATAGGATTCCTTATTGATAAATTCGAAGGCAAATTTTCTTAAAATCTCACAGGATGTTTTGCTCCTGTGCTTTTAGCGAGTGAGGTTTGTCGACAAAATATCTGAATCAATTATAAAATTTCAATAGAGCGCTTGACGATATTGCATTTCAATATTGCTAAATTTATTTCATTGCAGAAAAATTAAAAGCCCTGTCAGTTTCAGAGGAAGCCGTAAACCTGCAGACTTAAAACGAAATATGCAAATAAATAAATAAATGATTTAAACCTAATGCAGGCTTTATGTGTTGAATTCCTACATTAATATTTAGTTAAAAAAATTATTCGAACGTTTTAACACAAAAGGACTATAGCTTTGATAATTTTACGAAGAATTGACGGCTGTTTGTATAATAAATGTAATATAATTTACAATAAAGTACTGAGATGACTTAAAATTTAATAAAACATGCATTTACAATTTTTAATTTAAAGCAAGTTCAATATTCGTAAATTTTTTAAAATAATAGAAATGTAACTCTCATTTCATCAGTAGCTTTTCAACTCGGCAAATAAATTACTGTTCCACATCAAATAAGTAATTGAAATTGTGCTTGTTTTTAGAGAGAGAGAAGAGTGTTGTGAATTTTTTTGTGTTAAAAGTTGTTTTATATTTGATTCTTTTGGTGCCAAATATCGATAGTGAATGCACATAATTTACATCTCAGGTAAAATGAAGCGACAGTGAACTCATTTATACCGTTTTGTGAGTAAAAATTAAAGATTATTTTTCAACTAAGAAAAAAAACTGAGGAGACACAGCCAAAAATTACTTATCATCTACAAACGACGACAAGGGCAATTTCTTGAACGTCTGTGAATAAAAATGTGTCTTCTTAACCAGTACCTGCTACGTAATACGGTTAGGATGTTCTGAATCCTACTGCAAAATTGGTATTTTTTTGGGAAGAATTAAGTAAATCCATGTCTATATATTGGCAACCTACATTGCTAATATTAGGATAATACTTTATTTTAGGTCTCCTTACTTGTTTATCCGCTTTTAAAAATTATAATAATAAAAGAATATAATAGATGCGATTATTGAAACTAAGGCCAATTTTTTTAAGTATTCAGTGTTATGTAAATCATAAAAAATAACTACTTTTCAACTCCGTATTATTTACTCTGCATATTTGAAATATTTTCGGCGTTTATCTCATGATCTGGCATGATTTGCTTTTTAAGTCGTCAAATCAAAGTAATTGTTCTATAAACTTTGAGATTTAAACGCATATTCTGTCGTGAATATTGATGCTCCTGAAAATTTTATAGCTGAATCAATAAGTGGATAGAATGTAAAAATAAATAATGATACAATTGTTAAATAAAAACACCATTTTTCTGTTCGTGACTTAACCAAACGTTTTTGTTGACTACGGCTATGTTGAAAATTTTTCTTATACTCAGAAAACACGTTATGATTTAATAAAATCTGGAAAAAACCGTACGGGAAATATGTGTACCTAAAGCTACAAATTACACAAAATAAACATAAATATTGTAAATGTAAATTTATTACTATAGCTTCTACGATAAATGTTCATAAAATTATTCATATTGGGCATGTTTTTGGTACTGATGTTCTGCACATTACAGCGCTATAATTTTTCAAGTAAACTATATTTTATATCCCTTTTCTAAGAAAATTTTCAAGTAAACCATATTTTAAATTCCTTTTCTAATAAAAATATATTAAATTTTTTTAAAATTAAAGGTAATACCACAGGACATAAAAATTGAATTTAGAAAATAAGAATGGAAATATCTGGACCAGACTTGGCTCGTACCCTTTTCGAGTGAGCGTTATAACCACTGAGATAGTCCGAGTAGTTTCTCGAACCGCTGCGAGAACCGGTAACCCTTGTATAAGTGAAGCTGAGCCTCACCTCCATTCTTCGCTAATTTCATATAATTAGGCCCTAAAGTGTGTGACTAAAATTGTGGCTGAGGCTGAGCTCGGACAAGCTCACTGGTTACTGTTCTCACCGGGAAAGCTGGCGATTCACGACTCGATCCATGGTCTGGTCGATATTTTTCCATTCTTTATCTTGTAAGCTCATAACACATTGTATGAATAAGGGACCGAAAATAATTACTTTATATTCCTAAATATAATTATTATCCAATTCTAACTTGAACCTAGACTAACCTCGACGAATCATATCTGATTAGTAATTTAAAAGGAACCTTTTAGTACCTGAATTGTCGTTTGTAGATCCCACATCCGTGAATGACAGGAGGTTCGGCGTCTGTAAAACCAAACATGTTATGTTACTCTAATATGAGCTGATCGATTTGATGTATTATTATAACTTTAAAATGAAGTAAAAGCATTAAAAAAATACCCTTAAACATAGTGTCAAGTAATTGACAAGCAATTTTAACTTATCACCAACGAGTGAAAGAATATCTTTAATAGTTTATTACTATACACAAAAATATTTTTCATAAGTTACGAGTGGAATTAAAGTGGTAAAAAATTTATTTGTAAATTGAGACAAATGAATAAATAGTTTCAACATATGTTACAGATTGTCATTAATACTTCTAATAGAGGATATTTTGTTTTATTTTTATTATTATTGCAAACTTTTATCAGAAGATTTTAAAGTTCGTAGAGGATATGGATTTGATTATTACTGGACTAATTAAAGGGTTCCAATGTACCTAGCGCAGTGATAATGGAAGTAATCATTAAACTATATTTAATTTTAAATTAAAAAACTTATTATAAATCAGAATTTATAAAATAACAATATAAATAGTTAACTTGAAGAACATTATTTAGTAGTGATAAATATTTAATAATTATTAAAATTCAACCCATATAATATTTAAGCTGATCGAGCAACTGAAAATTTTTCAATACTTAATGCACAAATAATAGTATGAAAACGTATTACGTGCATAGTTTTTGCTTTTAAAAGTCTCTAGTCGAATGTTTTCCATTTTACTACGTTTAAAGGTGGTCTTACTTTTTGAGGTAAGACTATAAATTGATCTGCATGCCGTAAAAAGTAATTTGTTGACTCTGGCTGTGATTTAATTGATTTGTACACAATGCCTCCCCGGGCAAAAATACAGAACGCTTTTCAATTAATTTCTGTGTCGTTTGAGGAAATCCCTTTGTCAGCGGCAATTTTGATCTCGAGTACAGGAGCTTAAGGCTACTATTTTTCGAATCAAAAACAACTAATTATGTTAATAAACAAAAGATTGTAAACGGAAATATATACACAATAAATGTGTTAAAAATATTATGAAATATATTTAAGTGTGTTCCGTAAAAACTCATATCTTTACTTAGTTATAGGATTATTTATATGTAAAATAATTAGTAAATTGTTTCCTTTTACAGTGAAATAATAAAAATAAATATGCTTCAAGATATTTTTTTTTACTTTTAGTTTGTTAACTCCAGTTACTTTTGTCGCGTGTGCTGAAAATTTAAATTATATATATATATATATATATATATATATATATATATATATACAAACGTCTGAAATCCGATATATATTTATTTTTAATGTGATTAACATTTTATAGTTTCTGAATAATTATTTTAAACAGCTATTAAGTTCTATATTGCACCATCGAAGTTTTTATTTTGACAATAGAATTCATGAGAGACTATTCAGAAAATAATAGTCTAAATATTTTAGCATCAGATTTTGGTTCTTTATAAAATATTGAAAGGTTTTACTTAATGTTCAAAATTTTTACGTGTTATTCTAACAATTTTGGGCAGAATAATCGCAAATTGTTTCTTGGAATCTTTTGTGTTTAATATTTATTTGTAGAGATTGTTTATGCCAAGGTTCAATAACAGTTTCACAATACATAAAATTTTTGAATGTCATGAATTGTACCTTAATTTCATTGTTAAAATATTTATATTCGCGCCTAGTTTTATTATTGAAAGAGTTAAAAGTAAGATATTCAATAAGAGAATATTATTTCCTGCTAAGTGCGTTCGAGAAATTCAACATTTCAACCTATTTATACAAAACTATCTATATAAATCTATAAACTTGATTATAATGGTCCAACAAAAGAAAATAAACATTTATGGAGAGCTCGGGACAAATTTTACGTGAAATTCAGGACTTATCAATTTATTTTTAAGCATAATCATTTATATTGTAACAGGAACAAATTTATAATATATGCTAAATGGCGTCCATTTTCATACATTAAAGAGTTTTTGTTGTTATAAGAGGAAGAGATATCCACAATAAAATTGTATTAGTCTTGGATAATGAAAAATTGAGAAAGTTGATCCTATATAAATAAAAAAGGAAAGCATACATCTCCGTAAGTTTCACGGAGAATGAACAACCTTTCATATTCACATCAAGTTTTCTCCAAAATGGAGCAAATACAATATTGATAACTAATGTAGTAAATTTCAAATGAAATCCACAATAATTATTCAATTGAAAAATTATGATTCTAGTGAATTATATCTTAATTAAGAGTAGTATCTTTTCAAATCATTACACTAATGCATAAATTTTATTACGTCAAGTAAATAAAATATGACATATTTCAGTGGAGAATACTGTTTCCCTTGAATTAAAATGTAGAAATTATTTTCTGTAAGTCTCTTGTTAATCTTTAATTTATAAAATTACACCCTAAATTTAATTATAAACATTAAGATAAAATGAAACTACTAACTCAATTTTAGGGTCTTAAATTACGAAATATTATCGTACGAAACAAATAAAAGAAAGGACAAACTGGTTTAAAATTCTTCACCAAGAGACAGTTATAAAGAACATTCGTTAAAGTGAATTAAAATATAAATAGACTGTGTAAGCTTTGTTATATTTCATTAATGACATATAAGAACAAACTGGACTACTCTCTCTTGTTGAAATGGGAAGCTTCTTTTTGAAAGAAGTATATTATTCATAATTAACGTCTTTGAATATAAATTTAAATATACATAAACCCAGATTATACTAAATGGATATAATATTTATGATCTGACTTGAAATATTGAACGTTTTGTGTTTTGCGTGAACCTCTAGTAGTAAGATGCACTTCAATACGCAAATAGCCCACTGGCGCCTTGATGCAGGGTTGAAATCCGTAGTTTATAAACTCATGGAACGATTTCAATACTAGAGCTGCTCACATTTCTAGCGGTTTTTCTCTAAAAACTAAAGAAATCTTTTTCAGACTTTATTTTAATCATCTACAAGAAACATTTCCCATGATCTTGCTGAATTAATCTCGATTACGCCTGACTGTATATCCGTTAGGACTCGCATTTAGTTTTGGGACATGAATTCTAAAGAAAATTACAAAAATTTTCAATTCCATTCCTATGCTATGGGAATTGCCTGTTTCAGGATCACCCACATGTAGCCTGTTAACCCCCTCCCCCCCAAAAAATGGCATAATGATATCTGTGAAAGAATCTCTCTCTCTATCAGGAATGTCTTTCTCCCTCTGACGAAGCACCTGTATGTTCTGAGGCAGGAGAGAGTGGAATATGGTAAGACTTGTCCACCGATCGTATTGGATCAGTATGTTAGCTGTTCCAGGCACGGAGAAGGATGCTGCAATCCTATATGTCATCTTCCGTCAACAGAAGGCCTAGAGACAAGTCCCTAACAGTCCGACCTAGCTGACACAGGTTTTCTAGGGTTTTCCCTTCATAACTTTCTGATAAACACCGGGTAGGATACTTAAACTTTTACCCGGCGGCACTAGTCAACCCTTGGCCACCTTCCTTCTCCTTCCGGATCCCTACTTTCAAATTCCATTCGTATGCTGTTTAAGTGGAGTTGCCGTTAACAGGATCACCCTCATGTAACCTGTTACCCAAAAAAATTCCAAAGGCATGGCAGCTGATTTCTTATATACTATTGTTGTTGGCGGAGAGTTAATGGTTAACATAAAGCAAAATTAAATCTTAGTTTCATGCAGCTTGAAAGAAGAACAATTACATAACTGAGGTACAATAGTTATGAGTTAGTAGAAATTATATTTGTTAGGGGTAGTTTCTGGGATTACGGTAGAGTGGCTAACGAGTTGATTTTTAAGTTTTCCCTGTTATTATTGCCTCTTTTATAATTGGTATAGGGCTAAATGCGTTAAGGTGTCGAACCGATAATGAGTAGGTGGAGGAACTGTTCGTAATCTAAAGAAAATGGATTAATATGGAGAGTTCGGTTCTGATTCTGGTTCATTTTTTATTGTTGTTTTCGGATTAAATGATGAACTAAATCTTGTATTTGATTTTAATTAAAATCTTCCCCTTTTACAATGTATTGCCCAAATATGTTATACGAGGGGGATACAATAATTTAAGGGAGAAGTTGATATATACGGAAACGTCCTGTACTTTGACGATTTAGGTTGGCATCACTAACATCAGCTGACGGATAAAAATTTAGTTTCAATCCTAAAATTATAAAAATAACACTGTACAGCGATCCGGTTAAAATCTTTTCGCGAATTATTTCAAGGTAAGGTGAAAGTTGTATGAATTGAAGAATTTCTTTATAACTTTGCAGAACAGTTCAAGAATGATTTAATATCAATGACTGTTTCGTTCGAAACCCACATTGATGATATTATTCGTAAATATCGACGTATTACTGTTGAAGAAATATAAAAAATGCAGTAGGTGTTGGCGTTGTTCATAATAATATCAATAACGACCTCACGAACAGCGAAATTGGGCTAATTGGTTACACTATTCTGACCCAAGAAACCACTGAAGAAATTGTTTAGAAGATACTACTTCATCCCTCTACATTCAAAATGCGACAACCTCTAAATTTTCAGTTGTTTGTTCATTACGTGGAAAAAACTGCAGCAACATTGAGGTCAAAGAATTTGTGGGAAAGTAGTTCCAAAAACATGATAAAGACTTCTTTACATCTGGTATAAAATAAGTAGTTGATGGTGGGAATTAAAGAAAAGAAGTAAAAACCTCATTCAGTATTTTTCCAGATGAATGTATCTTTAATTTTTGTCCACCTAAGTATGGATAATGTCTATGACACTTAATCCAGCGTTGTAATAGTATTTCTGTACAAGGAAAATTAACTGATAACATGAAACAAGTTGGCATCTGATTCAGACGCCCTTGACGAAGTCATGGTCTGTCAGGCTCTGTCGCCACAGTTTATTTCAAGTTTACCTATTTACCTCATTAAAATTATTTTTTTTGGCTCATAAGGATCCAGTTTTAAATAAAGAAAGACTTTCGGAAGAACAAAATTTATTTAAGATCGAAGGCTTTCCGGGTGTAATTGTTGAAGGAAAATTTATTCTGAAATTATTTTAGAACAATGGCGTGGTATTGGTATAAATAAAGGCACCGATTTAAATGCATTTAAGGGAAAATGTGGAGGAACGGGATACTTATTATTTAACAATTTTTTGGAAAAAAAATCATTTCATAAAAGTATAAAACATTATTTTATTCTATTATTTACTTAATGTAATATCAATATAACTTATAACAACGAATTAATTTTTTTTAAGTAACCAATAAATTTCCCGTTCTGCTCCACCCCTCGGGGCAGTGTTTTGCATTTATAGTTAATACAATAAAATTTAATTAAATTTAAGAAATTTTTAACACCTTTTACGTTTTCCTTTTTATATTTATTTTTTATGTAGTTGATCGCTGTATCCAAAGAGATTTTTTTGCAACTGCGCTGCCTTTGCTAACATTTTTCTCGATCCTTTTCTTTCTTAATTTATTATTTTATGGTATAGCATCCTGTAATTCACCCTTATAAGGTGAGTTCATTTTTCCTTGAGGAATACGTTACATTTTGCATTATGAAGTAATATCCCGTTCCGCCCCGCGCGCTAGTTTTAGTTTAAGGTGTTTCACAGAGCCTTAATGCAAGCATATTTAAATTTTATGCGTAACTTATTGTGGCTAAAGACACCTAGTTTACGACTATATACTATTAAAAGCAATTCACAAGGTGGTGTCAGAACTTTGTAGAGTTGGTTTCCAGGACTTGTTTCTCGACCAGTTACTATGTTTCTTCCCTACTTACTAAACTACAGCACTATCCAGTAATAAAAAATAGAGTATCCGGTTCTACCCCGTTTCTCCCGAGTCGCTCTATTTATTTTTGGGGAAGGCTCATTATGCTTTGAAAAGCCTGTGAGTTTCAAAACTGGGGAAGAGTGAAACAGTGAATAAAATTCACGAGAATATTATGTTTAATGTGTACTACGATACGAAGAGTACAAATCTGAAGGAATGGGTGAAGGGTCTGAAAACAGTAATTTGAATGTTTATTTTGTCGAGGTGGAGACGCAGGTGGGCGGGCGCTGTGAATGGAAGGCGCCGGCGTCGGCCAGCGACCTACTGAGGTTAAGCTCACGGCGCCTCTCCTTGGGTTAGGTCGGGGGTTTAAGAACACGTCCGCCATGCGCACTGCTTTCTTCAAGTCGATAAGTCTGCGCACGCGGGGCGCGACTCGCCTCCACACTCGCCACGCAGCTGTTTTAACAGAACAGTCGGGCGACAAGACTCGCTCAGTCTGGACGTCTACTGCGCAACCCCTTCTCTCGCAACATCGCACCACACTACAATTTTTTCCATATAACAAAACCTCACAGAGATTGACATTATATTTACTTTTCTTTATTGTATTGAATTATGTAACTGAGAACATGCAATAAATTCATTCGATAAGGCTAACCTAGGGTGAAAGTATAAAAAATGTCTTACCGAACGCATTTTGTTGCGTGAAAATAAAAAAATTATTAATTTTTCTTAATATTGCAAATAATCACAAAAATAATAGAAAATTAGAAACTAACCATACATATACTTATAATAGTATCCATAAGTTCAAGAAGTAATTATCATAGTTTTTTCTCGTCGTTGAATTCCCTTCAATGTTTACGAAAAATAATTGTCATTTCTCATTCTTCTTGACGATTTCAATCCGTTCTGTATCCAAATATTTTACCGGAACGTTTTAAAAAAAATTGTTTATAAAGGTCTGGTCATTAGCGACCAGTCACAATTATTTACATATTATTATATAATTATTTATTTACATATTATTTACAATTAGAAATTTACAAAATAAGATAATGATAATGTCTATTTTTCTGTTCGTTCACCACTAATTAATTATTTATCTTTATTATATTTGATTTATAAATTAAAAATACAAAATACAATTCATTTAAATTAAATCAAAATTATTATTGTTCTTACAGAACTTAATAATGTATTTTTAATATTCATGGGAATCCAAGATGGATTTGTAATTTTTAGTCAGTACGTCTGTGATTGTGGTGTTTGGGGAATTGCTTGATGACATGGTCTATATTTAAGGCAGTAAAACAGATCACATGACGGTGGGATAGATCTATCCAGTAGATTAAATTTCCAATGTTTAGTTCTGACTCTGGTAATGGCATCCTGTTACTTTCTCCCAAAATCAGTGTTGTTACTTAGATTATAGAAGTCTCTGGCGTTTTTGTGAATATCACTGGATTCTTAAGTTTTCCATATATTGTGCCATTTCTTTAGCATCTTGTTACAGGTATATTTCAAGATAACATTCAGGGTATGAAATCTTATTAGCACAGAGTTGCAGTCGTCTAACATATTCCTTCGTGTGCTGTTATCGTTTAAGGGGTTTTGAGTACCGGAACGTTGTTCCAGTGTGTTCCGGCTTACTTTCACCCCTGAGGCCAACCACTGGATCGTCCAAAAATAAATAAGAAGATAATGTTGGAGATGGCGGTAAAATAAGAAAGTTTTAACACCCCAAATCGCTGAAATTTTAATTTTTCCTCGTTCTCTTATTACAAATTTTTACATAACAAGTTTCTCAAAATTGTTAGTAAGTAAAACATAAAAGACAATTTAACCCTTTATACAGTCACAACTATTTTATTTCTACAGTTCAGCGGCGTCGGAGCTTTCTGCCTTTACTCAGGTTACTAATCTTTTATAAATTACATTTCACGGACATATGAAAGGTACTCAGTACGAGTACGTGCATATTTTACGTCTGATAATTATTAAAGACATAAATGTAATGACTATATCAAATATAGGGTTTTTCAACACGAGCGGGTCGATGTTGAAATGAAATAAAACAAGCTGAGTGTGAGGAATTAACCAAACCAAATTTGTTTTATATTTTCAAAGGCTCAAGTATGCTCTTTCAAATAAAAATATAATTTCGTAAGCGAGAAGATAGATTTCTTATAATAGAAGTTCGAAATAGTAGCTTATGTTTTCAACAGCAATTTAATACACTAAACAAGAAATTTACCCTTTTCTTTGAGGAAATAAGGGAGGATCATGGTTTGAAACTAATCACGTCAGGGCCAAGGCGTACAGAAACAAAACAATTGTACAACTTAAATATACCAAAATAATATATGTAATATATTTTGGGAATATTGAGTGGATATTCTATTCAATTCAGATATAAATTGATAATGTCACCCCAAATAAGTTTTATTCGTTGAACTAATACTAAACAGGAAATTTGTGACTCAAAGTAATAATCATAAAATTATTTTAAAATCTCCACTTTTATTTTTAATATAATAAAATAGGCAAATGTGATTCAGGCCCTTTTTTATCATCAATTTAGATATGTGTTAAACTCACTAAGATCGAACGCGTCTGTCTAGCCGGTTGCCTATATTTTAGTTTGCATAAATATTTATTAAACGTTTATAATAAAAATGTTATATTACGCATGTACTTCCGTTTCTCTAATAACAGGGAGGATTTTAGGGTTCGGTAGATTATGGTTTCGTCCAAACAAAAATGAATTCGAAGAATTCTGCTATTGTCTATCAGTCCTTTACATAAACAATAAAATATTAATTTCGCATGGCAATAACCATTTTTTAAAAGTTTGAACCATTTTCTAAGACTAAGATAGAGCTTCTGACTAAGTCAATACAATAAAGTATCAAATTAAAATATTATAAATTTCATTGTGTTAAACATTCTTGGTTAACACTCGTTTAATATATAGCTATGAAATGCAGTTAAGAATTTTTTTCAAATAAGTCCCTTTGAACCAAAGTGTTTTAAAATAGCACCAAAAGATTGAAACTTAGCAGCTATTAAACTTTTACAAGCCTGAAGTTGATCAGTTTTTTAGCTTATTTTTTCAGTCGCATCAACTAAGGTCCTTAGCCGCCTCTTTTTATCATTTTAGGGATATTATATTCAGAGCTACTCGAATTGGGAACACCCAGGCCCTTGCATGAGAGCTCTGTGGTACCATCGTGTTATAGCCGTAACTCATGATATGTATCATTATTTCCAAATGTTGAACAACTGAGAGTATAGTGCTTAACAAACGTTAAATTAATCGCAATCGTTTCACTGAATTTCTTCTCCCGATCTCCTGCCAATTGTTACCAAATTTCTTTTACAAACATAAATTTTCGTTTTTTAAGTATAATCACCATTATTTGACTAGCGAACGGCAAGAGACAGAAGAATATTTATACTTTTACTGTAATGAGAATACAAAATAAAATAAGTGTGAACAGAAATTTTTACCTGTAAAAGCAGGTTTTTTATATAGTGTACGGAAATTTGTTACTAAAAAAAATATAAACTGAAATTCATAATTACGTTGTACTTCCACCTTCAATTCTTGTGGGTCTGTGTTTTATGGAGCATATGTATTTGAAAAGTTAACAATTATTTTTCATAAAATACTTAATAATATTATACATTATAATATTTAGGTATTAATGTATGAATGATTCGTTTCGTTCTATTTTAATAATCAATTAGCATATACAATACTAGATGCTACTAGGGCAGGTTAAAATTAAGACAGAACAGTATATTTAAGAGAGAAAAACTAGAAATTAGCCATTTGCAACAAAAAATTCCATGTCCTATTTCGTCAACCGAGGACTAATGGAAACGACAATAAACCTAAATCTATAAAGTGTAAAATTATGAAACTTTAATAATGAATAGTAATTTTTGCAAACTAAATACATTATTAACTTGCAATTATTTGTTCAATTTAGATGATATCAAATCCTGAGTTAGATACGACGATTTTACAATCTTCATTTTAATTCGTAGCTACTTCAGGGGTAATTAGCGGCTACCTAGTTACATTGAAATAAGGGAATAATTGGTCTATTCTTATAAACTAGTACATAATTAACTTGATGCTTATAAAAACTGTTCATAGTTCATCTAATATATTTATGCCATTTTCTTTCAGAGATGAGATACCTCAATCCCTGTATTAGTTTGATGGGCTAGTGTTCATACGGCTATTATGTTTTTTGATGGCCTTTTGTTAATGTTCAAAGCTCGTAAAGTAGAGCTTTAGTGTTTGTAAAATAAATCATTATCTCAATAAACCCGTATCAGTAAAGTAACGTACAATGGCATAGAAGCTATATATATATATATATATATGAAAATGTATATTTCTTTGAACAATTAAGATTTATTGCAATAAAACAGCCATTTAATTTAAGTATAATACTAATAACAAGGAATTGATATTATTTCAAGGTTTTAAGTTCGTTATTGAACATCAAATTTTAGGTTAGCAAAAAAACTTTTAACAATTTCAACCTGATCCACCATAAATTATCAGAAATTTTCATTTTTCAAATCTCACTCCATATTTCACCCAATTTGAGTAACTTTTAACGATTAGACTATTGTTAAAAAATTAGTCTTTCCATTAGCGAAGAGTTGTTTAATTTTAAACCAATAATTTTTTGTTAAAGGAGTATTTAAGAAGTGTTTCATGTTATATTTTAATGTCTTTACATTATAGGCATTACAGTAGATACTTCATCCACATTCTCTCCTATTGTTTGAATTCAATGTACGTAACCTGCAATGCTTACCTAAGTGACGTCTGAATATGATCCATCAACATATTTCTGTCTATAAAAATATGTTTTTAAGAATATGTTCCGTCGCATAATGTTTCTGAAAGTTTTGTGTTACGTACTTTACTCCTTATAATTAAAATCTATGAGTGGAGTGATATATTATAGTACTAGAAACTATTAAATTAGCGGTCTTTAAGTTGGAGAGCGACATTGATTTTTCTGTGATACGCGTATCACATATACAAATATGTTAATGGTATTTCATTTTGTTACTTGCAATTACAGTCGATGCAGCAATTTGTCAGTGCATTCGTGCAATACCTCATGAACCCGAGTGGTATGTTTAGCGCACTGCAAACGAAAAATGAGTTTAATAACTAGAATTGATAGATTTTAATGTGATTACCTTGTCATTTAGTATTTTAACACATTACTATCACTTATCAAATTATGATAGAATATGTATTACCAATTTATGTAGTCATTGGAAAATATTATAGCTCATATAAATAAGCAAAACCTTTTTGCTAATTACGTAACATTTTCAAGCTTGCAATAAATTTGTGGAATATTCTTAATTTGGATTCTGTCACTTTTCAGACTAAGTAAAACTATTTCCTGATAAATACGAATCTTTACTTTTCATAAATATGGCATTGCTGTATACCAAAATAAATAAATGAATATTTTTATGTTTTCATATCTTCGTGATTTACTCTTGTACTTTTGCTGAAAATCGTCTTATCAATAAGTATTTAATCAAATAAATATATAACAATCTTTGTTACAAAGAAACAACATAATATTTGTTTTATCCTTTGGTTATTTCTTCAGACCCTTCAAAACTTATCTTGATTATACCTACAATTTAAAGCTTATTCGAATTCCATGGTTGATTTCATTTTTTTCATTAGTCCTCGAATGAGGAAACATTATATATTACTACTTATAAATTGCAAGACAATATAAAAGAAAACCTAAGAAAACTTTAGTTTGAAAGAATAAAAAAGATGTATTACAGAACCTCGGTTGAACTAATTCGAAGATCAGATCCTCTTTATAAGCACTGTCTCATAAAGAGCAACATGTTTTGTGTGTAATAAATAAACAATAAAAGTAATTGACTTCGAAGTTACCAGATCATGATAACCGACAAAGGGTGAAATATTTATGCCTTTCATAACCTTCCAGAATATTTTACTTCAGTTTAGTATGATTCAATTGTGTATCTGTGTGTTTCCTTCATTTGAGTTCATTTCCTTTATTTGAAAGCTAGGCGCAATAAAAAGACTGTACAATCTTGTTATGAGCCCTTTGCAAATTTATGTCCCCGACCAGGTATTTCTTTCCTTTGTGTGGGACATTCCAGAAACTTTATTTGCTCCCGGTCTTTTTCTAATATTCTTCATCCTCGGCCAATTTTATCGTTTGGATTTTAAAAGCACCGCTTATTTGAAAGAGAAGCGGTGATTGTTGTAATACCCTCAGATCCTGATAAACAAACAAAAGGTGTGCAGAATAAATTTATGGAATTCCAAAATTACTGAGTTTCTAATCGCGAAGGAGGTTCGTCTTTTATTTATTCAATCCGACATTAAAAATTTGGGAGTGGCATAAAGTTTAACTCTATAACTAAAGTAGCATTTTGTAGGAAGTAAATATTTTAAATTTTTTTATTATCAGTTTAAATAAATATGACAAAATTTCACGTTAGAAATATAGGTAATTTAATAATATGAACTATGATATTGTCAGCAATCTTGGTGATTCTGTTTTTATAATTTCATACATTTAACTAAATACCTAAGGTTTAATTAAAAGTATCGTAGCTGCATTTAAAAACAAATGTATATATGGTTTAAAGCCAATTAAAATGTCCTCAGATATGTAACAGAGTGGTGATAGCCAATTAGACCGAAAGGTTTTGTGAATGAATGACGATGAAATAAATAAATTGTTAAATATCTGAGGACATTTTAATTGGCCGGAAACCTTATATATTTTAATAAAAGCCCTACTGTAACTTATTGAATATAAATGTATAAAAACTGAGTCTATATGATTCTGAGAATTATTCTCCGTCTATAAAAGACGTGAAAAATGGATTTAGTCGCTAACTTGAAATTGTTAACATTGAATAACATTAATTGTATTTTATAAAAATATTTCCTGACATTCTGCAAATTAATTATCTTTGTAAACAGACTTTTTATGTAAAACGGTTGTTTAAACTTTACATTTTTACAGATTTTTAGGAGCTAAATATAGCAAAAATGTGTCCTTGAAATATGGATTTGAATATTGCATACAGTAACACGAAGATTTACACCTTAAACTCGAAAACAAATGCACATGAAATATATGTACTCCCGTATGATCTAGCACTTTACGTAGAAGCGAATTATGCCCGGCGAGGGGATTTGCAAACGAAGTGCATGTTTTAAACTGAACAAGCCGATGCAAATGTAGCATTGGGCATCGTGTAACGTCGATTAGCACTTCCGCCTGTTGGAATGGTTAATTTTTCTGTTTAAAGGAAATTTTGGCTATTCTAACGCGATTACCTTGACGGGGATTTTAAAATGCAAATACTTAAAAATGTAAACGGCCGTATAACTAATTCATTTGGGGAACATAGTGCATTTGTAAGCAAACTAGAGATTTCCAATTGATGAAATTATTTTATAATAACTAGATATGCAGCCTGAGGAGCTGAAACACATTTCCCTTGGAAAATTACGATATAAATGTAAAACATATTCAATGTGACAAATATTAACAGATAACTTCAAATTTTTCACAACAACAATATAAGAGCTTAAAAATATTAAGTGATTCATTATTAGTATTTATTTACAAATATTATATTTTCTTCTTCGTACTTTTTGTACAATTAAACTCTGAAAAATTAATAAACCACCTTATCCATTAAATATTATAATTTCGTTTTTACTAACTAAGAATCAAATATTTTTAATAAAGAGAAATATTGATATTCCATGTCTATTAAAAGTACCTACTTAGCACATTACTTTCAAGCCATCAAATTAATTTGCAAACGTCTAGAAGAATGTTTCATTTTAAAAATACAGTGAAAGGACAGAACACTTTTTGAATTGGACGTTTCGAATAAATTATCTTAATTCTTATTTGAAAGAACTCAAGCCTGAAACATTGAAAAATTATTATTTCTTATGCATCATTCTAAGCCACAATTTATAAGTTTTCTCACTTACATATCCTTCAATTTATAACTTCCAAATCATCGTAATTAAATATCGTATAATTATAACAACCATAACATAATTGTATAGTTCCACTAAGTATAAAAAATTAAATGAAAACCATTAATAACTAGGTTTAACTAAGTGGTAGAGTGAACGCCCGGAAAGCGGGAGGTGTAGGGTTCGGGTTCTGGGTCTGGTTGACATTTTTCTATTCTTGCCTTCTTCTAATTTTAGTTATATGCTCTCTACCTGAGTTTCTATTGAAGCATTTCTACTTCCTTAGAGCATTAATAAATTTTTAATGAAATATGAGCGATAAATATGATACAAAAAGAAGTAGTGGCAAACATATTATACATATTTCTAGAATTGTAATTTTGTATTAAATGGAGGAGTAGTTATCCTAGTTACAGCTACAACTACATTGGATTATATGCTGAGACGCTAGCAAATCGACCAGAAATTTATTTGTACTTTTATTGATTTATAAAACAGAATAATGTCGAAAGCTTTTTTAGTGTTAATTGAGGAAAATAATCACGAATTAAATTATTTAGTACAAAAGAAACTTTATATATCCGTGTACAGCAAGATACTAGGTAACTATAATTTTAAACACCATTTCTTAAATTGGAAACCTTACAAAATAATTTGGTATATATGATATAAACATAGTATGGTATAACATAAGGAAGAAAACAATTAGGGGAACTCGGAGTGGAACTGGATAATGCTGGATGTACATAAATAGGGGTGGAACAGTGCAACTCGTCAAGGCAGTCGACTTGACCAACTTTTGACTCCACCTCATGAATGGACTCTTGTTTTCGCGTCTTACATATGCGACTTTATAATTCTTTCAGCATTTTGACTGAAGGTAATTCAGAAAATTCCACGCTTTTATCTCTTTGTTGTTATTGTGGTATTCAGTGGTCTGATGCAACTCTCCATGCTAACCTATCTTGCGCAAACCTTTTAATTTGCGCATAACTACCACAACCCATATCCTCCCTAATCTTCTTGACGGATTCCATCCTTGGCCTCCCTCATTTGTTCTTACCTCACACACTTTCATCTAATACCAATTTTACAAGACCCCATGTCTCAAAATATGACCTATTAATCTATCACTTCTCTTGGTAAAAGTACTCCAAATTGTTCTGTCTGATTTTCAGAACTATCCTTTAGCAACACATCCTACAAGTTTCTATTCTTTTTCTTTCTGCAACTCCTACAGTCCTCGTTTCACATACATACAACGCTACACTCAATACCAACATTTTGAGCAATGATTTCCTAATATTCACACTTATATTACCCGTAAGTAAATTCTTCTTCTTCGCGAAAGCCTTTCTTGAATGTGCTATCCTGCTCTTTATGTCTACTATACTTCTACCATCACTAGTTATTATGCTTCCCAAGTATCAGAATTCCTTAACTTCCGTCAAAATAACCCTTCCCAATCTAACACCCTTAGTTATTCCACTGTTTCCTATACTACACTCCATTACCTTGGTTTTCCTTCTATTATTCTCCCTCTATTATTCTTCATATCTCCAGGACTACGTTAATACAATTTATTATTGTTTCCAGATCTTCTTCTGACTCCCTTAATACTACAATATCATCGGAAAAGTGAAGGGTTTTTATTTATTCTCCTTACAGTATGATTCTTTCCCCATATTCCGTTTTAACTATATTCATCGCCTGTTATATATATTAATTAAACATTTGGGGCGAGGGACTGCATCCTCGTCTTACTCCTTTCTTGATTTCTGTTTTTTTTATATTCAATTCTAATTACTACTGGCAGCCTTCTGTATAAATTTTATGTAAGCCTTCTTTCTCGAGATTGTAATCCTGCTATCTTAAAAATCTTTAATAGTTTAGAAGAAAGACAAGAATGGGAAAATGTCAACCGGACCAAGGAATCGAACCCAGGACCTTGCAATATCCACAAATGCAATTAACGTAGGCCTGTTTTTTCATATCCTGACTTCTAAAATTAGACGCAAAGTCAATTTTGCCTCTCTTGTCCCTACATTCTTCCTAAAACCAAACTGCCCTTCTCCCAACTCGCATTTTATTTGTCGTTCCATCCTCCTATATACTATTTTCGTTAATATTTCGCATGCATGAGATACTAAATTAATTGTGCTTTGCTGTTCGGCTCTATCAGCCCCAATAGTCTTCAGTATGGGCATATTTATGTTTTAACTAATGGTATATATTCGTAAACTAGGTGTCTACATCTGACCATAAGTTAAGTATAAAGTTTAAATCTGGCTGTATTAAGGTCGAATGAGAAACCTTAATCTCAGACTAATGTGCGGGGTAGAACGGGGCACTATAAAAAAGCAAAATGTTATACGTTCCTTAAGAAAAAAAAGGAAACGTATAAGAATGAGTTACAGAAGGCTGTATCCAAAAAGAATAGATTGAGAATTAAAGAACGGAAAATAGGGGGAAATTTTAGCAGTCTGGGCGTTGCAAAAAAATCTTTTTGCTGGAGGATCGAATTGATAAAGCGATCAACGCTATACTAAATGAGTATAGAAATGAAAACATAAAAGGTGTTCAGCTTTTTATCTTAAATTAAATTAATTTTTTTGGTTTATTCTTTATACAAAGCTTCCTATGCTGCTGTGCCTCGCGGGGTTGGGCAAAACGGGAAATTTGTAAGTTTTTTTAAAAAAATCATCAAAAATCTAAATTTTCTGTTTTAAATTAATGATAAAAAAGTAATGTTTCACTTTTATGAAGTCATTTTCTCTTTCTATAATTTTATAAAAATTGTTAAACAATTAGTGTCCCGTTCTACCCCGTCTTCCAATACTTTGTAAAATTCAAAAATAAGACATAATGAGACCTGTAAATATTGCTGATGGGAGTTTACACAATTTTGTGTGACATAATAGAGTTCCGGCTTCTCCCAGTGGCGATGTCTGGAAGAAAGCAATTGTGAGGAACTGGCCTCCTTGATTTATTACTCAGACAACAGCCGACTGTTCAATGAAGTCATCGCCGCGCGCACACACAAAAAGTGATTCTATTATCGAGTTATTTAGTGCCGCCTAAAAGGCTTTACCGCCAGTGGCTACTTGACGATGAAAAGACGTAAAGGAGGAGGTGTGTTGAAACAACGGCCGGAAACCGCCAAGATTGATGTGATTTATGGACCCAATTCATGTCAGATGTGTTTTAATGCTCGAGTTTCCGGTATGGAGAATGTCTATCGTTTACGACCAAGTTAAACCCTAAATAAAAGTTTTTAAGCTAACAAACAATTAACTGTTCTCTCCTGTAGAAAGTAATTATACGAGTTTGTACAGCCAACCAAAGTAATAAGGAAAAGTCCTTCCTATTTCATTAGGGAAGTAGATCTCAAACGGTAGTAATTATTCGTACACTAAGCATTAACCAAGTAATTTATCTCACTTTAAATTCTTATATATCACAATATCAAATTATGATTTTTAATCTTTGTAACGCTATTTCTTTTAAGAATAAATGTTTTTACACTCTGGTAAATTGTGACAATCAATGATTTACGAAAATAGTTTTATAAATTTGCAATGGCATTGTGTACATAGTGAAAATTGAGATAACGATTGCAAAATTTAATATTTATCTGTAACTTTGCGTGTGTTTAATAAGTAAAGTAAAGTAATGGTATCTAACTTTTAGAAAGTGAGTATATTATAATTCTTACTTTTATTTTGAAACATCTCTTTAGTATTGTTTATAAGGAAATATATTGTGAATAATATTAGAAAGAGATAATTGTTCAATATATATATATATATATATATATATATATTTAATATTATCTTCTTCAGATACGCTTAAAACGTCCCAATAACAAAATAATCAAAGTCGGTAAAGTCCGATGGGCATTTAATTGGACACAGGAGTACAATTTTATTGGAGATAAACAATATTTCACCAGGAGTATTTTGAAATTTAAAAAATTGTTATTTGAAATTTTCAGGTATTAAAATTGAGAAAACATATGATAAAGGTTCAAGGGCAAATCTAACAAGTTATTATTGGTGTACAGATACATTGGCTTTTCAACTCTTCACAGGAATTTCGTTATTATATATTGAAATGATTATTGCCACAATTTCATTTGAATTTGTTCCACTTTTTGTGGAAAGAACGACTGAACCTTGGACTACGGATACATATTTAATTTATTTAATTACTAAAATATCCACACTACTTATGCAATATTATTGTGAATACTTTTATTTGTTTTGTGTTATAATATAAATTCAATAATAATAATAAACATTATAATAAAATTTTCATATAATTTTTGTAGTCAGATAAATTATAATACATTTTAATGATCTCTGTTTTCATGCTCAGACAATGATTGCTTCGTTTCTTTAATACTTGAAGCTTATGTTTCTTGGTGGATGTAATAAAATATTTTTCTGAACATCATAAAAGTTTAGTCAATTTTAAATCATCGGCAGATGAGTGCATTGGTAATATAATTTAGTATTATATGTAAAATGTCTTCAGAATGTTTTTTTGTATCTGTGTTTTGTGAATGGTATGAGTATTCTGATGAAAACCGCACAGGATTGAAACAAATAAACATGAAACGACAAACAGCGCTCTGAATCGACCGTGTCATTCAAAAAATAAGCCCGAATTAATATATGCAACTACTTATGCATAAAACTTTTAAAAACTGCTCTTCCTTTTTTATACTTACTAAATTATTTAATACTTGTTTCTAAAATTACTGTTTATATCATGATGTGTGGAATAGTTTTATTTTGATGGATCATAAATGTATATACCATCCAACTTCTCCAAAACATGATACTCCAATAAAAAATATTTAAAAAAACAATCTATTGAGGTGTAATAATATAGGAATTTTTTTTGTAAAAATGAATCAAAATTTTTTTTGGTTAACAGGCTACATGAGGGTGATCCTGAAACAGGCAACTCCCCTTTAATAGCATGGGAAGGTGAATTAAAAGGGGGGATGCGGAAGGGTTAACTAGGGCCCCCGGGCTATGGTTTATGGATCCTACTCGGTGTTTCACCTAATCAAATTGATAAATTTTATAAAAATAATATTTATAATGAAACTATGAGAATGTATATTAAAAATTAATTCAGTAATGGTTCAAAGTTACTTAAAAGCTGTATATTCTAGTATTCAATTATGAACTGAATTGAATAACGCAAAAATGAGTGCAATTGAAAACTAAAATAGGTATAATAACTAATTAAAATAATAATATATCTTGTCTGTTTTCTGACAACCGACAACATTACGGAAATTAAGGGTGACTTTTATGCTGAACATTAGACTTTCTTTGCTTGGGAGTAAATTGATTGAGATTATTTGCTATTGAGAATAAAAACTATTTTTATAAACGCTGTGTACATATTTGGTGCCAATAATTAATACGGGAAGATATAACAAATAATATTTTGTATTTATATGTTGACATTGTAAGGTAAATCGAAAAATGTTATTTGTAATAGTAAACAATAAGGACATTTGTAACCGGTTTTGGCGAGCGCGTATTTGTAATTATTTACAAATGTCTGCAAAAAAGGGTAAATTTTGGCTGGGATGATAAGTATTGTCCTGGACGAGCATTATGACCGGGCTCTATACATTCCTGGTGACAATATGCGAGGACAGATATTTTGCGGCGGGGCAGTCCATACGGACTTCAAGCATATTTCATGACATAACATTTATAACCTCTCATGTTTGGCAGCCAAGGGTGAAGTTGAAAAAAAAATTAATCGACAGATGTGTAACCATGAAAAATTATATCATTGATCCACCTTGTAAGTGATATGAAGCCAAAACAAGTTGGTAATGAATAGTACAAACATCGTATCTCATAGTCTTGAATGCAATTTAATATATTATATTTCCTTAACAGTTGTTATATGCTTGCTGTAGATTATAGAAAATCAAATATTTTAATTTTTTTCAGGGACATCTTGTGAGGAATAAGAATTGGTAATACCTATAAATATTACTCTTAATATTTTCGTAGGTGGAAGTCATATTAACATATTTATTGTGACACAGTTAGTCAACTGTTAAATTGATGACCGAATTTATTTAAATTGCTTGTTACAAATTACTATAATACTTTCCATAGCTACAATAGACTAACGTATATATAAAACCATAGTCTCACCGTCAAAATAAATGAACCATGTTTTTCTGGAAATCATCTATACCACGATTATTCGATGAATACATGAATTTTCAGGTTTTAATTAATTTAAATAGAGTTCTAGGAAGGTAGAATTATCCTAAAATTTTTAACAGTATACATTTTTTAAATTTAGCTACTTGAAATACCGTGGCATTTAAATCAGGAAAACGAATTTTTATAGGGAAAAATCTAAAGAATTACTTACAATGAGTTTCTCAACAAAATAAACAAGCGCAAACCTATTTTTTCCTTTCACAATTATTAACTAGCAAACCATAAACGTTTTAGGAAAGAAATTGCTCTTAATGGGGCCCTACAGAAAGCAGGAATAATGAAAATATGAAGTTTTAAAACTGTATTCTTTTTATTTTTTTTACAAAAAGTAATGGGATATTAATTTGAATGATTTCAGTACAAATAAAAGTTACTGATAAAATAAAGCAAATACATTGAAACATCTGTAAATTTTTAATACATAATTAAGTATAGTATAAAACAATAAATACTAAATAAATCAATATAATAACAACGATAAATACTATAAATTAAACGTGTGTAGGTTATTCTGTAATTGGTGATTTATTGAATATGTTCTGATAATTTAAAAGAAAGGTGCTTTATGCATTGTAGTGCCATGAAAATTATTCTGGAGGAGTAGTTTTAATTTATATATATATATATATATATATATATATAAATTAAAACTACATTTACACATTTGTGAATATTTTCGTATTGTGTCTCTCTTTCTTCAAAGTGTTTGAGCCTTCATTTTACTGTTCTTTTATATATTTTCAATAAGAGAGAAGATAGTTGTTTTATACGGCCGTAATTTTTAAAATAAAAATTAATGCAATAATTCTAAATATTAAAATTTCATCTTACCGTGATCCGTAACATTGACTTGGTACTGCGTCTTCATACGTGCAACTTTTAAACACCTTTCTGATAATTGACTCGGTGCAGCCCTAAAAGAGAAATAATTGTAAAATACCATTACTGTATATATTTTTTCAAGTTGACTTATAAAGTATAATAACCTAGTTAAAAACGAGCTATAAGCCTGACATTAATACTGGGCTGAAAACTTTCTGCATGGGTTATCATTTGGCACAAATGTTAGGCTTTAATATATACTACTAATAAAATAGTTTTGAATGAAATCTTAATAACCCGTACCTTGAATTTAACGCACTAATGCTCTTCAGAAATATTGCTATTAGAATGTTATATTGCCTAATTGGAATGTGAAGTAGTCTCTTAATCTACTAAACTGTTTACAAATAAAATGGAATTGTTGATATAAGAATTCCATCTGAAATAATCTCATTTTTACATGATAATCATTTAAAAATAATATTCGCAAATATTATAAGGGAAAATACAAAAAAATTCTAAAATAATTAGTTGCGTATTCAATATGAAAAAAACTGATCCAAAATTACTTTTCAAATATATATATATATATATATATATATATATATATATATATATATATATATGTTTTAGAAGTAATTATGAAAGTTTGAAAGAAAGGAAGGAAAGTGACAAAATCATTAATACTTTCAGTGAATAATTTTTCTGTGCTGAATATGCATTAAATAAAACCTGCTCAATATGGTTTTTACAATATAAATTGTGAATGAAGACAAATCGGCTTCACTTCAAGCAACAACTTACAGTAACAAGAGCTCACTGTGATTCTGATTTCATTATAAGAATAAGACTAATAATAGTATTTGAGTATTGACTAATATTTGAAAATAGATGTGCCACAATAAGTTGAAACAAAACCCCCATATAGACAGACCTAAGAGCGTTTTCCATACTTGACTTACTCTTCTACCACCATCTTCTTTAATATACGCGTTTCATTCATGAAGTTGACTTTCTCTTCCCGTGTTATTTCCTACATTTCGAATACTAATTGTTATATAGTTCAGACTAACAAATCTTCATTTCGCTACCACATATATTTACTTGCCGATTCTATTAAATTTTTCACAGTCTTACGCAAACTTAATTTTCATAATTCACTACTTGCATTGCAGTTAAATAATACCTGGTTCTGTTATGGGATTTACTTAATCACTGGTGTTTCGCTAAGGTTATAAGAAACCAACTTTATAAAAAATGGGCAATCCGCAATCGTAATACCATGTTTAAATGAGGAATTCTCTTTTATTATTTTTATTTCTCTAATTACATAATTATCATTCACTTTCATAGTTATTTGTTTACTGCCGCTTCAGACAGCAGCAATTATCATCGCCTCTCAAAGAATTTGGTAATTTAAACACAAATAAATATATTTTTTATAACTGGGAATCGGCTTCATCGTCAAACTTTGTATCGACTGCAATGTTTAAATAGAATAGTACATGAATATCATTATGAAATATACAACTATTTCTGTAGATATTAATTTATGTTCGGGCCCTTTATTGACTCGTTTAGTCTATAATGTATTTGTACATTTCTAACTGTGATATCATTTATAATCGTAATGAAAATTATATGAAACAGGGACAAAATTCTGAGACCTCTCAAAAATGTTTTGAATATTGTTACTATAAATTTGAAAACATTTAAGTATTTTCCTGATGAAATCGGTTATGCTGATAAACTCACCTATGATATAATTTTATTCTGTTATTCCCAAAAAATTATGATTAATTTATTTCGTTCTAATGTTCAGTGAACCAATGTTTGAACGTGTATATACCTTAAACAATTAAATAATTATTAGAGATATTAAAAATAATTTTAAAAAATTTAAATTTTGCCGAAATTTCATTCTTACTATCTTTTTATCTGTGACATTGGCATATAGTTAAATTCGTGGAACACCACCAATCACTTCCTTGTTTTTACGTTATAACTCATCTGCATTCCTAGTACACATTTCTTGTAACAATTATAAATGAAAAATTCTGGGTCCATTCTACTGTGAATAAGGAGCCCCAACGTTTTTATGAAATATTTTCAGCCATATTGATGAAATTTTTCAAGAAAAATGTTGGAAAAATTCTGAAGTTTGGTCCATTTTTCTATCTTTAGTTTATTCATTGTAAATACCCATTGTAGCATTGACCAATAAATAATATCTACGCTTTTCCGGTTGAATGTTCTAGTTTTATCCCCTTAAAATAAAATATGTAGCTTCTAAAAAACCAAGTAGCATCCTATTAAGTTCGAGATTAACGTCCTTTTGATGACTGTGAAAAATTATTTGATAAGACCAATTTTAAATCCGCGATCTTGAATACAACTTCATAGAATAATTTTTCTTTAAGTAAGGAAAATGACTGACTGAAAACACCATATTTGTAATTTAACCCAATTTCTGTCAGTAAAGAAATAGTTTCATTTGAGAGCTTTTAGACTTCTTTACTGAATTTCTTTTACTGAGTCGCAAACTCCGGGCTAAGTTACCCTTTAATTAGACCACTCGTATTTGCATGAAAATATAAAGCTTCAGGTGTATTAAAATACGAAAATTGTAACGATCATTCATACCCGATATCAACCCATTTCTATTCAGGTGTACTCGACAAATCATATATATTTTATCACATATTATTGAATAACGATTATTTTACACATATTTTATGGTAGACAATTGAAGTAAATGTTCCGTTGGTCACAATAAAATATTTTTATTAAAAATATTATAAACATTACCATAGTTGTATATATGATACAGTAATTCATACAACATTAATTAAATTAGTGTAGCCATAACAGAATTATTTAAGGGCAGACAAATTGCAGCATTATTTACAACCATCAAACTAGTAATTTTTGACTTGTCAAACATTCTGTGTATCTCCTGTTTTTTTATCCATAGAGCATTGTAAAAAACATATTCTGTACACAATTAGTTGAGTTGTACTGATTTCTTAATCTTGGGTTAAAAGGAAATTAGCTTACATAGAAATATGCCGACGTTTAAGTAGTTTACAATATCTATGAACCTACATATAATTGATTAATATATATTAATGAAAAACAAAGTAATGTAAAATCTAAGTAATTTTAACTACATGAAACCACGAGTAAACTTGAATAATCCTGCATGCGCCCTGTCAAGAGGAAGTAAAAGCAACTGAAGAAGTAAAGGGATAACGATAAAGTGGCTAAATGGTTGTAAGTAGAATCAGTAATGCTGACCACTTGTCACTCCAGATGTGTCATGTAAGGTGACCATCCGCAGTCGACCAGGTATGCCAAGACCTTCAATGGGCTGTAGAGCCGAGGAAGATGAAGAAACAGTAAATATTTGTTTTAAATTCTGTTTATATTCGCACAACCATCGATCTCATTAGCGACTTGTTAATCAGGTAACTTATTTCCTTTTCATTGTCCGGCATACTCAGTCATGGAATTCGGAAAGACAGGAATCGAACCCGGAACCTCTGTGGTGTGAGACTAGCCACTAGACCACAGAGGCGGCCGGTAATTTATTATCAATAAATGCGTTTTATTCAAACGAAAAAAGTATAATATTCATAGCAAAATGATTGTAATATGCGTACAATAAGGCCTACTTTAGCTTTAGTCAGTTAAATAAATTTTCAAAACAAAAATTACGTATAATTTACGTAAATAAAGTAGTATTAAGACACCAGAACTAAATTACAATTGATATAGGAGGAGTGTTTGTGTTACTCTAATATAAGAAGTTTCCCTTTATTTTGAACTCATCGTATATTTTCCAACATTAGTATACTCATGCATTGTATCACAGTATTTGGTGAAAAGGAATTACTTGTATTCAGTAATTGTAAAATAGTTTTTTCCGCACGCACCAACCAATAAATACACGGCACAGGTTTAATAGATATAATTACTACCTCCGTGTATTTCATGATAACCACAAGTAGTGAGTTTAAAAACAAATTTCTTAGAAAGTGAGTAAACCACCCAATGAACTTTTAATAATTGTCCACGGTTTGCTAAAGCGTGACTTCAGGCTGCGTTATTTAAAAATAATGACGCCACATTTGACAATTATTGTTTGTAAACCGGTATAAAACTTTACATTAGTCCTCGCTCTAGAAAAAGAAATTGGTTTTAACAAAACTTGTATCTCTGGTGTCTGATTGGGTTTCAGTTTTGGATTATTTCGCAATTCAGCCTACACAACAGTGACAAAAAATATCGTCAGTTTACCCAGTTGTTGAATCGTATACATTTGATTATATATGTGGCATTATCTTTCTCAAATTTATGGTATTTAAATCGTCGGGAATGTACTATCGTGACGCATCACCTTCGCGACGTCACCGTTCCAGAAAGTTTCAAAATCCGGAACAATGAGAAGTCTGTGTTTTAATAGGTGATTTTTTATGAGATAGTTCATATTTATTATGAGACCGTATTTAGAATGAACTTGGTATGGACTTGTTTTCCGTTATCGAGTCTGCCTAATAGACAGATGTTTCTGTATTTCTGTGGAACCGTAATCGAAGCTGGCGGCATCTGTTAACGAAGTGTGTTGCTAGTTTAACAAGTGTAACAAGACCAGGCGGACGATCGATCAATCATTGCAGACGGTAACCACGATCCATCACAGGTGAAGGGAAGATATTTTGGGCCAACATCTGCGCTCGCTTTAATAGCCGTGTGTGAGGAGCCACGGGCGCAAAGATTAATAGCGCCACCGCAACCGACTTACCTCTCTGAATGAGGCCAATTGGCTGTCCTAAATTACCCTAAAACACAGACTGCTGGTCAATAGGTCAGAAATTTGCCTTCTTAAAAAAGTATTGAATTAGAAACGTTATTGGAAAAACCTTACTGCAGGAAATATTTTCACCCTTAACTGAGGAGTTAAATAAATTACTTGAAAATGAACAGTTAGTTCAGTTTCAAATTTTTACATGAGTTAAGCAGTCATGTATAAAATGAAACATTAACGACGGGTATAATTATAATTTTTGTCTTTATAAGTGATAATTTACGAAATTATAATATTTGTTATAGTGGAATTCCGAAAACATAAATAAAAGAATGCACTTAAATAGTAGAATCACATTTTTTTGTAGTACGTTTACAGTACTAATTAATTAGAAAAAAATAGAGTAAAGCTTATAGTAGTAAATTATGTTTCTAGGTATATATTTAATATAGTAAGTGCTTTTAGTATTACCAGAAAATACATTATATTTCAGTGCTACAAAAAAGCCTTTTAAGGTGTCATTTATTAATATTAATAAAAATTTCAGGAAAAGCTTTTACAGTGTTTCCAGAAAAATTGAGAATTGCGTGCAACGGAATTTAAACTCGTTTTGTCTCATCTCATACAAAGGTACGTATTTGTTAAATTATAATATGTATAGTAAATAAAAATAATCGCATACAGACAAAAAATATTTGGCTTTAGGCACAATATATTTCCGTTAATTTCAATACGTGTTCTAAAGAAATATCATGAAAGATAAATAATTCTGCAATGCAACACAGCTCAAATATTCCCTCGTTTGCAATTAATAGCAAGAATAAGGAACTGAAATAAAAATTCAACCCAAAGTATTTTTAGATTAATGTTGTATAAATAGTGTAATATGTTCAGTAACGATGACTTACAAACATTGAAGAATAAAAATGCGGCTATATCATTCGTAGCTAATAATAGTAATAACGGAGAAATTGGTTACAGGCTAAAATGAGCATTAATCGTCGGTTGTAAACTAAACAACAATATTTAAACGTCTTAAGATTGTGTTTAGCTCTTCTGTTTATATGAATTCAGGTACGTCCGTCCAATTATCTATACCAATACTCGAATGCAATATTTCGATATAGAACTTGAAACAGGGTACAAAAAACGATGCACCGTACAATTTTTTATGAGTTTTAAATGTTTCATTATAATATAATTATCCATTATAGTAATGAATCTGTGCTATTCTAATAATTTATAATATTTTCACCTCTTCATTTTTTATGTTTACATGTCATAAGTTTTTTTGCGGGGCGTTATTTGTGTGTTGCCGAAAAAATGTAATTTGCTTTCGCGGACAAAGTAAGTAAATGTCGGCATTAAAATTTGGAAATAATAGTTTCTTTTTTCAAAAATTTGAGCAGTTGGCGGTTATATTAATGTTATTTTGTCTTCCTTTACGGAAGTGTAACTCGGCCGGAGATGTTAAGATATAATTAATGTAATTGGTTCCCTGAGATATCTGTCACTTTTTCGTTTTGCAGACAATTTGACACTTCAGTGCGTTGTTCTTAAAGTTTACTAAGCCAGGAACAATTACCGTCATATTTACTAAAAAGAGAAATGTTTCAACAGGAAATTCAAATCACTTGTTATGGACGAAATAAGAAAACAAAAAACGTTTGTAAAAGTGTTATGACCCCTAAAAATATTAGAAAACTGTTTTTCTAGAATAAAAACTCTTAAAAAATTGATATTTACTTTTCTGATTTTGTCCATGTTGTAAGGGGAAAAAAAGAAAAAACAACTTAAAACTTTAAAGATTTGCATCATGTTATTTACAATTTATTACTAAGGAATATTTTCAAGTTTAAAAAACATCGTTAAACGTTTAAAAATATTTAACTGTATTTGCAACATCTAATATACATAGAATAATTCTATTTTTTAAGGAAACCAAAATGAATACGCTTATATATAGTTAATATTTAGCTTATAAAATTAAAATCACTGCTAACACACTGTTTCATATGAAGAAGCCATTGTTATGGCAAATATTCTTATGAATTATCATCCTTTTACAGATATTGAAAACTATACAGAAAGCTTTTATTCAATATATACCATGTCAAGAAAAACGGGGATCACAAGAAAATGAAGACGATAAAAAGGAAAATTGTGGAACAAAATTTTTTTAATTTTAATTGATTGAAATACAAATCTTCAGTCGAAAAACACTTAGAACAAATTTTACATTTATAGAAACACTTTGTATCAACTTAAACTGTAATAATATAATACAAAAAGAAGGTTCAGATGTATAAAAACACTCTATCGCCATAATAAATTGAATATTATTGTTAATTTTTTTGCATTTGATATAAGATACTAATAATGCTACGTACTTAGGTATCGACTTACTGTTTTTTCCTATTTAGATTTGTCAAAATTAAGTTTTCCTAATAGATTAATATGTAAACAAATATAAAGAACAGCCTGACAAATACGTATTCAGGAATAGAAATGAATCCCTGGAGGAAGTCTAAGTCCCGTAATAATCTAATTGCTTTTACCAAGTACTCGTCTGTTAATATAAAAGTTACTTTTTAGATAAGTTGGTTATAAGCTTCTTTTTGCCACATTGAATAATATATTCATATGTAATTATATTTTTCGTAAATAAATAAAAATATGGCCACATAAGTCACCAAATAAATTTAATTAATATAAATACAACGTTTCATCCAACTTTGTGGTATTCTTCAGGTAAAATTTTAAGTGGATGAACAAATTTATTTATTTAATAATATTTATAATGTCAGAAATATGGCGTTTTAATTCTAATTTAGTATATAGAGTATTATATACGGCTCAAAGGTTTGCAATATAATAAATAAACATCTACTCGTCAACTGCTCATAATGTTTTTATCCTCACTTACGACTAATAGAGTTTGTAAAACAACTTCTCAGAAAGAGATGCATGCCTTAATTTTAAATTTGTCTCTTAAAGGAAATATTTTTTTATATTTCCTCAGATTCATTAAATTAAAGTGACACCAATTTAATTGGAAGCAATTAAATTTTTATATCACTGTGAGTACATTTCGTAACTTAGTATTTGCCGCCTTATTCAAAAGAATATTGTTTCAGATAAGATGTTTTTAGGAACAGTAGAAATGATTTTGCCATGCTATGAAAATTACAAACTAAAAGAAATTAAGGAATAAGGTTTAAGCAGAACAGTTAATATTTTAGATTTGATATCTGAATTTATCAGATTCTAGTGGTGTTGCTAAAAGAAAATCTGTAAAATCCCCTACAGTCCTTATACTCACGCCTCTATCGTCATTCTAGTTTCTTGCTCGTTCCTTAATGAAGGGAAAGTATAAATCGTATTAAATTATTATAATTAAGTATATGCAGTATGGACGTCACAGGGGCTGTAGTTTTGTATCCAGAAACTGTTAACCAGAATTTTTTCAAAACATTGTGATTGTTAACAGGCCTAAGAAAAATTTTAAGAACTGTAACAATCGATGTAAAAGAGCTTCCTACCATTTTAAATAGTTAATTAATATGTTGCTCCCATATGTCAATATTAAGTGCATGTACATAAAGGATAGGTTTGTCTTCTTCGAAACAGGATATATCTGTAAAACATTCTAAACGTGTATTCGCGTAGCTATCGCCTAAACATAGTAACAGCATGGGATTGAATTGGACAAAAAAATTCTGTTTCTCGGTATCCTGAAAACGAGAACTAGAATCAGGAAAATAGTGTTCTGCTTAAAACTTTGGTTTTCAATAATAAAATATTTTTGAGTTAATTTAGAATTTACGTAAATTTTTCTGAATCACTTTCAGTTTCCTTAAAACTAATTTTTTAAGTAGTAATTTAGCATATCGAATAAATGTACTCAATTCTATATCGTATTTTAGGATTTCTCTAATATAATTTCCGTTTTGTAATAAATTTATATTTTTAAATATTAGTCATAGTTTTTTATTTAATTTTAGTTTGTGTTGCATGAGCAAGAGTCATTGTTTATTTTGTATTTTATTATCAATAAACCACGTTACTGTGTTTTCATGCCAGTTTGACGTGATTAATGTTTACTTGTATTACATATATTTAGTGATTTTTCTAGTTGTTCGTTAGACGATGTAGGGAATCAATAAACATTTCTTAATCCATTGAAGATGAGCATCAAGGCTTAAAATAGAGATTTTAAGAACTACAGATGTCAAAGCCCCATCAAATTTGATAAAATTCTTCTGTAATGTGGAAAGTGAGTTAAATGTTCCGTTAAGTAAACGGGAAATCGGCAGCTGTATAACGGACCGGCTCTTGTCATCAATTTTTTTGGCTTATTCATGTAATATGATCAAGACAAATTGACTGAAAATTAATGATAACGGAATTTTGTACTTAAATCATTATAATTTTGAGAAAACGGTTACGTCGTTAAAGAAACAGTCACATCTTACGATAGCGTAACAACCGCAGCTCATACAATTATATTCATATAAATCATGTGCCGTCGTAGTTGCTTTGACATTCGTGAAGCGAAACCGGAATGGTGCACTTTCCATTATTGGAAGCAGATAATGCAGTCCGCCGACGCTCCATCTAATCACTATTCATGTGCATCTTACTATTCCAGTCTCGGAGGCACGTGTCTGCCCTCACAGAGAATCGAACCACAGAGCCGTATGGAGGGGGAAGTCATCCGTATTGACCCTTCGCAAGAAACCAGTCCGGCACACGCGCGGACTCGAACCCGGTTCACCTGCCACTGGGTGGCTGCAGGTGGCACACAAGCTGAACATGTAATGGAACTGTCTTTGTTAATGACTCCTGCAGTGTATGCAAATTATATTCATATTCCTTTACAAAATTCCTTTCCTGATGACTCCAGTGACTGTGTAAAAACAATTTGACCATTTATTTTGAAGCATACAGTTATAATGTTATAGATATGGCAATATACTTCTACTCGAACACGTTGCTGACCTCATTATAGGAACCAGTATTATAAATACTATTGAATGGTTTGTATACACCACATTTCCTCTTCATATTCATAGTCCGAGTTCAAAACGCTAAATTTTATTTCAAATGTTTCATTATCGTCACTTTCAAATATGAATAAAATGAAAATGAGAAATTAAAAACAATCATTTTGGATTTTAATTGAACTGCCTTATTAGCAAATGTATTTGTAGGCAATATTTTTCTTCAACTCAAATGGTAAAAACGTCCTGGAATTACAGAAGTGCTAAGAACAGAAATGATGTATAATTATCCCTTTAGTTGATTAACACTATGAATCCGTAAAAATGATACAATTATCGAGTCGTGTGATTCTTTGGTGAGAATATAAATTTGTATAACTATTGAATCAATGTTGCGATATTTTGGTGAGACTATTAAAGGTATAAATGTAATTTGAACAATTAGTCCTTGTATATGGCCAAGTAATATGATATATGGGTTCGCATTTTTTGCGCTCCTGAGAGCTTACCTCCTTATTTTGCATATGTAAAGCTCCTTGACTGGGTGAATCCAAGTAGGTCAGGGTCATCTACGTGAGCTTATAATGTTCTCAACTTTCTAGTAAAACACAAAAGATTTCGTATTTCTGTTTACTTAATAACATGTTTTTGTGCTTGACTCTCTTCTTCCAGGCTATTGAATATAATTAAAGCAAATCAAACTCTTACAACAGCTGATAAAATTATTAATTTCCATCTCAATAATTTGTTTTCAGTTAAAAGAAAAATAACAACTTAGCCAAAACATATATTATTAATGCAGAAAATAAATTAAAATACCCAAATACATTTTTTTATTGGACAAGATTTATTTCAATTTAAACAGGAACAAAAACGTAGCAAGTCGAATTGAATTACGATCTCTGAATGATGATAATAGTTGTACTTCCTAATATATTATTTACTCTTAATATTTATGATGAAATTATTCATCAAACGGTTCTTTCTTACGTTTTATCAACGAATATATAAACTCAAGCCAGCACAAAATCAAATCTCCTTACAACTTACCAATCAGGCCTACTGTTTCATAAAACTTTATCATTCTTCCTGGTTTAAAGTATATACATTTTATATAAATTGAATTATTTAAATCCCAAAACATGTATATCATATGTGAAACCAGTTATTTATGGTTTGTTGTAGATAATTGCAATCTTAAAGAACATATTTCTATTTAGAAATTGTCTAGTGACACACTTCTTAGTAATAATGCCGTCAGAAGTATCCACAGTTTTGGAATAATAAAATAATATTAGAAAAAATTGCTAAATCAAACCAAAATGTTTATGATTACCTTTCCCTATATTGCCGATTTTTTTTAGAAGATGAATATGGTAGAAACTACAGAAAGCGTCTACGCTGTAATAACCATTTAAAATAAAAGCTGCATTGAGACAACATTTTAGTTTGATTTAGCAAATTTTTTATGAATCAAGAGGCCGTTTGCTAAATATTAATAATATTAGATTCTAGAACCAAATAATATGAGATGTACGACTGTGTGTTACAAAACAAATCAAATTGTTCATCAATTAATGTTGAAAAAGATACAACCAATTTCTGGTACATTTCTTCTCTTATGTATGTATTCTTTATATCTTTGTTTCATTGTAATTAAAAAATGAAATAAATCTTGTGCAATCAAAACATTTTATATTTGGGTACTTGATTTACTTTCCTGCAGTTACAACAGTATTGTTTTGGCTAAGTTGATATTCTTCCTTTCAATCGGAATGATGAGGTTTACGGATTTTGGAAGAAACGGAGAGTATTAGATAATTTTTGTTAACATTTAATTAGTAAGTAATTTGTATTTGTAGTTATTTCATTATTTACTGACTCATGAGCCAAGTTATATTATTTATATTCATTGTCAATTGCAATAATGTAAATAGATCTTATTCAACATCGCAAATATCCATTATTTTATCATTTGTGTCAGTTTGAATGTAATAAAATATGGTGAATCGTGTTTTTAATACGCTTTATTGACATAAATGTAGTTTATATTTAGAAAAATAGTTACGTTCTTGCCTAGACGTTAGTTTCAATCAAATAGTATAACATAACATTTAATTACAAAGGAAACGATAGACTCAAAAACCTACAAATAGCAAATAATTATGATAAAAGAATTATTTATTAAGTTGATATTCAATATTACTATGCATATATTGTAATATGCTAAAAATTGTATCTTTTTTAAACACTATTATTAAAAAAATAAAATTAAAGAGGTAATTGTTTTCCAAAAATAGTTTTCTGACTTTAAGTCAAGTCATGATTACAGGTAGAGTTTCTAATAATTTGCAGGAAATGTAATCTAACTCGTAATCACTTAAAACAATTTTAATATATTACCCTTAATACCAACTTTTTCCACAAAAAAATTTGATCTTGATGTCGACCAATGAACTACTAAATTTTATATCTGCGGAAGTCTCAAAAGGGAGATGACACTTGTATTTATGTTAATTAAATAGTATACATTTATATGCTGACTTATTGGTCGGTTTTTATTTATAATTGTTTTTTGTCACTATTTATTGGCAAATAAGGAAACTTGTAAAACAAAACGGAACTGCGATAAATTTGTGACATTTGCTTCCACAAGTAGAAGGTTCAAAGTAAGATTGACGAATTGTATGTGTAAGTTAAAATCTGCAATGAAATGGAGGGTAAAACTATGCATCTACTATTTCAATTTTAATCTTCGTCTTCTTTCTGAATTCATCATAAAATTAGTTTTCTAAGTTCTAACTCTACTCGTTAACATTTTCAAGTATAGTATAATAAGTATTCTACGGAGAATTAGCTAACTAAATCATAGAAAAAATTAATTAGTTTATTGAAATGATTAACAGCTAAGTTCTCACCTTTCCTCTTCACTGTATGATTTTTTTAGAAGGTCTGGATATTCCATTATGAATCTTGTCCTTTGGAAAGGGTTGGTGATTATAGAACTGAAAAAAAGTAAAGTAACAATTATTTGCACGTTTATATCTGACTTATTTTGGGTTATAACTACAACTATAACTTTTGAATTACATATTTCTAATTTGTCATGTGTTATATATTAGTCGTTCTCAACTTATCAACAACAAATTGTACAGTTTCCTTGGAGTGGTTTCTGAACCATTTGATGGCGTATTAAGTAATAGTATTAATCGTTTACGCCACGTATAAGTAACATTCTTGTGTTCATTATAGCCATGCAGACACAAAATTATATTATTAATACGTATATATCTAAATTAAGGACAATGGAGGCAAGTGAATAATCGATTTAAGAAACTGCACAAAAAGTGTATCACTCTTTATTATTATTAATAGTTGAAGCTATTTTCATTCACATTTAATCACAATCTAATAAATACTCCGAATCAAAGGTGTTTTGAGTATTGCATATAAGAAGGGGCGCTCAAGATTTGTAGTGCGGAGTGTTTACATTTACGTGAACCTAACACATTAGGTTACATTCCACAGTCTTTTTTCCGCCATAGAGTAACTCGAAAAATACTCCAAAGCTTAAAAAATTTTAATAAAAAAATTATAATAACCATAAAAGGCATAACTTAATCAGGACAATACTACTAATGCAAACAATATTACGAATAATGAAGTTACTAACAAAATCTTATGTATATATATATAAGAATAAACGAAAATGGTTAAATAACATACAAAGTCTAAACCTAAATTAGAACAATCTCTTTCGAAGTTTATTTCCTTTAAAATTCCTAAACACTTCTTATGGATATAATTTATTGCTGCCTTCATGGTCAGTAGCTAACCCTTTAAGACGGTTTTGAGTAGACATGATTATTTAATAAATAAGTATTATTTTAATATTAGGAAAATGTTTCGCATATGGAACAGTTATGGGAGTTATGTTAGGAAAATTCTTAAACCAGTGCTCAAATTTTTCCCAATTTTAAGAAGTTAATGAACACAATGATAAAAGTGAAGAAAGTAGATGACCTATTTCATATGCCAGTTCTAAATCATTGAGTTTGGAGGAATCGCAATCTGGGATGATGTTTTCGAGATTTTCTTCAGTGCTCTAGTTGAGGTGGTTTTGCCACTCCTAAGTTTTGCCGCCGAAGGCAGTCACCTAACATGCGTACCTCTTATATTTCACCTGCTTAAACGTGTCTGTTTACTTTCTGTGAATTGAAAGTAATCATAATACATACAAGTAAAATAGCAGTATCATAACGTCACGATTACTGGAAAAGCTTGAATATTTCATGTATCAATAATACCAATTGTTGAAGAAACCAAAAATAACCTAATAATAATAACAAATTTCAGATTTGGGGGAAGCAATAAACGACAATCATTCATGAAGAACCAGTAAGATTATTATAATTTTTTTTAAATAAACGTATTATCCAATAAGTCATAATAAGTAGATATAATTAATAATTGAGTTAAACCGACATTCTGAGTTATTAGATGAAATAATATTATTGAATTTCAGACAAAACAACAATGTTTATATCTTATTTGCTGTTGTGTAGCGAAATTTATTCCGAGGAATTTTTCTCCGTATTCTACTTCTTGGAACTTATTGTAGAGACCATGGATTTGCAGAAACTGTAATTTGAGATGCAGAATTCTCGAGCTGAATTGACAGTTTCGGTCTCATAATTTATATCCATGCTATTGAAAGGAACACCAAAATGGTGGTGATATTAAAAACAAATGTGGAACAGAACTTTTTTTTTGTGTGTGAATTTTTGCTTCCCCAATTATATTTCAATAATTATCTGTTGTGACTGAGCTGGGGGCGAACAATTAAAGCAAATTAGAAATTCCGTTGCAAGGTGCTGCAGTGTTATTGTTTGAATATTAATTAAAATCGGGTCTCACGTTTCAATTGTTTTCTGCGTCATTGCTCCAGGCCTCTGAAATTTCTATGGACCGAATAAATAAGCAATACGTCAACCTCAATATTGTTTCGACTCGACCATATAAATTATGTTTATCCTCTGAAGAATAACCTGATATCTCTTTCGGGATAAGTGAAATTTAGCTTAACGTTGACATGTTGGTTTTGAAATAATGTTTCGGAGCTACTGTAAAAGGAATATCATTCATTCGGCCTTGTATCACTAAACTACTTGGAAGAACTGTGGCAATAGAAGTGGGTACAGAATTTAAGAGGTGAAAAGGATTTATGAGAGAGATTAATCATGAAAAAATAAACGTCTTTATAGAAGACAATTCAAACATGGTAGACACGATGTAAAGAAATATGTATAAAACTATACAAATCATTTCTTTGGGAAAATGCTCTGAATTTCAATTTAGTACATATCATTCAAACTGTATAGAAAAGCTATAACAATACTCTATAACGGGTATTAAACTACATCAACGTCTTGAAGTTTGTGCTTTAAAACATATGAAGTGAAATCTTTTGGAAATATCCCCATTACACACAGACTTGGGCATAAATTAACTCAAGATAGGATTATCTCCTAAATAAGTTGAAAAAAACAATGTAATGTTATTGGAACTTAATAAAAAAATATTTTGTTAAAGTAAGATGAATAATTAAATTTACGTTTAAGTAACAGTTTGTAAATATTTCAATAAAACTATCACCGATAAGAGTTTTTTATTGACTGCAATTTATTTTTGATCTGTCTATTTTAACAGAAAATAAATTCACGTTTTGAAATACTTGCCTTGATGCTTACCTAACTAACTATTTATATAATAAACTTGAGAAATGCTGGTCTGAAAGTTCTCTATGACATTTTGTAGTTCATTTTACTTGTTGAAATAGTCTATTTTCATTAAATATTTGCGTGACGTTTGAAGGTTTGAACTTTTTTAATCTCCTTGGCTCATCCTGATCCACAGAGTTCTTGTCAGTTTATTTTGGTGCCTTGTAACAAGGTTACAGGCATAAAGAGTAGGATAGTACAGGCAAGGAAGACTTTCGCCAAAAATAGAAATTTACTTACTGGTAATATACGTGTGAAATTAAGAAATCGTTGCTAAAAATGTTCGTATGGAGCGTGGCGTTATATGGGTGCGAAACGAGGACGATAGGAGTTGCGGACAGGAAAAAAATAGAAGCCTTTGAAAATGTGGTGATAAAGGAGAACGCTGAAAAGCAGATGGGTGTATAAAATCTCTAACGACGACGTTATAAACAGAATAGGGGAAGAGCGAACAATATGGAGATTGTTGACCAAGAGAAGGAATAAATTAATAGACCACGTTTTGAAACATGAAGGTCTTGTAAAATTAGTATTACAGGAAAGTGTGTGAGGTATGAACAGAAGAGGGAGGTAAGAATGGAATACGCTAAATAAATTAGGGAGGATGTAGGATGTGGTAGTTATGCGGAAATTAACAGGCTTGCGCAAGATAGTTCAGCATGGAGGGTTGCATCATACCAGTCTTAGGACTGAATACCACATGAACAAAATAACCTTGTCTTTGTGCCCGTTACTGAAATTTGTTATTTTTTCCCGGAATATGCGTATGTTTAGGTCGGTTTGTAATATTACATTAGGAACATACCAAGGTGCGTTTACTATAGCTCTGAGTACTTTGTTTTGCAACCTCTTCTTTTATATCTACGTTAGGCGAACTTCTCGTTTCCCAGAATGGTATTCCATATGTCCAGATATGTTTTATATAGCAGGAGCTAATTTTCGACAGGTAATATATATTTTGTTACCAGTAGCCAGTACATTTGGATAAATTTTTGGCCAAGTTGTTTCCTTTTGTTGAATATGTGTGGGCACCGAGTTAAACTTTTATCCAGGTGTACTCCTAAATATTTGATTGTTTCTTTAAGTGGTATTAGATTTCCATTTAAAGTTGGGCAGTTTCCACGTTTCAGTGCAAATGTAAAATGAGTTATAAGTGAGCTGAGGCTTTCCCGGTGTAGTTGATGCAGAAATAGTTCTCGGTTTTCTACTCGGAGTTGATTTTGACTCCACAACCGTAGCCATTCTTCTATATGATATCAATGAATTTGAAGATTCTGGAAGCTACAAGGGGAAATTGTGTCATGATAATAATATCCAATCTTAAACATAAGGAACGACAACTGTTTGAACAGTTTCTGCGGTGTAAATTGAGTACAAAGTTGGACTAAGAAAGCTTTCCTGTGAAACACCCAATAGTATGGGGTACAGTTAGAAAATCCTTCCTGAGCTTCAGCTCTAAAGGTTTTATTGGTTAGATATGATTTTAGGAGAGGAAGGATCGAATGTGGGATAGTTTGGTTGTCTTCTTTCAACACGCCTTTATAAAGCTGAGCTATACTTTTTATTCTCGTGGTTTTGATTAATATATTTTACTTTTCGGCGAAATAAAGTTAATTATTGAAATTTTATATACTATTAGAAAATTTTTTATCGCATAAACAATAGACTCGCAATTGAGAAACACCTTTTAAACATATGTTTAACATCATCTTAAAAAAAGGTTAGAACTATTACTTGACAAGAATCTAAGTTATTAAATGTTGGTGAAAATAGTATCTGAAATGAAAATTTATTTCATAATTAATTTTATAATAGAAATAATTTAGTTTATTATCACAGTCTATATACATTTATACCTAAGAGAAACGGTTAAGCAAAAAAGAAAGATAATCTTTAACCACTTTTATACATTCTCATTCATAACGTTACTTAAAAACTTTTTAGAAATGTCGATATCTTAGATTATTAATATGATAATTTTAGTGTCGGCTTTCGTGACGTTGATATTCTGTAGCGAGAAGGGAAGTTTGAGAATTGGAAAAGTTCTGCTTAGACCAGACATGCAATCGGAATCAAAGATTACATGAGCATTTGCTCATAAAAATACATGAAATGTGGTGGAGAACGAAAGAGTCTCTCCTGCCCTGCATTATGACGTTCATAATATTAAATTACATGAAACTGTTATTAGATCAGAACGTTTTCTAAAAATAGATTTCCAGTTGATATTTCTGTGTGGAATAGTAGTATCTGATTAAAGATGAAATTATTGCACGTAGAATTATTTAGCTTTTTTGAAGTACTTTAAGATGGAAAACAAGACCAAGTCAGAAAATGCATTATAATTTTGTTTTATTTATTGAGATAACTTATTCACGAAGATGTTAGTTGTTTTTACATGACATACAGTATAAATAATACATATGACTACTTGACATAATTGCAAATGCATTATAAAGAAACGAAATGACAAACATTGAATTTTATATTCGCACACTGTCAACTAAAACGTTAAATATTTTTGTTACAAATATTTATTTCATATTCATATAAATATATCGATTGTTACAAATCAATTTACTTTAAATTGAAATAATACATAATTCATTTATACAGCGTACAATAATAATTATAATTATAAATATGGAATTTCTAAACAGCTTCCCGTAAGGTTAGTTTCCTTAATACCAAGGTATTTTGATTTATATAAACTAAATTATATAAATATTTGTTCTTAATTATATACTAAATCGTAGTTTATGAACAATATGAGATAGTTAATTTAAAAAAGCAGTTTAAAATAAGAACGTTCTGGTACCTACATGCTCCTTCTTCAGGTTGTGACTTAATTAAATTAGCGATAAGAAGAAAACTTGTTTGGTTTCTTTTCTTCATGATCAGACAGAATTAACCGTGTACTTAATATACTTTCAGTCAAGCCCGAAACTGAAGCGGGAGTAAATTGTTTCTGAAAAGTTATTTTAAGCGTAATGTCATTTTATATTAGGTAAATATTAAATTTCTCTTAGGACATATTAAAATAAATATATATTTGCTTTTCGGAACGAAATAATATAGGTTTACCCATTGTTTCATAATTGATTTAACTTTGTATCATACTTATATCTGCAGATCCTGTATAAGACATTTTCTACTGTGAGGAAACACTTAGGCTTAATATAGAAAGTTTTATATTTGAAGTAGTACATCTACACATTAAATAGAGATTCTGAAAGACTCGAGTCCTTTCACAGTAACGCGGAACTTTATCTAGCCTTAACACGTGAACTTCAACTGCGTAACATGTGTTCGATGATGCATCTGAACTGTCATGTTTTATAAAAAGATATTATTCTCTGACTTTCATTCATTAACAATTCTAATATTTTTATACTACCACAATTTAATGAGATAAAAACAGAAAGGTCTACAGTAACTGAGAGAACAGTGTAAGGCGACCTAATTCAATAACAAAAAGAAGACGGTTTTGAAAGGTATAAACGATAGTTAATTGGAAAGATAAGAATGATGAATTATACAATCAAGGTATTAATGGCGTGTTAAGACAGAAAGTTAATAACTTTATTGACGTAACAATATCTTTCGATTGGACGAGGTGATAAAATCTTTTATTATCCAATATAAAATGATTATAATTGTATTTCCTAATAAACTGTACTAACAATATTTCAGAGCAGTTGCGTCATCGTGTCAATTTGTATTATATTTGGAATTTAGTCAGAATAGTTTTAAGTACAAATATTATTACGTGATAATCTATGTGATTTTTACTTTTTCTCAATTTCATTGAGTTTAAATAAATAATTTTTTTAACTTAAAAAACTATAATAAATGAGAATTTTTTTAATCTATTTGAAATCCGTGTACGTGTCGTAAATATATGGGTAACCCATTTTAGATTTTTGGAACAAACAAGTGAATATGCATTATTAATAATAAATGTTTATCATTTGCTAAAAATTAATTAAATTATTAATATTATAACCAATTATTGTTTCGAGAATAATGTCTAAATTACAGGTCAGTGTAAAATATGAGTAAAACGCTTTTGTCAACATCTTTTGGAACTGTCAAATAAGGTGAAACATTATAAACATGATAATTACAAAGCTATTCGTTGTTCCTTACCTTAAATATACGCAGAATTGGGAAAAAATTATATTAAAATATTCTGTCTGAAAATGGAGGACGGATAGAGTGAGCTTAAAAAGTGGCAACTATATTCAAAGTTGAAGAGAGTTTGTGATAAGAAAGTATATCTGGAGAGGAAGGAAGTGGCATTCGAAAGTAAACCTATCACGGACACGTGTGGAGAGATTGTGTTGAGAGGCAGGATGTTCAAGAAACAGATAAATGTTGTTACGATGCGGGGTATAATAGATAAATATGCCGTGTAATAAGCAGCTAATAACTTTTTCCCCAGCATTTAAAACTGTTAAACGGAGTTATTATATGACTAAAAATAACAAAATAAGGGTATCCAACAGTTTAAAAAGAATTTTAAAAACTTGAGTTTTAAATATGTATGCCACGATTGGATCTGACCAATACCCCTTTGTTTTCAGATATGTATAAACCGTCGATGTATACAACCTTTCTCTAAATGATTATATAGCCACTTTAATATATGTAAAAGTAACGAGCATTGCCAAGATTAAAGTGGTTTCTCATTAATTGTAAATATATATTGGACAACAGCTCTAATTCATTAATATATTAATTATGCAGAATGGTGAAGGAAAAAATGCATACAATCTGTTATTAAATTATTATTTTTACAGGAAAGACACTTGAAATAACTAATGTTGTTGATTTTCTTATTATCTCAGCAATTAACATGAGTGGGTGAAAATATAAGACAATTTGTTTTTAATATTCGAGATGGCTAATTTTTTACCGCTTGTGTTAAGTGAATTACTGTATTTATATTTAAAAACTGAATTTACACCTTTCTAGAATTGTGTATTAAAATAATAAACAAATTAAATAAATTAATATGACTTAATATTGTAAATGAAATAAAAACATTGGCCAAACGTCAGTAAATATTTTATGTTTAAACGTATTAATAAAAGAAACTACATAAGACAATGTATATAAAAAAGATGGTAAATATGAGATATACGGAAATGTCTTTGCGGCATAAAAATTCGTCTCATTCTCTAGAGAGTAAATCTTGAGCTACTGCTTCTACGTTTGTTGTTATGTGGTTCCGCAGTTCAACCATTGTTGCTGAAAGTGGAGACACAAACTGAGTCCTTTATAAACCTCTTCAGGAAGGAATTATAAGTAGTTAGGTCGCGTAAACGTGGACAGTGATGAAAGACTGAATCATTTTGTCCATTACCATGTAAAAATCCTGTTTAAATGTACATTGTTGAATCTAGTCAGGTTAAAAGCTAAATTATGTTAAATTTTTGGAATCTGTTAATTCTTTTCAAATCATTCTTTATATTTTCGGGTCCTGGGCTTGGTTATGTTTGTTAAAGAACTGAATCTGGACAGTAACAATGTGATATTAGGTAAATACTAAATTGTTAATAATATGCAAATAATTAATAGTAACCAGGTAGTTTATGTGACCGTAATAAATGAAGAGAAAAATTTGTTTACTGACTGTACGAAGTTAACGAATGTTTATAAAAATAAGTAGTAATGATGCAGCACAAGTAACGTAGGACAACGCATTACTTCAAAGATATTCGGGATGGTGGAATAACTTTCTAATACTCTCTTGGGGAAAGGTTTCAATACTACAAAAATCAGTTGGAAACCCTAAAAGAGAACCGTAATATGACAAGGTATAGAAAATATAACAAATAATATTTATTTGCAAATGTCGGTGAATAAGTATGTGAATGCTAAGCGAAGAATGTAAAACAGAGAAATATGGAGAAATAAGATAAAGGGCATTACAAATAGTGGTTTGTATAATTCCTGCGATATAAAATAATATTGAAAAACAGGTTTAGAACAATTGGGTATAATTTAACTTCAAACAGATCTACTACAGCAAAGTCCTTAGTGCTTATTATGCAATCAGAATTTTAAAGATGTGAAAAGAGATTAATGGCTATTCACTTTCTTTTTCATTCCTACTGTTAACTTTCATAATTTCAAAGAAAACTAGAAATATACCTAACTCATAATCCGCCTCTTTCTTTATAACAAATCGTATCTGTCAAATACAAACCGTAAGAGCTGATTAATTATTAGTGATTGCTTCTTCATTTGGATTGTGTTCTATTATTAACGACATTTCATTTGCAAATAATGAAAAAAAATGATGGGAGGAAAATTACTTTGACCTAGTTGCTGGTATTTTTCAAAGTTACAAATTGCAAATATTGGTTAAGTGGCCACTGTATATAAAGATTTTAGAATTGAACGATTAATTTTACATTTATAAATACCGTTCTTGCTGCAATAATTATATTATTTAAAAAATAATTGACTGTCATACGTCTATGTCACAATGAATCTTACGGACTGTGTTTAAACTTCTTTAACTTTTGTAATTACCTGATCTTTAGCTTTACACTTGAAGCCTTTATATATTTAACGATCTATGTCGATACACGCTGTGTGATTATTTTGCAGAAAAAAAATTAAGGGTATAGAAAGGCCATTGTGTTGATTGAATACATACATAAAATATTTTGAAAATGTTTTTAAATTGATAAATGAAGAACATTTTTTAATCGACATTGATCGTACGTCTAGCAATTTTTTACACAATAATGAACTATACTATACGTTAAGCTATCTTACAACTCTTATTTATCAAATTTCAGAGGTTTTCAACAGTTTACTTTATTTTAATATTAAACTGCTTTCGGCAATTTTTTATAAACTGGCAGTTTCTGTTATTATTAAGTTCTTTTATAATAGACATACTTGTTATTGTAAGTAAGTTGTAAAAAGTGACATAATGTAAAAAGTAAAGCAAATAAATTAAACCCAGATTAATGGCATACATGTGTTCAAAAATTTTGTAATACCCACTTAGCTTTAAAATTAAATGCTTTTTCCTTTTTTACATGTTAAAATTTTTGAAATCTACTCAAATAATATATATTATCTAAATAATCAGAAATTCATCAAAACTCTGTACTGCCATAAGTTAACGATGATAAATATTATGTGTAGAAAGATATAAAAATTAATAAATAAACGAAAAATATGTGTGTAGCGACTGAATAAAAACCGGTGAAATTTGAATAAAAATCCCAGCACTGGACTTAGAACTCTAATATGCGGGCAGTGAAAATATTCTAGATTGTAGAATACTCAAAATAATTTTCATTGGTGTGCCAGAAGGAGAAAACAAATTTATATGACTGGTGATTGTTATGATCCATATCCGTATTTCAGAAACATGTACGCCTTATTGATAATTCATTTTATTTATTTTGCTGAAAAAATATTGATTCAATTTTATTTTTGCGTACCTATTACAATTTTGACACATACTATGTTTTTCTTTATGAATGTATTGAAAATAATAGCCAAAGTACTTAGTTTCCAAAAAGAATTACATATTTCGTACGCTTTACCTTTCAATTTAAGAATATCGTGGTACACTTAATTGTATTTTTAATTTAAGTGTTGGTATTATCCAAACGAATAAAATGCCGTAAAAGATATTCGGTTCCCCAATCGTGTTAACGTATTAGAATACTCAGTCTTCTCGTTTTAATATTAAACGGTCTTATTACAAATGTAAGTAAATATAACAAAGTGTACTAATATTTAAAGTTCATTTCGTACGAAATATTAAAATTATATTTTTATAACTATCCAAATCATTTCATTGAATGAAAAATAGTAGAATATTTTGACTTTCTGTAAAAATGGAAAGAAAAATTGAAAAGTCAAGTCAATCGGTAATTTAGTAATATTTTCTGTAAGGATAAATTATTAATTCCTCTGCTTCATTGAATTGGTTGTCTTATTCTAAGCAGTTGCAATGGGCATAAAAATATGCTTTTTTTCATGGTAAATTTTCTTCTTCCCCGGGCGTGTCGAGACAATCAAAACCTAGTTTTGTAGATTTTCCTTTCCTAAATTTTACAGAAAATAATTGTTTCCGACAAACTAACATCGACTGTAGCATTGACTACACTAATAATAGATTTCCCCGAAAAAGATTGAAGTAGACTTAAACTAACACTAACATCAATCTGATTTCAAATATACTTTATTATCCTTGAGAAAATTGTTTTTGAACATAAAGAAATCACCTTTCATTATCCCACCGTGTAAGAAGTGATGCTTGAAGATCAATGATGTAATAAAATACTGTAATGTATTAATGAAATACTGGATCAAAATCTCTTGCATTTCATTAGTAGAATAATCGTGGAAGCGAAAGTAAGATTAAAGGTTGTCGATTATATTCTACAGATGAAGATTATTTATAAACGAAATGGTATATAAATCTACGACACATAAAATAATGAAAAATTACAATTTCATTAGTAAGTTGTAAATTTTTTTTCAAGAAAATAATTTTTAATCCTGTTTTAGAAATTTATTCTGACACGAGATTATCTTTCTTTCTTCTTTCAGTAACTCCTCGCTCTAAGAGTAAGTCCAAAAAAATATATGAGTTATCACCTCGTCTGGGTATATTCTTACCTACTTTGCATAAAATGTTAGAAAATATTTATTTTCGCGCTATTAGTAATACCATGGAGGGCTGCATCAGACCAGTCTTAGTAACATATAATGACTTAATTAACTATATACGCTTAAATATGTTCAAATATATTTTTGCAAAACATTATTACGAGAATTTTTAAATTTGTGCCTTGAATAATTTCAAGCATACATTACATTCAGAATTAACACTATGTGATAGAATCAAGTTTGTAATAAAGTTCTTGTTTACCTTACAATTTATCTCACACTCTTGAAATATATGCTATAAGCGTTAGTGATCATAAAACATGCATGCAGGCCAGAGAAGTCTATGAATTAATTAATAGATGAATAGGTCACAATGTAAGAACAAGACGTTACGTGGGTCTAAAAATTGTAATGTAAAATTTGGAATGTATTATTAAAGTTTTTATTCAGACTTAACATTTGTATTATAAGTTTTTTAATGTATTTTTCTGTAACCTAATGCAACAAATGTAGTTTTCTTAAATTATCAGTAAACTTAAATTATGTAATTAGAAAAATATGGGATGCTAATAAATGTTTAGTGTTTCAAGCCTTGAATAGAAAATATAAGTACTTCTGGGAAGTAATATACAAGAAGTAATATGTCAGAAAGTCACTGTTGCAATGAAATGCGATAATCATGAATTACATTAGGGGGAAACAAATACCTTTAATTATCGTTTAATTTTGTAATAATTTTTCTAATTATAAGCACAGCACAGTACCACAAACTTCGAACCAAATCATTCTTTCGTTCGGACAAATTAAAAATCCAGGCTAATCTCATAAAGTCTATTTCATGTCATCGCTGTCGACACACGGTCATATAAATTAAAATTATAATAAAATTATAAAACATTAAAGTTTCTTTCCATTTTAATCTCTTGCAGAAGTACACAAACTGATAAATCAGCTGTACGACTAAAATGAAACATGTGCCATAAATAAAATTATCTCTGAAATTTTGTCTGTTTTCTAAATTGACCGTCATTTAAAATAATTGTTAATTACAAAGAAAAACATTTTACAGTTATTGAATTAAAAGACTGAACTGAATTTCTTTTGATTAATTGATTCACATGGTATAAATTAATTGATTAATTATATGCCTTCCACTTTCTAAGTATTACAAAAAATTGTGTTATTTTAGGGTTGTATGTGAATAAATCACTCTGTTGTATATATATAATTATAAGATACGAAAAAAGTTAAAATACCTTAATTTTAGCTGCATTGATTCCTTGTAATTATTTCGTGTAAGTGTCGTTTGAATATTCTCGAAATGAATGATAAATTCATATGTCTCTAAGACCAGTTTCGAATCAAGCCATTCATGATTTCCTTTAGTTTGTATTACACATTGATCATAAGCAGTTTATTGCAAAAAACAGGAGCATTGCACTTCCTGACATATGACAACCATAGTTGTCAGTGTGAATTCCCATGCTACCAACAAACTTGGTAGTGATTGGAGCAGGAGGAACCCATTGACTCCGTCACGTCTGAGTTTATGATCGCTTGGACTCATGCTCCTTTGGGAGCCACGAATCTGGAACAGCCCTGAACATATTACCAAATAGTCTAGCGGGTGTTGGTTGCTTACTGAAGGTGATCATCTGGTTAACAGTTAGAACAGAACACGGAAACCAACCTTTTATCTCATTCTTCATCAAAATTTACATCGTTATACGCAAGCAGCGAAAAGAAATATATCGCGATTCGTCTGTCAAGAAGATAAGCACTTTCTCTCGTTAAGCCTTTTGTAATTTAACCCTCTAAATAAAAGAACACATCCACCTAATTAATATTAGTATTTTATAATTTTTAAAAACATTCCATTTATATTTCTAAATAAAGCACTGGTAGGGGAAGTCGGGGGAACGGGATAGCGGGGTAGAACGGGATATACCTTTTTTAATGTATAGTGCTGGAGGTGAGTAAATACAGATGGAACATATTAATTAGTCAAGGTCAATTGGCAGCCGAGCTGATCAAGTTTTGACTCCACCGTCTGAATGAACTATTGTTTTGGCGTCTTACATCTGTGACTTTAATTTTTTTGCAGCATTTCACTTCTTCTCACTCTTAAACTGCATATAAGTTACGAATAAGGTTTAACTATTCTTGCATTAAGGCTTAAACTGAGATTAGCGAAACGGGTTACTACTGTATAAGGAAAAATGTTACATGATCCTCAAGAACTATCCGATCCTATAGAAATTACATCCGGTGTACCGTAGGGACGTGTAATTGGTCCAATAATGTACTTGGCTTTTGTGAATGACCTGTCGACGGGAATAGATTCTAAAATTAAATTGTTAGCGGACGACTGCATAATTTACAAAATTATTAAGAATATAGATGATGAAATCGCTCTTTAAGCAGATTTAGATAAGATATGCCAATGAACGGAAATTAATAAGATGAAAATAGATCCATCTATGAGTAAAACAATTATTTTTTCTAAAAATAAAATGGTCATCCCCGGGGAATATAAAATATGAAACGAAAAAGTGCCGCTTGTTGAAACGTGTAACTTTTGATAAGAAATTAAACTGAGGCGAACACGTAAACTAAGTAGCGCGGAAGGGATGGAGGTCGTTACACTTCACAAACAAGGATATTGAAGAAAAATACAAGACAGGCCAAGGCAGCTGCTTACACTTCTCTAGTTAGACCTATGATACGGGGCAGCAATATTAGCAGAGGTCATCTATGCCCTGGATAAAATTCAGAAACGGGCTGGGGTTTTGTGTGGGGGCGAAACTAAATGGGAACCACTCGGCGATAGGAGGAAAAATGCTAGACTAGGGGCACTCGACAAAGCTTACACGGACGAACCGGCCTGATCAGAAATAAGTGAGCGGCTAAGTATACCTAAATGTTTCTCTAAAAACGGCCATAATTACAAAATAAAGGAAAGTGACCGAAGAACGGATGTGGGAAAATATTGCTTCGTAAAACCGGGTTATAAGGGACTGGAATGCTTTGCCTGCAAGGGTACTAGAAGCTTTCCCTAAGAATACAATTGTTTTCAAAAACAAGTTAGAAACACTGCAAAGTTAGGTGCTTATTTTGTAAATAAAAAAGGGAAGTAAATATATTGAAATTGAATTTTTAAAATTTTTCTGAATTTTATCTTTGTTCTTTACTTTTACTTTAATTTTATCAATACTGCCACCGGGCAAATGCCCACTTGTAGTAATAATAAATACAACATACAATATAAAAACTGGCAGACTCAACTTATGAAATTGAGTTACAGGATGCTGAACCCAAAAAAGAATAGATTAAAAAAGAAAAGGAACAGATAAAATGGAAAATGTTAGCAAAGACTGTGTATTTGCAAAAATCATCTTATGAAAGGAAAAAATTGATAAAGCGTTCAACTGTACCCTAAATGAGTATGATAAATAAAACACAAACGTGTTAAGTTTTGCTTGAATTAAATTAAATTTTACTGCACTAATAGTATATAAAAAACATCCCCGGGAAGGTAGTGGGAGGGTAGTGGTGAGGGGGGGGGGCGATAAAACCGGAAATTTATAAGTTTGTTTTTAAAAATTCATCAAAAATCTAAATTAGTTTTTTTAAGTTATATTGATATTAAATTAAGTAAACTAATGTTTTGTACTTTTAATAGTCATTCTTATGTTCCACAACTTTACAAAAATTGTTAAACAATAAGTAATCCGTTCCGCCTCAACTTCCACTATATATCACATGAGATCCATGAATTTGTTGTGATATGAGTTGAAAAGCAGTACAAAATTTTAACCATTATTTGCTCCTTTAGGCTCCTGGGACAAAACTTCTGTTCAAAGTGAATTTATGGTTCATTTTTCTTACAGATAAAATTTTAAAAATATGATTATTTTATTTCTACTTTTGGAGTTTATCTCCTGTTGAGTTTTTGTCTAGAGTGGAATCTATACTGTGCAACAACTCATTTTTTTCCATTTGTGCCGAAAACAATTTATGCCCAGAAAATATGAAGACAAATTTTATATAAATATTGTTAAATAAACTTTGGTTTGTGTTTCAACAGATATTTCTTTGACAGATTTTTCGTCGATCGAGGTAATGACGCTGTCTGTGAAATTGTTCACCGAATAAAAAGACTGGGATGAAGGTGTCAGGAGTGACGGATCGGTGCATTGCAATGCCACTGTGCTCCAGTTAGTAACCCGGGTCTCTTTTAGATATATACTTTATTTTTACGCGTGGAATTAACACGTTACTGTGGACAGTGTGAAGCATTCCAGTTCACGGGAGAGGATATCTGGCTGACACGGTACAGATTGCAGATCAGTGCACCTGCCCTGTCCGGGGTCTTCAAGCAGGACTCTCAGATGAGCAGCCAGTGCGAAATTGATTAGCAAGCGTAATGGCGCGGATATGCGTCGGCTCGTCCGAAATAGTGGCCACTATGAACAGTTATACGCAGTACATTTGCGTCGAACAATGCTGCAAAAGAGCGATTCGTCATACTCGACACTAGCCAGTCGAATTTATCCGGCGGGAAATGCGTGCTCGTTCTCGTTTCCCCGACACATCGCAACGCATATGCACGCACTTCAAAGGAAAACAATATCTAAGTTCACAAAACCGGACTGCTCGTATTAACTGTTACACGTATTAATTTCCCGACGGTGAAATGTGATTGGAACGAGCAAAATAAAATGGAGGAAAAATTGTAAGTAAATTTTTTAACGCCAATCGATGGGGTAATGTGAAGCGAAATCCCGATTCATTCCCTATTCAATCGGATCCGGTCACCGATTCAATGCTTCTGTTCGCTTCCCATCTGGTCGTATTATATTATGAAAAGGAACATTAATTTTGCCCCCGGAATTGCTTCATTCCTACCTGTACCCAAGACATGTCATAGGTATGTCATCGTCCCAATATTTTCATGTTGGCCGTCAACGTAACAGCGGTTTGTAGATACCGCAAGAGTATTTATTAATATATTTCACGGAAATATGAATGATTTACTAAGAAGATAGCTATGAAATTTCGTTTCCTAATTATGAGTTATTAAAACAACTCTTGCAGAGCTTTCTGCTTAAGCATTCACGAAAGTATGAATGGAAAATGAGGAATTTGTCAAAAAATTATTTATGATGTTTACCTTTTTGTAAACATAACAGCTATTTTCATGTGAAGAAGTAAAATTGCTAAAAACTATTTTCCCTTACTGTTTTGAGAATATTAAGGTATACGTAGCTGATGTTTTATGATAATTTATACCTATTATATGTTAAATAGTTTTTCCGGAAACGAGGTTTGTAAATGATAATGCATTTAGCTACGTTTTTTAAAGTATACAACATGACAGTTCGATCTGTAACTTACAAACACCTAGAAATACCTTCTTGAACAGGATGAATTTGGGGACAAAATAAGATTATTTTGTCCATAAGTTGAATTAAAAGGATGCAAAATTTCGTACGTATACAAAAAGTTTGTTGTAGTTTAACTTAGAAGCAACACCGCTAATAAAAGCTAAAATAGGACCAGAAACAGACGAAGTTTTAATATAGTTGAATCGACGTTTCGTCACCATATTTGTGACTTCCTCAGAAGATGTTCAAATTTTAAATTCTTTTGAAAAAAAGGTGCCAAATGTATAAAACTTCAAACTTCGCCGTCTGAAGCTGACACTTGTAGGCAGTTAACTTTGGATTTTAAATACATTTTGGTATCATTATTTGATAATAATTTAACATGGCGAAGAAAAGTCGATTCAACTTTGACTGTATCTGGTCCTTAATTCATTTAGTTTAAATATTGAAAAAACAAACGTTAATTGAGTCACTATTTACTAACTATGGGTGTAAATTAAAATTCGTATTTCTTTCAAAATGTGTAAATTGTCACTTTTGATGGTTAGCCGTTAGGTTTGAAGGAACTTGAATTCAATGTTCTTAAATTACTCCAGGTATAGATTTACCTATATTTCACGAAAATTTAATTTTTTTATTAATTTATTTATAGTCGCATCAACAAAAAAGTAATTAGCGACTTATATGAAATTACAATATCCGTTACATTTTTGAACTTTAAATTAACAATTTTGTACATGATTTTAATTTTGTTAATATGATTTCCCGGGTCGACAATGAATATAGCTACGTTTGTTGGAAATTTATATGTTATTGTTACTTAGGTTTACTGAGTGGTATTTATTTTAGTGTGTAATTTAGTTGCTTGTTTGAGTAATTAATATACTCTTAACGCAGTGGTTTTATATATTATGTTCTCAAATTCACAATTTGTATATTGTTTTATTTTGTATAAATACTCATCATTTGTTGTTATTCAGTACTGAGTTACATCCATTACGCATTAATATAACCATCAGAACCACTAATTTGACTCAAATCGAGATGAAATAGATAGGCTTTGCTGCGGACCTTTGGACGAGTTGTTGGATTTTACCTCGAGGCTCTTAGACTTGTGTTGAGAAATTATTGACATTTAAATTTGCTAACCTATCTACAGTGCTTCTGGTATTAGAACACTGAACGGTCAGCAGCAATTTTAATTGTAATGTTAAAAATTACCTGTGGTGATTACAGTGGAAGTGTATGTCATTCTATGAAAATAAATTATGATTGGATTGCTGATAACAGAGAGGTTCTACGAACAATTGAACCTTGGTCGCGAATGTTAATATTAACAAATATATAAAAAGAAAATATTATCGAAAGGAAATAAGGGAAATTATTACTAAATATTATGTAAATTTAATTTTTAACATCAGGTTTTCAATTAAATTGTAGTTCTTCTTTCCCAAATAGTGTTTTGATATTAAAAAGAAGTAAATTAAAATAATTTGTAACAAACTCGGATACTTCATGCTTAAATGCTTCGGTAAATAAACTTTTAATTCAGGTGAAGTTATACATAAAATTATACGGAGTCAATAAGGGGCTATGTTTATATTGCAGAACCACATTTAATTATTAATAGAATACTTTAAATTTTAAAACACCATGCTTGTTATAATAGTTTTATTTGGTATATTTCTGTTATACTAATAATAAATTGAGAGTAGTAAAATAAAAACGCTTTTTATAAAGAAAACTTATGATAGTAAACATGTCTGAAATTCAGTTATAAAATACTGTTAAATTACGTATTTTATTTGGTATTTTAATTTAGCTATAAAATAAGATAACAAGTTTATCATTACAACTTCTGGAATAAGTCGTATTAATATAAAAATGAACGTAAAATGCGTTTTGCCTTTTTTCTATAAAACTTCTATCATTGTTTTTAGTTAGTACTGTAACAAATTAAATAATAACGCAGCACTGCATAATTGAATGCACGGTTTGTTCGTAATAAAATATATTAAATTCGTACCATTAGTAGATTGATTGCTATATAAAAATTATTGAAAGAAATCTATTAGTTATTTTTCGTTTATAAACAAAAACTATACATGACTATAATGACGAAATTTCCACAGCTCAGCAATTGTTTGGTATTTAATAAAACCCAAACCTTAATAATAAATTTGCAGGTGTACCAAGATGTATAAATTGTTTTTGAAGAACTTAGATAAATTGCTCTAAAATGTACCAAGAGTAGAGAAATATAAGATAAAATAAGAACTTCCCTTTCCTTCATTAAGTACTTACGCATACAAATTAAAAATATAATTATAAACTACTCAAAATATTATCATTTTAGTATCTATTCTAAAAAAGCTGGGAAAGACGCTAACTTAATTAAAAAGTCTATTTTTCTGGAGAGTTGTGGTACGCTGTAACAAAAAAATTCGTTTTCATACCATTAAAACGACATAACGTCGTATAGTCCTCCTTGATTCCAGTTCTCCTCTATTTAATTTTCTTCATTGCCTTTGTTTCTTTTCAGCTTCCAATTTTTAATCATGAAAATTTTATTGATAACTGTCCGAGTTTTGCACTCAGTTTAAAGTTAATAAAACTACTGTTACAGATCCTAGTTATACGTTCAGAATATCCAGGCGTTTATTCAAACAAGAGCGTCACATTTCATTCTCAATTTTGCAGGTTTTGTGTCTAATATCTTTTACGCCAAATATTGGAGAACTTTCTGAATATGTGCAGTCAGTTAATGCACATATTAGGCTACAATTCCTAATTACAATTATCTTATAATTAAATTTGTTTACGGTACATTGATAACAATACAAAAATACAATCGTAAAAATTTACTAATAGAACTATGACAATAAATTCATTGGACGTCTTTCATTTACCGGTACAAATATTAAATTCTTAAACAGTACAAAATTTGTATATTGTGCTATCACAAGTTAATATCAGATGTTCTATTATATTATTGTGAAAGTAATAATGGTATGCAATCAATAATTATTCGAATGCATATAATAGTTAATTAATTAAGCAAATAAAAAGTATCATAACTAATTTAAAACGAAATTCAGATGCAAAACATTTCAAAATATGCGATGTTTAAATTTCTAAGATTTCTTGACTGTTCAATTAATATTTTGAAGTAAAAAAGTCCACTCTTTCCAGGTGACCATAAATCTTTTGGCTCTTTCTTAAGGCAATTACTAAGTACGTAAAATTAAAAAATTAATAATTTATATTTTAAGTGACATAAATTAAGTGCCACATACAGATAAATATTTTATTTAATTGAAACGACGTTTCGTCACAGTATTTGAGGCTTCTTAATGTAATGTCAAAATTTGAAATGTTGATGTGTGTAATGATGTGAATTTGAGTGCCTTAAAGGGCAGCTTGAAATGAAATATGGTGACGAAATGTTTACTCAATTAAATAAACATTTTGTCTATGTTTATTCATTAATTTATTTCATTTAAGTATCCTGAAAACAGATGTTAATAGATTTACTAATTTATTTTTTTTAGAAATATATAATTTACAAGAGGCATGGAAGGTTTTCCATGAATTAAATTACACCTTGTTTTTCCAATATAAAATAAATAACTCCCAATATTTGGAAAGTAAAACCTAACCAGAATATAACAAGAAATATTCTATGAAAACATGAGAAATACAACTTAATTTCTTCAGTTATTAAGACTTCATAGCTCCATAAAAATATGTTAATTAACTACTTTTGATCCATTTACTGATAGAATTATGTTTATACGTAATATACCATAAATCTACGACCAATTTAAATCAAGTGAGACAAAATATTTAACTCAACTTTTTTATAATGTTTAAACAAAATATTAATCTTGCGTGTGTCACTAATCCCAGTTAAAATTACAAATTTTCTAAATGAAGGCTTAAATATTTGGGATGATCAAGCAAATATATTTATTCATTAGTTTGTAAAGTATCTTATAGATACAAATATAAGAAAATAATTAAGAGAAAAAAAGTTTTGAGTAATGTAGAGCATTGCTTTTCTCAATTACTTAGAAACAATAATGAGACAAATGATTTGTTAATTATGTTAAATCGGTGACAATCTATTATATTATTGTTTTTAATATGTATTCCGGTAATTCTTCAAGCAAACAAAAGGCTTTGCTAGTGTAGCCGTCACCATTTTTACGACAGAAATATTTCATTACATTTAGGTCAATAACTTTGAAATAGTTTCCTAACAAAAGGTTGACAAGTGGACTTCGTTCCAAGAAAAAAAAATGAATTCATTTATTGAAAGAGTTTGGCCTTACGGTATATCAGAAAACGTGACATACTCCTTTTTCTTAAATATTTAAAGACTGCTTTCCAAAACGTTGTTTCAAAGTCGTGCTAAGTTCACGGGCCTTATTTTCGTTGACTCAGTTATTTTCTACGTTCTTGGTAAGGCATACCAAGCAGTTGATACTTTCCAAAGTTTGGTGCGTGACATGTTTGGGATTATTTTAATTACTTACTTACGCTCGGTTAACACATTAAAAAGTCTTTTGGCCAATTATACAAATTCTGAGGTATCTGTAACAGATCTACCCCTCACTCCCTTTACAGCCTGGCACCGTTCATCCCCACTCTTCCGTTCCCCTCTCTCCCCTCCACTGAGGTCGTCGGTGATCCCCTCGGGCCGCTAGTCAATCCCCACTCCTGTGACGATGCCTCCCCCTCAAACCCCTCACCGCTCTTGCTAAATACATCTCGATAATTGTTACTGTGCTTATAATATTTACATCCTTTTTAACAGATTTTAACGTCTGCTATTTTATTGAAGCGTGTGCAACACACCACCCACGAAACACAAGGCTTTCTATTGTAATTTCCGTTAACAATTTAAAATAACAAAGACATTGGGGGTCTATCGATAGAAAAAATCGCTTTGTTTTTATCATATACGTCAATTCGTATTTAAATAAAATATAACCCCTGAGTGCCATATTGAAAAACGTGGCGTTAGTTATACATCGATGAATATAATATAAATGACTGGTCTGACTCTATTGCTAAAGCTCTGAATAGAATAGATTCATTTTCCGTAGATCCTCATTAGAAACACAGCTTCAAGAATATGGAAACCTCACACACCAAACATTGTTTTTAACGCACTTAATTTACGTTAGATACAGTAAGTGTTTTGTGGGTGGAGTATTACAGAATTATTTAAGAAAGAAATCAATATAGCTACAATAACGGAGACAAAAATTAAAAATTACAAGGCAAAAAAGAAATGAATAAACATACCATGATTTATAGTGGTGTGCCGAAAGAAAAAAGAGCCGTAGCAGGAGTGGCAATATTAGTAGATAAGAAATGGAAAAATAATTAGATTGAAAATAGAAAGGGGAAAGCTGATACAGTTAGCTGTATACGCTCCTGAAGAAAATAAACAATAGGAATCAGAACAGTTGTATGAAAATCTACAGTCAGTATTAGATAATACATGTAAAAATCATTTTGTTATTGTAGCTGGGATCTTAATGTTCGAGTAAGAAACACACCAATTTCAGAAGTAATGGGAAATAAAGGAGGAATAACCCAAAATAAAAATGGTAAATTATTGAAGGAATTTGCAGCATATAATCACAAATTCACGTGGACTGCAAGAGGACAACGATCAATTATAGACTATGTAATAGTTAACAAAAAATAGGCTCAGATGTAATAGATACTATAGTACACACAGGCAGTGATTTATATACGGATCACTATACTGTCATCACAAAAATAAGAATTATTGCCAAAAGGAGGAAAAGAATAAACAGGAATGTAGGGAAAGATCAAGAGATTTATAAGGTATATTTATTATAAGATGAAGGAATAAAAGATTTATATCAAAACGAATACAACAGTACTGAAAAGAGATTCCAACAGTTAACGATATTAAAGAAGAATGGGAAAATGTAACTTTATTAATACGGAAAGCAGCAGAACAAGCTATTGGAAAGAAAAGAAATTTAGAAGAAAAAAGGAATATGGAATGAGGAAATTTCAGAAGCAGTGTGTTTAAAGCAAATATCTTACTTGAAAATGTTACAACATCGGACCCCAGAAAATAAGGAAGAATATAGAAGGAGAAGGAAAAAGGTTAAATTAATAACAAAAAATTAAAACAGAAATCTTGGGATTTATTGATAAGTTCAGTAGAAGATGATGTTCATGGTAGACAAGAGATGGCTTATAAATTAATGAAATATCTCTATAGTGACGAAGGAGAAACTGCCAATATAAATGTAATTGAAGAAGAATCACGGATAAAGCATTATAAACAGTTATGGTATAATGAAGAATATGTATAGTGTCAAACATAACGAACCACGGATGTTGATGATCCAGGAATTGATTTAATAGATACAGAAGAACTGGATGTTGCTATGAAATCATTCAAAAATAGGAAAGCGCCGGGGTTAGATAAATTAAATCTGGAATTTCAAATATGGAGGATTGATTCTCAAACTTAGATACTTACGTCTAATTAATCTTTGTTTGATAAGGAGGATGGAAGAAAGCTAAAGTAATCTCAATTTTTAAGAAAGGAAATAGGAATTCTTGTAATAACTACCGAGGTGTAAGTCTGTTAAATATAGGGTATAAAATGTATGCTAAAATAATAAATAATCGGCTTAAGGTTATTGCACACAATCTTTTATTAGAAGAACAAAATGGATTCAGAAAATATATTTAGTCTCAAGCAAATATTAGGGAAAAGAATTTAATGTAAGCACTTATATTGCCTTCATGGATTACAAAAATGTATTCGATAAAATAAACAGGAAACAATTAATAAATATAATGGAAAGAAATGGATACGCAAAATATTTAATCCACGTTATAAAAAAATATATGCAGTAGAACAGAAATTGTGCTAGATTTGGGACATAAGTTGACTGAAGAAGTACTAATAAATCAAGGAGTACGACAAGGATGTAGTCTTTCCCCAACTCTCTTTAATATATATATATATATATATATATATATATGAAGTAGTCAGAGAATAGAAGAAAGAAGAATGACGACATATACGTAAATACTATGCTTTTTGCCGATGATCAATTTATTTTACAAGAAAATGAAGACGAACTCCAGAAATCGATATATAAATTAAATATTATTTCCAAAAACTACAATCTGCAGATATCTAGAAACAAAACTAAAGTAATGACATGGCAAGGGAAGTGTAATGTCCTATTAGAGCGAAGATAGTAATTGATGATCAACCAGTAGAAAAAGTTTCAAAGATTGTCTATCTTGGTTGTGAATTATCTGATAATGAAGCCGACGAGATGAAGAAAAAGGTTCATCGATTTCAATTTATGTGTGGGACAATTCGACGAACTTTAAAAGGAAAATTAAGAGAGGATACCAACTTAAATTTTATAAGACAATGGCTGTACCGACTTTGTTATATGGAAGTGAAACATGGGTGAATAAAAAAATTTAAAGGAGTAAGATACAAGCATCGGAAATGAGATTTCTTAGATCTGTGAAAGGATACTCCCTGAGCGATAAAATAAGAAATGAAGAAGTAAGGAAGCAGCTAGATATATTCACACTGAAAGATAGAATTTACCAAAATAGAGCAAATTGGAATAGCCACGTTCTCAGAATGGATGACAATAGAATACCAAAGCTTGTCCTTCAATACCATTCTATTGGAAAAAGGGATCTGGTCGTCCTAGAATGAGATGGTATGAAGATTGAGGTCGGAACAGGCAATGGCCTTATTCAAGGAGGAAGTAAGTACAATAAGTAAGTTACGTTAGTTAAAATAAGACTCCAGACAATAAGAATAATAAGGGAATGAGACCGTACTGGATAGCAATTACTTGAATTAAAATAAATAACATTGGATACTGCTTGGTTGAATAAAAGCATCAGTTTCTTGTGGGAGGTATTTTCAAGCGTCCATAGAATTTCATAGTTTCATATTATATTTTAACTATTTATTACCAAAATTTAACGAATATAATAATACTCCAGTATAGATCCATCCCACCGTCATGTGATCTCTGTAATAATAATAATAAAGGTGCGCCTGATAAGGCATTTGATATAGTAGGTTAATTCCGGTCTTTGCGTGTTCGCTTGGAGTCTTGTTATTGTTCGGGCACTTTGTAAAATAATACCTTAAATATAGACCATGTCATCAATAACAATCACCAACACACACTAAAATACCTACAGGACTCCCATGAATATCAAAAATATATTATAAAGTTTTGTAAGGACAGTAATATTTTTGAAACAATTTAAATTTATTGTATTTTATGTTTTTTTAATTTAAAAATCAAATGTAATAAAGACAAGTAATTAATTAGCGGTTAACGAACAGAAAAATGAACATCTTATTTTGGAAATTCATAATTGTAAATAATATGTAAATAATTGACCACGTTGTCGATGCGACATTTAAAAAAAAATAATACTTCAATATTAAGTTTAAATCCAAATCGAAAAAAGTATTATTTGAAATAATTTCTCAATAGTTAAGTTGTAACATCAAAGACCAATTATTTATAAAAGGTGCAAGAACACTAGTTTTATAATTTTTATTACTTACCAACAATCAACTATTGGTAAAAAATGATATATTGAAACAGTGGCTGATTTGCTATTCCGTTTTATATCTAAAGATTTGTTTAACTTCACATAAATTATAAATTTTTCTAAATAATTTCGGTATTGCAATTTTTTAACACTGTAATTTTGAAAAAACACTTAATTTTAATAATAGTATTTTTTCAATCAAATAAGTGTGATACAAGATTACATACAGTAATTAAGATTACGTAAAAATATATTTCCCAATAGTATTTATCAAAATTGAAGGCTGCAAATGTATACATCTTCAGATATAAATCATGAGCGGTAATTAGTTATTTGCTAATCTATTTATGAGAAATGTTGTTCTCTTCCATTACTGTGATAAATATTGATGCTATTAAGGAACGTATACCATGTTATGAACTGAAATAGCTAAAAGAATCACGCACAAATGGCCGACATTACTTAAAAAAGGCTGTTTTAAGTAAATGGCAAGGAACACAACTTTCTTGACAGTATTAGAATTTGGAAAATAATTAAGTTAGCAAGCTGAGACTGAAAACAGATCATCGAAAGGAAAGGACGTGAAACTTAGTATTAAAATTTTCATTTTGATATTATATAAATGTTAATAAACCCTTAATGTTTAAAACAGGCCGTATGAAATATTTTCTTTTGAATTGATTTAGTTCAATACGTATTGAGACATCGTTGGAATAAATTTAGCTATAGAAAACAAATGTCGGTTGTTATTGATAATAAACAGCTTCTGAGTATTGTTTTAGTACAATTTCTGAGAAATATTACTTATTTGGTGAAGAATAGGGAATATAACCAATAAGATGACAAAGAATAATTTATAATATTAAAAACCTGCCTAGTTAAAAATTAATAGTTGAGTTAAAATATACTTTCAAAATTAATTTAATTTTCTTGAAGGGTTACATAACAGTATCTGGGTTACAATGATATTAGTAATTATAGAAAAAATAATATTTAAATCTGTATACTCACAAGAAAGTGTGTGGACTCGTTTAATATTTTGTGTATTGTTTTATGTTTCCTTGTAAAAAGTGGGATGATAAATGAAAATGTTAGGTTTTGAAACATTCCTACATTTTTAACGTCTGATAGTCTTTTTAAAAAGAAATTTCGATTGAATTAAGGTGCAGGTAATACAGATTCATATTCATATAAATAAATATATAAGAAGAGTATAATAGTTATTAGCCGGCTAATATTTCAACAATTGGGCAATGAGATCGCTGGTTGAGAAAACGAATATGCATTTAAATTAAACAAATGTTATTACAAAGCTTGGTTTATATATATATATATATATATATATATATATATATGTATATATAGGCACTTTCGTTTAACCAATATAACATACATTTATTTGAGTATGAAACTTGCTTAGAAAATCTATGGAGCATATACAATTTTTAATTAAATCTGATAGCATATTAACAGATAAACAGTTTTTATGCCGAAATCGATAAATACATGGTTCGGATGTGTATTTTTTTATAATAAGGACGTTATACGCAATTTTTGCACTAAAAATTTTTACATTCAGTTTGCTGTGGGATATATATTTACTTTGGATACTGAAGAAATATGTCATCCATGAGCGATGAAGGATGTGGATAATATAGGGTTTCTCAACAATGGCGAGTCATTTTTAAAGTGGAATAATATAAGCTGTGTGTGAGGTATTAACGATTTTTTTAACTTGAAAGACCCATGTATGCTCTAAAGACATAAATTCTTCCTCTAAACCTACACTCCTTGCAGATGACACTAGCTTTTTTGTTAATAAACAAACAAAATAGTTTGGACAATGCTGCCAATAAAACACTAAGGCAGGTGCTTCAATGGTTTTCAGTTAATGGGTTGTCAGTCAATTGTGATAACACTCATTTCAGACAAAAAAACGCTATATTGAAGTCCGTAACACTAACAACAAACAATTTCAAAATAAGTGAAGTTGAAAGCACAAAAGTTTAAAGTAAATCTGTGGACAATAAATTAAATTAATTGCAAGGATCACATTAATATTGTCCTAAGAAATCTAGGTTCGGCAACCTTTGCATTTAGAATTATGTCAATTAGTAATGAACCAAACATAAGAAAATTAGTTTATTCTGCACAATTTCACTCTTTAATGACTTACGGTTTAATATTCTGGGTTAATGCAAAGTTTTTAAACTTCAGGAAATATTGTGCCAGGTTCCACCAAAACATATTGTAGGGGACTTTTCAAGAAAATGGGAATACTTCCTCTTACTTGCCAGTATATTCAATCAGCGATGTTATTTGTGATTAATAACAGTCATAGCTTTGATACCAGAAATAAAAATAATTTAAGGAAGGAAGGGAAGTCTCTAACTATAATACAAAATGATGTTCATTACAATACTATTAGCATATTTAATAAACTTGCAGCCTAATTAAACAGTTCAGAATAGCGACAAACGTTTTACTTAGCCACTCCTACTGTATTGGAGAATTCATAGAATTAAGTGTATTTAACATAGACATAGTACATTCTTAATACACTAATTTCTGCGTAAAATATATTAACAATATTAATCAATATTACAAACAGGCACAACTTATATATCTTGTCTCCTCTGGAGAACTTAAGGCATATCATATCGTAAATTGAACATCATCATATGAATTAAAATAGTAAGGAAGAGTTAATAGTAATTAATAAATCATAACAATTTATGTACAATATCTGGCTCTTAACATATCACTGAAGTTCTGCTACTCCGTGGGATGAATGGAAAATAAATTAACACTAATACCCAGCTTGCTTTATTCCATTTCAACATCGACTCGCACTTATTGAAAAAACCTATATTAACTGTAGTTCTTAATTGAATTATAAAATTCCTTTGCTTACTAAATTGTAGGCGCTTCTAGATGGAGAGACGGAAATATTTGAAAAATATAACAGTCTGCATATAATAATTGGAACGAAAATTTAAGATTTGCCTCCGGATCACGTGAAACTTGGCAGATGGAGTGTTGACCATTAAACGTGTTTAACATATTATCAATTTGGGATGATTGAACAATTCAATGTTATCTATGTCTGTATTATAGAATTGTTATAATTATCAAAAAGTATTATTGCAAGGCCGACCTCCTGTGGTGTAGAGGTCCCGGGTTCGAATCCTGGCATGGGCTTGGATGTTTGTGTTGTCATGGTCGAGAAAACCAGGATTAAGACTGTTTGAGCATCGATACGCTAAGTGTCACTCCAAATTCGGAATGTGTCATGCAAGATGACAGTCCGCAGTTGACTCGGTAGGCCCAGGGCCATGGCTGTAGAGCCATGGAGAGAGAAAAAAAGAAAAAAAAATATTGCAAGAACGCTACTTTCTCTATATTCTTGACTAGAAGTAAATTTCAGCGACCCTTCCGTATTGTCTTTTATCTCCGAGTCATTGCGTTCTGCGATACAATTTAGTTTGAGAAATTGATGTACAGTTTGGATGTCTTGATTTAGAAATTTGGCAAAGGTGAAGAGAGCCGTCCTGGCAGGGCAATAGGTGACGTGTGAACTGGCGGGGACAGCGGCCTTTGTGTCTTTGTTCGCCCCAGCGTTTCTTCTGAGGCCTTTCACGGCTTGCCCAATTCTTCCTTCGGCCGCTTGAGCTGTTAAAGGCTTTTTTCTCTGAGCGTTCTTTATCCTGGTCCGCTTCCACCGCCGTGAACGCTGCGAAGAAAAACCCTTTAATGTGGGCCGGTGCCCGGGTTCAAGGGAATTTTCTCTATTTCAGTTCTCGCCGTCTTATGGTGGCCGTTAGTTACAGGCAAAAAAGCAAAGTGGTTTTGATTTGGGAAGGAGTTGTCAACACAAAATGATATATCTTCAAACAATGTTCAATTTCATAAGTCAATCGATTAGCAATAGGGCTTCAATAAAACTAACTACATAGGGATATCATCAGTCTCAAAATTTGAATCTTAAACAAAATGAGATTGCCTATGAGCGACCCAACGCGTCGTAATTATTTGGTGCAGCGTGTGCGCTGCACTACATTCTTGTACGTTTTTTAACTACTAAAAATACATTGTTACTTAACGGACACGGGGACTGAAATTTTGACCAAAATCTGAAATAAATCGATTTTCTGATTTTTTTCTAATTAATATGCCTATCAATTCAGTAAACTGGAAAAGGAAGCCGCCAAACAAAAGATGGAAGGTGTGAAATATGCTGCAGGACAATTTTAATTAATATGTTTGATTCTAAATTAATAAATTATTACTTTCTTCAGAAAAAATGTGGTTTTCTCAGCTTCATGATTTGTTGTACCAAAAACCTTCTAAGCGTCACAAATGTTATCTTAATTTTTTAATCTTAATGTACAAGGTAATAACTTTAAATAAAAGTATTAGTTTTCTATTGTTCAATCAGATTAGATGAAATAAGGTTTCAAAGTGCTGAAAAGTGCCAATTTTTAAGTATAAGTATGAAACTCTTAGTAAAAAGCTATTTGTACCCCACAATTTTAATCAATTTCCAAAATAATACTGACAATTGATATAAATTGTCAGCCCTTTGTAATAATGTAAATAATCTAAAATATATTCAATTACGTAACTCAAGAAACATTTTCAAAACAGCCAATTTTTGAAAATAATTTTCAAAATATCTGCAAAAACAAGTTTACAAAAACAGAGTTTTCTATATTGCTGCACATGTGTGTAATTTCAGCTCAGGAATTTCAAATTTCAGTCCCCGTGTCCTTTAAATAAAACGCTCATTAAATTAACAATTTGCTTCGCGCTAAACAGACCAAACAGATGGATCAACAACCGTATTCTGAAATGCATTTCTTATGAGTAAAGAAAGCTGTAACGTATGTATGTTCGGATATATATAAACGAATGGAGAAATTTCAACGAAATTTTGTAGACATGTTCTTTGCGACTAGAGAATCAGCACTGTCCGGGTAAGACACGGCTAATACCTCTAGGATTGGGGGTGGAGGGATTGGAAATTTTTTAATTTGTTAAATCAGCCGATCTATCCGCATAATTTAAGTAAAATGTTCGTTATTTTTATTGCCAGGCACCCAGCTGGTATAAAAATAAAGTAATTCCTGCGTAATGCTCAGTTTTTCTATTCAGATATCATCTAGTTTAGCTTGTCTATATTAAACTACAAAAAAAGATCATTTTCTATTTAAGAACTCTATAGAGAAACTTACATTTACTATTAATCACTTTGAAAGTTAATACCATCGTTTATCATTCATCTCGATTTGTGGCTTTAGACTGACTGAAAACGAAATTTACATCTTATCGATACAATGGATTTAGCAACGAAATAAGTTTTTTATTAATTTAATTGCTCTATATATGTTATAAAATTAGCAGTAAATTTTGCTTGACAACGGAAGCTTAGTTTTAGTTCCTAAATATTTTGTAATTATACTAACGTTGGAGTATTATCCAAGAATATTTTGGATAATGTAACATTTATATATATATATATATATATTAATTCTTCAGGATGTTCCGACAATATGTATTAATACTAATATATTCAGGAGGCGTCAAATGTATTTACAATAGCCAGTCCATTAACGATTACAACGAATAAAAATGACTAACGAATTTTACAAAAATATCTTGGATGATGTGATAGCGATTTGAAAAATTGTAACTTCTTAGTTCCTGCAACTGAATAGAAAATATGAGGGGGATTCAATTAAAAAGTAAGATTATACATATCAGCTGCATTAAAGTGACAATTGTTGAAATAACAGGAAGGAATAAGAATTATTGTGTAAATTTGCAATGAAGGAAATTAACATAGTTGTTTATCTAGAGAACTGGAAGAATGAAAATGGAACCTAGAAAATGTTACTAAGCAATTGATCATACCGGAAACCATGTGAAACGGAATAAATCTTTCTCAAAGTACACCGAACAACTGCAAAGAGAGAGAACTAGAGGCGAAAATAAAACAGAAAGAGGAGACGTTGAAAAGAGGGATGGGACACAATGGTATTCAGAAATATATTTTTTAATGTCAGATTCTTTATGATAAATGGATTGAATTTTTTGACCTTCGTAAACTTTTCTTTATGGACAATTATGACGAAATTGCAGGTAATGGAGGATATTAAACAGTCCAACTGCAAACCTTAGTATTCATTGAATGCCGTTGGAAAGTGAGGCAAACTCTAGAATAAATATTTATTAAAAATAATACTTCTGGCTAGTCAATATTATTATTTTACCTTGATAATGTATGATTTAGGAAAATACCCAATAACAATATATTGATCTTCAATTTCACTATTTATTGTCTCAGAACGAATTTGAAATCCTCAAAGCAGAAACGAAATATGAACTGAAGTTCCTCCTTCCCTTCCTCTCTCTCTCTCTCTCTCTCTCTCTCTCTCTCTCTCTCTATATATATATATATATATATATATATGATATATTTTAAATTGTGCCCCTGCTATAATAATTATTGAGTTGTAATTCAGCAATGGTACCGTTGACACGAGTCTTGTCTTAATTCAATAACATAATTTACTTCCACAATAAATAATTACGAGTAATGGTTGTTTGCTACTTAACTCGAAAAATGTCTACGTAGTAGTTATATGAGTAATAAATTCATTGATTATATCAATTTTTATTTGAAAAGAAGTTATGGCATTATTATGATTTTTGCTACATTTGGTATTCTACTAAATAAATTGAAAATTGCTGGATCAGAAGCGTCCGTGCACAGTTATTCCATAATTGATGTAGTTAGACAAAATGCAAAAACGAACAATTTGTAAATTACGAGAGAATTTCCGTTTACGTGTGAAGGAACGAGCCGTGGAGATTGAACTTCAGACGGCGTTTCTCCTTTAAGTTCCGTCGACTTTAAACAGGCAGGGTGAGACTGTTGCTTCTAATCACATCATAAAGAGTCGAAACTGACCTGGAGATCCACATACCACTTTCGCTTTTCCAGGTAGTCAAGGGTCCGGGAACACTCATAAACAAACCGAACTGGAACTCGTAACTAAGTTCTATATTAAGCACGTTGAGTGTGAGAGAGAGAGTGAAAAAGGAAACTAAATTATTTTATGTGTTACGGGATATTCACGTCACCCACAAGAAATAAACCAATATTTATAAGAAAAACTAAAAACATCTACTCATTTTTATACAATAAAATTTCTTTTAATATAATGCCTTAAACTCTTATATTCCACTGATGGCAGTGTGAAATTAATTGTGCATACATACTCGACCTGTTTGAATAGTTCAGAATTATATTTAGTAGAAAGGCACAAGAAAATGTTAAAACATTACTGTGAAATTAACAGTTATCGTGTCAAGGTAATATTTTCCAAAATTTCAAAACGTAAAACGCCTTGGTAATTAGACGAAATTTTAACACTGGAGGCTTACTCGTTAGGGGTCGTCTTCAAGGGAATAACACATGAGTAAATAAGTAAAAGATAGGCCCAAAGTTAATGCAATTTACGTTATTACATAATTATTTTCACAAAAAAAGAAAAGAAACCTGAAACTAAACAATGTCAACAAGCAAAACGAAAACATTTGTTCATTATTACTAAGAGCACCGCAATGCGCCTTACGGCTAATATTTAAAAGTAATTAAAACAGGCGCATATTTGATATAAAAGCTATTATGCACTAATGTTTCGTTCCTTTAATTTGAATATAAGCGATTGCGCATGTAATCGACCAATAAGAAAACATATATAATTATAAATATCGTTCAACTTTCTTTCATTTCTGAAGAAACATCTTTTTGACTTACTTTTAATATAACGAAGGAAAGCAAATTAATGTCTTTATTTAATTGCAATGATTGTGATTGTATATAATTTTCAAAACTATTCTTACAGCAAATTGGTTGAAGCATACTTTTGAATTTTTTTTATTTAAAGTTTAATGTCGCTTCGACATCTAGGTCATTAGCGACAAACACATAATTTTTTTTAATTTTAGCTAATAACATTTATAATTACAAAGAATCGAACAAAAGTTTAAACAAGTTTGTTTACTCGAGCAATTCCAGAAGCTGCCGGGTCAGTGTAGAAATCCTCCGTCGTAAAATTTGGTGCTACTCGTTCAGAATTACTTGCTTGTATTTCTATTATTTCTGGAAGCATGGATTCACTCAATAAAGGAACTATTTAGATGTTATGAGGAGTATTCATATTCGAGATAAACCTTTATGAATTAGTTTTTTAATAGCATTTTTAACTCTAGTCTTTGATTATTGGGTGCAGTTCAGAGGCATACTTTTGCTTCAATTCTTAACGGTTTAAGAATTACTGCATGAATTATGCTGGTTAATAAACATTAAAAAATATTTTCTTTTAACATGAAACCATAAGAATTTGTTTTTATGTATGTTTCAACTTGCATTTTGTAAGTTAATAAATTATTAGTATTAAAACGATTTATTGTTATAAATTTTTGTTAAAATATTGTTACAAAATATCTCGAAAATATTGGTGAAAATAAATAATTAAAAATTACAATGAGATGTTTGACAATTTTGAGAAAGCATCAGAATCGATCCCCATCTTCATTTCTTTTTCTTGTACTCGATCAAATGGAAATATAACTTATTAATTGATTTATATAAAAGGTCATACTCTACATTTTATATAATTTAATACCTTGAGACTAATACGTTTCAGAGAATATCAGAGTTTGTTTTGTGTTTTGGCATCCAAAACAAGAAAAGAAGGAAAATCAGCTTGATTCATATAAAAATTGGGAGTTGATACGTTTCTATTGTGTTCAGTTCAATTTGACTCTTTCCAAATTGATTATTCATAAATAAGAAGGAAACTTCTTAAAAAATAACTATTTTCCTGATATTCGTAATACTGAATTATACTGAGTTAAATTTTAAAGGATTCTTCTAATTATTAATAAATTAACATAACGAAATAGTTTATAACAATCATTTTAAAATTACTTTATTAACGTTCATTACATATACTATTGGGGATTTAAAATATTTATTATTTTCTATTGTTCACAATGTCCGATGTAAATATTCAGAATTCTATACGAAATCATAGTTTAAATATATCAATTTAACAATTGTCACACACAAATATTTTATTGAGATAATAATAAAAGTGGATTAAACATCGATGTCTTCATGTGGTCCATATACATTCATTTATTTAGTATGTGATTTAATGGGATAATAATTGCAGAGGCATTGATAGTTTTGAATAATTCAAAATTGTTTAAAGACATTGTAAATTTTACAACCGCAACTATGTTTCTCTTTTTTATTTCAGGGGTATAGAAATTTCAAAAGACTAAGGTTTTTTTAGATAAGGAGTAATTATGTTTAAGAAATTTCATTTTGTATCTGCCACCGGGCTTACGCCCAATTGTAGACTAACTATAAATAAAAATACAAATAATTTACAACTTGAGTCAGAATGACTTCAGTAATTAAGTAGTATCTTAATTTTTTACAACACATAATTACATAATATTTAATATTTTGACTTTTTCCACTTAAATGAATAGAAATTAATTTTTAAAAGTTTTTAGACGATAATTAAAATTTAGACTTTGTTCTTTTTACTCAATATTATATTTTAAACGTATGTCAAAACTTATATAAAAAACACATACTTTACTGTTGGATTTCATTAAAAGTATTTTTTCAATATAATATTCTATTTTTACATCGGCTTTTCTTAATCAAATATATTTTTCGATGAAAATGTTCTTAAAAAATTTCTTTATGTAACAAAAAAAAACAACGTTAACGGTTATGAAATGTATTTGATATATTAACATCTCCTAAATTTTATTTTGAGCTTTTATCAATTGCAACTAAATTTTGGGTCTTATCTTGAATGAGCAAATATTTAATAATATTCAACATCTAGAAAACATTACCTGTTAATTTAGTTTCGATCAATTGAGAGAGAAATAATTATTACTGGAGGAAGAAAACGTTACTTTTTCTCACCATTATCTGATATCTTAGAGTTAAAATTTAATATAAAATATATTGTACAATACAGGCAGACATATTATTTAAATGCTATACTTTGGGCAGTTTATTATATTCCTAAATCAATGTACTTCTTTTAACCCTCGGGTTGATGTGACATAAAACCTTAATAATAAAATTAATAAATGTACTTCTTTAATAAAATATAATTTATTTTCTGCCTTTGATTCATATGCTTTCAACTAATTTTAGGTATATTCAAGTATTATAAAGCTTGTATAAAGTAAACAAAAACATTAAAAACCTTGAGATGGAATTTACGTTTGTTAACAATCGTGTTCAGGTAACTTGATCGGCCGTTAAATTTTGTATAATAGATGTACAGCTTTTCAGAACCATTATCTGTGTTCTTATTTACGGTGACCTTCGTCGTAATACTCTTGAAGCCATTTTTAGATTCAAAATTTATTAACTATTCTCGATTGCAGTGTTACCGAGTGGCAGTAAAAGTTACCAACAATGAAGACGAACGACCATCTATTTACTATTTTAATTCTTTCGTAAGAATTAGACGATACTATCCTTTCAGCGTAACTTCTTTGAAAACAGTGAGACTTGAAATGCAAATAAATAATGAGACTGAAAAGGTTGAGTCACCAGTATTACATAAATTTTTCACTCTTATTTGATCAGAAAATAATATTTTGACAAAAAAGGAAATAATTAAAAGTATCAGTTAAAAAAAATAAGCAGCCTCGTAATATTCTCATTCCAATATACCATCTTTTCTTGATTTATCATATCTCAAAAAGAAAATTTTGATATTCTTGGTGTGTATCCCCTCTTATGATTTTTAACTATAATGTGTCGAATGTTCCTATTAATTTTTTTACCATAATTCACTTATAAATTATATTTCTATTTGAAAGTAGAGGGTAAAATAGGTAAAGATCTTAGCTTCTTAGTTGCATTATAGTGGAATGATGCATATTGTATATAAAGAAAAGTGTTTATAATTGTAATTTCATTATTAAATTTTCAAGGAGAATGATGTATTATAAAATATATTATTACCCTCAATTCCAGAATAATATTTTATTTGTTCTATTAAAATTTATGATGCCAACGTGTGTACATACATGTTCGCTCACTCACGAAGATTAAGTGCTTACATTAGAAGAGAAAAAGTAGACTGTCATGCATTTTTGGTGTTAATTTGCTTTAGTAAAAAGATGTCATTGGATCTACCTTACAAAATACATGAATTCCTCAAGTCACAAGATTTTTGGTAAATCATTGTACAAGCTAATCAGATTCATTTCGTCGTGTTAGTTACCTCTGTAAGCAGCTCAGCTTCTCCAGGAGAACGAACTGCCTAATATTTCCCGAGGGTCTTCTTCCGGTCCTAACACCGGGTCCAACTGTCGGCATATTTCGACTATTGGGGTGGCCCTGCCGAAAACAAGTTCTGCCCCAACGGAGGGGTCCTATTGTAGCCACGTAGCATCGTTGCCACATGTCCGGTAAGGTTCCCTATTTTGTGTCTTGCATCGGTAATGAGGAGCCCCCAAAAAATTGAAATCTTGTTTGCCCCTGCCGAAAAAATGCAGGCATTGTTATAGAAGGGTGACACCGGGTCCTGAAGGTTAACAACGAACGATTTCGGCAGAAGGATTATGCTCGCTTGCGTTATCTCCGGAACACACAATGTGAATAGAAAAAAAACTGTCCTTGTCCGCTCCCAAGATTTATTTGTTGTCCTAGTTCTAACAGTCCGTGAGGCATGGAATTAATGTTTAAGATTCATTCCCGCTTGTACTACCCAGTTCAGTCTGTACTTTCCACAGGATACTATATCGCTGTTAATCAAGGTCGGTACTTCAACCTATTGGATACGATTATTACAAAGATAAATATATCGGGGGTGAGATTACGGTTAAAATAAAAATATCTGTAAGGCTTAAGAGAAAATTTTTTACTAGACGTTTTTCATGATAACACATAAGCGGACCTTTAAATTTCTTTTTTTACAATTTTGAAGACTATATAATGAAATTAAACCAATTTAGTAATAGGAGCGTAATACCCAGAGAAAGTAGATTGATTGAAATCAACGTTCCACGCCTTATAGTTGGGTTTGAAGAAAAACTCGGAAGTACTAACCCTTTACATCGCAAAGTACTGTTGTACTTAACAGAACTACTGAAAACCAACTTTTCAGTAAGTTCTCTTAACCCTTTAGTACTTGCATATTTCTAAAGGAATTCCGTTACACTTTTAAGTCTTACTTAAAGGCAATATACCTATCTTTCATGAACGTTATATTTGTCGTTACTTTTGGGAAGTTATAATGGCTTTCGTGTAGTTTACCAATTTACTACATTGAATTGCATATAACACAAAATACATTATCGATTTTTTATTATTTCACATAGCAAATTGTAATATAAAATATTTTTTGTATTCACGTAAGGGTGATAAGTTGTTATAACAATATACTTTAATCATAATAAATAACTACATATTTAAATAACGATTCAATTAAAAATAATAAGGTAAAAGCATTGTTAAATAAAGTTATTACAAGTCAAAGGAAGTAGAAATGCTTCACTTGAAGCTCAAAGACCGTAATAGCTAATTTAGAAAGACACATAAGAATGGAAAAATGCCGCTCGGACTCCGGACTCGAATTCAGGACCTTTCCCAATGGAAAAACTAGAGTGTGAAGTTAGAAGTAGTAATCTAATTACAGAAGTATTTTTGCATAAATTTATTACATTGCAAATAAGTAAAATATAAAGTAATATTAGGTAGCACATCGATAATACGTAAAACAATTTTAAATCGATGGAGAATTTAAGCTTGTGGGAAATATGCATTTTCTTCATGCTTGAAAGCAATTGAATATTCCATTTAAGTTTTGTAACGTGCATCCTTAACTGATACTCTAAATGTAATTTGCGTTCTTAAATTATTTTTAGTTTTTGTCACGAGAGAAAATTTTGCCTCGCTGCAGTAAGTACTTCCAAAGAAGGAAAGGAAATGGAGTGCATGTTCTTGTAGGCAACATCATTTTTAACGTCAAAAAAGGACGATACTCTTTTCCCCAAACTCAAATAACTTCATTTGTAGATCCGTAGGATGAGATATTCAACAATTTCAAAATATATTTTCCATTGATACCTCTGTTTTAGATAAATTCGATTATCGGCTGTTTAGGATTTCTCCGATTCAATTTTCGTCGAATTGCATATTTAAACTATGCATATGTCACCAGAAATGACAGTCCGCAGTCTACCCGGTAGACCTAGTCCTTTAATGGACTGTAGAGCCAAAGAAGAAGAAGATGTATATTCTACAGTGCATGTGTTTTTATTGTTTAGTATCGGGAACGAAATTATGGGATTTATATTGATTCATATTAAAATAATTTCCTTTGTCTCGCATTTCGTCATTCTCATTCAGTCGGTTTCACTCTTATTTATACAGAAAATCTCGCAACTTTCCCACCTAAGCGTTATTCAAATAAAAACTACTGTTTACACCTATAAATACGCTGAGAATCCTGTAGATCTCACGCTACCACTTAGGGGTTAATATTTCGTGAAAGTGATATATTTACAGGATTAAGTCTAACTAATTCAATCTATTACAGAGTGTAGGGCATTATGGGGTCTATTTCAAAATATTTAACTACTGTACGAATCCGTGTGACCATCTGAAGTAACCCAGGACTATTCCATTATTTATTATTTTACATTCAATAGTAACAAGTTTACCAAATGTCTCAGTACCAACAAACATCAAGCACTGTAGTGTTTCACATCAAAACCGGTTGCTACTGATATTCATTAATATGGGTTTATTTTATACTATAGTTTTGTTAATAATCTAGAACCGGGAAACACTACTTTAAAATTATATGTAATCAACACTTGCTCGCAATTTAATCCTTAGAATAAGAAAAAGAATACCACAGGCGTTGGTAGAATTGAAGTTTTATGTCAGCGTAGAATCATTAGCAACTTGTATGGTAATACAAAGGACGGCAACGAAACCTTTTTTTTCTTTGACTCAGTTTCCTATACTATTATTTTGTTTGCTTAATGTTTCTGAAATGTCTACTGTCTAGTGAAAAGCCAAGACGAATTTTAATTACGTACGTTTCGATGGTAACTTAACGCGCAAACGAAACCTCGGAATTAAGGTTCTATTTCAGGAAAAATTTTGGAAATTACAATACGGAGTCGTGTTTATGCGCGTAAAAGATTAGTGCTTACAAGTTATTCTTGATACACTTACGTACGTATTAATATTATTGGCTTCATTTTGATATATAATATTGGTGATGTAGAATTATGGGCAGAACAGAGAACTTATTTTATTGTCTGATAAAATAGTCAGCATTGAGAAGTAGCGTATATTCATTATGTAAGAGTTTACTTCCAGCTCCTGAGTTTTGTATCGATGAAATGTAAACACTACATATTCAAAAGACGAGGATGAAGTGTTATAATTATACGAAATATTTCGCGCGATTCTGTAAATTTTTTGAATTACCAGTTCCTTCCTCGTCTTTAACAAGACAATGAAAACATTGCCCAGATTTTTCACACTATGATTAGATGCTACTGATTTATTTCATTAATACGTTAAGAATCGTGTAAATTTTACGTTTTTTGAAAATTAATAAAATAATTTATGAATTTTTACAGAATTTATTACCTTGAATTTAATTAGCAAGAAAGTTTTGACACATGTTCGTGGCTTTTCAGGTTTTCGTCAAAGTAAGTTCTTTTTTCGAGTTACAAGCTACATGAGGGTGATTCTGAAACAGGCAACTCCTTTTTAATAGCACAGGAAGGGAATTGAAAGGGAAGATGTGGAAGGTAGAGTAAGGTGGCCAAGTATTGACTAGGGGCCCCCGGACTATAGTTTAAGGAGCACACCAAGTGTTTCACCTAAAAGAGATACAGAGAAACGCATAGAAAACCTGCATCAGGTAGGTGCTAATCTCACGCCCTTCCGAATAACGGAAGAGTCAGTAACAGATCGCAAATTAAGAACCGCATACGAATTGAAACAAGAGCAAGAGAGATCCTCGTTTTCTTACTTTTTCTATTTAAGGAAGGCTCAGATTTTAACCAATTCAGAAAAATGGAAATGAAAAACTTAAAATTAGGTTTAATAATAACATTCTTAAAGCCTTTAGATGCATATTTAAACTTACATTGCAATTTGTTCGATCGTTTTATTGTAAAAACACAAAACAATAAAGCTATTCAACGTCCGCCATTTTTCTTACGTTTTGTAAAGTCTAATGACAGTTTGATATCGCTAAGAACTTTCTCACTGGCTCTGTATAACGACGATCTAACGCTTCATGGAAATCGGAGGGACCATGATCTTGCGGAAAGCGAACATTCAAAGCAATGTACAGGGTAAAGTACTCTTTTCATTAGTATATACAAAATTATTATTTACCATCTTACTGATTTGAATTTCTCATGTAAAAGAAAGTTTTTCGAGTTAAATTGATGCTCCAGTGCTATTAGTCGTCGTAACTATATTTTCTCCACGGAATACGTTGAGCAACGAACCACAAGAAACCTCTTGAAGGATATTCTCTCTTTCATGCAAGGAGATTGTTGATTAACTGCTCTTCAGGAACGGGGATCATGTGAGTCTTTACGGCTTGATGCAATTCGTGATGATGTCGAGGATTTGGGAGCTCAGCGCATATGAAAGAGGCAATCTATGTGAGCAGAATTTTCTCTTCCAACCAAAGAAGGGAGACCGCACTTTTGCTACTCTACAGAGTACACAATATAGATTCTCGTAGAATGAGCTTTAAACCTCATAGAAATATAATAATCACTAACAAAATTATTTAAATCTTTACTCGTTATAATATTATATGTATTATTACTCAAACTTATGTACGTTTCAATTATTTTGTTGTAAAAGATTAAACACAACATATTTAAAAATTAACATAAATACTTTATAATAATTTCTTCTAGGTTAAAGTAGTCAGATCTCCTCATAGATCACAATTATCTCATTTTTATCTTCCATTTTAGTAATTCCATCTGTTAAATCTGAAAGTTACTCTATAGATTTGAAATTTTTCTTAATTTGACTAATAATAAAATTGTCTATTTAAAATATTGATCTGTTGAATGTTAGACTTCTTGCCAGAAGCTCTAGATTGAATCTGACGTTTCAAATAAACTACTACGAAACCGTGAAATAATTTAAATATTGATCTATTTCATGTTAAATTATGTGAATTATTCTAAATGATTGATTATGATTTTATATATATATATATATGGACGTGTATTAATATTTAATGTAAAATTCGTTATGCAAAATTTCGTACATATTAATTGTTAAATAAAAAACAATAACCAATTTTTTTACAACGCCATGTTTCAGTCGCAATATGGACCCTAATCAGGTCACCAAATATATTAATATGTAATTGTTCAAATATATTAGTGGATCGTCAAAGATTATTAAACAGTAGATGGAGAAACAATTTTCAAATCTGTAAAGAAGATTACACAGGAATGTAATTTTAGATGGAAATAACAGCGGATTTTCGTTCATTAAAATAATATGGCAATACTTTAAATTATTTTTGGTAGAATACTATACAAGATTTTTGTTACAGTTACAAAACAATGTTTTTATATTTCTTTATAATCTTGTTTACTGATTTAAACAGGGCATAAGGTGCCGAAGACGAGTCCATACAGACGTAAATCTTGGTTAACAATGTTGTATTGATATATAAATGGACAAATTACCGTCTTCAGTGAATAAAAAATGGGTTCCCAAATATCTTGTTTCTTTAAACATCTATTACGGTATTAGTTTTCAATTTGAAGCTCGTGCCAACCACTAGTAATCTCGAGAAGTGAAAATGGCTTTCTGAGAGTTAGTAACCAATAATTCGAAAGTATTTATAATATCCTCTATACATTTACTCCTGACAGACAGAACTTGACGTAACCTATACTGTAATATTTGAAAGTAGAAACATACATATGAAAAATCAATGAAATCTTTTGAACTGGTTTTATAATATCTTGTTCATTCAGACAGAGAACGAAATACGTTTGTGCTTCCTTGCTATATATTAATTTGTGTATATCTATTAAAATGTAGTAGAGACCGAAATTAATAGCCTAATTGAACCTTCATCCATCCGATTAGAAGAAACAAATTAATAAATTTTGGTTTTAAAATTTGCTGACCATGGCGTTGCGGTATTTTGGTAAAGATCTTAACAAGTGGTTTTAATTTTATGTTATAAAATAAACGCGAATAAATTCTGTTTGTCTCCATTCGGACGCGATAGCTTTGGTAGCCGAGTCTAAAATAAAAAAGAATTTAGTAGGATTTGTTAAGTAGTGTTCTGACTTTTTTAAACTTCTGTTTTTATAGTCGCACCAACTTCGATATCTGATTTTATGTTTATCTGTTGGGTATACTCAGTCAGGGTACTTGAAAAGACTCGCAAACACTCAGACTCTTGCCAGGAATCGAACCCGAGACCACTTATGACTTTTTCTATGAAGATAAATAGTTTTTACTATTCGCAAAGCGAGATTCCTTTCTTGTTCCTTCTCACACCCTCACAGCATTCATTTCACCCGATAAAATCATCTCCAAATATTAAAACTTATAGTGCAAGTGCTGTAATAAATTTGAAAAACTCTTTACCGACCCTGTCAGATTTCCTCTACATTTCTTGGAAGTTTAAATTCAGTTCAAAAATTTGAATGGTTTAATTTGTTTTCCTGAACGTTTTTTTTACGTCTATGGACTCAAGACTGTGCATAATTTTTATCATGATAAAGGAAAAAAAACCACTTAAAAGACTTCAATTTTATTACTCCAACAGGATAATAGCTTTCGACACTAGTCATAATCATTCTGTAAAAATCGGCGTGAAAACAAACTTGTATAGTAATTAAATGAAAAGTAAATAACTTTTCTGGCATTAATTTTTTTCAGTAGAATATTAGTGTTACAAACCTTTTCAAGCGTAATATTTGTAATGGAACGAGAAATAGTCAATAAGCGAAACAATGACGTAAAAATGATCTTTGCCACACTTGTCTTGCCTAAATTGACATTCGTCGTATCATGTACGACTCACGCCACTCTGACAAGTTTGTTTTCACACCGATTTTTGCAGAATGTTAATGACTATTTTAGAAAGATTTTAAACTGTTGAAATAATAAAATTGTAGACTGTTACGTGGTTGTTTTCCTTTCTCTGATACAAATTACTCACTTAATTTTACTCTTTTAAATACTGAATTTTTTTCAGAAATTTTGTAATTCTAATTTTTTACCTTATTGATAGACATTAGTGCGATAAGTGAAATGACCGTCTTTCTTAACTGGACTGAAATTCATTACCTAGAAAGAGTTTGTATTGGGTGTAAATTATACTTTATCTGCTTCTAATGCTTTCTTTACCTATAGAAATTTCTAAAAACATGTATAATAATTCTACTGATCCATATTTGACTTTTAGGCAATCAATTTTATTTCTTTTGTGGCCTGAAGGATGATTTTTCATAATGTAGAACACTGAATTTAATATTATTCATTCGTTACGTTCAGAATCATGGCCCAAATAATGTTTTTCTTTCGCATTAGAATTCTCATCCACACAGTTTCTCCAAGGTACGAAATTATTAATTGCCAGGTTACTTTCTAGTGCCATATGTTTAATTCCGTGGCACTTTAGCGGGCATGACAGCAAGATAAAATCGTTCGAGATACAAGTTTTCCGGGCGGGTAACCTGCGATAACTAACTGGTTTTGAAGCCAAGAATACCGCCGGCGATTCGTCGCGCTGGTCACACGCCACAATTTGACGTCAGGTGGATATCAGACTCGCTCCATAGAACGCCTCAGACGAAGGAAACGTGTTCCCTGTATAAATTTAATATTTCTTATTGTCAAAGTATAGGGGGGAGGCGAATTCTGACTTCCTACATTACTTTGTCATTAAGAATTGCTTACTACTAATATCAGCTGACGCCACCTGGTCATATAAAATAATAAATGGAGGACTAAACGAATTTCCTAATCCGTTTAAAAACTATTTCCCGAGATTAATTGAACAACGAGAAACAATTCCATAGCCTTCACTTCTATCGTTGGTCCTAATTAAAAATCGTGTCAGAATTTTCAGTTTCTTAATGTGTAATAACTGCAGAATTAGTTCTCGACGACCACGAGTTCTGTCCTCAACGTATTTTCTTGCCAAAATACACAGAATTGTCTGAGACATATATTATCAATATTTTCCTTATATGTAGAGTAACAAGAATGGTGGCATCAATAATTAGGAATCGACTTGTCTTTAACTTGGCAGTGTGACACATAAGACGTATTCTGACATACGATAAATTTAATTTATATTTCTCACTTCGTAACTATACACAAAGCTTCTCACACAATATACTGACTGAGAGCAATATAGGGTGATCACTATGCATTCAGGTTGTCCTATTGTCAATTCGACATGTCGCTTCTAGGTATGTTTCTTAAAAATAAAATGTCTGCATGATTTAAAAGATTCTGGGCAAATACGCTTTTCGAAAAACATTTAAACCAATAATGAAAAACAACCACTTAAAATAGTCTCACAAATTTATTATTTAATCGACGTTTGTTATATTCGTTGTTAGGTTCAAGTGAAAACCACTTGTACTGTAATTACATGAATTAAAATTCTTATGTCATTTATTTAGTTGAGTACAAAAGTTATATGTTACACACCTATTCTAAAAACTGAATACTGGCAGTATTCAATATTAAAAACACTGAATTAAAACTTATCCTGTCTTGCCGAAATTGGTAATCGTCGTTTTCTGTGTAAATGTTCCCGCCAACTGGCCGTTTAAGTGTTTTCTTCAACACGTTACACAATTGTGTGCTAATAATAATTTATTTATAAAAAATGAGAATAATTATGACCATTATTATATAAAAAATAAAAGGTCTCTAAAAATGTGATATTGAGGCAAGAAATAGCACTTACCTTTAGACTAGATTATTGTTGACAAGCAACTTGGCTTTCTCCGGATTGTTTCAGCCAGAAAAGATTAAAATGATTGGATGCCATATATAAAAAGATGTAATAGAAATATTTTAGCCATCCGAGAACTTCAAAAATTGCTCCACAGTTCTTTAATGTTCTATTTTGTGTTACCATTCCTCATTTACCGGGGAAAGGAGTTAATTCAATGGAGAGTTCACCCTATACAAATTAAAGACGTAAATTTTTATACTCAAACGTCTTTCGTCTTATTGTCATTGTTTCGCTCTGCAGAAATCACAAATGAAACATTATTTGCTTCGAATCTGTTTCCTTCAATAACTTTTATTAACAATCATTTAATTCATAATTCATCAAATTGATAAATCAATCCTTAAAACTCGGTCTAATTTTGTTCTTTGATTTAATTTAGTTTAATATTCTTGCGCTGTTTTATTTTACATTCCATATATTCTTTTATCGCAAGATAATAAATAAATAGTTTATCTGACATTTAAATAAATATTACATTAGTTATAACAGCCTCATTGTCAGTTTTTATTTAATTTAAATAATGAATTATACTACGTTTCGTCTCTCATTTTTCTTATATAACTAAAATCAAAACTGACAAAGAGGCTTTTATAACTGATACAATTTAATTTAAAGAGTCAGTTTTGAGCTGTTTTATATATTTTGTTTAATATTTCGTTTATCACTGGTTATTTAGTTTTTGATATACAAAATAATATGTGGTAAAATGAAAAATGTACGGTATTGTGTCAGCAAGAATGTCTATATAGCTGCTGTCATTTTATATGAATCCGTAAAGTTTCAAAATCTTACAAAGGCTTTCGTGACGGTTATAACTTTCCTCGGCGTTATAGAGCTTCCGTGGGAGAGGTTGATAATAGACAAAATCGTACTTGGAAGGGCTTTGAAGCAGAATATACTCATACTTACACATACAGCACGAATTTCTTTAGCTTGTATCCGGCTGCTTACTGTTACGTCACATTAAGGACACAACTTGTGGGCATTTAATCTAATAATATTAATTAATTAAGGACGTCTTCATTCTGCCGTTCCTACGTTTGTTGTTTCAGTTATTAAAAATAGTTCAACATTGAATCAAAACACATTATGCTCGTGTTAAACGTGAAATTTTCTTTAATATAAAACATTGAAATAAATAAAAAGTTTGCTCAAATTTGTTAGAGTTAGTATTAGGCAACAATATTTACATACGGCATTATTTGAGTATTGTATTGAAAGGATGGAGCTTTGGAAGACTGTTTTAGATAGCCTGAAATTTATTTACCACTGCATAGAAAATACTTTCAGCCGTTATTTTTTGCAGAAAAAACATTGCTATAACCGTTTAAAATCAGTTTTAATAACGTGTTCTATTATTATCATCTGAAGGTAAGGAATAATACCAATTACAAAAAGAAGTCGCCAAAATACAGACAGTAAATTCTTTGATATTGAGTTCGTCCCTAGGTTGTGTTGTTCGTGCGGCTCTCGGGTTTTTCATCACCCAACGAAAGATAGAAGGTTGGCATGAACGTAATTTGGAATTTATTTGTTCACTAATTTACTGTCTGTATTTTGGTTACCGTTTTTGTAAATTATACACATTAAATACAGACATTTATATTTAAATTTTCAATAAGTTACAGTATTTTTTTATTGGTAAAACATTGCCCTCGACTCTTTGTAACAATGATATTTAGAACTTTTTGTCCTCTAAAGAGGAGATAAGTATATAAAAACTTTCAAACTTATACATAAATAATATATGTGTTCCATGTCCTATTCGATTTATAGTACTGACAGCGTAGTGTAAAATGACCCGTTACTGTAGTTATACATGAATACCAACAGTTCATTCTAATAAACAACGAATTTTGTGTTTATTTTTTCAAGTCTTGGATAAAACTTTAATATGGACTCGAAGGTATACCAATTCATTGAAAATCCATTCTTCCGTTTTTATGGAAATATTTAAATCTGTGACCAACTAGTTAAAATTTAGGTAACGTTATTTGGTCTCAATATGTCGAATAGAATTTCTAAATTATTTACAACCTATATATGCCATTTTACAACCAAAAATTAACATTTTTATAGAAAGTTTTCTTTTGAAAAACTAAAACAAAATTATTTTTCAACTTTTACCATTTTGTTTCAAGATGGCGTATGGCAATTTTACATCTCTCAGGATCTTTTCACGTTTCTATATAATTTAGTATGAATTGTGTTTCTTGACTTCCACTTATAATAGCTATAGTCAGTGAGCTTAATTTATGCGTAAACTCAAGAGATTAATGTGACGCGGTCCGAGAGATTTTTCGTTGAAAGCGAAGTCGAGATTGTTGAACATCCGCCATGATTGGTTCCAGATGGGATACGGATATCTGATACAGAACCTTATCACGTCTCTGTATAGCAACAAAGGGAGAATATTTCTCTGATTTGCAATCGGGTTTACATATAATCAGCGACGTAACGCTTTTCACTCTTCAATCTGAAGATGATGACGTATCAGTTGTCGAAACTTAACCGATTATTTGTACAATCCAGCTAGAAACAAGAGAGACAGTTGTTAATTCAATTCACCTTTAAAATCCTCCAACCAGAGTTTTATTTTAAGAAAGTAAAGACATGGCGCGACAGACATGGATTTTCTTTTATGATCGCGTGATTTATGAAACTTAAAAATAGACTAAAATCTCTCCCAAATGCTAACTTCATTAACAATGAGTATTGATTTTAATGTTAGTATTGGAATAGCTTTCAAATGAATATAAATTATCGGGTCTATTCACACTTTCACTTAAATGACATTTTTGTAGTGACTTACAGCATACTTAACTAATAATTTACGTTTTCAAATTATGAAAAATAGCAATTGTAGGTTAAGGAAATTACAATGTGGAAAAAAGGTTGTTTCTGTAAAATGAAATGAACTTGACTACACTGTTCCCGTACAACGCAATTTTCAGAGTTATGCGCTTTATCCTGTTTTCAATTAACTAAGGTACTAAGCAAATGTGGCCGCGTTAGAACGAATCCGTTCAAAACATCAATTTTAAACCTAGCAGGGTAAAATATAAATGCAGCTGTGTGTTAACTGCATCTCTCAAAATTCATGTTTCACTGTAATTGTGAAACCATGTGCAGTGCGACGTGTGTTCGAGATATTTCCTTATTCAGCGTTGAATCGCTGTCACCAAATGTCAACCATTATGACTGATTACGGGACATTATTCATATGCATACATTTCATTCTACTTCTCTCATTAACAACATTGTTTTTTAAGCTCGTTACTGATTTAATCAATGTATAACAAGTGCTTATATTTACAGAAATGAAATGTTTTCAATGCGTATTTGACTGTCCGGCAGTCTGAACGCCAGATTTTCTGTATCACGTTATCCTATGAATTTATGTTTATTTATATATTAGGCACGTTTCGATTTACTTATTTGCATTGGAGCTTTCTGAAACGAGTCATTCGTATTTTACGATCAACGAAATAACTATTCTTCTATCCTGGAAGTCTACAAGAGCTTTAGTAACACTTACCTCTCTCAATACCTAAAATGACATTTTTTAAAACATATTCCTGGAATATGAAACATTTTATGGATTCTTATTATATAATTTTTTGTGGAATTTTAGAAAGGACTGGTCTGAAAGAACTAATACCCGATAATAACTGGAACATATTGGGAATTTATTTGGTTTACAGAAATTAATCTACTGTAAAGGTTGAAAAGGCTATAATTGAACACCTGTTACCTTAATTACCTCATATTACAAATCAGTAATCGGCGCTTTCATAGCAAAATGTGTTTGTGGATTGTAAAAGAAGTTATGATAAATCGTATTAAAGTACATATTTACCTGACATGTAATAGCAAATTAAATGGCAAGAAGTCGAAATAAGTTTAATATCAAAATATTGACAACAAAGTCCACAATGATATTGAAAAGAGTGCAAAAAAACACTGCATCTCGTTTTAAGACTTCTCATGTGAACAAAGAAATACTTGACAAAAGATAAGATGTCAATAATAATTTTTTTTGATTTTATTATTATTTATTGTCTTGGCTGATAGATAAATTTACATAAAGACATAAATATATTTTATAAACTATAGTATGTAAAACAGTAATTTTTTCTGAAATATTTGGCTATGGTTAATTTTTTGCAAAAAATTGTTATTGAGTCCTTTTTTTTACAGAAATAAATTATATTCTTAGATGTACAATTTTTAATTTAAACCTGAAGAGTTTCCAGAAAGAAGCGTCATCACACTACCATCCTATAATTTCTTAAAATATATTATTGACGAGTTAGACTGATTTATTCATTTATGAAATAGTTTAATTGAAATCGGCTAGACCTTATAAAAATCAAGCATTTGTAAAATTTGCTATATTGTTTAATGACGGATCCGTAGAAAAGATTAATATTTTCACCAGAATGATTTGATTGATTTATTGTTTAAAGTAAACAAAATCACTGTGTCAGATAGGTATTAAAAGCGTATAAATAAAAAGTTATACGTTATAAACTATGTACAGACAAAAATTTTATTACATTTATGTGGACGCGAAACCAGCGATACATAGTAATTTTTATTAAAGTCAAATCAGCCTCAACCAAGTTGATAAGGACGCAAGGAAAAATAACGAATTTGAGTTAAATGTTACGTATTAATTTATTTTGTTCATATTGATATCAAGCATAACCATTAAGAAGTATTTAGATTCTATGTATAAGTAAGGGAAAAACTATGTATCTGAATTTTTCTTATTTCAGTCTTCTCATTGCCACTACCAGTAAAATAAGGATGTATTTGTTCAGTGTCGCTTGAATTTTGCAGTCTGGTCATAAATGAAAAAGTATATACATAGGATTATATTTTAAAAAATCTGCCGATCTTATCTGGAATAGGCTGAATTTATAGGTCTATCCAGCTCTCAGACTTTACTCTTTCTGACCTGAAAACGATCAGAGCTGGAATTGTTGAGTTATTTTATCCCATTCCCCATCTTTAATCACACAATCTATTGCCCACTTTCACTTTATCTGTCTACTTTATTCTTCTCCACGCCACTGACAATGGAATATCCGAAACGCGTCTCTATAGAAAACAACTTATTTTAAATCTAGATTAAAGAAATATTTGCGAGTTTGGGACGTATAACAAAATATGTGTCTGCTGTCGGTTGGAACTTACATTACAATTTGTTTGAAATCAAGAGATGGGCTACGTAAGTATTGGAATGTCATGCAAGTTACATAACTGCAAGGCTAATTTCAGAGACTTATATTTGATATGTCTATATTGCCCGGCTTCCTAATCAGGTAAACTATTTATGCTTTTCTACAATGACGAATGAAAATAATTTTTTGTTCATGTAGTAGTTTTCCTCCGATATTCCTTTCGATAACTTAAATACTCATAGTTTAATATTTAATTAAGGATAACTTTTCCCCTCAAAAGTTTTATCGGTTTGTTAGCGTATGAGAAATTACATAAGGTCTTTGATTCAGAATTTGAAAAAAAAAGTTGGGAACTTAGTGAGTTGAGGTGCGAATGTCTCTATAAATGTCTGTATTCAATTTTTTTAGTAATAAATTAGGAAATTGATAACTGCTGTGCGCTTTGCTATAGACCGAAATACTTCTTTTTTACTATACGAAACTTCATATTTATAGATTTATATTTTATTTTCCTACTGAGGACAAGTCTGAGAATTTTTCCAGTACATAGATAACTAACACAACAATGAATTATGTAACATAAATATACACGGAAGAGGAACGAGGACATCACATATAACAGTGACAATAGTACACATAGAAGTGTTAATAATCAAAGTTAATTGGTTTGGAGTAAAATTATGTATGTGAATTATAAATATATTTTTGTTCAAAATATGTTTATTTTCTTAGGAATGCGCGGTGATAGTGTTTCTTGTAGTAGTATCATTATTTTTGTCTCAGAGCTCTGATCTTGTACAAAAAAGAGATTGGGGAAATAAATTAATTAAAAATATTGAATGAAAGAATCAAATATCAGTCCGATGTCACAATAAATTTTGAGACATAAGTGCAATTTAAAGGTTGCATTAAAATAATGGGATGAGTAACAATATGGCAGACGCCGAATTATAATTTGGGAGTGTGTCCACAACATGGCTCGAGAAAGATTCGATTGCTATGTGAAGTGATGAGTATTATTTTGTTTGGGTCTTAAATTTGATACTTAAATAAAATATAATCTAAATATAACTAGAGTCATTACAATAATTACATGTAACAACGATTGTTCAGTTGGGTATCTGTCCAAATATAACTCGTCTTTTTATGAGCCCATTTAGCGGGATTAATTAAGAAATTGTGCCATAGAACATTAATTGAAGTATTTTATGAGAAATTAAACGTGTGAGACTCATACAACGACTTTGGGTCTCATTTTACAAATAACGGCATTCACAGATAAGTAATTTAATTCCATAAAATAAATGAATTCAGAATTAAAAATGGACTTAAATTTTTTCTTCGTTCTCTATTCAATACGGTCTACCAAGGCAGGTATGGAGTTGTGAGCACATTAGTAAATAGAGCCGGCAGAACGTGCATTCTACGTGTCCTTCCCTTTGCAAAGGAAACTCAAGCGCCGTAACGGTGCACGGGGTATCCGAAATATCTTAGTTTTTTGTGGGGTTGCTGGAATTCATGGCAGGTAAAATGGCCTTGGACCGGTCCCTGAGCACATCTGGAACTTGGAGTAGGCCTTGGAACATCTGAAGAGAGTTTCGCCTTCCGCATCGTTTGCTCTTGGGTACCTACTACTTCAATTTAAATAATTCGTTTCATGCTACTATTCACGATTATAACCCTGAACATACGTCACAGTAGCGCGCCCCTTTTATTATGGTAAGTTACTAGTATTTTACAATGAATCAGAATACACCGTTTGAGCTTATCGTCTTTGATACATATTAGTATATATTTAGAGGAAGTAGGATGAATTATCATATCTGATGGTTATTTACTAAAACCTCTGGCATTATTTTAATTTTAAGATATATATTATAAGCAGCTTTTTCCCCGAGAAATCTATTCCATCATTAATTTAACTTTAAGGACAAGTCTTGAGTAAAATGTGGCTTAATAAATTTCTTAGTGCTGCCTCGAACCTCTCTTTACATAAAAATTGGTTTTTGTAACATTTTATAATGTATTGAATTATTTAAAATTTGATGTAACAATAATTTGATTGTGAAGAGAAAAAAACCTGAAGAAGGAGCGAATATCCGCCGTTCGAAAATTATTTTAATTTAATATTTTAATATCAGTCGTTAATAGATGTAATATTAATGTCTTACAGTTTTTGGGGAAGGGAGCCGGATGTTACAAGGGATATCAAATATACGTGTCTGAAATTAGCCTTGAAATGATGTAACTTTCATTAGAATACAATACCTAAGTTACCCATTTCTTTGTTTTAAGCAAATCGTAATACATTTTTCAACTGATAGCAGACACACAAATATTTCTTTAAGCTAGATTTAAAATAAGTTGGCGATTTCTGTAGAGTCGTGTTTCTGTTATTCCATTGTCAATGGCGCGGAGAGGAATAAAGTAGATATTTAAGTGAAAGTGGGCAATAGGAAATATTCAACAATTAAACGCGTACGTATATTTAATTGCACTATAAATAATGTCGCAGAAACCGAATGAACCATAAGGTAGTTGTTGATAACAAGTCTATAGGTAATTAATGAATGCTGGCAGCTAGTGTCACGGCTTTTCTAAATCCGAAACTTACAGTGTCAGATAATTACTCGGTCTCACCACGTCAGATGAAAGTAATAAACAGAAATTGAAGGAACTATGACTACGTAAGGAATGCGTGAACCTAATTGGCGTAGTTTCTTTTTAGAAATCGGATAACAAGAAAATTAGTTTACAGTATCCAGCGTTTTGATCGGCTATATTCGCTCTATCACGCTACAGTTTTTATTTACTAAAAACAATTACAGTTTTACTGTATTTCACGCATCTTTAACATCGAACATTTATTCCAACTAACTGAAAACCTTCACAAGTGAAGCTAGTCTATTCTGTTGGTAATGTGCTATACTAAATTTACTCTAAAACTATCTTACATATCGAGTGTTCTGTTGGGTATCTGTCCAAATAAAACGCGTCATTTTATAAGCCTATTTAGACGGTATTCATTAAGAAATTGGCTGTACAAAATTAATTAAGTTTTAATAGTTGTGTTTCAGGATTAGGACAGTTGTTTTTATATAGTTTAAAGCATCTCAAATTAAGAGTCGGACATAGCAGAGTCTTAATTCATTTGAGTAATTTTCTACAACATTCTGAATTGTCTTTGGATTATTAACAGCTTTTTATCAAAGCTGTAAATGATTAGTGAATACTATCTAAATATATCTAATTAAAAAATACGGGACACTTATTGAATTCATTGTAAAATTATGTAAAATGAAAAATTACTTCATAAAAGTATGACATTAGTTTATTCTATTACTCACCTGATCTAATATCAATATAACTTAAAACAAAGAATTCAGATTTTTGGTGAATTTTCAAAAAGAATATTACAAATATCCCGTTCTTCCCCGCCCCCGGCGTTTTGTATATACAATTACTGCAATAGAATTAAATTTAACTTAAGAAAAATGTTAACACCTTTTGTGTTTTCTTTCTTATACTTATTTAGCGTACGATTGATCGCTTTATCAATTATTCCTTTCGCATAAAGATTTTTTTGCAACTGCACAGTCTTTGCTAACATTTCCCCCTTTTCCCGTTTGTTTCCTTTTTTAATCCATAATTTTCGGGCAGAGTATCTTGTAACTCATTGTGAGTCTGCCAGTGTTTCTTTAGGAACACATAATTAGAACTTATCTCTCGTAACCAAAAATATTCCTAACGTACAAATTAGACAACTATTAAATTATATTTTTGCATATATAATTAACGTAGTAAATTACTTAAGTGTTTTAGAGGTGATTAATAATTATAACTTATCTCTCGTAACCCAAAAATATTTTTAACTCACAAGTACAGATAGTTGCGATGAAAATTCATTAATTTTTCTTTATCTACGTCCCAGTCTAATTATAATAATTACCGTCATTTACATAGAGGACAATAAAAGCTAAAGCTAAAATATTGCAGGTGACAAGCATTTACTCCTATAATTATTGAACGTTACTGTACATGCCCATTTAAAAAAAGAGTCCCGCAAATAGCCATCACAAGAACCGTAATGGTGTAATACTAACATCAACATCAGAAATAAGTGTTCCTCCGCCAAAAATGTTAATTAGAAACCCTGCTAATTTATCCAGGATTATAGAAATTACGATCAAGACATAATAGAATTTCTCGACGAAAAAGAACTCCAAGAAATCACAAAATCAACAACGCACTAAACGAACAATATGAAGTCACTCAATTGTTAATAAAATCTACAAAAAAACGTTATAACGTAACTTAATGAATATAATCTACGTATATACAATGTATTTTAAATGGTAATTATCTGTATAGAATGTAAATCGCCAATATTATTTAAAGTTTTGAAAAGCATTTAAGGTAACGTATATTACTGTAAAGTCTCTAATGAGCAATTTTTTTTAAAAGAAGAATTTTATATTATGAAACTGTCTTCAATTAATGTACGGTCTACTACTTACAGATTTAATAGTGATAAGAGATGATTCTGACCTTTGGTATCAATAAGAAAGAGAATTAGAAAAGTCAAGTATTTAAAATTTTTCAATATATAACTAACGGCATGAATGTTCCTATATTTGACAAAGTAATTATGTATGAAGGAAGATCACATTTAACCTTTATCTTGTATACTGCTACGGAAATCGGTATTATTTTAATTTTATTTGTTAGTTTTCTCATAAATTTTTGGCAGTAGGTAATTCCACAATGTGATCCCTATTCTGAAAAAAACATTTAAAATACAACGCCATTTTTTCGGATTAATAAATTTACCGATAGTACTAACTTTCGTTCGAGTTATCACAATGAAATATGACATAAAAGATCACTTGATGTATGTTTGTGGTAACGTAGTAAATTTGGCCAACAATAAAATATCAACTTGATGAGGCTAAGCCATAGTCTTCAATTGAAAATTGTTTTGATGAAACAGCAGGTAATAATATATTTTTTAGGGATAGTATGTTGCTCATTTTAGAGTATATTACGCGGGGAATCACATGCCAGTTTTGTCCACGTTTGTTTTGCACGCGGTGCCTGGATCCAGCAACAACTGACATCTGGCGGAGGCGACTCGAATCACAGCTTTACCTAGCAACCAAAGTTATGAAGAAAGTTGGAAGGGATTTTAGTCCTACCAGCCAGAGAGAGTATATAAAAATTAATGACATTTAAATATACGAGCAGCTAAAATTGCAGAAAATCAGAATATAATTTGAAAAATATGCGTCTCTCAAAAATAAACGGTTAAGTCCTAAGAATCGTATGCAATTTATGATTGGCCGAAGTTTAAATCTCTGATTTTGTTCTCTGAGGATGGATTTGAAGTTAAGTACCACATTATTATTAATAGAGAATGTATTAAAACTTACGTATAAGTTTAATTTATGATTAATTCTCATGTATTTATCAGGCTAAATAGTTAAAGATTGACGAAATAAAATTAAGAAACAATATTATAAAACATGAAATGTATTTTATAATAAGATATAAAATTTAGAAAGTGAAAAACATAGAATATTATGTTCAACTACTAAATTAATTCAGCAATTAAATGCAACAACCAAAAGCGACTTACATTATACGCTAACATTTAGTAACATTGAGTAATTTATGAAAAGTAGTCTACTTTGTCTGCTTAAAATTTCTAAAGCAGTATTTATTAATCTTTCTAACAATGAAACGGGTTTTACAGTTAATCTGTCAAGAAAAAACATAAAAATTAAAATTTTGCGCTTTTTGTAGGACGGTTGTATATTAAATTCACATTCGCAATATCCAAAATTAATACTTTCTTCAATTATATACGATTAAAATAACTAATTTTTTACTATGTTGTAATTTAATCTTTCTTAAAAATTTACGACAGCCACATAACATTTAAAAAAGATCAACCTTTAAATGTTTTGTAATGTTTTACGTCCGTGTAGATAAATTTAATGATAGAACAGATATAACAGGAATTGATTTTATTAGATTATTATTAGATAACGTGGTATCAAAACAAATAATAGACAATTGTCAGCCAACAATGGAACAATTTTCGTATTTTAGATACAGTAAATATTTAACAAAGAAAACTAATTTTGGAAATGTTATAAATTAAAGCAGATCCCAACACTATTTACGTAAAAACAGATACCAAAACAATAATTATTTTACAATCCAATATTTAATAAATCATAAATATTCTTTTTAGTTTCAAAGCGCATAAAGATGCATTCTAATGAATATCACCAAACTATAAATTCTGTGTCCTACAATAATTTATTAGTTATTTGAATACCTTTTTATTTTCCTACTATGTTATCTTTGCTGACGAGGGTCCTCATGAGGACTGAAATATGTCGCATTTCTGCAATTAATTAATAAAATACAATTCCACGTTTGTTCCCGGCTGTTTTATAATTAAATTTTTATATTTTTCCAAGTTATTTTATTATTTCATTCTTAATTTTGTCGACATATTTCCATAGTGAACTAACAAATATAACAATTTAACGAGGTGTATAAGTCACTTAAATCAATAAAATATTGCGAAAGATGTGTATGGTTTTAATTGCATGTGTACCCTAGTAAAAGTGAAATAAAATATAGTTTCTTACTTTCTGAAAGTTATTTAATTTATTTTTATACTTGCGTAAGTTAATTAATGTCAAAAAACTAAATAATGAAGAAACTGCATTCCTTATTGGTTTAACAATTAAGTACTTGTTTTATATGTTTAATACGCTAAAAATTAGACATGGGAGAATATGGTAGTGTATTTACAATAATTATATTAAATCAATTAACTTATCAACACTGTTGCCACGTTGCATTCACGGTATATGAGAAATAACTATACTTCACTGCAGCACATAACCGAATGTCAAGTAATATTGGAACGCTATCGGGGAAACGTAGTAAGACTTTATTCAGAAATAGTTACATGTCAGATAAAGAGATTCATGAAAGTGAGAGCATTGTTAAGAAGTAATGATGAGACCTTGGTTATCAAATATGTTAATTACACAATTTTTCCATAATTTCGTAAATAATGATCATATTTCGATAGGGTTCCATTCACTAAAGTTAAAATATAGACGAGACTTCAAAAACTGTTCGTTTATGTGATTTTCGGTAGCTAAATCACGTATTACGGTCACCATTAACTTGTGATTCTGACATTAAGAATCGTTGCGAGGGAGAAAATCATACGTGGTTTTATGTTGCACTACTGAAATATTTTACCTTTCAGGTAGTTGTCAATGAGATGGAGTTTATACTGAATTTACCATTTATATTTTTATAGTAAATTATTATAATACATTTTGCGTTCTTTGTAGAAGTATAATGCAACATGATATATACAGGGTCCTTATAAATAATTAATTTGTTGATTCCGCATAATTTTCTCAGTCGAAATGTTTCATAGTCTAAACCAGACAAGTTGTTTATGAATAATTTTCGTAAAATACAAAACATCGTTTAAAGCGATTTTTAGAAATCATAGCTAACAAGTCCGTCGGGACCAATACAACAGAAAATTACTATTTTCTTCGCCTGGGGCATATGAATGTTATAAAAACTAACGATACGAAGTAAAGTACTTAAATAGTCTGCTTGGTAGGGATCACAATAATATAAACCATAAAATATGAACTAATTTACTATATTTGGTTTGTCTCGAAGCACGACTTTATAGTTGCAATTGGATATCTTGATTACCCAGTCACAATGTTACAAATAAATTGCGTTTGTAAACGTCTTAGAGTTACAGACTTTTTAATCATATACTTTCTTACATATATAATTGAATTGCATTATAATATAATATTTATATGATAAATAATTATGAAACTTTCTTATGCCACAGTTATTGTGTAAAAGTCTCGCTGGTTTGCTATCCAACGGTGGTCTGTATCACACCTTCTGTATTACTTTTTGCTTAACAGCGTCACTACAAATTTCTTAACGCATTTACCTGATTACTCTCCAATTTGATTTAAATAATTCTATGCTTCTTTTATATTAATCTCTTTTAATGACCGATGAAACGAATAAAACATTACCACTGACAATGAAGAACATGCATTGTTTAAACGTAATGATGCTCCACGTTCCATTTCCATATTAATTCTAGGTCGGGAAATGTCAATTTTTTTATTTGCTTTTCAAAGGACAGTTTTCCTTTTGTGATCAACAGCTATTTGTTTCAGTAGAATTAAATAAATACTAATTCAGTCAGAATAAAGCTATGGTCGGGAACAAAACTGGAAACGTTCTTTCTTGGAATAGGAAGTAAACATTAGTAATTTTTTTCTTTTTTAGAGTAACAAATAACCAAATACCACCAACACAGACTAAAATACGTACAGAGCAAAAATTACAAATCCATCTTGGACTCCCACGAATATCAAAAATACATTATTAAGTTTTGCAAGTACAGTAAGATTTGTGATTCAATTTAAATGTCTTATATTTTTTGTTTTTAAATTTAAAAGTCAAATTTAATGAAGGAAAATAATTACTTAGTGGTTAATTAACAGAAAAATGGACATTACCAGTATCTTATTCCGTAAATTAATGATTGTAAATAAATAATTGTATAATAATATGCAAATAATTGTGTCTGTGGTCGCTAATGACCAGTCAGTCGATGCGACCTTTATATATATATATATATATATATATATATATATAACATGTCGGACGAGGTTCTATTTAGAAACCATAGCCAGTAAAACTTTGTGCTAGGACTGTTAGGAGATGTTTTGTTTAATAGACAGATTAAATATAAAACAGAAACTAGACTGATTTTTTTTATCATATTTAAGTTTAAGTATAGGCAAGTGTACAGTGTACTCTAAAAGAGGAAATCAGACTGATCTATCAAATCACATTTAAATATCTTATAAATATTTAAATACGAGAATAGCGAAAGCATTGCAGCGTAAGAAATTAATTACACGCCTCGATAAATTTTCAAGTTCTCAGCTAATGCCATTAAGTTCCGTTTTATTATTTCTGAAGAGCGTCAAGTGCTTGATGACAGGCGACGGGGCCTGGTAAATTTTCAATTTTCTTTACACTGATTACGGAGCATCCTGGTGGAAAATAAGGTACAACATAAGAGCTTGGCAAATTAGATACTGTGTCCGATAGAGCGCGTGACTTGAGCAGACTCAGCAGCCGCTGAATTACATCATCGGAGAACCTTTGATGTGATTAATGAAATTGACCGATATGGGGCCTGAAATTCGGCCAAAAAGTGACGAGCCGAGAGTAGCAAGAAGTACAACGTGATATTAATATTATTTACGTAGCAAGAGACGTTTCCTGGTAAAGCAAAGCAAGTAAATCTACTTAAGAAAGAATTAGGTAGCAATGGTTCAGACTTCTACTTGATAGGGAATTAATATGAACTGCTTTCGCATAAGCTTTTGGGAATATATAATGAGTATAGAAAACACTGTTAACAAAAATCTATATTTTGGGTTTCTTAATAAGGGTGGGTCGATATTGAAATGAAAGAAGACAAATTGTGTGTGATGTATTAACAAAATTCTGGTTTTTTATTTGAAAGGCTCATGTACGCTCTTTTAAATAAAGAATAATTTCGCTAATACCTCTCACACATCAACATTTATACATCGATCCGCCCTTATTGAAAAACCTACATTTTTTCGTATAATTAATTAACAAGTCATAAAAATTTCAGCAGTTTAATTTACTTAAGTTCGGTAATAAAATCTTAAAACACTGAAAAGAGGACAACAATTATAATAAGTAATCTAAACGTTAAGTTCTGTTTATTTGAGACAATTTTATATCAACAATCTAAAAATTGAATTTAAAAAAAAATTACCAACATTTTACTCTAGAGTTTATATAACCGATCTACTTTAACCGTAGGATCCTTATTTTTCCCCAAAATCTTCTTAATTAAATAATTTACCTATTAAACAACAAGTAAAAAATACTTTTCATAGTCCTTCCCTTTTTCGAAAACATACAGTATAAACTTATTTACGTGCTTCATAATTATGTTATTTATAATATTTTGATGTTTCGTAATAATTTTAACTTAGTGTAAATGTCTTAAAGATTAAATTAAAATTTCATAAAAGGCAAAAGCGTTAAAAACAAAATTGACTGTTAAGATTGTAAATTCTGTTATATCCGTCCAGAAAAACTCGTCCTAAAATATCTTATAGTGAACACAAAATGAGTTTGAAATTCAGCGTTATAATTTATTCAGTTGTGTTCGAACATATTTATTTAAATAATAAAAATGCTTAAATTTTATATGTTGAGCGTAATTATTCTTCTAGATTTGTGAGTGAAACATTACTTATCAGATCCAATAATTCGGCCATTAATGTGAACAATGGTACCAATATTTTAATAAAATTATCATACAATGTATTGAATTTAAACTATACTATTTAGTCAGTCATTTTGGCACAATGTTTGAACACATTAAAAATTTATCCGTTTATATCTCCTGAAATAAATTGTAACCTTTGTTTAAATTGTTTTCATATGTAGTTGTTTGTAAAATGTCTTTTTTATTTTTAAAAATATATTATCGCACCGGAAGAGTTTCCAATGAAAGGAGTTGCACGTCATGTTATTGTCATTAATTGCACTACGTTTTTCTCATGACATTTATTTAATTTATGCTTAATTAGACTGCTGACTTCAGCTGATCTCTCTGCTGTGTCATATTTAGCCTTAAGAAATTTTTCTCATTTTTGGTGAACTGTAATTTTTTGTCTTTCAACTTTATTCTTCATTATTGTAACCTTATATTTAACATATCGTATTTCCTCGGCCTAGGACTAATGGATTGAATAATTAATCTTATGTAATCAAATTTATTTTAAACGCTCTTCTGAAATAGCTGTAAATTATTAATTTTAGTTTGAATATATCTTAAGTTGCATGAAAAGAATGTATATACTTGAAAATTACGACTGGTTAGTTATTATTTTAATATATTTTCATTTCATTTAGATGATTAAAAAGTTTTTCATGGACAATTTATCACAAATAAGGAAAGAAACATAGATATAATATTATTTCTGCAATGAACAAAGATTACTTAAAGCAATTAAGGTGATACGAAGACTTCTATTAGTCCATTAATGTTAAATATTTACGTTCCGGAGAACGTAAGACATTGATGCTCCAGTACTAAGTATATTTACATTTAATGTAAATTTTTTAGTTTGTTTTAACGTCCCATTAACAATTTTAAACATTAGGGACTTCCATAGGATCACCTTGCACTCAGAGACATTTTTGACGAGTAGCTTAAGTTGTAGTTCCAAAATAATATGAACCATATATGTCTTTTCTAAAAGGCATTTTTATGTCGGAACATTCTTTGCCTTAAGGATTAATACATATGCCGAATTGTTTGAATGCCTCGTAATTATACAGTATTGAGTTTCTACAGAGTGCTCCAGTAGTGAGTCGGAATACTCGGTTTTGAGTCACCTGCACAGTTCTGATGTGACTTTGCGAGGAAATACTCCTCAGATTATAAATGTAATACCCAATTGGTCTTATGTTGGTGGCCAGAGAGAAAGGAGATTTTTTTCTTCCAGAAGGAACTTGAGTTGTCAGATTTTCTGCCCTATTCTTGCTACGAGATATTTAATTTGAAAGTGATTATGGCAATGGCGACCCAAATATCGAACTGCAGTAACATTTGGCATGAACGCGATTATTAAGTTGTAGATTCTGTTTGTAAAATTGATAACTTTTTTTGTGAATATTACTAGAGTTGACTTTCTAGTATTCTTTTTTTATTCCAAATTTATTGCTTCATTTTTTGATTTGATTTCTTTTAAGCACCCCTGAAGTTTGTGCTGTGCTGCTCCAAAAGTGTCACTAAGATTTTAAATACAAGTCTCATGACTTTGCTTTTAAAGAGCTTCTCAAATTATTTTCAGAGTCGAAGTAAATTAATGATGTATTATTTTCTTATTATGTCTTCCTTGGAGCTTCAGACATATTTAAGAAGTACTACATGCAACAAACAAAAGCCACTTCATCTACGTTACTAGTTCAATTTGATGAATGTATTTGTGCAATGTGAGGTCGAAATTCAGAAATTTAAGGCAACATTTTAGAACTTATTCAAGAACTTACAAAATTTTGAATTTCTTACATCCATCGCCATATAAACTTTTGTCATTTAGGCAGTGCATATACCGGTTTAAAAATAATCAATATATGTATATATATATATATATCCTGAGCACTTCATCAGAAGTCTATCGGGTAAATGCTAAAATATATACGGAAATGAGTTAGGTACCAAACAAAATTAAAAATTCGCAATGATTCTTTTCTGTAGCTCATTAAAATAGTTTGAATTATATGTCTACTAGATAGATAAAGCGCGAGCAATTTTTAAATATATATTTTTCTTTCCGAAGCTTACTGATTCCGATACAGATACTTGTCGTGAAAACAAAATAAAATAACTTGTGAAAAAGTTTAGTGAGCCGAAATGTCTTCGGAAGTAGTAAAGAGGGCAACAAAGATTTAATAAAAATAGTGATTATTAAGAGATTGTGTAATGAAATATTTAAGAAGCTCAACTCTAAACTAACAGACCTATGATGTAGAAGTAATTATTAAAATTGCAACCAGCCTTACAAATCAAATTTATTCAAACGTGTTCGTCAATAATACTGTAATAACTTCAGTAGCTTTCAAATATTGAAGCCATATTCAACTGAAAATTAGGAACAATTATCGTGTTACTGTTAAGATGTTACCATCGCATTTCATTTAAGAAGTTGATTTATGTAATTGGGATATATACCTGAGAACCAAGGTAATGGAGCGTAGCTTTGGAAACAGTGAAATAACAAAGGGTGTTAGATTGGTAAGGCATATTTTGACGGAAGTTAAGAAATTCTGCTACTGGGAAGCGTAATAACTAGGGATGGTAGAAGTATAGTAGACATAAAGAGTAGGATAGCACAGGCAAGGAAGGCTTTCGCGAAAAAGAGGAATTCACTTTCGGGTAATATGAGTGTGAATATTAGGAAATCGTTGCTCCAAATGTTAGTATGGAGCGTGGCGTTATATAGGAGCGAAACGTGGACGATTAGAGCCCGGAAAGGAAAACAATAGAAGCCTTTTAAATGTGCTGCTATAGGCGAATGCTGAAGATCAGATGGGTGGATAGAATCACAAACGAGGCAGTTATAAACAGAATAGCGGAAGAGCGAACAATACGGAGAACGTTGACCAAGAGAAGGAATAAATAAATAGGCCATGTTTTGAAACATGAAGTTCTTGTAAAATTAGCATTAGAGGGAAGTGTGTGGGGTAAGAACAAAAGAGGAAGGCCAAGGATAGAATACGCTAAGCAGTTTAGGGAGGATGTGAGTTGTGTTAGTTATGAGTGAATGAAAATACTTGTGCAGGATAGGTTGCATCAACCCAGTCATAGGACTGAATACCACAAAAAGAAAAACCCGAAAACTAGTGATAAAATAGATCTAAGTATCCCAATTATATAAGTTACGACTTCAATTTTTTAAACGAAATAGTATTGTATTTTCAGATGTAAATGTCTTCAGTAGATGAAGTTCTTATTACTGACGAACACTTTTGAAAAATGTCCAAAATCTTGAAAAATACCAAATGAAACCTTGAACAACCATACAGTTAATTTTGTAATCAAAATTAACTGCGGATATGAAGAAAGTATTAAATTTTAACCATATGACTAAGGAAATTGAATCCTAATTATGTATATAATCGTATGTATTTAATGTCCTTAATAATTTTTGAATACCAAGGTACAGTTTATGACTCAAAGTCAGTGCTCCATGAATTATTTTCATTGAAGAATTACAGAAATGTGGGATTAACATTATTTTTCCCCACAGTTGTACGCATTTGTCTTAAGCTGCTCTCGGTTTTTAGATTCTTCTCAATAAAGCGGTAAAATAAAATGCGAATTTCAGACGATTAATCCGATTAGCTTTATTGTTCTTCGATATTAAATTTCCTTACTTTTTAAATAATTATTGCATTCTCATCTCTATTAATTTTTTGAACCAAACTCCAAGTTTTGCGTGTGTTCCTCGTGGAATGCAGACAACGGTAAATGACCTCAATAGTAATTGTGAAGTGCCTCAATCTTTGTGTGAGGTTCCTTTAAAGTGAATGAAGTATTTGATTCCACTAGAACTCAAAACATGTCTTCTAGACGCTGGGATAGAATTTATCTACGGTTATGCTTACAGTATATATAGTGTTCTGATTCCATAGTACAGTTGTCTTTAATCACTTGGGCACGGCTTGTAAGCCCCGGCGCGGTCCCTCTTTGAGGTCTGTGATCGGTTAGGTAAGGTGTCTGTTGGTTTAGTCGTTGAAGCCGAGAGACGTTTGATTAATCGAAAGGAAGGGTCTGAAGGCTGGCAACAGGTGCTTAAGGACTACGATTCCGGTTCCGGTAGTAGGCACTCTCTGCCCACTGTTAGGAAAGGTTAAGACCCACCGAACATCGTGACGAAGCTCTATTTAGAGACATCACTTTTATAGGGAGTTATTGAAAGTGAAATTCACTTTTGTAGGGAGTGATTGAAAGGGAAATCTCTCATCTCTAAATTGCTACACTAGACTTTCCACCATTTTTCTTCGATTTCTTTGTTAGAATATTACCGCAGTATTTATTAAACTAAGTCAACTTTACTTCCTTTGGGTAAACCCTATTTAAATATCTTACCGTCACGGTGAACTGGGGAAGCATCAAATAATTCGCGATTAAATTTTGTTATTAGGATTATATTTTCTGTTTGTAATTCAATTTATATTGACGAAAAGGTTGAACACTTGATTTACTGCTATGTTTTAATATCTATTTCTTTTATATTTTCAGTATTTTGAATTTAAAACTTATTGCTTTTGCCAACATTGCACGACAAAGCGATTGGCTTTTCCATCCCAAGTATTCATAATAATAACTTAAAAATAGTTCAAACATTTTGATGGCTAATTTTTATTACCTTCCGGTTTTCTAAAGAAACACACCAACTAAAACTGATTAAACTTAAATCTCCTGAAAACCATCCCATCAGTTCTTACGTTTATATGTATTATACATTTTAATTTAACTGAATTACTAAAATCACTCAACATTAATATTTTCTAAAACCAACCAATTTTTTTACTTTTTTCTATAAAAAAACCTCAAAGAGTGTGTAAAAATTTTTGATAAACATAATATAGTGTGTAAAATTTCATGTAAATATTTTAAGTTTTGTTACATAGGACAAACAAAAACAGCAGTGATAGCTCACCTTTGAATATATGTTTATAATTTGAAATAGTTTAGTGAAAATATTTCAGATCACAGAACACATGTATACTGTAATAGTCACACTTTCAAAAATAATGGAACAATATTAGGTACCGAAACCAAATACTAGGTGAGATTATTGTCTGAAATGTTACACATAAAATCCAATTGGTCGTCAAATAATGCTATAACTGATACAAATAGTCTCAATAACCTCTTTTGTCTCCTCTTATGTATCTTTGTTACATAGTTGTTTTACTTAATTTGTAGTGCACACCAGATGAAGCTCATTCATTACTGAAAGAACGTAGTATTTAGTACTTTTTGGTCAGTATAGTATGCTAATATTTTTTATTAGATATTAATTAAATCATACTTGACTTCTTGGCAATTATGTGTAGTGAATTAGTACTAACAGCGCTTACAGTCAGAGGATCAGAAAATATTGTAATTTTAAGAAAAATTATGATATAATCTATGTATAATTTCGCGTTTTGCTTGAGATAATGAATTATTATATGATTAAACACATGATATATACCAATTATGACAGTAATTTCTCTAAAACTCACCAGGTATCAGTAATTCACGTGAAAAAAAAGTATTTCTTTGCAGTGTACTTTCCTATCTACTTAAAATGACACAAGTAAAACAAATATAGTTTCCTATTTGCTAAAAATGTTTTGAATAATTTTTTTCATAGTTATACCTATTAGTTAAGGACCTAATATATATTTTTTTCTTAAAAGTACCATATTTTCTGATACCCTAATCACGTCGAAAGCTATAGCCTATATACATATAATTTCTGTATGCATGTGTAATTGTATGATAATGATATAAGTTCTTTAATTTAATTAAATAAGATGTTTTGAATTATTGTATTTATTCAATCTGGATAGCACTATTCCGCGACATAATCAAAATCATGCTGAAACAAATTATACTGATGTATGCCGTTCATATTATTAAAAAGAACTTGGACTGGGTCTACGTTAGAAAGCTGTAAGACCATATTATTTATAGTAAATAAATTCATATCGGCTAAACTCTTGCGTTAAAAGTAAATAAGAAACACATAGGCTTATATATATCAATTTTCTATCTTATGTGTAATTTTTCGTAAAAGTAATCCTGTAGGACGATAAACATGTAAGTTTAAAAGTGATACATTTTTAACGTGTACCAAGGGAAGACCTACAATTACCAATTATGGAATACAGTGGTACTTATAAATTATTTATTTGTCATAAATTGTATTAATTTGAAAAATTACTGCAGAATTGATATATATATATATATATATATATATATATATATATAGGAAGTCGGGAAGAAACGGGAAACTTATCATTTAACAATTAATGTAAAGTTATGGAAAAGGAAAAGTGGTTTCATAAAATACTAAACTTAAGTTTATTCTTTTCTTAACGTAATATTAATATAACGTAAAACATCGAGTTTAGGTTTTCGATAAGTTGTTAAAAACAAACTTGCAAATTTCCCATTCTACCCACCCCCTCTCCCTTCGAGGCAGAACGGTATAGCATGTTTAATATATAAAAATAGTGAAATAAAATTTAATATAAGAAAATCTTAGCACCTTTTGTGTTTTGTTTCTTATACTTATTTAGCGTACGTTTGCTCGGTTTATCAATTTTTCGTTTCGCAAAATTATTTATTTTGTTGCAACTGAAAGACTTTACTACCATTTTTTCCATTCTTCCGTTCCTTTGTTTCTTAATCTATTCTTTTTGGTAGAGCATTCTATAATTCGTTCTCATAAGTTTAGTAACATTAAATCTTACCTTCTATAATAGTATCCCGTTCTGCCTCGCACGTTAGTCTTAGTTAAACGTTTTCCACCGATTCTTAATAGAAGTAGATTTATACCTTATGCGTAATTTTTATGCAGCTTAAAACACCTACTTTACGAATAAATATCATTAAAGTGTTAAAACCCGAAAAGTTTTGTGAATTACCTTCTGTCGAAATGCTGCAAAAAATTTTAAGTGAAAGACGTGAGACTTCAAAACAGTAGTTCATTCAAAAAGAGGAGTCAAAACTTGGTAAACTTGGCTGCCAAGACTTCTTCCTTAGTTATTTACAATGTTCCGTCCCTATTTACGAACCTCCAGCTCTATGTATTAAAAAAACAGGGTGTCTCGTTCTACCCGTTCAACCTCTACTTCCTTTACATATAGTTTCTGCATACATGTGTAGTTGGATATAATTATATAAATTTCTTTTCTTTAATGAAATAAGACGATTTCACTTATTATATTTTACGGCAGTAATATTTATCATTTATGAAATCTGTAACATTGTTCTGCGACATTAACATAATAATGCTGGAACCAATTATATTGATGTATGCATTTCATATATTTAATTTTAAAAAACTGAACTGGATTTGTGTTCGAAAGCTGTAGGATCATATTTGAAATAAATAAATTCAGAAATTCATGTCGGCTAAACTCTTGCGTTAAAAAGAAATAGCTACATAGGCCTATATATTAATTTAGAGTATTAAGTGTATTTTTACTTAAGTAACCCTGTAAGGAGACAAACATCTTATGCTTAAAGTGGTAAATTTTAGACTAGTAAACAAATCAAGAACTACGATGGCCATTTCTGGAATATAGTGATTCTTATTAAATATTTATTTGAAATAAATGGTATTATTTATATACATGTGTGTGTGTGTATGTTAAATTTATTAAGGTGACGCTTATAGTTAATGCTTTCTGGAAAACCATTTCACTAACAATTATCAGGTTTTGGTAATGCTCGTATTTTTTAATCAATTTTATTGCAGTATTATTACCTACCTTCCTGAATATGTAACTGTATTAAAACTGTTCCTAGTATTTGCATGCAATAGAAGTTTGTATTTCCTCGCTTTATTCAATGGTGCTTGATGGAGTAACTATAATTTTCGTAATTTCCCGGTTTTTTCAGTTGAGTATTCGCTGCATGCTAATATCTTTTATTTGGTATATAAATTCCTGATAAATTTTTATAACGGTTTGAAAATATTATCTGTTATTCCTGGGAATGCGTAGGTCACATAGCAAGTGGTAATGTGGTAATATGCCTTTTGAAATTTAATTTAAAGAAGATATCTTCCTTTATTTCCGTAGAATACATATAAACCGCTTACCGTTTAAACATTGAGAGGTTTGGTACAAAAAAAAAGAATTAAAGAGTTAATTCGATTGATTTACAGTAGAATTTATAATCTTTGTACTGTACAAATTAAATTATTATTTCAATCGGGAAATCCTCAATTCAAGGTAATATTGTTAATATTTTATTAATATTTCTGTGTTTTATTTTTTATTAAAATAAAGTAATTTACATACTTACCTAACCTACCTTATACAGTCATTAGATGCATTCATGTTTGTCTTGAACAGGATTACAGTGGCGACTTGTTTCTTAATTTCATGATTAAACGAACTGCGTATTAGGTGAAACCAAATAACCAAGTTTTTCTAATATAATATTCATCTTTTTCAAACCTATTACACATTTTTAACTTACATTTGCTTTGAGTAGTAAATATTAAGATATAAAAAACCTACTGTTGTAAATAGAATGAAATAATTTTAAATAATAGGAAAGTATTATTCACGTTTATCAATAATATAAGTTTAGTAATATTAATTGCAACAATTAAAATAAAATACGAAAACATTAACCAAAATAACACAGTAAACAAGAATATAATTACAAACGGAAGTATTGTAACGTTTCGACCTTCATGAATGTAATTGTCAAACAATTTTTCAAATAATACTATCCAAGTAAGCTTTTCTAGAAAGTAAATTTGGTCTACATTATTTAGAATTACTAAAAGAATAATTCAAACTATTGCGCACTTAACTTCAATAAAACTAATTAATGGACGGCAAAGCATAATTGGTCAGTAACTAAACATTGGGTGCATTTTAAGTGAAATTTGTGTTCTGGAAATGCGATATCTGAGTAGGAAATTTGTAATATGGAACATAAATGTATTTTTACTCCATTACAATGCGTTTGTTATGCGTTAAGAGAAGTAACTTGCAAATTTAATAATATTGATAATACAAATTTTATTTCTGTTATTACTTACAGCTAATGCACGATTTTTTTCTTATTTAAAAATGAATCTTACAATAATTTGATTCTGCTATATTGTTAACGGAATGGAGAAAGCGACGGTATTTTTTTTAGATCGGAATTGAGAATTGAACATTTTCCGTTATTGTTCGTAATTAGCGCCACTTTGAAACGATGGATTATATTTAATTATACAATTAAAACTGTTACGGTTCACGCTTCACAAAATTTAATTTTAACTAGTTTTGCGAATGTCAAAGGTTGTTATTTTTGCACTTTTCTCAATTACATGAGATAGTATTACCGTGTTTATGATATTTATTTTTTTAATTATATAATTTTTCATCCAGCCTAAAATATGGCGGGGTAGTTATAAACTATGAATATTTCTGGACTTTAAAAAAATTGAAACCAGACGCAGTGGTTAAGCTTTCCCATAACATGGTAGTCACCACGGCTTTGTTGCCATTGCATATGATGCCAGCACCGATGTGATTGAATGTCATTTAGTTGATTCGCAGTTCATGCAAATTGAGATCCATATTAGCACATTTATTTTCTTCAGTTTGCTGAGAAACGTTTCTTTCATTTGGGGTTGGATAGAATTTTTCCGCCGTCGTATGGCACTATGATATTACTATAAAATGTACGAAAATGAAGTAGTGAAGTGTTTCAATGTCTTATAAGAATGAACTACATGCATGAGTATAGATAATCTCAGTAAGCCCAATTTTCTTGGTGTTAGCACTATTTAAAAATGAAAGGAAATAAATAAAGAAAAACAAAATATTTTATTTGAAATAATTTATTCACAAAAATAAATACAAAAACTTTTGAAAACAAAAACAAATCACCTACTTTAAAACTTTTATTGATAAAAATGAAAATATATTTTAAGTTCATATGAAATAAAGTGAACAGTAAAATTATCACTTCCATAGTACACTATATTATTATGAATAATTTTTGTCTATGATATTCGTGCCTAGTAAGAATAAAATTATTAACTAGTTGCAAAACTTAGTTTTTTCCTTGACAAAAAATTTAATTAATTAAGTTGAATAACCTTGACGAATGAAATACCTGTTGAAACAAATAAACGTTTGACTGGGTACGATATAATACCAACCAATATCGTTGCAAACTATAAATACAAATGATAATTATTATTTTTTCTAACTCAGCTACGATACTATACATGGCAATTTGTTAAAATATCTATTCTTATAACTGTTATAATTTTTCCAACTATTATTCATATATCTGTTGCTTACTGGATTATAATAGTGTAAGTAATCGATACTATACTTTTTATTTAGTCTGTTTTATTTTATTTACGTATTTCATAAAACGCTATAAGAATCTCGAAATTATCGAATGAGTAACAATTGCGTATTGGCGAAAAACTATGGTTATTGAAAGAAGGATAGGTAAATTATCTTACCAGTAGATTGTAGTCAAAATGACGCTGTTACCTGAAACAGAATTAAAGTTCAAGTTAACAAATGATATATTCAGGGAATTGTTTTAAGGATTATTCAAAATAATGGGCGTTAACTCATTGAAGAAGGATTGTCATATTCCTTGCACCTAGTAAATATTAATCCAAGCAATATTTTTAATCAAAAAATGTGGAACAACTGTTTGTGGTTACTGTTTTTATGTTGAATTTGTTTAATTTATAATAATGATATAGAACAAATAAATGGCATAGAAAATATCATTCATAATTATTGAAAGAGCTTGTAGATGCCTGAAAGGTGTGAATTAGCTCATTTTAATAATTCAAATCTTCATCATCTATAATTACAAAGTGTCACATCCTTCATAATCATTACAAAAAATATCATTATATTGACTAGTAAGAAAAATGAAATCGTAAATAGTTTAATATTTAAATTAAAATGACGAAATACCTCCATATCTTTCGTTGATGTCTGTTGATAAAATTGACAAAGTTCCGTGAATGAGTGCTTATAATATCTACATTTAACAGTTGAAAATATTCAAATTATTATGTATCAAAAACGATTTTTTTTATAAAATAGATGACAATATAGTTCATTACATTTAATTTATCGTTAGAAGAGCGCCGATTCAAACCGTTCCGCCGAAAAGCTGTAAAAAAATATGAACAATATATTAATCAACAGAAAAGTAGGAATTAAATTTTTGTATAGCCATTTATTGAATTTATTAGTTTAAATAACGTGCGGAAATTGCTAGATAAAAGTAGGTTATGGGAATTTTTGTAAAACCTAAGGTATATATATATATATAAGCATTATCTTAAGTTTCTAAAAAGTAGCGAGGTTTTGATATCATTTTGTACGATTATAACTGTTAAATTTTACATGCAGTGTCAAACTTTGAAAATAAAAAGATCATTGTATTCTAGAATGCCAAAGCAAGTATGATAAAAAGGTACACTTAATTTATTATTACAAATACTGATATGCCTGACGTAGGTAAATATACTCAAAATATACGTTATTCGACAAGGGAATGCCTTGAAATATTTAACGGATGCATTAAATGATATGGAAGAGTAGATTATATGATTTGAAAATTTGGGATTTAAGAAACTCATAATGATGCTTAATTAATTGTTCGATGGCTTTGGCATGTGAATCGTTTGCTCATTTCACAACAGATTTCCACTGGTTATTTATTTACTTGGAACTTATCGCTTATCGGCACGTCTCTTTTCATTACACTATGATTGCTGCTCTTTGACTTAATTATTAGTTGGTTCAAATAAAAAATAAAAGCCTGAAAGCGATCCACAGACATGAAATATATATTTTTGTTAATAAATTTTGTAATGGAGTAAGTTAACTGGGTATCTACAGTCATGTTGTTACAAATCAACGTTAAAAGAGAAGCAAAAGTGTCATTGATACCCGTATCTATAGGTAAGTTAACTGGATATCTACAGTCATGTTGTTACAAATCAACGTTAAAAGAGAAGTAAAAGTGTTATTAATACCCGTATCTATAGGTATTTTACTATTATTTCACTAGCCTTAAATATCGTGTTGTTTTATCCTTATTTTATTTCTCTGTTTAAATGTAAATTACCTCTTGTGAAACTACCACCGTGTCTGTACATAACTGCATGAAACAAAACGAAGAACTATTTAACGATGTAATTTCATTCAGTTTACAATGTTTAATGTTTTTTAAACAGAATGATGATTTTATAGTATATGGCCAATTTAGATAAATGTTGAAAATAAGGTGTTGCTGGTCAGTATATATTAAATTCAATCGGCGGCAACTGAAATTTTTAAAAATTAAAAATAAATTTACAGTCTATATGTTTTCAGAGTATTAAGAACTCATATTTCTTCAATCTTAAAAAATTTAACTTTTCGTTTCTTTGTAAATATTGTCGCCATTCTCAGTGTAGGCGTCACTTAGTAAGATCAGTAAAACTTAAATCATCTACGAGTTTATTTTTTAGGCATGTAATTTTTCTTGTTGCTGATGTCAAATATTCGTTACATATATAAACATTTTTTACAAAAGCAATCCTTATATTTTCATGTGGAAATATATTCTTAATTTAATATACAAATGCAAATATTTTATTGTAAATAAGGTTCAAAAATTCAAAGAACTACTATTCGGGAATGAGACATTATAGCTTGTACTCTGATAATTTTCCTAGTAAACCACACGTAACAATATCGTGTGGTTGTAAAATGTCAGACAAGTGTCCAGAAAGGAAATGAAATCTCCTGTAATTCTGAAAATATTTATTTAATTAGTACGTATTGTTTTTTTCCATACTTCAAATCAATACATAACGTTTCATGTCCTAGTTTGACATTTCCTTAAGTGATACAGATTCAAAATACAATTGATAGTGCTAAGAATTATTTTCTTCTTTGATGTGAATTTTTTATTCCAAAAAATTGTAAATAAGTTATAATTTAACATTTGTTAAGTAAATTTAGAATTATAAAATAATATAAAGTTATAATGAGATCCCGTGGATTGTTGAAATTATAAAACAAATTTTCAAAGTAAGGGCTGCTAATTTAACCACAAATTTAGTCGAAGAACAATACATTGTATACATTTGAACAGTAAAGAATCATATATATTGTTCACCTAACTACTGTCATTATTAACATTAATTGCGTATTATTTACTCTAAAATATATCATTTCAATCCTTAGAAATAAATTTATATCCAAGCAATTAATCCGACATCAAACTTTTAATAAAGAAAAAAAATCTTCTTCACACAATGCCAATAGACATTATGGTTGTTTAGGTATAAGTGTTTCAATAAAATACAAAAAATTATAATATTCCTTTACAAATTCATTTCATGTTCTATAATAATTCAATCCGAGATTCAAAGTATAACTTTAAGTGTGTCCGACTAATGAGAAATAAAACGTTATTTACGTCATAATGCGTCACAAACAAAATTTCTGTTCTTTCTCTCAGTATTTTAAAATCGTGGCTTTACTTGTAATTAAATAATTCAGTAAATCTACAAATGAATAAAGTTTACATACCTTGAAACAATATATTGAACAAAATTACACTTTTCCACGACATAATACACAAGTTTACGAATCGACAATTTTTGCCAATTTATGAGACAATAATAACACAATTTTACTACTCATTCGTCTCCAATCAAGATAATTTTCTCTCGTTCTAGCTCTCCTTCATCAGTAGTATCCTTCATACTATTTACCATTCAACATGCAAAAAAATTCTCATTTCCAGGACATATCCAGAGATGAATACCTCTTTCCTTCCTCTCAAAGATGATATTTCTTCACGTAATATGCAGAGATGTTTTATTTTGTTGTCTTTGTTGTTCACTGGTAACTGAGATTAAATAATGTCGAGCCTAATGATGTCCCAAGAATCTTTAATACTTTACTATTAGCATACTAATATACAATGCTGCAAAGAAATTATAAATAAAATTCACACATCAGTAAAAAAGATCAGTTATCTCAACTTCCATTTTTAAATGGGAATATAAGTATTTTTTAAGAAATCGAAAAGTATAACGTAGTACCGGAATATTAATACTACTGTTGTCTAAAAATAAAATGGACACACTGAAAATATCTGAGAGGATCAGGATCCGCTAAAACAATATATTTAATAAATAAAAGTTCCGGTTATATAAGAGAGTTATATTGTATTCAGCGACGTTTGTGGGTATAAATTCTACGTAGTTCATCCTCGTTTGTGCGCAATAGCGTGTTTCTTGGGGCAGATTCGACGAAGACGCCTTGACCTTGCTCACCGGGGTCAACCTCCCCACGGACAAGGAAAGCCACAAGTGGTTGCCACGACGACTTTTAAAGGGGATGTGGACCTTCCTCACGTTTTCGGGAATCTCGCGTCGCCACAGAAACACTGTGGGAACGGGCGCGCTCTGTGGAACTACGCGTACACTTGCTGGCGTCAACGGATACAAGGTATTTTCAACTACGGTAGTCTATAATCGACAAAATAGGAAAATACAAGCCCAAGCGAACAAAATACAAATTTTGTAGAGTAATTTTAATTAATAGGAATTATAAATTAACGTCTAAAATTCCAGGTACATTATAAAATTGTGTTCATGGGTTTCAAAATTCTTCACTAAAATCTATTATTTTTCATGAGGAGGAGCTAAGACTTTTAAAATTGATTACTCTAAATAATTGATACAATTTACTTGTTAATTATAAATTTAGTACTTTAGCCATGTTTATATTTTTCTAAATTCTCACTGCAGTATTTATCTGGTTTTCCAAATTCTTAATTTACCTGTTCACTTTCAATTTTCCATCATCTGGGCCACTCTGAATATCTTTGTTTCCTGTCAGTTCTTCCTCTCTCATTAGTTTTCGGAATAAATCCCCGATTAATACTGACGGTGTTGTTGACCCGCCAAACATCAAAATATTAGTTACACTGACATTTTGCAAATTTTCCGTCCAACATTTTTACATGAGTACTATTTAAAAAGTTCATTTAAAATCTTCTGCATTTTAAGAACTCTCCAGCATTATGCGAGTAATTCCTCTGTGTTCAGCTACAGAATCACTACTACTTCGCCGTCTGAGGGAAATTGGGCGTTTTTCAATTTTTTTATAGAAACAAATCATAAAACATTTTCTGTTGACAATGGCTGTTCTACAAATGGAAATAAAATAATTTCTACTAATTATTAGTGGACTTTAAATTTATTTTTCTAATATCAATAAAGTCCTTTAATTAGTCTATCAGAACTTTCACAATTATTTAAAGACGATTAATAGAAAACAAGGACCTTTTGTCCGTTTCATATGTTAACGAGCAATTGTATTTAAATAATTGTGAAATTTATGTAGGACTAAATAATGGCCCTTTTTAATATTACACTAATTTGTCCTTTCTATTCGCTTAAATAATTTTTCTTTCAAACGAAACAACTAAGTGAAATTACGAGTTATGTTTCAACTTAGGATACATCTTTTTCAAATTTTAAGCAAGGAATTGTTCTTAATACAATTTTAGATTAACATGTTTATGGTTTAATCAAATATTATACTAATTTAAATTTTAAATTAAGGGTCTCAAGACTTGAATACAAATTCAAAATTCTTTTTTTCCAAAAGAAGTTATGATACATGTTCTTACTTATTGTTGTGAAGGGTTCTATCACATTCACTATAAAATATACATCAATATGGACTCATTAGTCTTAAAAGTATTTTTTTACAATTTAGAAATACTTTTTAAAGAGTAAAATACAAAATAACATTAACCCTTAAACTGGAATAAATGTAAGCAGTAGAATACAAGCCAAAGTGAATAAATATATCCTAAGTTGAATAATTATATTAACAACTATTTTTATTACCAGTAAATACTTCCGTTCAATTTTACTTTTTGGTGCACATTTTTAACTTTAAATTTATGTATTCAATTGCATATACAATTATAGATTACAATTAGGGGTACAATTTAGTTTTTTAAGGAACTTGATTAAATTTTCTAGGGATTTATAACCAGTTTAGTCATCAATAAGTACTAATTTAACGTTGTTATTATTTATATTCGAAAATAAATTTTTTGATAGAACAAAAATTAAACGAATAATTATAACAGTTCAGATTTATTAACATAAATGTAAACCCTGGTCTATAATTTCATATCCGGTAGGACTGCAACAGTTTGAAACTTTCTATTCTCATTTCACAAAAAGTGGTTGACCAAACTGTGAACATTTAAAATATAGTGTGAACTAAATTATCTTCGAAACACGAGTAAATGATTGATTCCATTTTTTCCAATAGGAAAGGAAAAAATGGAATTGAACGAATAGTGTAGTCTCTGTTGCAGTAGGAAAACATCCATATCACGATGGACCAACATGAAATTATAAAAATATTATTGTACACCAACGGCATTTTCACTCGGTGTACACATTTCTTGTGCTGATTTCAGCGAGTATTTTTGTGTACGCTACACATAAATTGGGCATGTTTGTATTTTACAGAGTGTTTAACATTTTGAACAATTTAAAAATAAGATAACAAGGACCATAAATTTATGATTGAAATTTAACCTAGGGTAATTCAGTTCTCGTATCTTTAAGTCTCAGCTTAAATTGTAGCCTAAATTTATCGCCATACGATGTGGTTTCATAGCAATTTAACCAGGTTTTTAAATATGTAATTCGGTTAACCGATAGGTGATATATGTGTACAAAAATGCACTATTACCATTATTTTTCAAGTTTCTATTATACAATTATTTGAGTGATCACTTTAGTACAATAAGGAGTTTCTTTATTACATTAAAACCACTAATACAATAGAAACAAAGATAAGTGCGAAAATTATTTTTAACAAGATCAGAGAGATAAAATCAACAATTTTGGTTTGCAGATTAAGCTCGCAAAGCTGATAACAAATGCGATACTTGACGTGATTTGGAATTCACCCATGTTAATTAACTACAGTTTTAATAGTCTAAAAGATGTGAAAATACGAGAAAACTTTGGAAAATTGCAACTTTAAATCAAAAATGTTAAACGTGTGTCATAACTGTCATTATATAAAGTATTTTTCATTCACAGATGTTTTCTTTGCGGTATTAAATTATTATAAATTCTCTAAAGTTCCTAAATTGTTGGTCAAATAAAGATATAGAGTAGAAATGAGAATAATCAGATTACTTTGTTAAAAACTTACGTAACGGTTGTAACTATCACTATTTAGAAAATAATCCACTGTTTTGAGACACAATAATTTTCAATTATCCTTATACACAGAAACAAGCAATTAAAGGACATACTTCTACACAGTAGGGTAAAGAAAAATATTTTTTAATCTATTGATATTTGTGAAACTGAGACCTGTCTATAATTTTTCATAACACGAGTATTTGTATAGTAAGTATTACATTAAACCAAGAAATGCAAACTACACGAATGATTAATAATTTAATTTGTAGGCCTCTCAGCCTCAAAATATAATGAATAATATAAACTAAGTAATAGAGACTGGGAGGAAATCCTCCTCAGGAAAATAAATTCAGGTCAAATCTCAAAAATCAAAAACGTGTGAAGTGGGAACTTTGAATAATATAATTCCCTATTCGAATTTAAATCTTAAAATCAAAGTGAGTTAAGTATTAAGTTAATATAATTCTTGTATGTTTCTCTTTCATATTTCAAGTCTGTAGAATTTTTAAATGACTACGATTATTTTTTTTAGTTTAGGAGTATTTATGTTTAAGAAATTTCATTTCGTATCTGCCATCGGGCTTGCGCTCAATTGTACGTTAACAATAAATACAAAAATACAACAAAAATTAGTAAAAATATTGAGTATATTCCTATGTTATATTTATAATACATATCAGTCGTGGCGTAAACAGAAACTTGAATATAGCTTTCCTTTTGTCCGCAACTTCACTTAAATTTATTTGACCGTTCTCGCACAAAGATTGTCCTATGAATGAATGAGAAATTTGACCAAGGATAGCTGTACGAATTATCATACTGTGGAATCTATTTAATGTAATAAACGGATTTAACTTTTGATAGAAACAGAGAATAAGTAATTGTGAGATGAATTCCATTTATGGAAAACACGATATACTAATTCTAAGTTTCACAGTTTTTATTAGATACTTAAACGAAATTTGGTTCTGCAGATCCTGTAATATTTGTGGTTAATTAATTTGATTCCAATTTTAGGTACAACCTATCGTAACCCGTTAAGTTCACTATAAATAAGGAGGCAGCACCGATTTTAATTCCTCCTAATTTGTATTTCGTTGAAATTTTAGGGATTAGGATAGAAAATCTCGACCAGCGGGGAATATAAACGAAGACATCTAAATATATAATCCAAGTTGGACAATTTTCCAATATATGATGGTGTTTTGTATGTAATAAAGTTGTTAATAAAGAACAAAGGCATGAATACAAGAAAATTTAAATGGAATGGTTGGTGGTTTAATGAAATCTCCAGGATTAATTTGTTTTATTCTCTTGGCATGCTGTTGGACATCAGAGTGTAAAACAAGTACCTTCTGAGGATATTTCTATACCCGAAGGCAAAATAACTATACAACATTAGTTCTGAAATGAAACAGAAAACGTAAATTCACAGAGTTAATATATTTTGGTTATGATAAGTTTTAGCCTATTCTTCAAACATTTAAAGAATTTCTGCAAAATAAAACTGAAATAAATTAATCCATACCACGTTAATTCTTAAGTTTCGTGTATCGAGATAAATGATTTATTGCTTTTCGTATATAGCTTAGAAAATAGTAAATTTTCTTTAATAAGTTTTTTACTAATGGACCTCAAATGAAAATCGGCACGGTTTCTATATATTGTTAACAGTTTCCATTTAATAAATTCAGTTTCATATGAATCATACAGAAAATGGAAACAAAATTTTCAATACATTTAATTAGTAATTGCGCTAATCTGCATTTTTCTACTATCCAAAGATTATATTCCCCAAATATTAGGGAACTATAGTACCTGAAATGAAAATAAGTAAATCAATACGAGTGAATACTAATTTAAATAAGAATAATAAGCATTCAATAGAATAAAAAAAATTGTCAGTATACAATTCCTAAAAAATGTAATTATTACTGTTATACAATATACTTTGGAACTGAAATTATTTATAATAGTTATTAACATCTGTAAGTTTATATTAATGTCTAATTGGGGCCAAAAACGGTCAAAAATCAATAAAACAAATTCACTTTAATTTAATACAACTACATACCTTGGCCCTGTCCTGGAACCTCTTCTCATTAAACGCAAATATAGTAAATTGAATGTGAAAACGGACTCTGATTTTCTCATTAGTATATAAAATGTCTTAATTCAGGAAATATAATGTTTCAAATGTATACTGATTTTCATTGTTTATTTAAATTTTAATATTCTTTGGATTTTAATTATTGTATTCTTTGGATGTACTATTACATCCTTGAAATGTAATAAATTTGTGTATTTTTAACTTAAGTTCAACCTGAAAAGGCTCCAGATTAGGACCGAAACATGTAATTGTATTAAATTAATATGGGTTTGTTTTTATTAATTTTTGTCTGGTTTTGAAATTGTTTATACTGATTGACATAATAATTGGAGTAATTTCTTAAAGTTATGTTTTTTTAACGTTGGTTGAATAGCAGTAAGGAAAATAATAGGAACATAATATTCATGTACTGATTTTCACAAAAAGGATTTAGTCATCAGTGAAATAAATCAGTGAAAAGAATCTTTTGGCGTGAATCTAACATTTTTTTCAGCTGACAATGTTTCGGAGTTATAGTCAATTTATGATTCTGAAATCAGTGACAAGAATTCAGAGATTCAGATTAAATTCATGTTATACACAGTCAATTATCAGTAAATTCTCTCCACAGGTTTCTCAACACGTTTTTAGATCCGCTTAAAGAATTAATTTCACGACTCTTAATACAAACTAATTCTCGCAACGTTATTTATAGGTTGAATATACTTTTTAAAATATTTAAAAAAATTAATTTCATTATTAAATACATTCCTAGTATTTGCTAAAACATAGAAGTATTAATTAGAGACATAGAATGAGAACTGTTATCGCTGTTGGTACAGTAGTATCAGATAATATGCATGATGAAGGAAGCAATGGGAAATATTCGATAAAGGCAGCAGTTGATAAAGGCTTAGGGCGAAGGTATGAGGTAATGAATGCAGGTACAGTGCAGCAAGAATGCTTTGATGATACTAAAGTGTGACCATGGGATCATTTATGTAATTTAATCCGGGGTCACAGCCTCTATACGACGATCCGAGAAAAACTTCAGGAGATTTCAATTGATGACCGTCCCTAATACTACAATAATCCCTCCATGTATTTATTTAGAAATGCATTGTACAGACTGATTATGTTCGTAGAAAAATGCGACTCAGGATGCATTAGCTGTGAGTTCAGAGTGAGAGACATAAAAACCGACTCATCAGATAAAATTAAAATTATCCATCGGAAAACATGACTGAAATACAGTTTATGAATATAATATATTATTTTTAAAGAACGATGTCTTTCGAAATACTTTTATTGACAGTCAAAAATGTATGTTAAATTAATGGGGTGCCAGTTTATAATATAAACATCATAAATATAATTTTGCAAAATTTAAAATATGACACTCCCTTCAGTTTATTGCTAATTATTGTTTTTATACAAATTTAATTCTGTCACCATATTTTATCCGTTGTCTTTTATTAATTTTTCATTTTCGAATCAATACCTACTTTGGTGGCATTATATTTATAAATGTACAAATTTTTGTATGATGAATTTGATTTATAATTTAAATACTAAACTAAAACTTAAATAAAATATTTTGCAAAAAATGTGGGGAAGTACTTGTAGCATTTTTCTGCATGAAAAATATTTAATTTTACTCATATAGTCATTTTAATATTTCAAGCCTCAGAATTTTCTAATATATATTTGAGCTTAACATAACCGTCCTTTAATTTTGAGCATCAGAATTTTTTGAAAACCTCCAGTTTTTCTTTTTCTAAATATTATTGTGTTAATCCGACCTAAAGTAAAGCATATGAAGAATAAAACGATATTCCGTGAAAGTAAATTTTATTTTTGGCGAACGATGTTAAAAGTCTTTATGTAAAATATGCTTCGATTGCCTTTTGAAGATTGAAAGCAGTTCTATGAATATCCAAGAATTTATATTATTTCAACATTGTTATAGATTAGAAAAGGAAAGAAGTAAGAAATAGGTAAACTTTTGGAACAGAAGTATACATTATATATATTATATCTTTAGAGATATTACAGAATTCCTGGAATTATTAATTTTTAGATTCAAATTTAACTGAAAATCGCAGCTTTTATATTCAGATTGGCATAAATATATATTTGTTTAAACTTATACTCGTTCTCACAACACTATAGGCAAACAGAATATTCTGTTTGAATCGTAAAATTTTATTTTCCTTATCAATAAGTTTCTTTGATATACGAAAGTGTTTCGGAACCGGTTGGGGAAAAATATATTTTTTCATTAAAATTTTGTTAAAGGACGCCGTAAGGTCCTTGTATACAAAATTTGACGACGCAAGAATAAAGTAAATTTCTCGTGAATTGGAGGTGTATTAATTAGATCCTTATAGAAAACTAGTTTCATAATTATAAGATTATAAACTTTTACTTTTGATTAAATGACAATAAAATATTATTCATCGACAGGTACAGCAACTACTGATTTAACCGACGGAAGAAAATAATTATAGTCCTTGGGTGTTGATAGGGAAACACGTTATGTTAATAATTGTTACATATTGCAATCTATTTTACAGAAAAAGAATACATTTAAAACGTTTTTAATAGAAATAATGAAAGTATTCGGAAATTTTTTCAATTTTAAACGTAAAAGTGAAAAATTACACGTGCCATCTTCCTTGCAAGGAAAATACTAATTGCATGAGTATTTTACTATTTCTCATTGGAACATCGAGAATATTAGAATAAAATAATCCAACTTTAACTTCAATGACATTAAGCGAAAATTTCTACATATTTTTAAAATTGACTCCGTTTCACTATTTAAAGAGTAAGTGTAATGTTATTTAAAATATTTCATAATATTTTCAATATGTAAAATATTACAGTTTTTTATTTATTAGAATACAAGTTATTCTACTTCAAAATAAAATTTTTATATGTTACACATTTATTAAATTAGGCTACTCTTTTCTTAAAGTAATGTAATATTTCTTACCGGTTGAGCCCATAAGTCTATTTTGTATACATACTTTTATTGCAGATGTAAATATTCGTACATATGTACTATACATTTTATGACTTATTGTCTAAAATATTTACATTGATATGCTAAATTATTCATATTCGGATTTAATTAAAAATCTTTGTCTGAAATGTTCATTGTAAATTATAATTAGGTTTTCTATTGCAAATGAAACACAATTTGTTTTAGTCATTCGCCGTCGGGTTCTGTTCACCCTATAATAACACTTTTATCTATCCATCAATCTGACGAATAAATTAGATTGATGTGTAATTAAATTTTTAAGTTTGGTTACCTGAAAATGTTTGTAGGACATATAAAATATATCGAAGTAGATCCACGTAACCTTTACATCGGCACTATCAACACCTCCAAAGTAGGTTTCATTTGTGTATATCTAGCGTATATAAAACGTGATTAAATTTATTAATAACGCAAAAATACTTGTTAACTGCAAAGGAAGAATTTACGTAAAATGGGCTCTGTTATTGATCACAAAAATGTAAAAATTAAAATTGGAGGATATAATCTAGAATTTCTGGTTAGTGTAGAGCTACAATACAGTTAATATTAAAATTTAGCCACATAATTATTTTCTGACTATATATTTATTTAGGCGTTACAAATTTTATTCCATATACATTTTTTAGTTCTATTAAAAGACTTTATTGTTTATTTCTTTCTTGATCACTTTTAATGAGCAACCTTTTAATCCACGGGCCTTTTACAAAATATACTCCTCGTGATTAATATTTTTAAGTTAATTTTTCTGAACAAAATATCAGCTTCTCTCGGGAAGTAAACCAAAGCTCACTGCTTCATAAGATTTCCTCAGTAGTCATTAGGCGACATGGTCACGAGTACTAGGGTCAAATAATTAAACCACTTATGTTGTAGAAAGTTAGAACATAATTGCAAAATATTCTTGCATATTTCTGAACAGAGCTAACTTATTGTAACTTCTCGCTGTACTAAACAAATATCTTTCCTTAGATAAAGTATATATTTGAAAATTCGAAAATTTTGAATTAGTAGTTTAAAACCTTGTTGAAGTTTCTAGAGGTGACTGACTGTATCTATAAGGAGCTGAGTTAATAATGAAGAGAAGTAGTAAAATACTGAAAATTTTATTTCGTTGCAGACTAGAAATATTTAATATTATTTGATATATTTAGTTGTTACGTATAGACCTACCTTCGTACTATTGTCCAAGTAGTCGCAGGTTTTCCCAAGTCCATAATAATTAACTTCAGACATTAAATATATAAAACAAATTGAAAATGTAATACGTCTTAATTGACTTTTAACCCAGAGAGGACCAAATTAGGCCTTCAAACTACCTTACCGAATTTCATTGAAATGTATAGAATATTTACTGAGGTACTGCTTAAAAGCAGTAAATGGTTAATTGATATTCACCAACAATACGGGCCATAATATCACAGCGGTTCAAACCCACTACGATAGTTAAAATTGGGAAAACAAACAGATTTCCTCGTCTTAGTTTAGTTTCGAAATTCCTCAACGGACATTGGTCCCTTCATAACTGCAAAAAAATTATAGAAAATGAAACAGGCAAGTCAACTACTGACAGTTTTATCAAATGGTGTATGAAATTCATATTTTATATTATCTTTTTGTTAGGCATTTGTCAATTCTGCAATAAAATAAATCGATTAGGCTTCCGGGATTTCAAATCCAGATGAAATCATATTAGAAGATCGATAATAATAATGTTTCATACATATTTGTTAACTATTAGCATTGTTTTGTTAAATATGCTTCCATCATTCTTTTCTCAGAGCTTTAAATGCTCATGAATAAGAAACAGAAAACGTTTATTGACATTTGAAATTTGTTTGTAACTATATTTTTATCTTTTACAGTTAACGCACAGGCTTTTAGTTTTCCTCTTGTTGAGGGATTGAAAGTAGTTTCATCCAGACAGCGACAGAGGGCCTCATACGCCACCCATGGAAGTTTTTTGTTCCACCACGGTCAAGGCCGAAGCAGATGTTTGGTCATCCCCTTGCAAGAGTTCTATAGGTTTTAAGTCCGTCACGTGACCCAAGCGACGTCGAACATAGGAGGGGTTGGTCTGTATGGAGCCTCAGTTCACAGGAAAGTTAACGGTGATATGAAGATTATTAGAGCACATCCATCTCAGGAAAGGATTAACATTCTGCAGGGCGAAGGAGCGAGGCGATGTGACGTCACTGTTCCGCCCGAAAAAAACAAGGAATCACGTAAAAGAATAAAGGTCGGCATCGTAGTGTAGCTTTGCTCTATCTAAGGAGCACAAATAATCGTAGCTTTTGAGTAGGAAAAAAATACCCGTCTGTCCAAAAATGTAATTATTTTATTAATAATAACTAGAATAATAAATAGTATATTTTAACTATAATCTTCCCAAACATCTTAGAAATATATATATATAATAAATTATTGTAATGTAATGCCCAAGCCCAAAGCGTTTCTGTTTTTAAAATAGACGCAACAAATTTCTCCGCTGACTGAATGCTTATAAAATTAACCATTATTCTTTTATAAGAGAAGTAAATTAATTACAGTGCAAAATGGTGATAGAATTTTTATGCAAACCGTTTCCTTAGTCGCGGACATTGATAGTTCTGCTCGTAATATTACTGAAAGCCCTAAAAGTTCAGCATTATTGTTTATTTAACTTTAAATATTGATAATAATCACAGCAGTTGGGAGAATAAGCAAAAAATCAACATAATATATTGACATTTGTTTTTGTTATCCAATTTATGCGCTAAATGAAAAAAATTAATACTTACATAGCATTTTATATTTGTTTAGAGGTAATAGTTTTATTAAGGTACTAATTATGAATATTATATATATATATATATATCGTCTTACGTGCTCAAAAGATACATTTTTACATTTCATCAGATCTTTATGAAAACACGAAAAGAGCCAATGGCGTTAATTTTAAAATTTTTGAACAGGGTATGCTTAAAAGAAATTATTTTAAGTGTTTCTGTATTGTGTCACCAAAATTTGTTTGTAAGTCACAATAAAATAATTAAAAGCTCCTTAGTATCAAAATTTAATTTCTAAATAAAAAATATTAAGAGCTTTGTCCACCTGTTGCCTGATTCGACTAATTTTCTAAAACAGCATTTTTAGTCTTCCGTGCGGAAATCGTCAAAATCTTAATAATGCTATATTATATATTTATATATATATGCAAGAAATTTCCTGGTTTCGGAACTACAAATATTTATGACACTTGTTTTGGATTATTTTATTGCAAATAATAAACAGCTTTTAGTGAAATAATATAGAATAATAATATCATATACCAGTTATATTAAATATTTAATTTTGGGAAAAAATTATTTTTAAATACTTATAACAAAAATGAGTGCTAGATAATAAATATAATTGTCTTAAACTATAATCTTTCTTTTAATAATTATGTTTATAACCGTTAAAACCCTAATCTGAATAACAAAAAGAAAAAACTCCTCCAAAGAAAATGGAGGAATTAAAATCCTGTATATAATACAAAATATCCTTTTATTTAATAATATATATAATATCAATCGAATATTGAATCATTTGTTTATTTTTTCAAGAAGGAAGCATATTTTCATAGTAAGCGATATTTTCGGCATGTATCAGTCCCAGCTTGCACAAAGTATCTCAATTAGTTTTAATTCTGCTGTGTAATACAGCCAGTTAGGCCAAATCAAGAACAGGCAGGAATGTAACTACATTGTGGCGTCTTGTCGAAGCACATTGGCAGCTTCAATTTACCTTTGATGAAAAATTAATTTCCCGCATTGTTTTGACACATACCTCAAACATTCACGTTGACTGAATGGGCGGTTCTGTTTTTCTCTCTCTCTCGCACGAACACACATGCAGATGTAAATATTCTACTGGTGGCGGGGATAATTGAGAAGAACAAAATTACAAAAATTATATGCGTTCCGGAGGAAAAAGTAAATAGAAAATAATTTTCATGAATATACTATAGTGCTTAAAGAGCAAAAAATATTATGTACTGCAATCGTGTTTGTGTGTAGCGACAATTAAAATTTGATTGTATTAACGACAGTGACGATTATATTTCCTTACAACAAACAATACTACTATTCATACTATACTAGAACATCAAATTTAAAATGTTTTCAAACCAATCTGATGCAAATAAATCAAATTATGTACTCAGTACGTTAAATTATGGTTAAATAGCTGTCTCGTAGTATTCACTCTGAATAAATTGTGTTCAGTATAGTTTATTGAAACAATTAATGCGGTAACCCAACCATTTTAATTGAAGATGGAATGCAGACTGTGGATCAAATTTTATGGAGTACGTAGTCTGGTAAATTATAGCTACAATTTGTTTATCATAAATATTTTGAAAAACGGCAGAATAACTGAAGGGGACTACGTGTAAGAAACCTCTGGGTCATATGTCAATTCTCTACAACTCCGAAGGAAATCAGCCTCGCAGTTGCTAATTTTGTACATTATATTCATTACTACTTGTTTGATAAACCAATATAGTCTTCCTGTATAAAATATTTATTTTATATCATTCCTTCATTGATAATCACAGTAACTTTCGGCCTCTTGGGCCTCATTCATCTGTTTCTATAAAATTATTTTTGTAAATTATACACTAGTCATTAAATTATTAAATATATTTAGATTTTTTTAATTTTCTTTAAAACTATAAAAATAATTTTTACAATCAAATGTAGAAAATCTATTTACCTTAAGGTGTAATTTTTTTAAATACTTTTTAAATTTTCATAGAAAATAAAAATATAATGAATAATTTAATGTACGAAAAGTATTTTGTAGACACAGATGAATTGAAACTTCACGATGTTTATATTGCAACGAACACCATGAGTTGTAAATTTTTTAAGGTTAAAAAAAATTGAAATATTGTTAATATATTAAATAAATTATTGACTAATGTACAGTGTACAATTTTTTTTGTAGAAACAGATGAATATGGCCAAAGAGGCCGAAAGCTTCCGTGACTATCAGTGAAGAAATAATTTAAAAGAAATATTTTATACAAGAGGAGTATATTAGTAGACCAATAAAATAGTAAACCTAGATGTTTTGGTGTAAACATTCATTAGCATTTAAAGTACCGCTTAAAATTATGATAGAAGCGTCCTTTAAGATTAAAATAAAGATGCTTATTATTGATTTGATTTTACATTTTGTTATTATTATAGTTCCAGCATATAACTAACAGCGGATCAACAAAATAATATATACACTGTGAATGTAATAATACTTGTATTTTGGCACATTTTTACGTACTGTAATTAGATGTCACGTTTTTGAATTATTATTTACTGGGAAAAATGATATTATATTATATATTTTCATTGCTTCTAGACATCAGTTAAATCAAGTCAAAACTTTCATAAGTACATAGAATCGTCGGAAATTAGTTCTTCTTTGGGTCGTACTGTGTGTTTCTTCTGTTACTATTGTGGAATAATATCGTATTTTCGGCATTGCTGATTATTGCGTCATATTAATGTGGTCAACTATAACAGTGTTAATCACCTATAAGTGAATAATACTTTGTATATGCAGCAGTTCGTTTCATAATCTATGTTTGTTCTGCTATGTTTTTGATTTTTCTTCTTCCTGTGGTTCTATTGTTTCCCAAGTTCTATTGTAATATTTACGATCAATAGCTATGAGTCGTTTCATCTTTAATAGCTATATTTATTCATTATTCGGCGTAATTACTCACAATACTTAGTTAAAACGTAATTATGTGAACTGTAATTAAATAAAGTTTTCTTGGTAATTTTGAGATTTCTCATTAAGTAGTAAAAACTGACTGCCGGAACGAAATATTCTTTAATTGCGTGTCAAGTTATAATAATTTATTCAACTAATTTTTCATAATTCCATTCACACTATTCAAATGCACGTAGTAACATTTAGGAACGTTTAATATAATAATTCGTACCGCCGTGCAGAATAGGAGTTGCGTTGAAAACTATTAAATTACCCCGGAAATACTTCAATGAAATCGCCAGTATGAATGCGTAGTTGAATTTTGTTTGAATAAATCACCCTATGAAATAACTTTTTTTGATGCTGAAAATCTAATTTCCTATTCTGAACTAGGCCTATTACGTATTTTATCGGTCTGCTATACGGAAACTTACTGGCCTACTATTTAAGTGAATGAGCGTTCGGTGAAGAGAGTGCTGATATTTTCAGTTTCATAATAAAATTAAACAACATATTTTAATACTTAATTTTGAAAATCTGGAGATTTCCGCGTATTGCCATAATTACCACTACAAAAAAATTATAATTGTTTTAATCACATTTTCAATTCAACAAGAATCCCGTGTATAAGGACTTTTGACAACACTAATTCTCACTAATCAAAATAGATAGTGTAATTTTGTTTTTGTAAATATACAAATATGTTCAGCAATTATATACATATATATTTATTATTGGGTTGCGTAATGTCGCATCAACATATACAGTTCTTGGCTAATGTAAATGTAAACAATAAATAGTAGACATATATAACAATTTTACTGCCCCATTGTCGATGGTTGCTGGATTATTTCTGGTAATGAAGCTTACGGTTTAATAACCTTGTGTTGGTGAGGAACTCAGGCAGGCCTTTTTCTGTTGAGGTAAATATACCAATATTTGGAAAAACTCAAAAGATTTTTAAAATGAAATATTTTAGAAATTTATTAATAAGCTTTCGTGAATATCGATGCGGGTAGAATATAAAAATATTAATGAATCACATATCAGTCATATTAATTTTAAAATTGAATCAAAGCACTGCGTAAATGAAATAGATGAAATGTTTTTGCTAGTCTGCTTTTAAATGAATGTTTTTCAGAAAATATTCCTTTTTGTAAAAGACTAGAGATACGTCGATAGCTTCAATAAATTAATTACACAAAAGTCACATAACAAACGTAATTCACTTAAATTTAATTTACATTTGAGATTGACCATTGTTTATAAATGTAGTAAAAACCGTTTTTGTGATTTGTAAATTGTTTGTTATTCGTTAATGGAATATCAGGAACAAAGTTATCAGACGCTAAAATCGGAATGGATAAGTTCTGTTTCACGGTCTATGGATGCGGGTAAATTTGAAGCTATTCATGTGTCTTAGAAAAATACAGATAATTTGGCTCCGGCCTATTTCTTAATTTGCAAAACATGAATACAAACCTCATTCATTAAGAATAATGAAATGTACGTAGTACTTTTTCACTCAAGTTTCCTGTTTGCATAAATATTTGGAAGATTTACTAATTTCATTTTTTTTGGACGAGTTATGTGAGAGTTGAAGTTGGATATAAATTATATATTTATAATGTAAGTATCTTTGACAACATGGGGGCGCGAGGAAAAGTATTTTAACTTTTCAGTAATCTCGTTAGTTTTTCTGTAATAACCTTGAATTCTTTTTTGTGATAATAAATTAAAATTGTGATAGGATGAAATAAGCGTTCTTCAGTGTATCAGTCTCGTATATATATATATATGTATGTGGGTGTGTAGAATAATACTATCAGACCTTTTTGAATGATAAATTTAAATTATTTTACTAACGACATAAGAAGGGTTGCAAAAGAAATTTGTTTTGCAATGCCCCGTCAAAAATTCTTACCGCAAGTTGTTGGTTTTCGTAAGATAACAGCAGAATAATTGTATTATTGTTCGAATAATTGAATTACATACATTTAATTTCGTAAAATTGGAAAAATGTCTTTTTATTTGTGGTATTTCGCACTAGTTGACGGGTAAAGATAGAAGTGTTAAAGACCCGAAAATTATAACAATAAGTTTGACGTAGCAGTTAATTAACAAATATTTGATAATTATAAACGTTATTCTTGAATTATACAGATTTTCGTATTTCTCCAGAATTATCAAGATTAGTATCAGCTAGAATAGGCGGAATTTTTGGCTTTATTCCAAGGTTAATTTTTATCGCCCGAAGATACGTTTCTTCATTATTCATAAGGCTCAGAAGAACTTTCTATAATTTGTAAGCGTTACATTCAGCCGCTCTTGAAAATCATCTTGTTGTATTCAGTATTAGCTGTCAGCGAAAACGTGGCGTAATTGGGTGTGTTATGTCAAAAAATAACACGCTTTACAAGGACAATTTATGTTTACATATGACAATATCCGTTATTATTTGAACGAAAACTATAATGAAATTGACAGTATATTGTAGTATGAATCACCGATACACATCTTTGAAGGTAACAATATCAGTTTGAATAATTTGACGAGAGGAATAGTAAATATAAATACATGAAAAGTAGGATTTTTAAGGTTTACTTAGATTGGTGTGGAATTGGACGCTGGTATTTTCTTCCGAAAATAGGTTTTGCATCGTTCTTCATTTTGAGAAACCTACAATCCAACATTTGCAAGCTTCTATTTTCACTTGTCTACTCGACTTTTTGCCTAAGCTTCTCCATAATTTCATATTCCAGTTATTCTAGTCCAACTACAGAGAAATGTCACAGACAATTATTCATATTTCGAACTTCTCAAGGCAAGATTATTTGGGACTGTTATGTTTTTATTTACATATTTATTTTCAAATTTCAAGGGAAAATGTTTTGATGGTTCGAAATATTTTTATTCATACAAAAAAACTTTTTATCTTTACGATTATCAGTTAGTACAATAATTGCTCTAGTACATACAATATTAAAATAATGAATAAGTTAAAATTTATAATTCATTACCAACATATTTTTAATATTTCCACAAATAAATAATAATTTTAAAACATTATCTTTTCATTCAGAGGGAGTTCGAATAAATGTTTCTTCCTGACAATTAAATACACAGTAAATGATTTACGGCTTCATTTTTATGGCCGAAGACGTGATGGAGTGAGTTTCCATGTACAGCTAAATTTTTGCCTAAAGAAGTCTGAAAGGAAAGACGGAACGCTGTAATGTTTAATATTCAAATTTCAAAAAACTGACAAAGAGGCTGATTTAACTCTTTTATTTCATTTTCCTATTTGAGTCAGTTTTATCACATTTCTGCAGTTTTCTTGTAAAATAAACTAAAAATTAATGCAACGAGGGTTTGACATTTTTGGACCAATGATTTCTAACTAAATTCGTACCTGTGGCTTTGCCTGTGTAGAAACGTTTCTCTGATTTTGTTCTTTCTCATAAATTTTTTCATCTTTTCGTGTAATTCAGTGCATACTTAAAACATTTTTGAGAAGTTTCAGTATATTTCGTTTTGTATTACAGATATTTGTTATAAAAATGTGAGCTTTGAATGACAAAAAGCAGATTGTGTTTAAATAATTTGCTTCCATTACCAAATTAAACGTAATTTATTCAGTAACCTTGGTGGCACTTACTCCCGTATTCATTTAGCAAAACCAACCTTAGATGAGGAAATTATAATATTTCTTGTACACATAGGAAATTAAGTAAAATAATAGTTATCATTATCATGTGATATATTACTTTTTCTGCGGCCGTGAACTGCTGTTTTGCCAGAGTTGGACGAAAATTTGTATAAAATATTTTTAATGAAAGTGTCGTTTAGTGTCATTTCCTGTTCTTCATTGATGTACATAATGCAAATTATCAGTACTTTAAATTTAACAAATTCAACATTTCCATTATACATACATGCGAATTTCATTGGTAAAGTCGGGGTGTTTTTTTATTTCTTTTGTTGATTTTTAACGTGAATATTTAAGTGTTTATATATCTTATACAATGGGAAATACGGAAATGTTGATTTGAAAAAAAAATTGTTCAAAAGAGACTGTGAATTAAATAAGTTACATAAAAATCTACACTTTTAAACCCCTCATTTTTTTATTTGCAAGAAACAACAAACAGTGAAAATGTAGAGCTCGTACGGTTTTTGTAATGATTGTACATATGTTAACCTTGGTGTTTCTTATTTATTTGCAATTGATTATGCCGGTAAAAGGCAAAAGCTTCTGTTTAGTAATATTTGACTGTTTCCTGTTTCTTGCAAATAAAATATTCAGGACTGTTTAAAGCGGTCGATTTTTATTTAAATTTTTGATGTAACAAATGAACTTCATAAAACGCTATTTTCCTTGAAACAGTAAAAAATTATCATGCTTCATACTTGAAAGCGTAAATTATGAGAAATTTATATGCGTAATTAGATTTAGAGGATATTTATAGAGAATTCAGTTTTAATCCACTGAAAAATCAGAGTTATTGTTCAGAAATGATGTGAAAAACATCCAGTTCTTATTTCATGGAACAGCATCAGCTATATTAACAGATGTCATACAGTTCATATTTTCGGGCTCTTTTTTTGCCATTAAACACGCAAAAAGTAAGTTTTAAATAAGTGCATTGAATAAATGAGTAAAATTAATTATAAAGAGTGCTGGTTTAAGACACTATGCAGTTCAATACTATAATACTTTTTTCCGAAGTTTCTGATTCAGGTATAGCTACAACGCGCATATGTTATGTTTGATATTGTATTATACATGTATATTAGCTAAATATATTCTTTATTAATACATACGAGCCTTACAATTATTATTATTATTCACATAATGCTTAATTACACTGCTACATTACAAATGCACATAAAAGTTTGTTGCTTTCAATCAACGCTTGACCAATTAACAGTCTGTGTTGCAGTGTGTAGTTTTCTTAGTATTTAATTGAGGTATTCTAAGTTTAAAGATTATAACCAATCAGCAAAACAATTATGACTGTGAGATTTCGATTATCTACGCTTAAATAAGAAATTAGAACGAGATTTGTCGTCAAAGCAATATTTTAAAATGATAAATAGTTGAAAATAGTCAGTTAAACCTTAAATGCTCTGATAAAATTCTATTATGATTCGCGTGACACGCCGGAAGCGCAATTATAAGCACACACGCATATTCATAATATATATTAAATAAAGCTGTAACAGCCCAATTGAATTTTTCAGATACAATACAATTTATATTACACTACTAAAGTAAATATTCAAAAGAATTATGTATATGGTGTCAGTGCGGAGCGGGATACCCTATATTTTTTTTACTGGATAGTGCTGGGGATTAGCAAATAGGGGTGAAACATTGTATCTGCTCAAGGAAGGAATACTGGCGTATAAATTCGTAAAATGTCTTTAGGTGTATATAAGTCACTCATAATGCTTGTCGTAAGGCTCGACGAGAAATCTTAAACTGGGACTAGCGTGCGGGGCGGAACGGGACACTACTGTACAAGGCAAAATGTTACGTACTGCTCAAGAAAAACAGGAAAACTGGCAGACCATATAAGAATGAGTTACAGGATGTTGTACCCCAAAAAAGAATCTATTACAGAAAGAAAAGGAACGAAAAATGGGGAAAATATTAGCAAAGACTGTGCAGTTGCAAAAAAATCTCTTTGCGAAAGAAAAAATTGATAAACAAATCAACCGTACGCTAAATAAGTATAAGAAAGAAAGCACAAAAGGTGTTCTGATTATTCTTAAATTAAATTAAATTTTATTGCACTAATTATAAATACAGAAAATACTATCAACCAGAACGGGAAATTTGTTTCTTTTTACAAATTTATCTATAATCTGCATTCGTTGTTTTAAGTTATTTTGACTTTATTTAAGAAAGTTATAGAATAGGCTAATGTTTTATACTTTTATGAAGTAATATTTCTTTTTATATAATTTTACAAAATAGTTTTAACATTATGTGTCCTCTTCCACTCCGACATGATTTTAAAATTTCATTTTCTAAGTGTTATTTGCATCAATACGTAATTTTAAACGTTTCAGAATAATCTTTAATTTGTCATCTATGCATAGGAAGGAAAATAGAGGAAAATTGTTCCCGACACACGTTTACCCGAAATCTCTTGTACGTACAAGTCTCACAAACGTTTTTCAAGTTGTAATCATACATAATAATCAAGGCTAAGAAGGCAGTGGAATATAAAATGGTCTAATTGTCATAGATAATGTAAAGGAAGATTAATGGTTCATAAATTGTCAGCATTGTAGTGAAGCAGATACAATAGTTTACGGGAAAAGCAGCAAGCGTTATCATATTTACATTGTGAAAATTAAATTGTATGTTTTCAACAATAGAAAAACAGATAGCAGAAACCAGTTTTTTTTGCAATTTGTCGAAGCATATATTTTCTGAGTCAATCTTCTTAATTTTCTTTTCTATTCTCATTTCTTTCGAGATGAATCAGGATGTTGGAAGAAAACTAAAATTTGGCGTCGGCCATAGGAAGAAAAACGTTGGAAACGAGAATGAACGAACGGTTGTGGACTTGTGCTAACCTCAGGGAGAGGGGAGAATAGTTCAGGGAGTGGGGATGACTCGCGAAACCTGTGCTGGCTGCTAATAGGTGGTGCTGCAGTAGCGACTTGGTCGTACCGATGAACACAGCTCCAAAAAGGAACTAAACATGTTCCAAAGGGAGAAAAAGCGCATTCACACTAAAAGGCGAAGGAAGACGGATAGACGATTTACTAAAAATATCCCGATAAAATAGTAACAAAACTTAAGCATAATTCCTCCATTTCCTCGAGACTAATGTACCACTACTTCTATTTAGAATCAACAGACAATTCTTTTCTCAAGACAAGAAAAGGATTTCCACTCAAGCACATTTTATCATGTGCCACTGAAATAATACATTTCCGCACTATACATTATGTTTAATTAAGGATACCATCCTGAGTACGTCTTTGCTAAATTACTCAAATATACATGGTATATCAATGGAAATTTATGTCACTTTGTATAATGTATAATAATTTTTCACACACACACAAACATAAGCTGAATATTATTTTTATTTCATCTATATTATTCTTAATTTGGAATTCAATTACGTATTACACAAATATTTAAATACATAGTCACACACTGTCCGTTTTCATTATGTCATTGCAGTATCTATTAGCACCACAACCTGTAAATTTTCTCTTGCATTAAGTGAACTACATTTAATATTGAATAATTTAATCACATGCTACATGATAACCTAATTGTCAGAGGAATCTCTTAATTTGCGAACAAAAATTGCACAAGTATTCATTTTAATAGAATGCAGTCCTACATGTGTAGAGGTATAATATAAATAAAAATTTTCTGGTTTATTTATTTGAACCGCATCACGATATGGAACCTTGAGGAGTGTGACAGTTAAAACATTTGTTCTTATTCATGCAAAAATTTGCACCCGTGGAACCGTTTAAAACAATTTAATACCGAAAAACTTAGAGAAACACTCATTAAAATTATCTCAGATCACGGCAAACATGGTGTGAGACCATCTTTCCAACTCACGCATCACCCTTTACTGTATTTAAACACATATTTTCCATTCTTTCACTCGCAATAAAACAGCGCACGACCTGCCCAGTGGACAGCGGTTCAATACTAGAGCGCATTTTAAAATGGCCGACTACAGACAGAAAGACGCGATGAAAAATTTTCAGATCAAAGCGTCTGCTTTTTCTGTATGTTATTTTTAAATATTTGATGCGAAATTTTAGCGTTGTTTTAATAGGAGAGAAGGTGAGACTAGGTTCACGTTAAGAAGGGAAAACTGTTGCAGTTTTTCACAAAAAAAATTAGTAGTAGTATATAAATGCGCAGAAAAATAGTCACAACATAACCTTCAAGGTGGTTGTCATTTATGTATGTCGTAATCGTTTATAGACTGAATAGTTGTCAATTGCGGATGGTACTCCGTCACATCATATTTTATTGTTTACTTTAAATATTAATTTTCTGGGATCACTTTTATCGCAAGAGTCTTTGAAAAATTGTTACATTATACTTAAGCAGGTCTTGAAACTGATAGTTCTTGAATTAGTGTCCTTTAAATACGTTATAATAATTTTAAAATTTATTTATTTATTTTTAAGTAAAACAATGGTTTCAGCTTATATTGAATATTAAAATTAGCATTGTATACATTTAAATTGATATTATTGATTTATTGTTGTTTTTATAGTGTCAATTCTGCAGAATATTGATTATACTTTCACCATCTCCAATGGTATGTTTCTGTGAGTACGAATAATTCATTTCGGTATGCTTTGATAAGTTGAAAACAGGTGAATATATTTCCGTAAATATATAGAAATACGTTGCTATTATGAATTTAGGATTACTGTTATTTTCAAATTTATTTTGTGCTTGTACTGGAGATACAACTCGACATAGATTCAGATATATTTATTTTTTTAACTTGGATGAAAGAAAGTAGAACATTGAATGAATTGAAATCATTGTCGTAACATAACCTGAAAGCTGACAGAGTTTAGTATGCAATGATGGTTATCGTAGGTGAGTAGTGACTATTCTCCACGTGACAGACACATCGATTATAGCAGTGGTTAGCCCCCCTCCCCTCTTCCGCCCTCCCCATCCCCATCAGCATCCCCCACTGGATAGTTGTTCGATACCCCGCGGCGGCTATTAGTAAATATCACTTGGGAAAGAGCACGTGACCGGCACGGAATCGATCGGGTCATGGCTGTTCGGGAGGCGTAGAGAATGGCTTAAGATGATGATCCTCTTACCTGTAGGCGTGGAAGTGTGGAGGCCAGGACCCTCTTGGCGCGAGACTGCCGAGGCACTCGGGGCGCTCAGGAGCAGGAACAGGCGAGAAGGGATGCGCAGCAGACTGCGCACAGGGGCCAAGACGCGCTCTCGTCTTGGACGACGCCTTGCACCTTGCCCTAGGACCGGTTCCTGCAGAGTGCAGACCCTTTCCCCACACAACGTGCAGCTCGCGCACTGCCTCATCAACTGCTTCGGGCTAGTAAAATCTTAAGAAATAGGGATATTCAGCCATCTTAGCTGACTCCTCTTTTGTCTAACAAGTACATATACTTGCGCCTTTCAAATCCTTACACTCTGAAGCTGTGAATTACTCTTATTTTCATAATTAGGTCAAATAATTCCTAAGAAATATAGGTTAGTGGAAAAATTATAAATCCCGGTGGTAGTTTTTAGACGAAATATTTAATACAGAAACAAATAAACCCTCATCACGCAACAACACTATCTTAATGCTTCACTTTCCTAAACATATTCACTGAACATTATCATAATATACATTTCAAATAAAATAAAGATAACATCAACCTAGAAACGGTCTCAAAAATTTATTATTTATATATCCATCAGTAGTAGTCACACGGCAACACTATTGCCAGAAAATACCACTTTTATCGTTTAATGCATAAGAATCATAAATTGCTTTATTATATATAACTGACGTTAAATTTAAATTTTTCAAATATATATATTATTATTAACAGAAAATGTCACTTATCGTTTAATGCAGAAGTCATAATTTTTTATAATATATATAACACGTTAAATTTAAGCTTCTTAAATATGGATACAGGACCGAAAATGTGTCTAGTTCTTGTAACGCCATCGGACTATTCAGCTAAATTAAATATTTATTTCTGGGAAGAAAATCTGACGAAGACATAAAAATATGCCGAAACGTTCTTGTTATTAATTGAATTTGAAAAGTAAAGTCTGTAAAAGGCCAAAAATTGTTTCAATTATGTATAACGTGCCGTTAAGTTTTAAATTTTTTAATATGGGTAGAGATCCAAGAAATGTGTCTAGTTCTTCTAAAGGCATCGTATTCTTCAGCTAAATTAAATATTTCGTCTATGAGAAGAAAATCTGAACGAATGCCGAAACGTTATTAAAAAAATAGAAATATACAGATTATAAAAGTTTATAAATTGTTTTTATTATGTATAATGTGTAGCGTTAAATTTAAACTTTTTAAACATGGGTACATGACTGATAACTGTGTTTAGTTTTTCTAAAGCCATCGTATTCTTCAGCTAACCTAAATATTTCCTCTATGGGAGGAAAGCCTGAAAAATGCACGAAAATATGCAAAAACTTTGTTCTAATTAATTAAAATATACAGTCTGTAAAATTCCATAAATTGTTTTTACCATTAAAAAAATAATTTGTATACGTCATAGCAGTTACAAGGTTAATGATTATTTTGATTTCCCATGATAAATTATTAAAATATTGAGCATAAGTACCCAGGTCAGTATACCGTCACAATTGTAAAATCGTTTTAAAATTCTATAAGTACTCAATAAAAGAGTTTTATAACTTTTTTTAAAAAAACAGACAACTGTTACAGATAGGAAACAAATCACGGAAGGACATGAGGAAGAAGCAGAAAAGCCATATTCAAATGGGATAATGGTGTCATAGATCAAGAATCAAAACCATACTAAAGAAGCTTCATAGCTAAAAGATTTTGGAAAGATTTGTTTGCAAAGCTGTTTCTATTACTCGTAACTATTAATCATTAAATGTTCTTAATTTAACAATTGGGGCAGTCAAGACATGCGTGACACTGTACAAATTTACTAAGCTTAAGCTTATTTTAATACACTTACTGTTAATGATGAGGCACTGTGTGTATGAAAACTAAATTCGGCAAATAACATGAATATGAAATGCTGCCGAATGCTAATTAATATGCTCTATATACAATAAAGATGTTTTTACGACACAGTTCTGGTTGTTGTTCTGCATTCTACATCACCAACTGTCTAATTTATCAAATTATCAACACCAATCACACTATCTATAGGGAAGATTTCCATATTTCAAATATAGTTAGTGCTTAAAAATCCGGATCATCTTCTGAAATTTTATTTTTCAAACATATATATTGTAAATGTTAAAGCCAAGGTATATTCTACAAAAAATATTTACAATATTATAATCCCGGATTAATGAACATGTATATTCAAAAATTAATCTAAAACTCTTTTGTCGCAATGGCTTATTTTGGAAAATTAATTAAATATAGGGGTTTTTCAACAAGGGCGGGTCGATGTTCAAATTCTAAAGTGGAATAAAGAAAGCTGTGTGTAAAGTATTAACGCAACTCTTTGTTACTTGAAAGAGTATACACTGGCTTTTCAAATAAAAAATAATTTCTTTAAGACCTCACATGCAGTTCTTTGATTCCACTTCAACATCGACCCGCTCTTATTGAAAACCCAAAGTAATTTAAGTTTTAACAATATATGAAAATTTGTATTATCTCTATAAATTAATATTCGACGCCTGATGAGAATGCATATAAGGAACTAAAGATACATTTATAATTAAAGTTCATTTCAATATTTACCTTATTTTCCCAGATAACTATTTCGCTTTTTAAGAAAACGTTAAATTGTTGTGAATGAATACAATAATCAATTATAATTATGCAATACACCGATTCAAAGGTTGCCTCGAGCGAGGAAGGATGCGGAAAGCAAGAAGTCCCATATACCTGTTCTAACAGGTATAAGGGTTAAAGGTATTAAGTGTACAGGCATCGCACAAGGGCCTCAAAATACATGCCATCATTGCACGCCATTATTTTTGTCACACACATATAGAAGTTTCGGGTTTGTTTTTAATATTACTTGCATAGTTTTTATCAAATATTAATGAGTTTTCTAAATTATTTTACAAATTTATACTGAGAAAATATGTATTATTTCAGACTTAAAGTATTTTTCGTTAAGTATTATAGGTATATGTATATATTATGAGAAGTAAAACTCATTTGCCACCAGAAGTGCATGTCTTAATTTCAAGTCATTATCGGTCACTAATGATGAATCCTTTCTTTCAGTCGATCATGTATGTTGTCGGATGACATCTCTCGTACTGTTCCCACTGTCCAATTTTATTCAGTTCTTCTTCTTCTCCTACTTTTCCCCCTTTACAGGTTTGCTGTCATCAATTTCCATTTCTGTCTGTCGTTCCAATCTCCAAATTCCTCACTTCCATTATGGTTTTCACATGGGTTTTCCACCTTAATCTGGGTCTGCCCCGTTTATTTTTTCCAGGAGGTGACCATTGGTATATTTCTTTTGGTCATCTTTCGTTTTCCATTCTTTGTACATGACCATACCATTTAAGGGTTTGATTTTCAATCCTTTTAACAACGGAAGTAGTTACGTTAATTTCCTTCCAAAGGAGCTCATTTCTAATTTTATCCTGTCTTGTTTTTTGAAGACTTCTCAGATAATCTAATTCTACTGTACTATTTTTTTGTAATTCTGTCAGGGGCAACGTTTCACTTCCATAACACAGAATGCTCTGTGTTATGCTCTTATAGATTTTGATTTTTGTTTCCTTTGTTAAATTTTTTGTTCCAAATTATTCCGTGTAGTCTTGGTAGCATTCATTGCCATTGCAATTTTAGTTTGTATATCTCTCTCACATGTTTCTACATTTGTAATTATTGACCCCAAGATTTTAAAAATTCACATTTTTTTATTTTTCCTGTTTCGAGTGTTATGTCTTCCCCGCCTTTCCCTAGACACATGTATTCTGTCTTCTGCAAATTTGTCATGTATGTTATGCCCTCTTCATCTCCTGCAAATATTACCTGATCATTGGCGAACAACAGTAGTGTCCTCATTTTATTAAATAATGTGCACTTTTCAATTGCTACCTTGCTTTCACTTGAACTAAGACTAGGCTGCGAGTATTAAATATTCACGTGAACGACCCATCCCATCGTTCCAGACTAATTTTATAGTCAACAATATGTTGTTAGCCGGCCACTGTGGTCTAGTGGCTAGCGTCGCAGCTTCGTACCACAGAGGTCCCGGATTCGATTCCTGGCAAGGGCTTGGCGGATTATGTGCGTCTTTGTGTTCCCAAATTGAGTAACCCTTACAATGATGATAAGATCCCCAAAAATGGTGAAGTAGTCACTAATGACCTCAGCGGATGATGCGACTTAAAATGAACTATTAATAAAAATAAGTTGTTTCCTTTGTAGACAACATTGTCATTAATTTGTATCAGCCTTTAAAATACTCGTAGGTTGACTATAAAATATATCATTGCCATTTTAAGATTAAGTAAACTACTACCAGAAATCTAAGACTATAAATGCAACATATTTGATTTTATTCGCTACATTTTTGCTGTTTGAATTTCGTTGATTGTGTAATATCAACTTCTAAATACATCGTGTTCCTTTACCAGTTTCAATTTGTTAATATAAATAGAGATTATATATTGTAGCGGATTCCGCGTTCCTCCGTATTCGAGGATTTCTTAATTCCTTTAGGTCGCCAGGTATTTTTTACAAAAAATACCAAAAGATGATTTTAATAGTTTTAATTCCAATCAAAGCATGAGAAAAAATTATATCTGCAGGGCGTGGTCATTCTCTCGTCGTCTCGCCGACACAACCTGCTCCTTCCACTACCCCATGACGACTCCCCAAAGTCTCGCCAGACTACATTGTTGGCCCAAGTTGCGTCAGTTCCTCAACAATTGCAACTCGCAAGCTGGCCTGCATTTTTAAGTGTAACTTTTCATGTTACAATATATACTTTAAGGAAAAATGTTATTGACCTATAATTACTGTGTCGCATTCTTACTTAATTGTGATTTTAATTCCTTGGTTCTTTTATTTCCCTTACTTTACAATGTTTTTTAGTTTCCGGATTCACTAAGTGTCAATAGCTTCCGTCTACGGCATCGCATTGTATATTTGCTGTGTCCTATCTCTCGAATGAAATATTTCCTTAATGATTTTGTGACACCTTCAATGTATTAAAGCTATTGTCGGAACACAATTCGTTTTCTACCTACATCACACATATTTGACTTATTATCTGTATCGAACGTATCATTAGTTCAATTTCCTTAAACTGCCGCTAGTAAAAGTCTTATAAACGACGTTGCAGTGTGAATCGTTCAAAGTACTTCATAGTGGGAGGATTGGAAGTAAAGTATTCTACTGACGGAGAGAGGACTAACCTGGATTTGAAGTTAATTAACAATGGTAAGCTAATATAATTATTCAGTTTCTTCGGGTATTCCATTATCTGAGTAAAAGAAAGAGAGAAAGGTAGATGAGAAGCGAACTAAAGAGAAGGATATCAGAGAAGAAAACCCAACAAAGTTAGGTGAAGAATGATAGTAGAGAAACAAACAAGAGAGAAGGATATCAGAGAAGACAGTGAAATCAATGGTTTTTATACGGTATGAAAAAATGAGAAATTATGGTGTAGATTTTACAAAATTAAATCGATAAAATTAGCAACTTGACAGTTACAATGACAAACCAGAGACGAGTAATTACTATGAGGAAATATTTTTAAAGTTGTGACTTGAGAAAACTGTGCTGAATGAAGTAAATTTTCGTAAAATGGATATTTTTAATAAAATAAAAGGACAACCTTTCTGTACGTATTTAGATCATTTTCAGGTTCCTTCTGCGAAGAAATTGTGGTTTCATAAAAAATTATTTCTCATGAATACAGTTAAAGCCAGGATAGTATCAAGTAGAGAATCACAGTTGCCAACACATGTTAAGACAATCACATATAGTATATTTATTTACCCATTTCACAAATTTTTCAAGTTTTTAAAATTCTTCGAGGCTCCTCTGGCTAACACTTGAACAGTCATGATAATGAAACAGAAAAACCTCCAGTTTTTTTATCTGTTTTTTAAGTATGTGCAGTCAGACCCTGAGACTTTCGAGCGTATCTCTGAAACCGCTGTAGGCGCCTCACTGACATCTACAAGGGCAAACAATTATCAAAATTAATAATTATAAGAAATTTTTAAGTGAATAATTCACTATAAATATTACTTATTATTATAGTTGGATTTTTGCGAGTTAAGAATGTTCTCATTTGTTTTATATGCGCTACTACCGATAAATTTCGTTAAAAAAAATTTTCTACATCTTGAGTTTCCACAATTTTTCTATTAAATTCATGATTTACAAGTAGAGTTATTGTTAAAAGTTTTGTAATTAGTTTTAAGTTATTTCAATCTAATTTCTATTTCATGTTGTATATGGGCCCATTGCAGCTAATATATATTACGTTATGTTGTTTTTATTCATCAATTTTATATTCCCTATTTAAATGCTGTTGTTAATACTTAACAGCTTAGACTATTAAGTTCTTCATAAGTTTTCGGTAACACCATGTACGTTTTTTTAACATTTTGGTTATTATACTCTATTTTGATGTTATTTCTGTTTGGTGATTCTTCTTGTCTGGGTAAGCATAGGTAATTGAAATATTTTTGGCTATAGTGATACTTTATTTCCTGTGTTCCCATAATAAAGTAGTTCATGTGACGCACACTACAAAGTCAGTTTTGAAATATTTATTCCTAAAGTAACGAATTTAAAAACAGAAATTATCATGTTTAAACATAATCGCGACGTTATTTTAAAAGTTGGAATATTTTTGTTGTAATAAATTCATCTAGCTGTTCATATCAATTTTCTAAGCGCTTTGGGGGAAAAATGGATCATAAAGAATTAATGTTTTATTAAAAATGATTTGTATAAGTTAAATCGAAATAAGGAAGTATAAAATATAAAAAGTAGAAAAAAATTTTCATTTTTGTTTTGACTGTTTCAACAATTAGTATTCATTTCCAAATAAGTACTTGGAACCTTACACTTCTATTTCACGTGTGGTATTGGAAGCATACAATATGTAGCTTTTACTGTTACTATCGATTAAAATCGTAAATAGATTATCCTAGTGACCGGTGTCAAGGATTCGGTTTGAACATTATTTCTATTTTTTTAGCATAGATCAAACAGAAAACTGAGAACTAAGGATAATTGTATTTAATAAATATCATTTCTGTATGGTTATAAAACTCTCGCAAGTAACGATCTCTGGATAAGCTCGAATAAGTAGGAAAGTTAAGTAGCAGACTGTTTCTTGCTATGTGTATATTTCATAATAATTACCGGAATAAGAATTTTATTAAAATAATGTTCCAAGATTATTATATAAAACATTTATTGTTTCATCCACATCGGATGTTTCGGTCTTTAACATGACATTATAATAATTAAATGTTATCTTTCGTGTTGATAGGATTTCAATTATAAAAGTATATAAAAATCAGACTTCATGTGTAACTATATTAATAGCATAGTTGTACGACAAATAGGATGCGAGTTAGGACAATATCAGTTAGGATTTAGGAAGAATGTGGAGACAAGAGACGAAATATTGACTTTTCGTCTAATTGTAGAAGATAGGATAAGAAAATACAGGCCTACGTTCATGGCTTTGTAACTTTATAAAAAGCCTTTCACAATGTGAAATAGTACACACAATTAAGGATTTTTATGAGACAAGAATAAAATATCGTGAAAGAAGTCTTATACATAACCTTTACAGAAGTCACTCAGTAGTAGTTACAATTGAAGATCAAGAAAATAAAGCAGAAATCAAGAAAGGAATTAGCAAGGATGAAGTCTGTCACCCATGGTGTTTGACTTATTTATATATATAGAACAATCAATGAGGAAAGTTAAAACGGAATATGAAAAGCAATCATACTGCAAGGAGGTGAAATAATACCCCTACGGTTTGCCGATGATATTGTAGTATTAAGGGAGTCAGAAGAAGACGTGGAAACTATAATAAATGACATTAATGTGGTCATGGAGAAAGAGTTCAATATGAGGATTAATAGAGGAAAACAAAGGTAATGGAGTGTAGGATGGGAAACAGTGGAATAACAAACGATGTTACATTGGGAAGGGATATATTGAAAGAAGTTAGGGAATTCTGCTCCTTGGGAAGCGTAATAAGTAGGGATGGTAGATGTATAGTAGATATAAAGAGTAGTATAGCATAGGCAACGAAGGATTTCGCAAAAAAAGAGGAATTTATTTACGGGTAACATACGTGTGAGTATTAGGAAATCATTGCTAAAAATATTTGTACGAAGTGTGGCGTTATATGGGTGCGAAACCTGGACGGTAGGAGTTGCAGACAGGATAAGAATAGAAGCTTTCGAAATGTGGTGCTATGGGAGAATGCTGAAAATAGAGGAACTTCTAAGCAGAATAAGGGAAGAGTGAACAATATGGAGAACGTTGAGAAGGAATAGATTAATAGGTCACGTTTTGTGACATGAAGATCTCTTAAAATTAGTATTAAAGGGAACTGTGTGGAGTAATAGGGAGGCGAGGAATGGAATACGTTAAGCAGATTAGGGAGGATGTGGTAGATACGGGGAAAAGAAAATAGCTAACTCAAGATAGGACCGAATACCACAACAAGAACAGCAGTAAAGTTGTGGCAGGAAAAGAAACCATTGGATTCAAAAGCAAAATTATAGATTATCTAGAACTGCTTTTCAGTGTTAAAAATTTATATTTGAATTAAAAAAATTAATTTAGAAAAATATGATTTTGTTTGAATATTTTGTCAAGGCATATTTCGTTTTAATATGCTCAGTGCGTCCTCGATATACTTACGTTTTAATTTCGTTAATATCGTATGTTATTTAAATCTTGTGACGAGTCGACTGCTTTAACATAATTATTAGTTGTATAACAAGACCTTAGTAAGATGAGTGAAGGGTGTACATAAAAATATGAGTTCTGATTCTTGGAGAATGTTTTGAGAAACTTGAAAATTAAATATTATCTTTGTAATTTGACAACCACCCTGACATCTTTTTAAAAATAACTCTATGGAACTAAACCTCTAATAAACTATTCCTTCATAATTGAATCAATTATTACTCAATATTTCAGTATCACTATACTTTCAAAATTTTAAATCAATTTTATACAATTCGACGACGTTTCGAGACATTGTTAATGCATTTACATTACCTTTTAAATAATCATATTATAGTTATTATCTCAAAGACGTAGATCACATTAGAATAATTATTACATTTTATCTATAATCGTAAGATTGAACTTTCTGTAATAGAATTTTTTGAAGATAAATAGTCACAATTCTTTATAGTACGGATGTTGTTCTGTAACATGCAAAATAAATAAATGGTATTGCACGATTGTATATATCATTAGTACAATATGAATCAAATTATTAGGTTAAACTAGAAGTTACAGTCACTAATTTTAAACACAATTATGAATCAATTTATGCTAAAAGTTTTCGTTACGTGCAAATTTAATTACAGTAGTAAATCGATCTATCGTTTTTTGTAATCTGAAAATAATAAAACCCTTTAATTTGGCTAAATGTTTCGTTTCCGTTTATCTACGTACTTGATATATACGTATATTTAAGATATATATATACGTCCTATTATAGTATTTATTAAATTTTCATCAATTTTATTTTTCAGTAACATATTTCACTCAAATTCAAACCCCCACTAGATTCTTAACAGTTAGATTGAATTTCTAGGAAGTATATATTCAAGACATCCCTATGAAACAGAAACAAATATCAAGTAAATTCAATTTTGTTTTTGCGAAATTAGTTATAGGGTTTTATTTATAAGAAATAATTGAATGAAACACTAATGTCAGTAATAATAATAAAATCTTACAGAACGGTTTATATAACACAACTTGCATAACGGAAATTCGTCCACATTTCAGCTAGGCTATTTAATTACTGTACATAATTATAAAGAAGCCTATTAGTCATTGTTACCATTTTCATCCGAAAGGCATTAATAATTTAAAGTAGATCGTTAACTTAAGCATAAAACATTTTACAGTCTTTAACATTTAAGATCTTCATGCCTGTTTTATAAACTGGCTGCTTACTTTAAACATTTTTATTAATATCTCTGCACATTGCAAACTATTATATAACAACTGATATGCCATCTTACAACTAAGTAATTATATATTGTTTTCAAATTCATTTCTTGATCTTAATTACGTACTATATCCCCGATACCTCAACTTTCCATTCAGAGTTATCTGTACAAAGTCTTTATCAACAATAAAACGACAATTTTTACAGTTAAAACTAAATAAATTACTTAATTCAATTGACAGCGCCACGTCTTTGTAATTAATTACCTGAGCCAAATAAATAGCCTAATTAAAATGCACGTGTTTTGAATAATCAAAACTGTCAAAATCTATACTTTAGTACAGGTCTTTGGCTCATTGGGTATTAATTTATAATTTATTGTATAGAATCATTAATTGTTCAACAATGGGTATCACGAAATAGATATCTTTAAAAGAATACGTAGAAAATAAATTACTGATTAGTAGCTTATTATTTATAAAGTTTACGTAAAATTTGTTCTCTTCGTCAATTGAGATTGAATTCTTCAGGTTCCCATTTCAGCCACTCTATGACATCTGGGGTAATGTAGACGTGCCAATTCTCATCCACAGATGTCGTCTTCAGAATTCGCGTTATTTGTTTTTCACTTTCAATTGACGTCGATTATAAAACATTTATGTTTAAACGTAGATTACAAATATCTGTCTTTAAAGCAACACGTCATTGATACAGTTCTTCATAAACTGTTAACAGCACTTTTTAGAAAAAATATTTATTTAAGCATTAATGGAACAAAAAACTTAACTTCACTTAAGTTAAATGAAGTGTTTTGAGGTTTGCACATTTTTATTTATTAATTGATTCCATTATTTATCTTATGAGGGAATAGAATAATCGAAAGTACCTTAGTACACAGGATAAGTTAATTTAAATAAATAAGTAGAATTCACGAACGTGAATAAATGCAAAATACTTAGAAGCAACTAATAAACTAACGTTATGTTCAAAGTATTGTTGAATGTAAAAAATTTACAATATTTTCATGCTTTTAGCTTATAACTTGCTATACACTTGTCACGAATTAACGGTTCATGATCTACAGACCTTGAACTACATAATCATTGATCTAGTTCCAAGAAGCATATTTATTATAAAAAATGTAGTTTCTAGTGTAAAAGCTCATATTGCAGAAGAGAGACACGAATGTAGATACTATTTTTGGAATATTTGTTTGTTTATTACAGCTGGTAGAAATGACATATATGCCATTCTATTTAGGTAAACCGAACAAAAAGACTGCCGGGCAGGTAGAATAAAAAGTTTTTATTAATACTACAGTATTATGATTCAGAATTAGAAAAAATAATTAATATTTCTGTATCATAGTAACATATAACAATCCATAAATCCTTAGTAATGTGTTCCAGTTAACATCTTCAAAGACTTTTTCTGAATCTACAAATGCCACGAACGTAGGCCTGCTTTTCCTTATCCTGTCTTCTAAAAATAGACGCAAAGTCAGAATTCGTTCTCTTGTTCCAACATTCTTCGTAAAATCAAAATGATCTTCTCCGTACTCGCATTCTATTAGACGTTCCATTATTCTACTATTGTCGTTAATAATTTGCACGGATGAGATGCTAAACTAATTGTCCTGTGTTGTTCGTATCTATCCCAGTCTTCTTCAGTATATAATTATGATGTTTCTAAATTATTCTGGTGTTATTCCTCTTTCGCAGATTTCACAAACTATCCTGAACAGACACGGTATTGCTTCTTTGGCCGCTGATCTTATCAACTCCGCTGGAATGTTGTCAATTCCTGGCGCTTTACAATTGCCCTAAAAACTCTAACCTTAAAATTTTGTCCCCCAACGACTTCTCCTTATATTATTAACTGATCTAGATTTCTTCTAGATATTTATTTTATCTTTCCGCCTTTTCTTCTTCATATAGATTGGATTCCTATTTGCACTCCTGATGTTCGTGCCAACATTTTCCTCTCTCCGAATGCTTAATTGATTTTCCTATAAGATGTGTTTATTTTCCCTCTTACTATGAAGTCTTGAACCGCTTTGCATTTCTCTTGCAGAAAAGCCTCTTTAACTGCTTTTCAATTTCTATATATTTCATTCTTTAGACGTCTGTACTGCTCTTTACCATTTTCATCTCTTGCCTTTTATATTTACGACTTTCATAAATCATTTTTATTATTTATTGTGCTATCCATGCTTTTCATTGGTCTGAGATATTCTTCTTATTTTTTCGCGGCTTCTCTAGTTATTTCTTCTTTCAATGGTTCCCATTCTTCTTCTATATTGTTTCTTTCTCGTTTATCCATTAATCGACTCTGGATTTCTCCTTTGAAACTCTGGTGCATCTGCGGTTGCTTCAGTTAATTATTCAGATAATTAGTAACAGTTTGTTTTAATTCCTTTCTTGAGTTTATTCATTTTCAGCCTGCCTTCTTAATCAAAAAATTATGGTCGGAGTTTACATCTGCTTCTAAGTACGTGTTACAGTCCGTCACCTGATTCCTATATCTCTGTCACATCATTATGTAGTCTAATTGGTACTTGCCCGTGTCCCCTAGCTTCTTCCACATGTAGAGTCTTCTTTCGTGATTCCTGAGCCATGTATTTCTCACTACTCTTTTGTGCTTCATGCAAAATTCTACTAATCCGTCTTCACTATCATTTATTTCACAAAGTCCATACTTCACAACTACATGTCTTTCTTTTCTGTTTCCCATAACTAATGCGTTACAATCACCCATTATTATCAAAATATCGTTTTCTTTGATATACTTCATAGAATTTTTCAATTTTATTTTCCATTGTGGCACTTTTTAGCATGTAAATTTGTATTATTGTTGTTGACTTTCAAAATTACTTATTCGTTCCTCCAGCCTCTTATTCATTACAAGATCTACCCCTGCATTCTTTTTGTGATAATTACCGTACTTTATTTCCTCAATGCTGCGGAATATACTAAATTTACTCCTTTTTAACTATTTAAAAGTTTTTGAAAGTTTCCAATTTGTCTTTATAAATTAAACCATATTTATTCTTCCATCTTATGTAGCAAATTTTAAGCTCTTATTACTCGACAACTCTTTCGATCTTTTTGTATGAAATTTAAACACACTAAAATAAATAAAAGCAAAGTTCGTAAAAATTAAAATATAGGATATTCTGATCATATACGTAGTGTTAATTGTTGAGGTGATCTGCGCAAAGGTTGATTTGTCGCAACTTTTCATGCTAAACATTTCATCTCTACGTCCCATCATAATAGATATGCTTGTTCATTATTCAACAGAATTTGTCTTTTTCTCATCTCGTGACTTGGATTTATATTACTTTGAAATATACTAATTGTCTTATCGGAATCCCATATTCATTCAATTTTGTACTAGGCTTATTTGACTCAGTCCTTAATTTCATAGAGAGAGTTTACGAAGCTTCCTAAAAAATCCATAAAATTAGTGTTCCTAATGTGACAGATATCACCCTTGTGTTTACATTCTTTGATTAATAACTTGGCCATGTAAGGCAGCTCCAACTTCAAAATGCTCCGTTTAGATTTCTGAAACAAAACAAACAAAACAAAATTATTTAAAAAATCATTGTGAATTTCAGTAAATTGTATTTAAGCGTTCAAAAATGTTGAAGAAATTGTCCATAGCTTCTCTACCGTATCCTAGTACTCTCACTTTATAATATTTATAATAAATCGTGGCCGAGTCTGGGGTTAAACTGAAACCATAAAGTTTTAATTGTTTGTTGGATGTAAATGCAGTTTCTAATCTTTGTAATTTATAGTAATCAGCCGAAAAAATTATACTAAACTTTTTTCTTAGTATAAAATGTCAGATGTAAATAATAAACTAATTCACATTATTTAACAAAGAAGGATATATTTATTTAATATATACGAAATTATCACCGTTAATTGAATCATGTACTAATTTCACCCTGAAATCATTGTTTTATTCCCACTAATCTTTTAAATTTAAAAAAATTGGACTTAAGATGTTGTTCATCTGTAAGAAAACTAATGTTAAGGTTATAAAATGAAATATTACAATACGAAAAGTTCATTAAAATATGGCATTTAGGTCACTTATATCTCGTATTTTGGTACAAAAAATAAATGTTTGGTTTTTTTAGTTCAAACGTCTAGATATAATAAATTACTGTGTAAAAAAAATGGAACAGATATATCGATCCGTGATATATAGAACACTTATGTTAAATACTACTTTATTAATTGCAAAAATTTACCTAAGTATTATAATATTATAATAAAAATTTCAGCAATTTTCTTAATTTAACAGCTTTAAGACTTGTTATTCTAGCTGCTCGTTAAATGATAGTTCTTTATCATAAACGACGAAAACGTAAAAACAATATTTTTTCTTCCAATTTGGCTCTACAGCCCATTGAGGGTCTAGGCCTACCGGGTCGACCACGAACTATCATAAAAACAATACCAAAAATATTAAATAAATAATTGAAAACAGATTTATAAATTTCAGTATTACGTATTTGTTAACAAAAACTTTCCCTTTTCAAACGCGTTGTGATCAATTGTTTAACTGAAATTTTTGAAACGATATAAAAGGTTTACTGATTTAGTGACCTCATGAATTGATTACAATGCAGAAAATATATATATTTAGTGACTTCTTGCATAAAATATTACATAATTTTAAAAATTTTAGACACTGATATATGAAATAGTATTGTACAATTATTCATTTATTTCGTCAAATTCATTTTATATTAATTAAACAGTTGGCAGTACTTAGTAATTTATTAGTGATAAATTTTTTGATGAGATTTAATTGTTCAGACAGTAAATAATTATTTTATTTCAAGTATACGTATCTTAACGACCGTATAATTTTGATGAAGTTGTCTTTGTTGATTTTACCTAGATTCATTTAATTATAGCTACATACATTTTAAGGAGAATTTGTCTAATAATTATATTTATGTACAGATAGTGAGTATGTACTCATAAAATTGACTATTTTTTAAGCAAACACGGATTATACATTGATCACACAAACAATATTTTGTTCCAATTAAGTAATGTGATAAATTATTAATAATGACTGAAATTATAATTACATGAACTGGTTTAAAGTTGGAGTATTTTTGAACACATTAACAGTATAAAATTTTTGAGAACAAATAATGAGTAACTATTTCTTATTAATAAAAAATAGTTGGCAAATAAAGGTTTCGATAAATATGACAATGTAGTATTTTGACGGTAATTATATTTTCAGTTAGTTTAAAATATTTTAATTGTGTCAATAGTTATGAAGAACGATGTAAACAGCCTAAAAATCAAATTTTAAAATGTGAGAGTTATAAGAATAATTTCAAATAAACGCTGTTTTTCAAAACATTTCTTTCAATTCATAACTTTTTATTGTTGTTGCATATTATTATTACTATAATAGCCTATAAGAGCACATGGTAACAGACGAATATAGCAAGTTAAAAACCTAAATTTACGTTTAGTGAGTAAATAGGTTAGATTTATTTAAACCTAAATAAACACTATTTAAGTTAGTGAATTTGAAGCTGAATGTAGAGCAGTTTTGGAAGTTCGCCTTAATTGACAGAAACGCAATTAAAAGTTAGTTACACGTTAACATGGCTTAAATTCATTAAATTATCAAATTATTTACGTTATAGATTGTATATAGTCGAAAATAAAATAAATTGCACACATATTTAAAAGAGAATGGAGAACATTTTGTATGCTACATTTATGCTCGAATAAATATTTGTTCAGAAAAATTTCCATTCCAATTCTGTAATTATCGAAAAACAAGGTTTGGTATAAAAAATTTTTTGATTCTAATTGGATGTTGTATTTTTCTGCTGTGCAATATTTTTATTTGTAATAGATATGGAAAATGATTAAAACTATGACTGTAAAACAAATTCTTATACATATGTAGTAAGTACATCCTTATGTGAAACAGCATATCGAAGTTTGTTTCTTGTTTCACAAACAAATTTAGAATTTTCCAAGGATATAAATTAGTTGGTAAGCATAAATATATCACCAGAAAACGTAGTATATGAAAGTATTGAAAAGTTTAAATCTCCTTCAGTCATTAGTTCGGTATATTTTCTTTTGTATTCATATTGTTTGGCATTGTAACAATTTTCTCGAAAATTCTGTTTATCTATACGCGAAATAAGTTGCATTTGTATTTTTACATTTATATAATTTGCTCTCCTTTGCTATAAAAGACGACAAGTTCATTTAATGTTAAAGTTTGAGTAGAATGTAAAATATGTATCATGCCAATAAGTATTAATTTTTCAATGTAATGTGGTATACAATATAATATTAGTCATTATTACACCTTCTGTTAGTACATATACCACGAAGTGATTGTTAGCGTACAATTTAAATACACTCCTATAATATGAGTATCATAATCACCGCTATATATTACTTATAACTCCTTTACTACAAGTAATTATTATACTGGAGAAAAAATTTGTTTCTATTGACATTGCAATATAAATATTAATTTGTGTATCATTGTCAACTCTTGCAAATATAAAACCAAATTTTAATTACAATTAACAAGTCAAAAATTATTTAATTGCAGTTTTGCATATATTTTGAGAGCTATAATTCTAAACGTTAAAAGATTCATTTCCGCGAAAATTTAAATCATGTGTTGGAGGTTTATTTTTCTGTGAAAGTTTGAAAACAATTTTGTCCTTAGACAATAATATTCAAACAAATTAGGATTAGTAATTATATTTTCAAGAGTATAGATTCGTGTGAAATGTCTCATTTTAGAAAAATTAGCAATAATAAAGGATAAATGAAACAGTCAAACGATAATTAGTGGATTTTAAGGAATGATTTCATTCAAGGTGAGAGAGGATATTTAAAAAAATTCGAAATTAAAGTACTGCAAATAAATTATATCAAGGAGCATCAGACGTCCTGGATCGAAACAGAGCACGGTAATGGAGAATTTCATTAACTGCGAAGTTAAAATTTATAAAATCATAACACATTTAATACTTGAACCTGGGCAATTGTTACATTTATAAACCACAGGATCGAACGAAAATATTTCACGCTCAATTTTAACTTAATATTCTCTTTAATTAGGTATTATAAAGAAAACTATTTAACAAACTTTAAAGTTCAAAGTGTAATACAAACAATGTTCTGTTTCATAATTCCGTAACTATTGTTCGGCGAAAATGAAAAAGGCTTGGTTTATGAATTAAAAAATAAATAAATAAATTGGAGAGTATACCAACATTAAAATTATATTTTCTTAAACTGAAGAACAAATAATTGTTAATGGTTAAATTCAGAAAACATTCAAACCGTCGTTAAGATATTTAATAAAAGTATTGAATACGAAATTGGGAAAATGCAGTCCAGGAGTGCAACATCACAGAAACGTAGACCTTTGCTTTTAAAAATCGTGTTATGCTTTAAACTATATTTTTTAAGCTTTCCTAGTGTTAGGAATGAAATTAACAAGTTTTTACAAAGGGCCGCTACTAGGAGCGTACTGTCATCTATTTCTTAATTGTATTTGTAAACTTTATATAATATTTTATAAAAAAAATATTAAATTGAATTTATAACACTGGGATTGTGTTTCTGGTTCCATTTAAATAGAAATTATTTCTGCGTTTTCGTATTTCAATAATTATTACACACGAATAGTTACGTGAAAGTTCCGAACGCAGATTCTTGATTTATCTTCTATCCCGATTTTGATTAAAGAAAAATTGACAATTCCCATTACAGGTTTTGTTGACATTATTTCACATTCATAATTACATTTCCTAAATTTAAATGGTTCTATTAATTTATTCAAATATGCATGTCACAATTTTCTATTTTTGCATAATTATACCCGCACTGTATACATAATTCAGAATTTTCATACTCACATAATAATAATGATATTTGACATTTAAACTTTTCATTACCAGTCAGATGCTTCTAAATTGTTTACGCTAAAGCGTGCTTCGATGCAAATCTATAACTTTATAAAGTATAGCATTCTCATACTTATCCATGGTTTTGATAAGTGTGTTTCATTTTATCAAATGGTGATTCTAAGAAAACTGATGTCAAATATAATAGGAAAAAGGCATAAAAATATCAGTATAAAATTACAAAAAGACTACACTAGCCGTTTTTTATAAGCGTATAACTTTTAATGAATCACTTTAAAGAATTGCAGTAAAGTTGATTGCTAAATCACAATATCCTCATAAAGTAATTTATTTATTATTCGAATGACGCAAAAATTTCACCGGTATTTTTGCTATACAGAGGAGCTACTGTTATTGTTTTTAACGCAATTTCTGATTACGCTCTTGTGCTTGATACCATATCATTATAACTTTTCCTTTGTTATAAAGGAAACAAATGAAATTGGTAGATATGTTTTGGGGAATTTTACATTATGCATGTAATTTACAGTTCTACAGAATCACAAAACAATAAACTAATGTTGAGACTAAACTTAAGAGATCGATTCTTTTACTGTTTCCCAATGCAAGGAACAATCCTCTTTTATGTTCAAATGGGAACAGTAATAATGTTCATAACGAATCGCCGAAATTTCCTTTATTATATTTTACCCTCTAAATAAATAAAAAGGCGCCAATATTTTACCCTCTAAATCATATAAATCACGGAAGAGTTGAAAATGCCAACTAACTAATTCCACGTCTTTCGTATAGGAGACTAAGGCAAATGTAGATAGATTATTTGTAAAGGCACTATATACATATATATATATATATATATATATATTAAATTTTAATCTTAGCAAACTCATCTTCACATTACCGATCAAATTAGTGTAAACAAGAATCTGAATTGTGGTCAATTATCTGTTACATTCCAACCACAATTATCGTTATATCGAAGTAAAATTCATATTTCGCTAGTTTGTTTTATTATGAAATACGCCATTTTTTTCTGCAGGGTTCTTTTTTATTTGGAAGGCCCTTTCCAATCAAAAGAATTTGGTTAATTCCACACACACAGCTTGTTTTATTCCATTTTAACATCGACCAGCCCTTATTGAAAAACGCTATAGTATACTATACTGATACAATTTTAAATAGTATTAATGTATATAATGTATCATATATCAGCGCACTGAATGAAAATACTGCATTTATTGTTAATTTCATTCTTACCACTCAGCAGCCCTTCGAAAAATAGTGTGTAAGCCATAACACAACGCCGAAAAGTGAGGATTATAATCCACTTAAATTTAACATTGTCCTCCTTCACTACATTTTACAATTTTAGGATTTAATACTATCGGGTAAAAGTTTTGTATTTACAAACGAAACATTTTAATTTTTACACTTTCTAAATTATCTCCAGAATTATCATTGATACTATTTTCATCATATAATTGCCCAATTTCCTCCAAGTAAGTTGAAACGCATTTAATATGTATTGAATATAAAGGAATTTGGATGAAACTTTGTAGTAATAGTAATTCAATTATTTTCTGACTTATTTGCCATGTCTTTATTTATTTTCAACGCATTTGAATGACAATATTATATTCAAACAATTTTATCGTGGATGAAGAAGAATTATATAATACATTCAAAAAATGAAATAAAGAATAGGAAATTTAATATGAACCGTAGTTCGCTTCCCTACTGTAACGGTGCGTTACAGTTACATAAGGACACTAGTATTAAATATTCCTTGGTTTCATCAATATGATAACGTATCTCAATTTTCTGTGCTGAGGATCCGTTTTATTCCCTTATTAATTTGTTTCGGAAGTGATTTTTCCCTTTATTTCCGTTTTGCTCTGGTTGACTTATCAACGTGGATATTTAGTGGTTATACCGAAGAATTACAGGTTTATTACTCAACGAAAGTTTCTAGACTCCAAATTTGACCAAAGCGAAACACAAATCCCTTAAATCACGTTTTGATATAAGGTATATTCCCGTGAATATATTTAAATAAAAACAAAATCCGTATCTTTTCGTAGAGCACGGAAGTCTTACCGTTGGTGAATGTGCGGCAGGTATGATGTTGTTACGTAAGACTCGAGAACTGAATGTGGCTTACCTTGGCACCTGCATCGATCCCTTCTTGACCTACCCTAACTCCCCAAGACGACGGGTAAGGCCTGGTGGCGACGTTGCCACATCTTCGTCCCGCAGCCGCAGCCGAGCATCAATTATGGATCCTTTCCTTCCTTCTCTACGCAGCTGATTCTACTTCCGCCGTTACAAAACCGTTGAGAGATATTCACATGAAAACGTTTTTTATGGCATTTGAAGGTTAAGATACGGGGGAAAATAACAGGATTTTTGAAACGCTATACTATAAAGCTATAATAGTCTCTAAAATTCGAAAACTATAGACTAATGCCCTATTTAATTTAAATTTTCAATGAAAGCAAAATAATTAAAAACTTTTAGACTGCTTATACTTCAGTTATCTAGATTATGAATGGCGTCAATAGCATGGATTTTGAATTAAAATTTCCTAATTCTGTATTCCAGCGGATTTATAATTACGATGCAAATTGTTTTCTGAAATACAGTATTGTATGTTAAAGAAGAGTATATAAATTTCCAAGACGTCACTTTAATAGAATATAAAAAGTACTGTGCGTTGCGTGAAATCTCTTCTGCGTTATATAAATAAATATATAATCATATCGTAATAGACCCATTTCAGTCTAAGGAAGGAAAATCTTAAAAGTTTGTAGTTATTTATTTACATCCCAGCTTATGAATGTCTTCATGGTTATGTGAGTTGGAAAGTGCAACGAGTAAACTTGAAAAATCAAAGGGGTAAAGAAAATACAATATCAATACCATTTCAAGGAGATTTATGGGCATACAAATATTGAACTATTCCGCTGAAAAATCTTTGGCAGTTTTTATGAGCCAATAATTAACTATTTAGTGTAAAGTGAGATTATTTCAGACATTTTAGTTCGTCATATAAGTAATCTAAACCATAAATAAAATTGAAGTGTCTGTGTTTATGTTTTTCTTAAACGGGCTCCGAAACGGCTCAACGGATCTCAATGAAATTTTACGGTATTGGAACAGAAATTTTTCGTGTATGATTCATTTCAATATCTTTCAGAATTCAGAAGATAGTAATGTAAATATTTATAAATCCATTAACTCTATTTGTCGCGTCAGGTAAATTTTAATATTTAGCAATTGCTCATTTTTATCGGCTCCGAAACGTATGATAGCGGGACTGTACAAAAACCTACTGCGATCATAAATAGATGATACAGTACTTTTTATATATTCAATGATTTTAACTTTATCAAATTTTTGTACCCGTTGTTTCGTTTTTAGGGAAAAATAAAAATAAATATTTCGGCGCGAACGAAGTCGCGGGAAGTTGCTAGTTTCAAATAAAATTCTGATGAAATGTTCTAAAATCATTTTTATGATAAAATATTATCATACTTATTAAGTAGCGAGAATAACAGAACACTTAGGAAAAATCGCAATATTCAGTACGACGAAATTGGAGAAATAGTAATAAATTTATGAAAAACACTTTTCCTACCACAAAAAGAATTATTTTCTTATGTAATTTTCAATACGACTATTAGAAAATTTTGAGAAGCAACTAAGTAAAATGTTTCGAATTATCGAGGGAAAGAGTCGCAGGAGGAAATGAAAATGTTAAAATGATTATTTACTGGTATTTTAAAATTTGTATTTTTCATCACAATCTGGATTTAAATCACGTTTTGAAAAATGGTAAACTATTATTAATTTTGTTAGTATTCCGATAACATCGTGAGCTGATTGATATTCTTGTTAAAAGCTTGGACGAAAAATATTTTTTGAAAATAGAAGTTTATTGAAATATGAAGAACGTAATTCTTTAAAACTTCATTACCAATTGTCTTATCTTTGAAATATATATTTAGACAAATATTGCACGATTTGTACCTGAGAGTTATTAAATATCCCTATTTACAGGCTGCTATTAAAACAATAGTTTAGAGCTTAAATTTTTTTCGGAAAATATTTTCTAAAATAGGATATACTAACGCTAGATACTCGTTTTAAATTTTGCGTTATTATAGATATAATAGAAGAGGAGTATTTCGTAGTACATTTTTCAATGATTGTCCCTTATCGAATTCGCATTGATTGAAGGGATTCTGTTCGAAATAGTTACTCATATTTCTGTTAATCTACGTGTTTCGTTTTTAGCCGCGCACAATTTTGATGGCAATATTTTTACACATGATAAATAGGAAAAATTGTTTATTATTATTATTAAAGGACAAAATTATGAGAAATCACAAGCGATTATTTCTTTTCTACAAGAAAAATATATGATCAAATAAAAAATTTTTCCCATAAAATTAAATATTATATTTGTTGTACACATTGAATGTATTCAGATACATCCGTAATCTTGTAACAGTGCCATCTGTTTGTTCAACGACAAATCAGAAGCCGCATATTAACGTCTTAGGCTGCTGTCAAAGATTTTCGTGTGTCTCAAAAGTAGCGTATTATCTCTGTTGGAGACAGACATATCTCAGAATATAATGTTGCATGTTTTTTTTTAATTCATAATGTGAAATATATTTTACCGCTTGTAGAGTGCGATTATTTTAGTTATTTTATAAAGAAAAAATAATTAAACCCTGTGTTTTAATATACTTATATCTATGTTCAATAAAATGAGTGTAATAAACCCATTGTTTAATTGTGACTGATACAGCAACATACTATTCATCTATGATCTCGGAGCGTTAACGAATGCTCTAGTTGCTCAAAAGAGAGTATTTATATGTATATGAATAATATAAGAGCACTGGTCTCATACTATAAAAAAATATGATTTACTTAAAACATGCACGACGAATATGTGTACCTCAAATATTCGTTGATTTTTATTTCTTTGTAGTTTTACTCTTTTAAAAATAAATTGGGTAGAATATAGTGTCGAATTTTTTTAACAGTAAACGGATATATTGTAGAAGTTAATATTTTAAATAATTTTGTATTATTTGAACGAATAATTTGAAAACTTATTTTTATATGAGTGAAATGTACACAGGTTGTATTATGAATGTAAACGTTTTATAAAATTATTTAAAAATTCAAAAGTATATAGTAGCAATTCAGAAGGTCACGAAATGTAACCTTAAAATGCTAGTTTTTTTATTTACGATAGTCCTATTATACTTATATAAGGAAATCTAGTCTTTTTATGTATAGCTTCAAACTGTGTAAGACGGAGTTGTAATCAAATTTTTGACTCGTAAATTATGACGTAAAAAATTAAGAATCAAGTGTTTTCTTGGGCAGTGTTGCCAATAAAACTAGACATTCATTTATTTATTAATTTAACTAATTTAGTAGATTTTTTTATTGTTCATAAAATATAACTCATATTAAAATAAATTAATAACAGTTGTAATAATTAATGTAAAAATTGAGGTTTTATAGTTTTCCATTCATTCTATACTGAAATAATTTACTGTGTATAATATAATAAATTGATTTCATGGTAATATGGTCGTAAAAAGTTATAAAATCTTACCAAAAGTTCCGTATTTGAAGTCCAATATTTAGCGGAAATAAAAGCAATAAGCTAAGATCATATCAAATATTGTAAATTCGATTTACTAATAAGTACAGAAGTTTTATTCTCCTCATTCAATATTATTATCAATTGAGCATTGAAGATGTAATTGGTATCTCAAAACTAAAATATTTATACACTAAATATTTTATATAATTTGTTATTAAGTGCTATGCGTGTTTGGTAGTACTACATAAATATAATCTCAAATTTTTAAAGATATCATTTATGAGGATTCTTTACTTTGGTCTTATTATTATTTCATATATAAGCTCAATGTTTAAGTGTTCTAATTCTGTAAAGCTGAATAATTGTACTCAAAATTTCAACAATTGTCTTAATAACGAAACTTAAAGTTTTGTAATTAAAAATTAAGGTACTTAAACTTCTTATCTAAACGTTTATAAATTTCAGTATTGTCTATTTGTAAACATTAACTTCCCGCCTATCATCGTTTTGTGATCAATTTGTTGAATCGGGATTTAAGGCTATTTGTTGGGTCAGAAAATATCATGAACGTTACATAGATAGTGAACAAAAGTACTTCCATCCTGTCTTAGCATTAAACAAAGATATTAAGCTTATAGAGAGTATCCAAAAATCAGTTCCCCGGTAATTTCAACAAATAAAATCTTCTAACTTCATTATCCTTGTCAAAACATATTTGTTTACGACGATCCTTGTAGGAATATTTTGTGGAATAGGAATTTATTATTGGTCTTAAATTAATAATTACAACCAATATTCAATTCATGAAAACATTGTCTTTTCACATTTTCATTTTATCATAAAATATTATTCCCCTCGATATTTAAATATAAAGGAAATTTCTAAAAGAGCTGATTTGAAAATAAGTTGCGAAAGTAGACACATTTTTAAAGCAAAAAATTACCAAAGAGTATGTTCCAAGCAGCGTTAGTAATCGTGCAGACGCAAACTAACTGAAGTTAAAATTAAGTCAGTCCTAGTCGTTACGTTACAAAGTAGATGAAAACTTTTTAAGAAAAGCCAAAGATTACAAAGAACATTTTATACATTTACTGGAGATTGATATTCTCTCGATGCTCAATAAATACAGGGCTCAGGATCAGAAGTTATTAGTTATTCAATGAACTGTGTTTAAATTATTCATAAATACAAGTTAAAAATGATTAAGGAAATACTTTTTTGTGATATAACAAACGACATAATTTTTATTCTGCAATAGCGGTGATCGTCCATACAGTTTAGAAGTTGTATTTTTCTTTAAAATTAATTATAAAGAATACTTACAATAAATAATTTTCAAAATGAATCTTTTAATAACATTAATCAGTAATTTATTTATGCACGTCGTTAAGTCAAACACGTACGCTCTAAGAACTTTATGTGGAGCTAAAGTCTGATAGAAATGAGATAAAATATCAAAACTGGAGTATTTGGTAACATTTTGATTGAATAATTGTTTTTTGTTATTATATACGATTATTACGAATTATTTACTTTTAAAACTAAAACTCCAGAAAACGATAGATGCGTAGTAAACCCCATCTACAAATATGAATCAAATATAGATTTTATGTAAGCGGAATGTGTTACAATTAATGTTACAAAAGTTGTCAACTATCTTTTTGCTAAGAGTGTTCTTGTTGAACGGTTATATGGGGTGGTCCCATAACATTATAACACACGTAATTTAACGTTACTTTTCCTCCGGAAGAAAACTATTATTTATTTATAAAAAAACATTATTTTACTATTGTAACGAATTAACACAGTGAACAATGCAATACAATGTCCGAGGTATTAATTCTCAACTCTCTTTAGTCGCTGCAAACTCAGCGATCCTTAAGCGAACATCTTTTTGTCGTCCGAAAGTCGACGTGGAATATGCGTCACAGATAATATTATTGACTTAAATTTATGTTTGAGACTAATTAGAATATAATAAAAATCTTAAAACTACAATTTTTGGAATACTGATAAAATGGCTAATTAAATAATATTATTACTATTAATTGTGGAAAATAATATATATATATATATATATCTTATATATGGAATGTCAACACAGAGTAAAATATACTTAAATGTGTGAAGTTTAGAATATAAAATTTCCATTAAGCTGCATAAATCACTTGGGAAGAATACTTCAAATTAAAGTCCAGAAATTTTTTAAAAATTTGTATCGGCTTCTTTCAAAAGTTTGGTTGCAAAACCACTCTTCAGTTTTCTGAACTGCTCATTTCAGTTGTTAGAAACGCAGTGAATAATTGACGAACGTTTGTTGCAGTATATCAAACTACAATTTTTGATCGTTCAGTCTTATAGTGGGCAAATGAAATGGACTTTAAAACAAAGATTAAAGAACGTATTTGTAATCGCAAAACTTTCTGTCGCATAGTGAACAATCTTATGTTTTTATGGCACTTTTTCTAATTTTTTTACAAAATTGTTTGATCCCGGATGTATATCAGAACCTTTATAGAGTTTCTAAGTCTTCTCCGTGTCTGTGTGTGTTCTTACTGTGTGAGATCTTTAATTTATGTTGAAATTGGTTTGCTATTTACAATTTTGGTCGATAAACTCACAAGAGCCGTCTGTTTCATAAGTATCATGGGAATACTTTTGACACCAATACTCATCACCAAAGCTAGATACCAATTTCATTATCTGTTGTGTTAGACCCTGACGGTTGAGGAACAAGCCAGGATAGGAATATAGGCATGTATATGATCATTAGATTTACTTATATATTAAGGGTAAGGCTGTATACTGCGTGGTATCATTTATGTGAATTTAAATTAGCAATTGTAATATCTCTGGTGAGTAGAATCTCTTTGCGTAAGGAATCTTCTCCGATCACAAACGAGAGGAATTGTGTACAAATTTAGCGAGCTAGTACCTGTTTAATATACAATTATTTCCGTATTTGAAGGGCGAATAAATTAATAGAATACTCTCAAGAAGCTTGAATCAGTCGGTCTATATTAAAATAAATGTGATGTAAAGGAAATACGTTTGGTGGCTTCTGCGGAAAGCGAATCGATTTTTCTATATAATACTATGCAGTAGTCATACGGTGGAGTTGGTTAAGGCAAGACAACTAGGGGAAGATTATCCTATGATCTCGTGGAACAGGTGTTGAGGAAGACATACGAACACGTATTACCCGACACGTGTTAGGCAAATTCATAGAGAAAGAACCTACGTGTTAAGAAGAATACCAGATAATGAAAATAATCAAAAGTATTGCTATAAATTCTTTAAAAACTTAATAATGTTGCTGTGTTAATTTGTTGTTTTTATTAATTAAGGAAACGCGCTGTTTAATTTTACTCTGTTCATGTGTAAATAAATACATACACGAATTGTTAAAACATATTAATGATGTATGATAATGATTTTGTTGATAATTTTGTTTCGATTTCTTAATTAATGGTTTATGCTCGTACTTTCATGTAATCCTGTATGGGGGTGAAGTTGTTCGCGACTCGTTACGTCACTCAGTGATGTAATAGCTGTTGAAACAACTACAATAATTGAAATATAGGCAAAGTCGTCAGCTAAAATTTTAATTACTATTAAGTTAATATGGTGTTTCGTCCATCTTTGTGGACTTCATCACAGAAATTTTTAAATAGAAAAGAAGCCATTACTCAAAATTATCCACTTCGGATTACGGCTTCTTTTTTATTTTAAAATGTTTCTGATGAAGTTCTCAAAGACGGACGAAACGTCGAAATTGTAACTATTTAAGATTTATGAATAAGGGTGGGTCAATTTTGAAGTAAAATAAAACAAGCTGTGTGTAAGGTATTAAAAAATTCTTTATATTTATTTGGGCCTTTTAAATAAAAATATAATTTTGTTAATACTTTACATACATATTATTTTATTCCATTTTAAAGCTTCAACATCGAAACATAAAAGAACATATAAGCTAATTAATAATTAAATGTTTTGGTAACTAATTTTACTGCATTTCAATTATTATACTTCAATGTCAGATAATTTATTTTTGAGCTAAAATCCTTCTTTCTTTGCGACGCATCCATCATCAGCGTCCAATGCCACAGATATTTTTCGTGATGAGAATTGGTGGCAAAAATACTGTTAATTTTCTTTGAACTAAACACGAACACATGATACTTGGAGAAACGGAGGCCTTAATGGACTAATTGACAGGTAAATGTTCAAATAGTAAACCAATGATAATATGCAATGTAAGTTACGTATTAGGAAACGGGAGTTATTTGTAATTAGTAGTGTAATTTCTTTAGAATCTAATAAATAAATTGTTATATCTTTTTAAACATTTACGTATAACTTTACGAATAATTTTTTTTAATTTTGTTAATTATTGACACTATGCACTTATTCCGCGACCCCACTGCAAGCTCATCTCCCGTCATTCGGAAGGGCCGACCTACCTTATGCAGGTTTTCTAGTTGAAACATCGTGTAGGATCCTTAAACAATTGCTCCGAGGCCTTGGTCAACCTTTGGCTACCTTGCTCTATCTTCGGCTTCCCCCATTTTCAATTCCCTTCCTATGCTATTAAAAGGGAGTTGCCTGTTTCAGGATCACCCTCACGTAGCCTGTTAAACAAAAAAAACAAGATTTTGAAATTTAATTTCACAAAACTTTCGACCCTAACTTTCTGGACCTCTTCAGTTCATTCTATAAAAAATTATATATGATTAAATATACATAGTTGAATATAAATAATATAAATTAATTTGCATGTTCTAGTTACAATTGAAATTGTATTAAAATTTCGTGTTACTGCAGCAACATCCATTGTCCAAAAATGGGAAATCAATGTGAATGAAACAGTTCGAGAATACATATTACTGTAACCGAATTTTTTAAATGATTTCAAATGTTCAAGTATACACAACTAAGTCTTAGCAATAATGAGTCATATATCGAACTCAAAATTGTGGGTACCTGTTTTTTTTTCATTTAAAGAATTTACATTTGATTTATGTGAATCATTTGGCTCATCCATCGAGAGTATGTGTATGTAATCAAATATTTTGGTAGAATGAACTGAAGATGCACGAAAGTTGGGGCCGAAATATTTTTTCTGGCTAGTAACTATTATTTCTATATTATTTACAATATTCAGTTATATTAATTTAATTATTTTATTTTCAGTTATAAAACACCGAAGCGGATAATTATTGGTTTTCTATAGCTAATAAAAGCAATAAATTAAGAATAATAAAAATATATGAGTTTTTTTTCTATGAGATAACCAGTTGAGTTATTTTTTCGGTTAGAAGCGTCATTGGACGCAGTGAAGTACGCAAAAATGTTCCCCTTTGAGGGATCCATTACAAACAATTACGTTGTATCCAATGTGTTGAATAACATAAAAAATGCGACTTATTGGTTCTGTTAGTTTGTTATTTATTTTACAATTGTCAGAGAAGTTTAAATACTATACATCAGAATAGTATGTCCATAAAAAATAAGGTAAAGCAACAAATCTCTGCCATTTATTGTAGTTTTTCAGAAATTAATTGTGTTGTGAAAAACAGTTCCGCAGTTTATTCAAGTTGGGAGTAGCCGAAAGCTCCTAATTGTAATTTATGTAGAATATATATATTTTTAAATTAAAAACACGGAGAGGACAAATTGTAATTTTAATGGACTTTGACAGTTAAAATATACTTTTTTCTTAAATTTTATTCGTAATATAGTAAGTCCATGAGTGCTGTAAGTACGAGATATTTCACATTTTGTGTTTTCAGTAAGTGCTTCGTCGATCTATGTTGCGCCGAGTGACAAGTTTTCTAGGCGATTATTTTGAAGGGCTGTATTTGTAAATTGGCCGGGACGTGTCTGGCGATGAATTGTTTTCCGCTAGTTTGTCCCGTCTCTGTGTAGATATTTGCAAGCGACCCCATTGATCCCGCGGCGGCCCCGGATCGGCTCTGTTTCATGTTACGTTCTTTCACGGACCGCTACGTAATCAACTGTATGTTTTTAATTACGACTTGTGCGCTGGAACGGGATTTCCCAGTGAGCCGTGCCTCCTCGGTAGGCAGGCAGGCCCGCCAACATGGCGGAAATGTTGCCCTGTCGATGGCAGGTCGCGATTTACCGCGCCGATCATCATGAATTTCAGCGTCCGTTAATTCTCTGTGGAGTCCGCGTCCATGATGGACCGTGTAAATCACACTAAGGCACACACAGCGCCGAGGCTCCAAGCAACAGGCTCGTCAACATCACATACATACATACATACAAGCCTTGTACACAATTACGCTTCAGCCCCGGAGCTATAATGATAAAATAGTTTTACTCCGAAAATAACTAAAGAACAAAAGTACATCAGGAATATCGCGACAAGATGTCAAAAATTCTTGTAACTGAAATGTTATATACTCGCTACGTACTTTCCCTCCCAGTATCAGTTAACGTATCACCATTTCTTCCTTAATACTGGAATCCTAAAGAGAAATGCATTTTTTCCGTCTAATTGAAGATTGAAACATTGCCAAGATAGGGATGTGATCTGATAGCCAATTACCTCCAGATCACTGATGGAAGATTTAACAATACCGAGTTCGGTAAAATCAATAAACTTTGATCTATATTACTACTTATTAAATTATTAATGTTCCTTTATATTTAATTACAAAACAACTTGTACTTTGTACGAAACTCACATGCCACGGAATATATTGGTAAGAGTGGTTTCAACGAAAAATAAACCCTCCGGTTATTAACAAAATACTTTTTTGGGTAGTCGTTAAATTAAACTTTCGAGCGTCACTGTTATTATGATCATGCAAGAATTACGAGGTACATCCAATTAGAGACAAATTAATTTAGAAAATAAAATGACTTGTAGGGCATATCACTAGGATGAGTTGGAAACAACTAATGCATAACCTCAAACAAAGTGTCTGCTTGAGCATATTAGTTGAGGAACGGAAATTGCTTTCTGAAGATGATGATAAAATCTTTTTATTAAATGATTTTGGAATTAAGTGAAAGTTGTATGAAATGTGAAAATTTTTATAACTGCGTAGAGGAGTTCAAAAACGGTCAAACATCAGTAACTGACGCGCAATGTCCTGGCCGGCAAGTTGAAGTGCCACCTCCTTTGCTTGAGACTCGCATTGACGACATTATTTGTTGCAGTAAGGGTTGGAGAACTTCACAACGGTATCAGTAGCACGCTCAAGTACAGGAAATAAAGTTCAAGTGGGTCCACCTCGCTGACCACAGAAACCATTGAAAAAATGGGTCGCGAGTTACTACCTCAACTTCCCTAAAGTCCAGGTTAGGTTCCTTCCGATTTTAAATTTCTCTGTTTAACTCAATGAGGTATTACTAGGATAAAAATATCAGCAACGATGAGGAGGCCAACAATTTGTGGGAAACTGTTTAAAACCACTAGAGAAAGACTTATTTACATCAGTACATAGAAGCTAGTTCATCGTTAGACAGCGTATTAATATTCATGGGAATTATTTTGAGTACGCAGATTTTTCCTCAAACAAATTCTCTCTTTAATTATTGAATGTCGCTCGTATTACAAATTTAGGAAACGCAATACAACTCTCATTAGCAACGATTCAGGTCAAAATAAGACAGATACATACAATATTTAACTGCTACATTATATGACTAAAAGCAAATTAATAATAATTTCTTACTTGTCCTTCAACCAGAATACTATAATCTCAAAATATTGATTTATTTTCTTGGTCAACTATTTATTATATCTCGTATGTTTTTCAGAATGTCATGTTTAATTTTTCTCACTTCTGGAACAAACAATTCTTTTTAATGCTACTTATTTGCCGTTGTCACCCATTTCAATTTGTAAAATGGATATGATACCGATACAAAGTTACTTTGCTTTAAGTTCATTTAATGAGTAAACGTATCGAATTTTTTTTTCTAGAAATTTTGATTATTTATGCCGTTACTCCATTTCCAGTGAGTTACATTTTAATCAAATCAGTTTAAAGGTATCCAGGACAAGTTCTGAAAATCGAAAAACAAATAAATATTTGGCCAAGTAAAGACTTCAATATTTTAAGAATATAGGACTGTTGTTTGTTGTTGTGGTATTCACTCGTAAGACTGGTCTGATGCAACCGTCCATGCTAATATATCATGCGCAAGCCTTTCTGTTTCCGCATAACTGCCACATCCCACATTCTCCCCGATCTGCTTAGCGTATTCCATCCTTAACGTCCCTCTTTTGTTCTTATCCGACACACTTTCCTCTAATGCTAATTTTACAAGACACTAATGTCTTAAAAACGTGGTGTATTAATCTATCCCTTATCTTTGTCAACGTCCTCCATATTGTTCGCTCTTCCCCTATTCTGTTTAGAAGTGATTCTGTCCACTCATCTGATTTTCAGCGTTCTCCTTTAGCACCATATTTCAAAGGCTTCTATTCTTTTCTTTTCTGCAACTCCTATCGTCGACGTTTACCACCCGTATAGGAATATGATGAAAGAAAAACTTTCTTTCCGCTTTTAGTGTAATAGTGTTCGGACATTGTATAGGAAGTTGTGCGTATATTTTTCATTGCGTATAAACGATATCGACTCATGTTAAAAACTACGACCACGGTTGTCAAGGAATATGATTTTAGTTAAAGTGAAAAATGGCTATGCTAATCATCGTCGAATGCTCTTAAATTTCAATTCAGTAATTACACAAGTAAAAATTTTTGAATATCCTGAGCCCTTATTTTTTGTTTGAAATCATTCATACTGTAGTTTCTGTTATTAACAAAATAGAATTTATTACTTTTGAGAGCAGTCTATACATCGGAGGCAAAATATTTTACATAAAGGATATAATAATACATTGTTTGGTTAGTTTTCATCCACAGTTAAGTACTATCGTGACAAATATTCGGAATCACTTAATAATGTTGTAGTATAACGAAAAATACAAGGTATCGAAACTCTGGTCTGGCTTATATCAGTTGTCTAATCCGTCTGCGGATCTTGAATTATTTTTAATGACGTATTTCGATAGTTAAAACCACCTTTATCTTACGCGGCGTTTGATTTGTTTGGTTTATTCTTTCTCCCTATCACTCAATTTCAATATCATTTATTTTATAAATTCTTGACAGTCAACATTTTAGTCCAAGTTCCTTGGATCCAATAGAGAACAAAATATTGGTACTAAGAAATTCTCTGTATCAAGGTCTACATTTTTTGCTTTAACCTATATCAAAGAGAAACATTACTGAAGCATAAAAATTCTTCTCCAACAAAAAACAGACCTTGCAGAATGTATATGTTCCAATTTCACAATAAAATGCTTTTCTCTTCGCCAATATACGCCAATATACGATTAAAAACATATTTCTGGATAAGGTCTTTGGAATATTAGCTTTGGGTTCAGTAGATGAGAAAGCATTCGTAATCAAGTCTCCTCCTACAATACTCCATTTACTTTTTCATATTAATATATTTTATCTTTGATTAAACAAATAGCAGTAAAGAAATTTAATTTTCCAATTAACAGAGAAAATATTTACATTCTTCAGGGTGAGAAAAAATTCTCTGCATAAATTAAAATTATAAATTAGAATTGCCATTGCCTTACAATCACTCTAACACATGCATTTTTATTTTTTGCACTGCAAAAGACTTTCCGCTTCCTCAGTATTTTAGTATTTTTTTATGAAAGTAAATATACATTATCTTGCATACATTAAGTCACGTTTCGCTGAAGTAGTAGTTGCCAACTAAGCGCGTACACTAACATATTATAATATTATATCTGGCCACATATACTGTAATCCTTGGCCTACTTTGCATATTTCGCAACAAAAGCAAAGTTTGTGGTGCAAAGAATATATATTTTTCTTTAAAAATCTTCCGCATTGAAACTCGTTCTGTCTAACGAGAGTGGATTGTATACATAAATAATTTAATTTAATCTTGTTTAAAAAGAAAAAGATTCCATTACTTCACTTCCACAAAGTTAAAAACTTTCATGTACGAAGAGATTTGGAATCTAATATTAATACTAAATGTCGTTTTATCAAAAAAGTTATACTATTGACCATTTCAATAGAACCTACTAAATTCTATAAAGTATTTCAAAACTCAATTCGACTTATTGATGAAAAGAAAATCTGCGTTTCATTTCCAAATAATATTAAGAAAATAACCTGATGCATATTAAAAACTAACATTACCAAAATATGGTACCTAAAGGTTTATTAATCGTTGCCTACAATTGGAAAAGCAAGAGCAAAAGAAATCTTTGGATTGCATGACGTTTGGAAGCGTAATGAGAAAGTTTTCGAATTATACCTACTGATTGAAGGTATGTACACAAATAACAAAAAACACCGCATGCGTGGATAGAAGCAACGATGTTCCTTACTATATCCGAAAGAAATTAACTGATTTGTTATTTTTAAAAATTTGATGTTCAGTAATCTATATTCTAATATCTTTTGGAACTTATTTGAATTAAGCTATCAAAATATACGAAGAAAAGCAGATGTTTAATTACATAAATACAATGAAAAAATTTCCCGATAGAATTAAAACATTATTATTACTAAAAGCGTTACAACAGCCTCTTTGTCAGTTTTTATTTTATTTTAGTAATGAACTATTTAACGTTTCGTATCTCTTTTGAGACTTCTTCAGGTATAAAAATTTAGCTGTTCCGAAATAAGGATTTTTAATGAAAGTAAATAGTTTACCTGGCACTTAAATAAATATTAAATGAATTATAACAGCCTCTTTATCAGTTTTTATTTTATTTATTTTCATTTAAAATCCGCATTTCGGAACAGCTAAATTATATACCTGAAGAACTATTAAAAGCGAGACGAAATGTAATATACTTCATTATTAAAATAAAAAATTACAAATAGGTTCTTATAACTTATTTAATATTTATTTCAATGTCAGATAAAGTATTTATTTTCATTATTATGCAAGGACAAATAAGCTAGTATATGCTTGTCATTATAAAATTGTTTTCCTGTTCTTTAAGAAAACTTTAGTTACTTCTTTGATATGTACGAAGGAAAGACGTCTTTTGTTTCTAATTTGTAATTGTATAATGTATAATAATACATACTGAATATGTGTGAGATAGAAATATGGATCATATGGATTATTTTATACATTTGAAATAATTTGCAGGTAGACCACATAAAACCCAATTTTGTTGTAATTATCCGGTCTTTATAGACAGAAACTATTTCAAAATAAATTTTATTAAGGTCAATAACAGACAAAAATTAGTAAAACAAAACAAAAAAGAATTTAATATAAATACATTTTTTGGTCCTGATCTCGACCCTCTTCTGGTTGAACTAAAGCTAATTAGTTCAACCTGAAGAGGGTCAAGATCAGGACCGAAACATGTAGTTCTATTAAATTCCATTCGGGCTTGTTTTATTAATTTTTGCCTGTTATTGGCCTCAAATAAACATTAATTTAATGTTACAGACGTTAATAAGTATTATATCGTAAAAAAGTATTTTTGTCTGTTGTTGTTAATCCAGTAATTCAATTTAATCGATGATATCAAACTCCTACGCTGATTTACTTGGTTTAATTTTATACAATCAGTTTGAATTTTGAACAAGGACTTGAAATCAATAATTTTTAATTATGTAAAGAAAATATTTAAAAAAATTAACCACTCCAAAAAAAATTCTTTTTGTAAACTCAAAGCTCTTTGCTTAGCAAAGAAATTGCTTACGTTCATAGCTTTTCTTACATCAACAGTAACACTATCTCTGGATAACCTCAATCATAACTTTGGAAAAAATTAGTATTTTACGTATGGTTTGGTCGGTACATGACGAGTAAAGTCATTTCATATCCAAAATTTCGTTTTTAATATCTTTCACACATTTACAGAAATCCTGGGAGTGAATGGACGTACACACTTATTCTTCTGTAAGAGCAAATTTTAAGGAAAAGTAGCTCAGACGATGAGCCTACACGTTAAACAGTATAAATTTAAAATGAAAAAATTTTGTTTTCATTTCACACACTGATGTTTGATTTTCCAGTATTTAGACAAGCATTTTCCTTGTATTTCAGTTTGTTCACCATTCCTCGTAAATAAGAAATTAAATGTCGATTAAGTAGGATGCCATCATTCGATCTATACAAAGTATACTAGTAAAGTTAGCAGTTCCGGAAATTAAAATTACCGTGTTTGGTGTCACCATGCACATGAATATAAAATTGGTAAAAGATAAATTAACTTTTAATAAAAAGTGTCTAAAAAGCGCTACTTAAATTTGCTAAATGATGCTTTAACTTAATTTTTCGATGTTCATTTTTGAGATAATAAATGACAGTAAAATAATATAGACCATAATGAAAGTATAAATGGTACCCTTAGATATTATGTTAAGTCACTAATGAAAAAACTTAAAAATAATTTACTTTTAGTGTGATATAAATCTGCCCACCCCCTAATATAGCTTTTTTAATGTTATTTTATGTTTGCACCTATTCTCAATAACGTTTTGAATAATTTTTCAATAATTAATTATTTTATATTTATTGTATTAGATTGATTGATTATAATCATATTATGTAAAAATTATACTTGTTATTTTACTTTTTTTAGGTAGGTCTATAATTAAAAGTATAATTAGATGCATTCTTTTAACACGAAAATATTTTTTACATTCTGTTTCACTGTTTTCCCAAATATTTTGAAACAAGTAATAAAATTTTATCGGCTAATCTATCTCACCTACTCGTCTAGGATCGATAAGGCGTTATAGCCCTGGCCTCATGTTGCTAAATCGAAATTTAATATCCCGCTTATTCAGTTACGATGGACAAAATTACGAAATGAATTGAAAGAGGTCACAGCACTAACATAGCTACTGAATCAATCCAAGACTAATTGAGTAGTTTTTAAAAAAATTCTGAAAATAAATCATTTGGCAGTCAGAGAAAAAATGAAAGTAATATGGTTGTCCAGATCAATAAATAACTCAGTCAATGTAGACCGAATTAAAATTTTCTGAAATAATTTAGAACGTATAGTACGCATGGCAAACATTTTTTCTCTTTCTTTCATAATTCCTTCAGGTTCAAGACTTAATTTGATAAATAAATTATCTAAGAATATAAACAGAATTTTTTTAACTCTACATAATTTACGCACGCAGCAGACGAAAAGTCAGTGATATTCGAATATTCTTAAACGTAAATATTTTTTCGTGTAGACGTTTCTGCAACAATATATATACTATACACATTATTATTCTTCAAATTCGTTGAAATTATATATATATATAATGAGGACACGAAGGAGAGACAGAAAGTTGGTGGCTTATGTGAAGTTCATAGATGGCAGAAACCATGTAGGAAGGTTTCGGATTCTTCAATTTTCGGGGACACTGCCCACTCCGATGGCTGGGCGTCACTCGAAATTTTTTCCCATCATTCGGATGAAGGGGGCGGTGCCTCCAAAAATTCAAGAATCCGCAACGTAACATGGTTTCGGTATCTAAAATAAAGAAATGACATTTATATGTGGACTTCAGGTAAGCCATCAGTTTTCTGTCTCTCTTTCCTGTCATTAAATGTTTTAATTATCCTAACAATGTTATTTTATGACGTATAAATACAGCTCATTGAGAGTCTTGGCCTACCGGGTCGACTGCGGACTGTCATCTTAGCTGACACATTCCGAATTTGGAGTGACACATGATGAGTGTATCGATCCAGTTTTCGTGAACACAAATATACAATCTGTCTAAAAATTGAATGGAAATCGTCGTATTCAAGCCACTGGGGGTTATTAATATCATGGGTTGGTATAGAACTAAATTTATATAGATTTTCTTGTCATTTCATAAGCATATAAAATTAGTCTAGATTATTCTTAAACAGTGCAATGAACCAGAAGCCTTCAACTTTGAAGCATCAATCGGGAGAAAATCTACTAGGTAAAGGAATTCCTGTGCACATACCGATAATCGCGCAAGTTCTTAATTCCTTCCTCACTCAACTTTTAATTCAATAGTAGTAAAAAGAACCATTAGAATAATTTTTTTTCTTTAGTTGTAGTATTTAAATGATTGCCTCAAACGCCAACGACTTAATATATAATACATATTAAACGACTAAAGGATAGTGTTCGTATATTTAAATGTTATCATTGAGAAAAATATTTAATTGCAATAATTTTTCTTAAGTTTTGAAACAGTTTTGTAGCCTTACATTTAGTAATTTAATTCTTATAAAAAGACCTAAATTTAATATTATAATTAATTATAGATTGAGGGATTCTTTGAACTAATGCATCACTAAGTTAATAATTTCGATAATATTAATGTATATAAAAACTTCGTAAATCCTCAGTTGCTTTATAGCAATTTCAGGACTAATGTAAAGATGTGTGGGTTAAACATTGTCAATTTTTTATTTCTTTGAAGATACGTACAAGATTAAACCGCTAAACCATATATACAGTTTAAGTATATCGAAAATAGTTATGAAAACAGGACAATTTTTTAAAAAATTTCAGTTCTTGTAATTATCAATGATTTTAACACATGAAACATTAATATTGAACGCCATAATATTACATCTCAGTTTCCGTACGTTCTTAGGAAAATCAGGATGTGAACGCCAATTATTTGTCTTTGACACCCAATTTATGTTCAGGTTTGTGTCGGAAGATGAACGTCAGACAGTTTTAATATTTTATCCCACAGTTGCAACTAACTAGATTAAACTTACACCTGAAGCATAAAGAAAGACTTCATTAATCGTGATTAAATTAAATCTTAAATTTTAACATGTTTCAAATACATAATTAACGTGTAATTTCATAATACCATAACATTATCAATTAGCGGTCTCAACGAGTCACTTTTTTCTCTCCCTCTTCTCTAACAATAACGGAGCGCTGCAGTGACATCTGTGTAGGATTTCGTTGAACTTGCGTATGTCTCCCCTTTTTTTCTGGTACATAGAGGTAAGGTGCGTTACGCACAGGTAGTTCTCAATGTCGGCGCCCGAGAGCGCCACTGCAGTTCACTCTCTTAAAAAAGAAAACGCAGAATTTAAGTGTCAAAACTAGAAAATATTAATTTAGTGTCATTATTTATCATTTAGGAGAACCAACATTGAAAAAATTACGAATGCATAGTTCTTTACTGACTTACTTCAAAAACATAATAAAATGAAATAAATATGTTCAAAGCTTTTAAATGAATAAGAGACATTTTAAGAAAAATTGATTAAATTGGCATAATGAAAATAGTGGCAAAACCATACATCATATAAAAACAGAGATAGTTTTCCTGTAATGATACTATTTATCAGCAGATTTATAAAAATTAGAGGCCGCTTGTCTATTTGGTATACTTTCAGCATATATTGTCAAGTAGTATTTTTATCAAAAACAATCATTTTATCCCCTAGAAAATCTTAATGCAAAAGCGTATGAATTGCAAGTGAAATACAGAATTCGCGCTAGTGTGTCCTATAAGCGATTAATATAAATGTGTAGGTTGTTATAACCTGTAATAAAATATATTTATAAGGCACGAAAATAGTAACATAAAACCATTCCAGAACTTCGTTCAAGAATTTATCAAGCCGCTACAGTCTGCAGACGGAAATAGTCATTTATTCAGTTTCTAGGATAATTAACTGAAATATATATAGAATACGTTCTCTGAAGTTCGATATCAACCAGCTTTTATTTTTAATGAGGGAATGGATTTATTGTTTTGTGAATTATTTGAAACTCCATTCAGTAGAACTCTTTATAAAATAAAAAAAAATTATCTTAAAAGAAAATCAGTCTATTTTGAAAAATATTTCCATTCATCCATAATAAATAATTCTCCAAATAAGAAACAGAATTTGTAAATTAATATTTCCCCAAGTTTTAACAACGACTTATTACTTTCTAAACATTTACTTGTTAGATGAATTTGCTTCTTTTGTCTTGTGTGACACTTTATATCACCGAATAAAATTTTGGTTTCTAAAAATTACTTGAGATTGTTTATTTGCATGAACAATAATTTACAATTCTTTAAAGTTCGTAGGAAATTTTACTATTATTTGAAAAATCATAAATAACGTATGCTATTCAACGGGCATTGTTCTGCAGACATAGGAGAATATTTGACTAGAATTCTCCAGTGCATAATGCGCCTGCATTATCCGTAACTAGAAACATTATAAAGGGTCTTTCTCCTACAAGAAACAATAGCTTATGACCGACGCAGTGTCTGACTCACAAATTACGAGGTTTGTATGCCCGAACGAAGCAGACATACAGCTTCAGTGTGTACATATTTTAACATAAATTTAATCTTAGTCTAGAAAAAAACTACATCGTTAAAAACGAAGAACAATAAACAATAGTTTTCCTCTTCGTTTAAAACATTAATTAATTCTCTTCTTAAATTACCAACCATTGAATAATTTTCAGATTTTGAATTTAATCAAGCGACAAGTTAATATTTTTAAATCAGATGCACCTATAAATTTATAATTCAGGATTTTTAATATTTTATGTGTATTGAATGAATTTAATTATGAATCAGTACCATTTAAATTTTCTAATTTCTAGTATATCAGCAGAACAAATCCAGTAATATTTAGAGGATCAACAATTGAGATTGTTTTTTGAGCAATAAGCAGAAATTTGAAAACAGGAATAGATAGTTCATTTTGAAAATAAATCAGTAAAACATCCTAGAAAGAGAATGTAAATCATTAAAAAATAATATAATCCATAATTTAAAAAATAATTATATCATTTCTTATATTTTTAAAGTGTTTTTTAATATGAATGATGACAGCGCCCCTGTTGGACGCCTCGTCTACTTCTTTAAAAACGCAGATCAAAGATATTACACTTCAAGATATTCGTTCTCTGTACTATGAAAAATAGAAAATTCTGATAATGAAATGCATTTATATTTAAAAAATTTATTGTGGTCTAAGGAAGTATGCTTTCAAACTGCCACGAGGAGATGCATTATGGTTATCTGTACAACATATTACTTTATTTAGATGTATTATTCTTTCTTTGGGGACTAAAAATTCTCATGTGATTTTAAAAATTATTGCGGAAGCTGACTTTGCTATGAATAATTAAATCCTGAATTCTAAATTAACCATAATTTTAATAATAATTATTTTCACATAACGAAGATGCTAAATATATATATTGAAGTTTTTACTGAAACAAAATTCTAATTTATAAATCACATTAGCGTCCTAGAATGAAATTTATTTTCACTTAATAACCATAGATGTAGGAACAATTAACGTCTGCATAAAAATCATATGTAGAATTAACGACCCGCATAATTGACTTACACAATTTTCTTTTAAGATTTGTAATTTTGCAAAGTTTTTTTGTCATTTTGGAAATCTTGAATAATTGATCATCTTTTCTATGTATATGATTTTAAAACTACAATAATCTTCCCATTGTAAAATTATATTTTTAAGGTTCTAGAATTTAATAACGCTTTTTCACCACTTCAAACACTATAAGCTCTTAAAGTTTTCTACAGTAAACATCGGAAATAAATTTATACTTTCAGGAAATTTGGACCTGTACTATGATACAAAAACTTTATTAGATGGTTCTGTTGTAACGATCTGTTTCTAAATAAAATGAGAAACTCAATTAAACTTATAAAACTTTTCTCTATTTTATAAAAAATTCTTACCTTTATATATTTTTTAAGATCCGGGTTTCAGCTCAGCGTTTCCTTTATACTGGCATAATAATGTTACAAAATATAAGTACGTGTAAGGTATAGGGGAAAATATTGAAAAAGAAAAATCGCTATATAAAGGTATAAAACACAAGTTTATTTTAATATTTAGGAAATCATTATAACTTAAAACAACGAATTTATATTTTTGGTAAAATTTTGAAAAGAAACTTACGAATGTCCTGATCTGCCCAGAGCCATAAATTAAAATTCATAAAATAAAATAAAATTTAAATTAAGAAAAATCTTAACATTTTTGTGTTTTTCCCATATTTATTTTGCGGACGGTTGATCGCTTTATCAATTTTCCTTTCGCAAAGAAATTTTGTGTAGCTGCACAATCTTTTTCGCGATACATTTATTTCTTTCATTTTGGTACAGCATCTGGTAACTCAGTCTTATAAGGCGACTCTATCAGGTTTTTATTTTCTTGAGGAACACATTATATTTTGCCCTATACAGTAATATCCCGTTCCGCCCTACACGCATGTTTCAGTTTAAGGAGTTTCAAGAAGCAGATTTAAACGTATATGCAGCTAAATACATTTACTTTACGAATATATACCATTAAAGAGTTAAAAGCGAGCGGTTTTGTACTCTATCTTCTGTTGAAATGCAGTATAAATTACAAATTCACAGACATCATAACAAGAGTTCATTCACGAAGCACATGAAGAACTTCGTCAAATCAGCTGCCGGGATATTTTCCTTGATCAGTGGCCGTGTTTGATCCCTATTTACTAAACTTCAGCACTATTCAGTCAGAAAATAGGGTATCCCGTTATATTCCGCTATCCCGTTTCGCCTAGAGTTCCCCTATTGACGTTAAGTAATATTGAAAAAATTAAAAAAATATAATGTTTACTTAATTCTTTTTTCAAGATATGACTTAAGTATTTTTATTGAACGGAGATTTTCTCTATTTCATTAGACGTTCTAGAATGACTAACCCACAAAAGGCGTCTTTTTGTATCAAGGATTAATGATCACTGTGGTCAATAAATTTCCATATTGAATTAAATACCTTTCTTTTGGGATATGACTCTCTTTACTTGAAAATAAGTATTGAAAAACATTCAGTCACAAAAGCTCATAAGCGAGCCTATAACCTCGGAATATGAATTCACTTAATGAATACAAAAACATTCAAGCAATAAATCGTACGAACGTTAGCATATTTGTCTTAAAAATTAAACAATGTCGATTGTATCTATGTAGTGTATTGTATTTATGTAGAGTAAAGTTTAAATACAATTTATGCATAACTTCAAGTAAATATACAATCATATAACATCACCGTTCACAGTCACGGTTTACGAGACCTCTAACAAGTTCATTTAAAAGGAGGATAGACATGTAATTCATGTGATAGAAAGTGTTATGAAACATGGAAACTAAAGAAGACTTATGGAATCATCTTCACCAAACAGAATAATTCTTGACGGTAGTAGTTGCCCATGAGTAACTAAGAAACTCAATGGTACTTGGGTAAAAAAGAGAAAATGTAGTTTATAGGTATGTGGAGTATAAAATTGGTAGTAAGCCGTTCAATTATAAATATAAAATCTCTGATTATAAATTATAAGTCGAATAATTCGATATTTCTTCCTAAAATGACAGACTTTCCTTATTATATTAAAAAAAATACTTATGTACGTTGTATCGATTTTAACTCCTGTGAATATTATGAAAATGTGGCGGTCCAAAGAAGTTTAAACAATATTACCAACAGTAAACAGAAGTATCTAAAATTAAGTAGTAGTTAAAGTAATAATTAAAATTAATAGTTGTTAACTGTTCTATTCATATGAAAAGTATCATCAGCTAACGTTCCTGATTACCTGAAATGGGGAATATACACTAAACAATTTGAAGAGGGCTGTTGTCAGGAAAACTCTACGGAAATAGGCTAATGAATAATAGGCCGACATTTTTAATGAATTCAAAAATTTATGAGTTTCCTTAATTACATTTATCAAATTTCCTCTAAGACTAAAAAGTCGAGTACCGTATTTACAAACCTCTATCTTAAAATCATTTCATAACAACTCTTGTGTTATTTTAATCGTAGTAAGTCATTTCCGATTGGAAATGTCAAATTAAAAAAAATCGAAGGGTCTGATGAATATATCATGTGTCGGTTGTATTTTTAAAATGCATATGCCTTATTGAGATGAATTGTATCAAGACTTTTGTTGGTCCTCTTTCTTCAGTGTTAATAATATTAAATAAATCGTCAGTAAATTTTCTGGTGACTTTCAATGTTTTTTAAAATATTGTGCTTTGAATTACTCGCGAGATTATTTTTCAGTAAAGACACATACCTATTATGTTTTCAAAATAATACATTCCACTGAATTACGTGAAACATTAATTTCTTTAACATTTAGTAATGGCAAACATCCTGACGTCAGAAATCGCTCAACATCGATATGTATTTTGAATTCACCTTAGTCTGAAAAGTATAGCAAAATATGAATCCTTCAGACTTTCTTATAGATTCAGACACTAATGTGCAAAAATACAGAATAACACAACTTAATAAAACAAAATTAATTGAATTTGAGAACTTTCCTATAGCTTTTTAAATATAGTTATATTTTAATTCAGTTGACACAGAAATTGTGCTAAGTCTGCTTTTCGTCGTTGTCTTAAATTTTGATTCAAAATTGCCACAAACAGGGTTATTTAAAATAAGTGACCAATAATAATTCATATTATTTCATACTTCACAAGTCGCTCACTTTAATTATTTCTGTTACAGATGTCGGAAAAGTGTGGAACGGCGGATGGCAACAAAACTTGATTTGTACCGATCAATTCAGTTCATTTGTTGCACTTTATTTAAGAAAATGGGACAAATATATAATTCAGAAAACATGTATGTATTTTTTAGCTGTAGGAAAATTCTTTATCTTAATAACTTAGTTATTTATCAGTTTGCCAGAAATTTTTATTACATACGCAAACATTTTGTAAGAGTTGGCGATTAAATGGAGGAATAATTATGTGAGTCAAAAAATCTTAGTACAGCATGTACATAAATAAAGAATCTGATGGTTTAAAAGAATAGAATATTACAAAAAACTGGTCAGCATAAATATATTCACTGAATAAATAAACGTTTCAATAAATAGTTAATAAACAACAGTGTACAGTAAAATTAAAAATCATAATGTTTAAATATTGTAGTTGAGACATCTTATTCGTTTTTTCTATATTGCGATGAAATACGTTATAATATATTTGTAATATTTCAAATACCAAAAGATGTTTTGTAAAATCCGTTCAATGTAAGTAGGAATTTTTAAACATCTGCCACACACTCATATTTCTGAGAATATATTACGTAAATAAAATCCAAATAAAGTTTCAAACAGACAGGTAATGAACTCGTTAAATTGTAAAGTTTAATTTGAGAGTTGAAAGTCTTTGAACGTTAATGTAAAGAAAGCGCGCTCAGACTTGAACAAACTGCTGCCATGACTGACAATTTGCTTGCAAGAAATTGCTGCAATTTACTACTACGCACGACGTCTTATTCTAATCGTGCATGTTTTGTCTGAATTTGTAGTCCATGAAAAAAACATACACACCCAAAATAAAATACGATTTTATTGGTACAAAATTCAAATATGCTCAAACATGGTCTGGATGTGCGTTATAGGGAATTGCAGCAATTTCTTGCAAGTGTAGTCATTCTAAATCTCTGGGATATTAACTTTCTTAGGCCCAGAGTTGATGAAACAGACTGTTTGATTAACTTATATCCTGTCATTTTTCGATACTTTATTATTTTATTAGTTTATTAACTATGTCTATAATACATATCTAATGAAGACTCCCGAAAACTACTTCTATTCAATTATCCTAAATTTAGGACGAATAAAATGGCTAAAAATGTTATCCAAAATGTTATCACGTTGGAGTAATATATGAAATATTAAATTAAATAATAAATGTTATGGACGTCCTATAAGTAAACTTCACATGCGTATCTTGGATAAATTACGTTAACAGAATCGATGGCTTATTAAATTTATATTTTTACATCTTTCTCAGGCTTACATATTTTAACTCAATGTAGTGGATTGTATTCAATTATTACCTGTTTTTCTTGTTTTCAGAAATAATATTCAACTTATTGAGAAAAATAAATTGTTCACTAAGTATTTTGTTATCATGAACGGACGAGAACCCATTACGTTTGCGTATTTCCGTTTTTGTTAAATCCATATCGGATATCTAACAATATTGCTTGGTTCCAAATCGAATGAAGTGAATGAAAAATTTGTTACAATATAAATTTTCAAAAAATATAAATCCACTTAACGACTGGGATAATTGTGAATTTTTTGCTAAGTGTGAGTCATAATTAAATATAATAAATATTGAATATGCTGTGACTTGTAATTCTCTTCGTAAAATACTATTACTTTTATGTTAATGAAACAACAATTAAGTACATCCAGTGAATTCAAAAACTATTTCAAGTCCCAGTAAGGTGAAATATTTACTTAATTTTAAAAAATAATCTCGCTGAACATTGAGTCCTGATACATTCTTAAAATTGAATATATACTAATTATCGATATCAGACAATTGGATGAAGTATTTGCCAAATAACATACAATAATATTCGAAAAATAAACAGTACACAATGTTTCTACATTCCTTGCCTATTTAGAGATGAGAATCAAAATTGCAAGAGTCACAAGACCGATACATTTCACAAAGCAGGTGACGAACTCGAAAGAAAAGTAATTTATATTCATAAACTCTTAACCAATAACAAGTATTCAGGTGACACCGAAAACCTGAAACTATGATGGTATCGATTCTGAAATCGAATCGTTCCTACACGTTTTGAGAACTGTAAAACATATTGACATATTTTAGTGTCAAGAAGCGGCTAGTGAGATTATTTTAATTTTTGACTTGAATATGAAATGTAGGTTAGCGTTAATTGCGTAGCACTTTTTTATTCTGTATTGAGGTTTATAATGTTTTTTAGGCATCTAAATGTTTTATATCGTTTATCAACAACTGACTAAATTTTATTGTATTTATTAAATCTACAAATGGGCAGATGCCCGGTGGCAGATACATAGAACTTAAACAATAATTAATAAATTGGTCGTAAGGACCATATTTAACCTATAGTTGAAAATATAATTATATTCGATATAAATAAATAAGTGTGGAATCATAATATTGGGAATGATTTTTTAAAAAAAGAATAGTATTGTTTTTTCCTGAAAAAAAGAAACAAATTACCACTGTAACAAACAGTGTATGGGTAAAAAGCATATATGAGGAGGGGTTTTCTAACGAATCGGGAGTTCTTCACTTTTCAGGCAACCGGGATTATTTTAGACTCTCTTAATTAAGTTTCTTAATGTTTAAGAATTTGAAACATGAAGGTCTTGTAAAATTAGCATTAGAGGAAAGTGTGTGGGTAAGAACAGAAGTGGGACGCCAAGGATGGATTACTCTAAGCTAATTATGGAGGATGTTTGATGTGGTAGCTATTTAGAAAGTAAAAGACTTGCGCACGGTAGGTTAGCAGGCCAGTCTTAGACCTGATTACCACAACAACACCACCAACAATTTACCAGACGTAATTTTGACTGGTTCAAGGTATCCGGAGTGTTTTTGTCTCTATCCGAATATATTTTACTCTCCTGGGGTTCGAGAAGATACAAGATGCTTTTTAATTTCCTTTAGTACTGGGAATGTTATTACTCCAGTACTGTAGCAGAAATTATTTAAATTCAGGTCAGGTATCGGGAGTATATTTCACTCACTCAGGGTAGCAGGAGTATTTCGTCTCTTAAAGTACTATAATACTTGTTTATAGACTTTTCTTAAAGTAATTGTATTTATTGATGATGCCAGTATATATAACTTGAATTGATAAGGATGCCATTAATTTTCTGTTGGAACATTTTAGAAAGGAGAATGTTGACAAAGTGACACGCTTGACGTCGATTAAATCAATAGATTAGACACGAATTAATTTATTACTAGGTTAATATAATTAAATACATAAAACGTGAAGCATTAAATTCTCATTCCAAAGAGCTTACGATTATACTAATGATCATTTATGATTACTTTGCGAGGACGAAAATCCATAAACATGTTTGTGGTCAACGGAACTTAATAGATTATTTTTGGATTGATTATGAAATTTTTTCCACGTCTGGTAACACAGAGTAAGGAGGAATATGAAATGGAAAAACAGTAGTGGAACTATTTCTTGGTCGAGTTTTATTCTTGATTTATGAGTAGTTAAACACGTGCATCGACATCACTGATAAAGTTTGCTGTGTGTTGAATTCACGCTATATTAGGGTAAGTGCCCCAAATTCGGCCTTCATAATTTTTCCCCTCCCTGTACGAGGAGATCTAATTCTGATAGTAATTGCTCTCACCTGATTTGGCAGTTGGGCCTGACTCTTCAGCTACATTAAGTACTACTGCCAAGTACTCATTATGCAATTCGCTAAGCGATTCCAGCGGCTGCTAGCCAGCCACGCTGGAAAATTGCTCGATTGCATCTCCACGTGCGGTCCATGAAATTAAAATTAACTTGCTCTCCACACATCTGCTCCCTAAATGAAGCCTCACTATTAATCATCATATAACACACAAAATTGTTGTATTACATCCAACAAAATTTACATCAAATATCTGAATTCGGTGTAAATATTAACATTGCTAAAGAGATGCTTCGCAAAGAAGAATTTCGTACATACAATGCTACTTATTCGATTGTTAATATCCTTAAATAATATTACATTTATTTATGGGCCTTTATATAATTTTTTATCCAATTTTCCTAAAACCAACCTAGGTAAATTATACGAAGAATAGAAGAAAAAGCAAAAATGACGCCGGTTTGTTAGACCAATTGGGACCGAAAAATACTATTGTAAGTAACCGTAGAACAAAGTTGTCGACTGAGACTGAAGTAATTCTCAAATCTGCTTTTTAAATAAAAAAATGTTTAAATTTTTAAATCATTTAATCATTTTGGTTGTAACCGTTGTTGGAGATGGTCCGCGACTCCATATTCTTCACATGTAAATACTTCAATATATTTAATAATCTTTTCGGTTGAGGGAGTCCAGAAGTAAACAACCTGAATTGCTAAACTTTACGGCTGTGGAATTATCACAAAGGAGACGAAACGTCGTATTTATGTTAATTAAATAGTAATACATTTATATGCTGATTCATTGGCCGTCTTTTTGTTTATTGTAAACTGAAAGTCAGAAAACTAAGTTTTAATTTTTTTTAAACTCTTTAGGTTGAGGATAAAATTATTTTCTCAGTTGCACATTGTAATTTTCATATGAGGTCATAGTTTTAAAATTAATTTTTTTTTGTATTCACAATATTTAATTTGTGGAAATTGGTGAATACAAATTGGGTAATGGCCTTATTATTAAACGTCATAATAACGTTATCGAATGCAATGTCTTAATCATGGTAGCTAGAAAAAATAAAACTTTGTCATTATTTGCAAAAAAATGGAAAATATCTACTATTTTTAATTTTGGCTTTTACTGCAAAATAATCCCAGCGCGCTATTTTACGCTTAAACTAATGAGATACCACGTTGATCCTTATTGGTAATTTAATTATCATTTTTTACTTATAGTTTAAATAAATTAATGAAAAGACGCCTAATAAGTCATTAAATAATATAATTATTATTTAATTAACACAAATATAACGTTTTATCAAACTTTGTGACTTCTTCTGTTAAATTATTAATTGGTTTAACTATTTACATTAGAAAAAATTGGTATTTTTTTAGTAATGTTTATAAATACGTATCATGAACGATCCAAATACAGAACTTACTAAGAAAATTAATCATCAGCGTGTTTATGTGATGTATATAATTTATTCATAAAAGAAATGTATATATATTAATCGCATTTACATATAATTATGCCCAAACGTCTGAAAACTATTTGTTTAACTATTAAATGTGAACATATTTCAAATTGAAATAAATTATTTTGAAGATAGTAATAAAACTTTAAGTTTGAATCTTCTACCAATTTCGGAATTCCAATTTATGTTATTTCTGGATAAGGAACAAATACGTACGGAAATTTTTTTCATTTTAACCTGATGTTTCAAATAATCTGTTACTGTTCGTAAACTACATTTTTTAACGTAGAAATAAAAAATCTGACATAAACCCAAAATGTCGATACTTTGGTCACTGATTTGTGAAACTCGACAATATTTGTCAGTAATGGCATAAATAAATTTGTTTTATTGTTTTAAAAATGTAAGGTTTATCTTAAGAAATCCTTGCTTACGATGTATTGTACAAAAAAACCAGTAGTAACAGAATTTATTATCTTATTTTGAAGGCATACAAAGTCTCTTATTCTACTAATAAACTGGCGAAATATTCCTTAACTTCATACAATTAGTATGCAATGTTAATTGAGTATTATTTTTCTCTCATTCATAAGATTTAAATTCAAAATTCTTAAATTTCAACAACTTGATGGTTCCAAGTTAGCTGAATTATTTGTTAAAGGGCGAGAGCTATTTTTAAAGTAATAGTTGTAGTATTCAGCCTTTAGCCTCTCTATACTATCCTATTGTTTAAGGAATAGCAAATATTTCCAGATATATTATTATTAATCAATACTTTAACATTCATCTTACTTCTCCACATAGGCACCGCCGTTATTCAGGCACTCGTCGTAACAGGAGGCCAGGTTTTGTATGCCTTTGATGCAGAAAGAAACGCGATCGTCCAAACCGCAGCTCATCGCGCACACTTTCACGACCTTCGTTAAACTGTCTAATCCACTTCCTTACCATTTCGTCCCAAACACCTCACACCACTGTGTAAATGTTTCGTGGCGTAATATTCCTTGCATTAAAGAAACTAATCACTGATCTGAATTGACAGTCGGCGGGTCATTTAATTGATGAGAACATTTCGAAACGTTCTAACAAAAGGAAAACATTAAGTGACGATTCCTTGACTGATCTACGGAGACGTATTGCGAAGTGGAAATTATTTTTTAAATGAATTTAGGTACTTACTTCAGAAACATTAAACGTAATATTTACGTAAATATTCAAATTATAACAATATAATCTCCAATTTGAAAGCCCAGATTGCTCTTATTTTAGAAATTTAGTTAAAATGGGAACATTCAATAGAAAGTTACGGTATTCCAAACTGTTTTAAATTTGAAGAAAGTATTCTTGGATTTCCAACCGGGTCAAACAGCAATCAAATCGCGACGTTTCGACGAACGAAAGCCTTATCTTCATCTTCAATCTTTTTTCCGTCAAAACGTCGCGATTTGATCGCTGTTTGACCCGGGTGGAAATCCGATAATATTGTCTTCAACAAATACATCGCGAAAACCTTCGCTGTGTTTTAAACTTTTTACTTATAATTGTTACCAACTATTGAAAAGAAAAACCCCTCAAGAGACTGAACCACTTAGTATGGAAGGCGAGAAAAGTATTAAATTAGTAGTCTTATTTTGAGAATTATGTGAATTAATAAAAAATTATTAATATATATATATATATTTATATATCTGACCTTTGAAAATGCAAAAACTTTTAATTAGAAAAAGCGGAAAAATTAATTCTCATAAATTTAGCGCTCTCTCAAAATAAGACTACTAATTTAATACTTTTACCGCCTTCCATACTAAGTGGTTCAGTCTCTTGAGGGGTTTTGTTTTTCAATAGTTGGTAAAAATTTTAAAACATATGCATATATATAGTCATCAATAACAGATAATATTATCAGTATTTTTACAATCAAGAGAAAATATTCTGAGATTGGTATATAGATGTAGGATAATTGAATTTATTTTGGTCACACTTGATGCGTAGGCATAGTACGTTATAGAAGAAAAAGCAACTAGATCCAACTCAGTATATGAATCGTATCTGTGCAAAACTTGCAAAATATTTAGGTGCGAGTCAGTTTAGATACAGAGTTTGCACTGGGTTGCTTGGCCGTGTAATTTTATTATAGAAAAAAAAAATTTAAACCCCTTTGTTGGACAATTTTGTTCTACCTATAAATTTATTTTTTCGATAAAGCAGGTACGTAAATTTTTTTGTTTTAATTCTTTTTAAAGAATAATTGATTTGTATACTATTATTTGTAATTAAGATAAATATGACAGTTTAACTGCCGAAAGGTACCCTTATAATAAATTAATCTTTAGAAAAAATTGCGACAGTCAATGGGGTTATTATTATCTTTTCAATAAAGTGTAATTTAATTTTCAATGAGAACTGTATCTACATTTTAATAAATACTGAAATTAAAAATATTATAAGTTATCATATATCTTAGAATACACTCGTATTTTTTCCCAAAAGAAATAAGGATTGATATTCATTCATATGAAATCAGTTAATCCTGGTGTTAGAAAAATAATTATAACTTGAATATTAGTGTTTCTGGTTCAACGTTTTAAAATTTATTCAATATGCCCATGTTTTGGGCCCTCTTCTTTATGGCATTTAGTAATGAGGCTATTGCCCATAAGCTCGCCCTGATTTTCTTGATCATCAAAACAGGATATTTTGATTATGATGCAGATCATTAGATCTGTAAATGATCAGATATGTGTTTTGAAATCATAATTGCATTTGACAACAAAGGAATTGCTTATGTTTTTGATTGTAAGAAAGTAAGGCACTTTGTGTGCAAAGAAGTTACGTAGTTCTTCCGTAGTGTGCGTGGAAAGGCGCTTCAGTGTCGAAGAAGTGCCAACTTTGATTTTCTTCGTTCGAGATAAGTGAGCTTAACTATTAATGCTTATCAAGTTAACCGAACGGAAGGAAGAGTTCGGAAAGTAAGAGGATTCAGTGAGAAGAGAATGAATAGAGACATGGATTCCCATTTGCCGAGGTCCACGGTGACGGGATTTGGGGAATTGTATCAGGGTCGTACTTAGAGCAGGAGGTGAGTTAATGGGCTGTTCCCTCATTTCCTGTGCCGCATTGCTTCTGGTCACGCGACGCACGAAACTAAGGAATCTACAACGATTCCCATGCGCCAAATATATAGGCTCTTTGGTTGCATACACATATATTCTTCCAGTTTGGGAAAACCTTTGAGCTTTCTTTTTCGTATATCATTACTTGTGATGATAACTGAAGATGAATGGCTTTCGGTGCAACTATGTGGACTTATAATAGGAGGGAATTGTGAGGTTGATAAGTCTGGTAGTATTCAGACTAAGAATATCATTCGAGTATAAACTTCTATAAATATCGAGAAAAAGATGCTACTCAAGACGAGAAATAGAAACGTCGTATCATTTTCTGGTTCGAGCCCATACTTCGATCAATTAATTACAACAATGTTTTGTTCGGTTCAAGATTATAGTTTCTTCTTTGCGTCACTTTTTTCAGAACGAGAGAAACGAGAAGTGATTATGTAAATTACGTGAAATAGGCTACAGATGTAAGAACACGAGTACCATCAATGTAGTGTCTAAAAATGATCTGATCCCGTTAATAACTCCGGGATTACAAATTGTATCAGAAATTGGAGAAACGTATTGGATATTTACTGTATATCTCTATCATTAGAGGTAAATGTTATACGTCACCATGTCCCCATAGGGTAGCTTTGAAATCTTAAAAAGAAACCTCCCCTTTTTATTGCAGTTTCAGATTTAACAAAAAATTCAAGCAAGTTTTCACAGTTGCCAACAGTGTAACTAAGGAATATTTCTGGGTACGAACTAAATAGAAATTAAAACTAATCAAAGTTTTGGACTATATTTCGAAATAATTTCCCACAAATGGTCATATAAAATAATGAGAATTTTAGGTAAAATTTCAGGTGTGACGGAATGAAGTTACTGTGATTCATTATCTTTCATAGAAGGTTATATCGTTTCTAGAGGTTTGAAGAACGGTGTATTGACATATATTTAGCCCTCATAAAGAATGTGTTGTGCAGAGTTAGGTTTGTGTGAAAATAAACAGTAAGTGATATTTGTACATGTATTTAGGAAAACTACTCGTTACAGTAGCACATAGTAAGAGCCACGTTCACTCAGCTGCATACATTAAACTAAACGTCAATGAACATTGTAAACCCAAAGACATTCCAGAAATTGAACATGTTCCAATGTATTTATATGTTTTAAATTATTCCATTTAAATTTGCCAATTTTAATTCCAGAAACTTTCTGTCCTACTTTGGGTAATATTCATCTAAAATATATAATTACATATTCATAAAAATATTTCTGCACTATTAATTAAAGGTTTTGTATAAAACAGCATATTATTAGCTTGGAATGAAAAGTTTTCTAGGCGTGGAGTTTGATATTGTCATTCTCGAACTTGCCAATGTCCATTTCTGCCTCAAATGGTTATGAATGGGAGAACACGTACACCAACACAAACACTGTATGGGTAAAGCACATCATGAACATTATTCTTTTTATTGAGTTTGACTATGTTTAACTTTTTTAAGTTACCTTGGAATATCTGTGGCTGAGAATTTTTTGACCTTGGGATCACAGAGTTATATTTGACTCTTTTCTGGCCCGGGAGTATTAATATTTCTCTCAAGGTAGGGGTCCATTTGAGTTTTTTTTAGGTACCGAGAGTATTTTTGACTCTATTAAGTTACCGATAATATTTTCAACTCTCTTTGTGCGTTGGGAGTAATTTAGCCTCTATTGGTGTACCTAAGTAATATTATTTTACGTTGAAAATTACAATTTCTTCTATCTCCATAAAAACTCATAATGGAGGTTTTAGGGATGAATTTAAGATAATGTAATGGAATAAAGTTAGATTATTCATCCTAGTGTATTTATCAAACTAATTTTATAAAAATAATAATTTTAGAGCTTCAATTTATTATTTAAAATTTTAACTAGATACTGTTCGATTTTATTTTTAAACCATTATACAAAGATAAATGAAATTATATTTTGACCATTCGAAAGGTTCTATATGTTGAAACATATAGAAAATTGTTGGCACTATTCTTGGGGCAGTTATTATATTTTATTCAGCCTTATATTAATAGGATTTTAGTCTGTTATTACAGAATCGTCTTAACGGCCCCGACTTGATGACAGTTACTGAAGTTAGCTACTTGCGCCTCACGAGAGTCATTTGCATTTCTGTCGCCTCTTAGACGTGCAACACTAATCTTCGATTCGCTGTCCTTTATATAGAAAGTAACTAACTAATGACATGTCTTAACATTTACTTTTATGTAAACGATAAATAGATATTATTAGTTCCAACAAGTCCTCTTGGAACAATTATTTCTTATAATTTGAGCGCCGAGGCGCTTTGGTACACTATCTTTGACGATGACTTTGCTCGAAGGATAAAATTTATTCACAATCATTTTGAAGACAAGCTATATCAAAGAATTCGCAATTGAAAGGCACGTATATCTTTTACCATCAAAAGCAGTAATTTTTAACAAATACTTTTACCATTAATAATATCGTGGATTTAACAAAACAGGCTACATTTTTACACGTTAGCTCCATATATATATATATATTATTTATTCTGTTTACAGATAATTTTGAATATTATTTGTAATTGAGGCATAAGGAGGCCAAGAGACATTTAAAATAACTTATGATGAGAAATTTAACTGGAGGGAGAATCCAATATTGAAGAAGACTAATTGCATACTATTATATAAAATTTTTCTTCTCGAAAGCATGATTCAATAGTTACTTCAAAGTAACTACATGACTTGGTAAAAACAATTTTTTTCGAAGCACAGCATTGAATTGAGCGCAAAAATCGTTTAAAATTTTTAAAAGAATTTCTCCCTGTAAAATTTTAACAAAATCAGTCATGTGATTCATTCGCATGAACTGCAAAATTATACAAATCACCTAAAGACGAAAGGATATAATTTAATGACTTTCCACTGCAAGTAAATTCCCTCTTTATCAGTAATGAAGTATTCATATTTAATACTGGAGTTATTGTATCTTAGGCATGGTATGATTGACGAGCGATGTTCTTTGGCACCTTGATGCGTAGTGTGTTTGCTGCATGGGAATCTGTATATTGAGTTTTAGATAAGATTTAATCTTATGAATACTCACTATACTCACATATTTTAGTCATGAAATATTATGATCTTTCCTTCAAGTTGTGTGCATTCCTGCTTTTTCGGCGCTTCCTTTGTCAGACGTTCTTCCTCGGTGTTGTTGCCAGCGTCAAGCCATGAAGTTCTCTATTATTATCTTTGAAATTTTAAGGGGCATATCTTATAAAAGTATAACAAATTTTTCTTCTCATATGCGTTGTTCTGTAAAGAAAAATAATAATTTTAGAACAAATTGCCAGAAAGACACAGCTACTTATTAATAATAGCAAGGTCTAATACATATCGTGGAAGATATATCTTTATAATACAGAAATATCTAACAACAAGGAAAATAAAAGTGATAATACTAATTATGGCTAAGATTTTATTGTAATCGGATACCCGTAGGTTTTATATCAGTCCCAATCATCTTAAATTACTAATTAGAAGTATTTATAAATATTGTTAAGTCTTTTCTGTAAATTAGATTTTGTCTTAATATGGTATACTCATATATATAAAAGACCAAAATATATTTTGAAACAATTTATAAACACGTTTCATACTAGTGAAAGCATTAGTTTTATATAAAAGCAAAACTTTCTCTTTATAAAAAATTAAAACCAAATTTACCACAAAACTACTTACGTATATTCAATTTAGACTTATATTTTTCCTAACATTTTTATTAATCATTAAATCACGGTTCTCATAAATGTAACCGTTTCGTACAGGAAACGTGTCAAACTTAAGGAAATCCTGTAAGATTATAAAACAACATTCTTGTGATCCTGGCTACACTTCCACAAATCTTCTTATAATCAGTTTTGATTTTTACGAAAGTTCTCCCTACTTCACAATTGACACGTCTAAAAATCTCATATCGATATAAGTTGAATTCTAGGCGTACGTCACAGCTTTAATCTACATAAATGCAGTGAATTGTATGCTGTGCGCTCTAGGCTATATACAGCGGTCGTCATTCAACACACTGTGATTTACGTTTGCCATGAAATTTTCGGTTTATCACTCCTGAGGAAAATTCTTTAGGTTCCTTCCTTCAGCTATCAGGCCAGAAAATGTTCTTTACTAAAGATAAAAAACTTGCAAATGATGGATTTTCCCCACTCCTAGCCTGTCAATCGAGATGATTAAATTTCTGTAAGCGTGAAATAATTCTTCATTTAAATAAATATTTTATTTAACTAATGACAATTTTAATTAGTTAATAAATACGTAAAAATTTTTGTAACTCACAGTAAAAATGATCGAGGCACTTTATTATTTTCCGCTGATCAGACCGAAGTGATGGTTCAAGTATCTTCTTCTTTTAAATAAGGGACTGTTTCTGTTTTTTTAAATAGAATGGATGTGCTTATTTTAGGTACGAGTAGGTTGCTTAATTCTATTAAGATACTGGGTATTGGCGGTGGTTATGATGGAATTGAGCTCTCATAAACTAGAGGGCGAGGAAAGGTAAATATTAAAAAAAGTGACGTTCCCACTTATGTTTATAATCACGTGTTGACAAATATATATTTGTTGAATTAAATACTGAAGGTGGCTAATATAACTGAATTTCCGGGCATCGCCAGGGACCCAGGTAAAGTACTGTTAGAAATATATTAAAAGTAACTTCAAATATATACTATTTGGTACAGAATCTTTTAGAATCACATCAATACAGTGACCGCAAAAGCCATGAGTGTTTTTTAATATAATTGATTTCTTTTCACACTTAATAATGATCTTGGAGTCAAATGAACACTTCTTACATCACACAACCTAGGATAGACTTTTCATCAATGTATTCATAACATAAAAACCAGTTTAAATGCAACAAAAAATTGCAATATGTCAACTAAAACATTAAACAGTGAGCTATCACCTAATGATATGTAATATTGAATGTCTTAACTGTTGTTTAATGTTTTAATTGACATATTGTATATTGTTTTTACTATTAAACTTGTTTGGACTTTTAAAAATTTGGTATTATGAATAATTTTTATTAATGCAAAATTTCGCTTATCAACTATATAACATAAATTAATTTAAAGGGAGAAATAACGGATTAAGTCGTCGGTCTGTACATCAAGCGACCAGGTCAATGTTCCAGGCTGAAGCAACACAGGTTTTATTGCTCGTTGAAATGTGACACTTGCCCGGAAACTTTGTTCTGAGGTGCACGTCCACGTAAGAGAACCAATTCGTGTTCAAAATGATGCTTAAGTAAAATCTGTTTTCAGGTCAGCCTGTTTTTATGGTGTGTATTAAAGGAAATTTAAGAAAAATGTAAAATATGGTTATATTTATTCTATATTTTCATTCAAATGATCCCGTAAAATAATGGCATTAGTGCAAAACGATGAAAGAAAATACATCAGAGTTTATCAGTTCAGTATAAAGATGCATTTTTAATTCTTGCGTAAGCAGTCCGTCTGTTTTATGGGTCGTTAAAATGGTTCAATAAAGCTAAGAGGCTACAGACCGTTTAACTGAAGAAGTGGACGTGACTGTAACGACCCAAATCTCATGGTAGATGGAGATGACCGTAACGATTTCAAAATTTATGGTAGTCGAGAATCAATTAATGCGAAGCAATATTTACAGTTGTTTCCGCATGGTCAACGTTTAACACGAAATGCGTTGGAAAGTGCCTGTTCTCCGTTAAACCCACTCGAGACTGACTCAGGCTCCATGACTTGTGAAGGTATCTCGCTGTTGTGTGAACTGGCCGTAACATCGATGTAAACAAGATTAGGATGGAAATTGTTGTTTTGCGTGAGATCACAGTTCCGCCTAGCAATTAGGGATAGCAAATGAAAATTTTGGACAGTATTATTATACACGGAAACTTATCCTGGAGAATGAAACGAAGGTCAGATCTTCGAGGAAAGTAGCGTCTGGATGCGGCGAGACGGAAAGCGGAACATTGAGGAATCAGTCCCCCGTGACATCGTCGGGAGCAAAGACCGAAACGTTAATTAAAATCATTCACAATGCGACGGAATTATTCGTTGAGCTCACCTTCAGGTGCGGAAAGACGCGCTCTAATCTCGACCGTGCCACGTGTTCGGTAGTTGGTTGCGTAGTTGTTTCTATTTACTCTTTTTTTTGTGATTGTCTGAGTAGATAATGGAGGTACACGCGGCTGTCCCGGGACTTGGGGGGGGGGGACGGTTTGTTTGAGCAGAGTAAGCGTGATATCCCGTCCACTGCTCAACAATATGTATAAGAAAGCGACTGCGGGGGAAAAAAGGAATTTTTTTGTTTGCACTTGGGGAAGGAAAAGAAAGGCCAGGTGGTGTGTGGCTCGGGCCGTTGTCTTAGCGCGGGTCGCACCTCTGTGGTGCTAATCAACGGCGCGACGGAAAGCGTCTTCGGGGACTTCAATTCCCACTACATTTCTCACATCGATGCAATGATAGCGTTCCTCTAAACACAGACTGCGAAATTAGCAGAAAAATATTACGTAGCATTCATTCACTGAAAGGAGCACAGGAGGTTTTTATTATTATACAAAATACTACAAAAAGGCAATAGCCCGGTGGTACTTACGTACAATTTACCTCGAAAATGAATCACACTTCATCATTACCATGATTCTTAAAATTATTTTCCCCACAAAAATGTTGAATTCATTAAGTTTATAAACCATTCTATTTTATAGGCAACACATTCTCTTTTTAGTTCATTATTCTCATTTTCTTGGCCTCTTTTTCCTATACTGTCTCCAGTTACAACGCTAGGTCAGATTTCTCGACGTTCCGTCCAAAGAGCAGGCCAGTCCTAGACTGTTGTGTATATGATTATTTCTTTATCAGAAGGTCTTAAAAGTCCATTACTTTACGAGTATCTAAGAAAATAATTATCTCGTTGTGCATGTAACTGTATTGACAACTAACAACAATAATAAGAGCGTTAGTGACAACATAATTGTCATATTCCGTGAATCCTTCAATGAAGCAATGCTTCCAGTATATGGAATATAAATTTATTACATTATTAGTAGGATGACCTTATATCTAGTTGTACATAATGGCTATTTATATGTTTGTTACCGTAATGCAATCAATAATTACATATTTATACTAATTTCTTTACAGAATAGAATGAGTTGCTAAATAAAAATATGGCTGGTTCAATTTTAATTTTGTAAGGTACATTTCAGAGTTGTTTAATGAATGTTGTTGAACTGTATTATTCTCTTATAGAGTACAGTTTTCTATATTATTGATAATCTCTTACATTCTATATAAAGGTTGTTTTTATTTCTGGTGTTAATACTGTGCACATCTGAATAAGTAGTGTAAAAATTTTAATTGTTAATCACAAAGAGCATTAATGAGAGAATGCACTTACTTAGGAGGATAAGTAATTTATGCCTAATTTTCTGAAAAGTCCTCGACAAGATGTTCTTGAATTCACTTGACTCTTTTTTGGATTATAAACTCTTTTTCTTTTGCTGAGGAGTCGCCCCAGATTATTATACCCTAAAACAATACAGAATACAAACAAGCATTATATACTAATTTTCATGTTTGCATGTCCATTATAATTAGATATAACTCGCACGGCATAAGAAGCTGTGGAAAGTTTGTTTCATAGTAGATTGATATGCTCTTTCAAATTCAGTTTGTTGTCTCCAGAAAGTCTCAAAAGTTTATTATACCTAATATCATGTATTTCCTTATTATTATTTACAACATTTACAGATTGTAAAGATGCTTTGGTTGTCTGGAATTGCATAAAATTGGTTTTACTAAATTAAGTGATAGACCATTCACAGAAAACCATCTAAGCTGAGATATTTTCCTGTAAATAGTCTGTCACTCAATTTGCTTCATTTATTGTGTCATTGTTACTTATTAAAATACTTGTATCATCTGCAAACAGTACAGACTTTGAAGATGTGTCTAATATTTTGTGTAGATCATTTATGTAGATTAGAAATAATAGAGGACCCAACACTGAACCCTGTGAAACTCCCGCCCTTATTTCTGCCCATTAAGAACGAAAATTTTCACCTGTTAACAGATCTTTCAATACTAACTGTGTGTTTCCTATTTTCTAAATCCGATTGAAACCAAGAAAATGAGATTTCTGTAATTCCATAGCACTTAATTTTTTGTGATTGAATATGGTCTGCACAGTCAAAAGCTTTAGATAAATCACATAAAATTGCTAGAGGATATCGCTTTGCATTTAATACTTGTATAATTTCACCAGTGAGAGTATAGATAGCTTTTCCTGTAGAATTACCTTTCTGACAGTCACTAAATAAGTTATTTTTGTTGATGTAAGTGTAGAATTTGATGTATACAACTCTCTTAAATGTTTTCGAAATAACAGGTAAACGTGAACTTGGTGAAAAGTCTTCTGTACTTCCTTTCTTAAAGAGAGGTGTTACAATAATTCAAAGATAGTGCAGTTACCCATGCCATGTAACTCAAATGTTGTCCATTTAATCCATCTTACTTGTATGCAACATAGAATGAGGAATATATTCATCAATCGTCTATGCGGTCCCACACAGCATGGTATATTTTATTTATTAGTTTAACGAAATCCTCCTTTTCAATTCATCAGTTTCACACACATTATATATATTTCCAAGCGACACTGATACAAAGACAATGCAGTAGTCGCGCATGTAAAAACGTAACAATGATTTTCCTAAAGTATATGTTACAAAACCATAGATGATACAGTTATCCTTAACAAACAGATAAAATGATTGTAATTCCAAGAATAGAGGACTACACCAATCTTAACTTGTAATTATCATATGTTTCAGCATGAGAATGTAAAAATACAAATAAATAATCCAGTGAAATCCGTCCAACCGTTTTTATCACTCTCAAACTAGAGTACAAAAGGTTATTTTATCGTTAAGTTTTTGCAGATTATATTTTTTTTATAAACAGACTATAAAGAAAGCTAAAATAAATAATTAAATATGATAATTCATTTCAGCATTTCGACCAAATGTCTCATGGAGTGAGGTTCCACGTACAGCTATATTTTTACCTGAAGAAGTCTTAAATGAGAGACGAAACGTAGTAATATTTCAAATTTAAATTATAAAAATACTAACAAAGAGGCTCAATAAATCATTTATTAGATAATTAATTTAATTTAACTGAAAGACATTTTTATTTACAGATACAGTCCCTCGTCAGGTTGACAATAAGACTTGTGGATATAAATGGATAAATATAGTAGAGAACCGTCTAAGATCATAAAATAACTAAGATAAATAATATATGAAATGATACAGGGAGGTACACGAGACAGGAAATTTTTAAGTAATACATCGTTGATCACTGGTTAAAAATATTTAGTAACAGAAATAAAGTTAGAATTGAAAAGTAACACCTTTTAAATGACGACCGTTTTCACGAACACAGATTTGAAGGCATTTACGGAAACTTTCCTCCACACTTCCCAGACTTTCATAATTACTTTACGCGATTTGTTTCGTTATTGCAACATTCAGTTACTATCCATGCATACAGAGTTCAACCGTCGTTCCCTGAGCGGGCAATTTTTTCGGTTTGGTAATGTCCCCTGACCTCTTCGTTCACCTGATCTTTTACTGAGTGTTTTATCTGTAGGGCTATCTTAAAGCACACACATACTAAGGAAGAACCGAAAGCTGCAGTAACAAATCGAAACGCACTTATCAATAAAACAAACGCTGGGAAGAATAGAAGAAAATTTCCGAGAACGTCTTCAAATCACAGTAAGCGAACACGGTATTCATTTAAATGATATTATTTTTCACGAATATACATTTCAGAGTGACATAATTAGAACTTTATTTCTATTTTATTAAATGTTTTTATAATAATAATGAATGGAGTACTGCCTTTTTTAAAGCACCCGTTTTCCCTTGGCCAACCCTGTTTATTTATATGATCTTTGAGTGTGATCTAGTGTCTTTGTTCAGTAATATCTGTAAGTTTGAATACCTTTATTGTCAACTTAACGAGTGTCTACATCTGGTCAGAAATATGACGTTCCGTTAAATTAAATTAATTATTTATTTTGTCCGTCTTCATCCTTTTTTACTATACATACTATAAATTATGCAGTTTTTAACCATTTTTAAAAAACGATTTATGGAATAACGCTCGTGATATGTCTGTATATTGTGTATTTTACATTGTGTTTTTTACTTTACAGCTTAGTGCAATTTAATCGTATATTTATTATTACACATATTACTTCGTGCTCTTTTGAAACCACATTTTATATTTCGTCATCCGGAGAAAAATGTAAATTTTCTTGCTGTCTCCTTCAGATTTTCCGTTAATGGAAATTATATGGGCACATTGCTAAAATGCACATTGTAAATTTTTATTAGTCGAATCTATGTTATTAGGTACACGTCATCGTTCCTAAATTTTTCCCTTTATATCAATATTAATTATATTATTATATTAATTATAATATTAATTATTGAAATCATTTACATGTTCTAATAGAAACTTCCTTTTGACCAACAAAACTTTTTGTAGGATGTTCCAACCAAATTACGCTTCTTGTGTAATTATTACATGGGAGATACTTAAAGCTTCCCTCTATAATCTTAGTCACTTCTATAATCAAATAATATCGCTGCCCAACGATTGTAGAAGAAGCAAAGATATTGGAGAGTGCATTTTTTCATAGCTTTAATGGCATATTTTTGGGCCAGATTATTCTCTCTAAATGGTTTTTGTCTATTTATAGAATATAATTATATAAATAGGCTTTTTGCCTCACCTTATGAATACTAATGTACCAAATCACATTTTTCTTCTTATTAGCACCGAACGTCACAACAGCAATTTTCTACAGTTTAGACGCTGTAATGTAAGTCACTGAAAGTACCAACCATGGGTAAAAAATAATAAAGAATAGTTTTAAAATTGTACTGTTTTTAGCGATTTTAATTAGAATACTTTTTTGGGGGTTCCCAAGTATGTTGTTGAATGCTACAAAACGTATGTCATTACTTTTTTCATGAAAATATATTAGTCAAAGTCTTCGGTAATTATACCAGAAATTTCATTTGTATCACTCAAATCATTTAGTTAGATTATTCGGATCGTGCAATTTTTGTTTGTAATTTCCAACGAATTTGCATCTAAGTTTAAAACCTGTACCTCAGTTTTCAGAGGCCCCGTCATTATTTGTGAGCTACTGATAAATTTAGTATATTTTTCAAAAATTAAAACACCCGAATAGTGAATTCTGTTCATTTGCTTAAGGAATTCACAACTTCACGTGGAGTCCAAATCTTATAGCACAATGAAGTTCATATCTCTGAAAGGAAGACGAATATAATTTGATTCGCATAATCACTTAAAATAACATAAAAATTTGTTCAATAAGTTTGCCTACATTTCATGTTTATTTAAAATTTTAAAGTTGAATCAAATTTATTTCAGGTGTTCAGCACGATATGAAAGTTTATAATTTTATGTATAGTAATATTTTTAAGTAATTTTTCGTTATAGTTTTAATTCCGCCGTCTTTGGTGCAACACGTAGTTAGTTCCTTAAATGATTTTCCGTAAATAAATAGTGTCTTTGGAGTAATACGTTTTATCCTTATATTTCGTCTACTCAAATAAAATTTTCGTAAGAAATTATGAAAATTGTACTAAATCAGTGATACTTTAAAAGGACATGCATTTTCTGAAAATTTGCGGATTAGTTTTGTGTTATATTTCCTCATTTCTGGGGAAACAAAACACTGCTGCTGAAGTTTCGCCAAATCATTTTTCTTGTTTCACAGGTCATATATATAATTCAGACAACGCTAAGAAATTTTAGAACTCATCAATAATAATAAGTATTATTACTTATACTGATTGTTGACGAATGTGATCATTACTGATTATTAATTACCAAAAACTTTATAATACAAGTAGAACTTATTTCAGTGCCTCTTTCTCAAATTTACTCTCAGGATGTTATTTGTATCGATGTACAGCTTCTATAATCGATATACTGTATTGTGGATTGATAACAACTCCATTGTCGTAAATAACTTAAATGATAATTTTTTATATTTAACATAATGTTGAAGAAAGTATCGGTATTATGTTAAAATACTCGTATTATTACACTTATACGTTCGATTTGAATTTTCAGCAGAGATATTATAGTACACATGCGCTCCATTTTCACTTTACGAAAAATAAATATTAAGAAAGCAAAGAATCAGTCTTCTGCGACGCAAAAAATGGTTGAGATATCCTTAATAAGTGGAAGATTGATAATATATCTGAACTATTTTTCGTGTTCATAAAACAAATATTGCACAGTTTATGTCAAAACCAAATTGAATATATGTTCTTGACTTTAATTAGTTCTTAGGATTGTTACAATATCAATTTTTAATGCAAAACTATTTTCCACATGTTAATTTAGGAAAATATACCACTGTTAACATATAAATGTGATATTGAGAAAAAGAACCAGTAAGGAAATAACTTAGAGTTTTGTACATTCTTTTAAAATACACTTAATCAAACCTTTCCATAGTTCATGCTTGATATCTTCAGGTGGTATGTATTTAATTGTAAAGATGAAATTGTTTTCGGAAATTTTTTATGAGCTATGACACTACAACAATGTTAAATCACTTTCATAAATATAGTTAATCCCCCTCCCCCAAGAAAAAATAACTACATTTATAAACAGGAGACAAAACAGAAGTTTTATTAAATTTTACCTCCTGGATCTTTAGTTTTATCAATATTAGTTTTGGATCGCAGACTTGAAAATTTTGAAAACCTTAAGTAAATCAATTGTACCTGATGAAGTCCTAAATTGGAGAACAAAACGTAGTAATTGATTAAATCTTATTATTTCCGTTTATATTGACGTTTATTTATCTTTATATAATGTTTTTGCAAAAACGGAAGTGAAATATTAATGATTATATAATAATACGTAAAAGTAATTTTGATTTATTTATCGTAAAAAATATGGATAAATAACATTATTCTGGTAGAAATTTTTTAATCGTTGTAAGGGTCTACATAAAAATATTCGGAGAATGTTTCCAGATAAGCCATTGTCTGATTCGGAAAATAAGTAAGAGTTGTACGGAGAGAAGAAAATATTTTTCAGTGCTCTAGACTGATATTCCTCACTTCCAAAAGAACTGAGTTTCTTTATTAGGGCTTCATGTTGCCTCAAATCGATGATTATTAACGAACCATCAAATTACAGTTTTAACATCGTACTTTACAATCAATTAAAAAAAACATTTGACAATCCCAATAGGACAAAAGCTGTTACTCTTATTTAAAATAGTTACATTTAAAATTAAGTTTAAGGGAAAAAAAGTAAATACATTTGAAAAATTAAACTGATCACCTAGTTATGTCTGAAACAGAAAAGTTAACTAATTTAAATTTCATTAAAAATACCTGTCTCACAAATATATTTTTGAGTTTTTAAGATAGTGTTTGTTTGTTGCCAATTCAATAGGATTGAAATGTTCGAGAAGCTTCTTTTGTAAGTTTCACATTTCATTAATATGTGTCGAATCGTCACGTTAAAATCCTGAATATAGATTTTTTGTCCTGAAAACAAGTAGGAGTGCGTTAGCTAAGAATGCAATGTTCTAATTCTGTTAATAACAACTTAATGAATTCTTGGATAACTTTTCCATACTTATTATATCAATACTATTCCCTATATCTTTTAGAAACACACCACTTTGTTCAGGACTTTCGCTGTTTGTTACTGAAAATTTTAGACTTTTGATTATTTTATTCCGTTTCTTTAAAACTTGTTTATTTTTTTGAGGAAATCAAAAGTAAAGTTACGTACAGTCTGGGTAAGGTTATGTTGTTTTTGTCAAGTACATTCCTAAGTTGGGAATAGAACGGAGCTGAGCGAAAACAGGGGATGTGCAGCATACATTTTGGAAATTTAGTAATCTCCTTTATACTGACTTTTATACTTGGGTTTAATCCACCTTCGTATATTAGAACTGCTGCGGGTAATTTCTTCCATTGCCGCGGATTTAATATTTTTCGTCTTGAAAAAATTTAATTCAAGACCAGTAAAATATTATTTATTAATACTCACCTTTGTTATTTAATACATATTTGATTAAAAAATAGATCTGATGCGAGTAGTGTTATAGTGTGCCTTTTTTGACTCCTAGAGGTCTCTGCTGCAAGTCCACGTAACATCATTGCAAGGAAAACTTTCGTATTGGTAGTGACTTATTCAGCTAACTAAATCCGAATGAAATATTTTATAGAATGTTATATTGACATCTATTTTTTAATCAAAACAAAAACAATTTACATTGAAAAAGATCTCTTCAAAATTAATGAAAGATTCACATTACACTTGTAATTTCGTTTTGAAAGTGAAAGGAGCGGAATTTGATGACAAACAGGGAATTGAAACAGAACTGAGGCCCAAGTAAAACTTGTTGAGCCTGATGTAGACAAAGCTAACATCTACCTACAGGGCTATGCATAATTCGTTTGGACGAGTCATGTTGGAAATATGACTTTTTGTAACAGGTTAGAGTTAGCAAGTTTTTAAGTGGCATCCGTGTCTTACAGCAGACGGAGTTATTTTATTATAGTTTATATTAGCTTTTTACAGTTACGAAATAATTTTTTGATGTTTTTTTAGTTACAAAATTGTATGCATTACAGGAAAAAGTTTACGTGCTCAAAAATTGACATGCTTTTGTTCTCTTTCTTTATTTTTAAATGCAATTTTTTCTTTCTGAGTGTTAATAAAATATAATAAAATAATATTCCCAATAACTGTATTTCATAAATTTCATAAATATATTAAAACTATTCTGATAGTTAAGCATCACTAATTTATAGTCAACTGTCGTAAAGAGTATTGCTACTTGAATAGCTCTTACGGAAACCTTTGTTTAATTTATTTTAAATCAACTAATTTATCATATATATATATATAAGGTATTATTTACTAAAAAATTTTTTACTCTTTGTGTTTATAGGTTTAGAAAGGAATTTATGATTATTATTTTGTCCAGTTGTTAAATAACCACACCTTGATTGGATTTTCAACTTAATTCAACTCTTAATGTATTTTCTTCTTTGCTCACATGGGATCGCCATTAAATCTATACATTATATTAACCCAGAAAATTATGAGATAGATTCCATATTGTCTGATAACAGACTCCACTTGTCAAATGTGAAGTAATCAATTAATTCCAGTATATAACCGCTGATATTAATTTAAAAAGTGAAGAATATTTAAAACTTGACTGCTAAACTGATCTGTTATGGCAAAGGTAACTTTGGTGAAATAAAAAGAGTGAAAGTGATTCATAATATTTTCAATTCGTCATAATAAGAAAAGCGTATACGTAATATAGTTTAAAAGATCTCGTACGATTGATATTTTTATTTATTTTTCCTATCGTCATAACAGAATTCCGTATTGGTCGTAGTTTGAACAAGGTGTTGCAGGGCGTGACACCATTTGTACTCCGTTGACGTCTTAATGTTTTTCTGTTCAATCTTACTTCTATTGTCGTAGGTTGGATATAAATTATCGTTTCCGGTCGTTTATGATAACTTCATACAAAAGGCAGAAATCCCGGCGAAGGGGAGAGGAAATCCCAGATAACAGATGCGACTCAAGCACGCCATCGCGGTTATCTTCAAATGAATTCACTCAGTCATTAAGACTCGTGACATTATTTCAACATTTGAGTGTTTGTGGGCGGGGAAAACCGCTAGGTGATTTACACACATTCCTCATGACCGGATTCTTAGAAATTAATAAAGTTTTAGACATATTTTTAACGGAGAATTCTTTTTTTCCCCCTGAGAATGCAATCCTGAGTTGACATTTTCTGGATGTGTAATAATCAAACATATATTCCATAGATATTATTAGTGTTGAGCTGCAAGAGCTTTATAATATAAGACGTAGCCGGCCATCTATACATATCGAACTCAAAGAACCAAACAGTGTCCTTACTACTACACTCGATCAACAATTCACTTCGGTCGAGCTAAAGAGAATTCTTGCCATCTCAAGAAACTCTGCCCCCGACCCGGACAAAACCTTTAATATCTTCCTAAAATAACTACCTGACGTCGGTATTGACTTTCTATCATCATTGTACAACGATATTTGGAGTACAGGAAACGTACCTACGGAGTGAAAAACTGCAATTGTAAACCATATCCGAAAACTTGGGAAAGATCACGGTCTAGCAGTAAACTATAGACCAATAGCTGTAACGTCCAGACTATGAAAAGTAATGGAAAAATTAGTCAACAAACGTCTCATTTGGCATGTACAACTAAAGGACTTCATCTCACCTCACCAGAGTGGTTTTCAAGAACGACGGACCTCAATGGACCACCTAATTAGTCTCCAAAATGAACTATGCAGCTCTTTGATCACTAATAAACATATCATTGCTAATTGCCTTTCACGGAGAAAGCATACGACATGGTGTTGAGGAAAAGAGTTACTTTGATACTGAAAAATATTATAGTTCGGGGTAAACTTCTAAAAGTTATAGCCAACTTCATGTCAATAGATCCATCAAGGACAAAATAAAGGACACACCATATCCAAAATGGTGTTCCTCAAGGCTCTGTATTGAGTGTCACACTATTTATTATTGCAATAAACGAAGCTACCTCCCACATTCCTGCAACGCTAAAAACATTTCTATACGCTGATGATATTACAATAACATGTCGGGGAAGAAACCCTTCAACCACACAAAAATTAATCCAAGAAACACTGTGCAAGCTACTTCTGGTCAAATAGCGGATTTAAATTCTCCAAGACAAAATCTGAATTTATCATCTTCAGCAGAAACACCGAACATTTGAGCTACAATTATAAACTTAACCTTGATGAAAATAATCTAAAGAGGTCAAAAACAGTCAAAATTCTTGGACTAATATTCCACGAAAAACACACATGGAAAGATCATATCAAAAACATCAAAACAGGATGCCAAAAACGGATGAATATCATCAAAATGATTGCAGCAATTAAATGGGGAGCGAATAAAAGTGTCCTCCTTAGCTCTTACCGTACACTGATAAGGTCAATGATTTATTCTTCCGACAATACAAGTGATCTTCAGTTGCTTGATCCTATACATAATTCGTGCCTTAGATTATCTACTGGAGTATTTCGATCGAGTACGATCTATGATATCCTAGTAGAAGGCAACGAAGAGCCACTAACATAAATAAGACAAAACATATGTGTATCATACGCATACAACGTCGCAGCTAACCCTAAAAACCCAACATCAAAAATTATTTTCCATAATAATTATCTGAACAGTTACAAGGCCAAAACCTCATACCCAAAACCCCTGTCTCTCCGGATTCAAAACATCCTCTAAAAAACAATTCCCAATCCTCCTGAAGTCCTTCAATTTTGTTCTTTTGATGAACCCCTTGAAATACTAAAAACCTGAACTATTAATCTCTCACCGAATATCCCAAATATTGCACCAGCCCTAGAATATACCAAATTATTTTCCGCGGAAAACTCAGAATATACAATGAATGCATACATATATACTCCGACGGATCAAAGACACCTGATGGTGCTGCATGTGCTACAATATTTCAAGGGACCACAAACGCATATAAACTTAATGACATGGCTTCGATCTTCTTCTGCGAGACATTTGCAATTAAAGCTGCTCTAAATGATATCCAGAATCGAACAACTCAAAGTTCGCCATCTTCTCTGATTCATGATGTGCTATCAAATCAATCCGTTATCATATCTTTAAACTCCAAAATTTTATCCTCAAGTAAACAAGTGACGCATGTATGGATTCCCTCGCACGTTGGTATCTCAGGTAACGAAGCAGCATTATCCAGCATAAGCCCAACTAACCTGCCAGTGTCCCACATGAACGTAATAAAGACTATAAAAGCCAAAATCAAGGATAATTGGAACTATGAATGGATAAATAAACAGACTAAACTTCACGAAATAAGGAACAGTATCTGAGAGATACAACCATACCAATAAAATTTAAACAGACGAGTATTTACCCGTCTAAGAATTGGTCATTCTAGACTCTCTCAGGGCCATTTAATGACCAAATCCAACCCAATAGCCAGCGAAAAATGTAACTATTCATTCACCACCCGACACATAATAAATGAATGTGCGTACATGCTGAAAAAAAGAAGAGAATACGGAATCCCGGACGACTACAAGGAATGTCTCAATGACCCAACGTTTATAAACCCAATATTAAATTATTTAAAAGTCTTGAACCTAATTAATAATATGTCATGTATCTCTAATAGTTTGTTTTGTATCCCTCTTTATCATTATAAATTATTATATTGTATATATTATTATTATAAATACAGGAGTAATTGTAAAGTGAACATGGTCAATAGTAACCATGTGACAACATAAACAAAACAAATTAATAATGTTGTTCAATTATAAAACAATTTCTGAATACTTGGTATTTAATTTACAGTTCCATATTTGCAGTAGACTTTATTGATTTTTGTGACATGTTTCAAATATTAATAAAAGTAATTTGCTTCAATATATATTAAAACTGTTAGTTTAGACGAAACTGTACCATTTAAAGGTTAAATTATGAATTTGATTAGTCTTTTTGTCCAAGAACCTGACTGTACATTTAAACCATCAGCTGGAAACGTTAATATATATATATATATATATATATATATATATTACTTCACCTACACACGCGCACACACACACATATAACTCATTTATTCAAATTAAGTAAAGAAGTAGTTAATAAACAGACAAAATTAAGTAGTAAAAGAAATACCGCAGACGTTACTACCATCATTGTTTTCGTTAGGTAATTTAAAATCGCAAAGGACCGCAATATCGACACAATTCGTCACCTAACTTGTGTTTTTGCGACTCTAAACGATTTTGAATCATATTACGAAAGTAACAAAAATTACTAAAACGTTATAAGCTATTTTTATGACTTTGATTTTTTATTTGCTACTTGTTTATCTAATTTACTTACTTATAATTGATATATTTTATATTTTGCAACTTATGCCTTTGTTAGTTAAATTAATTGTAAAATACTTAACACGGCTGCTGTAATTAAATGATAAATAAGAGAAAAGTTGACAATGAATACAGAAAAAAGCAAATAAACAACTGAAAAAAATTATTTTGTAAAATTCTGTTTACAGTCGCATTTATTTTCATGTAACTTGAACACACCCTTGCCAGGTATCGAACTCAAGACTTCTGTGATAAGAGGTTGTGACTCTGGCCACTAGGCCACAGAGGCGGCCATTTTAAATGCTATTAAATATTAAAGTTGACTTAAGGCCAAAAGCTAGTAATAAATTATTTTGAGTAAATCCAAAATTTCATTAAAATAGAAATTTGGAGTATCTTATTAAAAGTTACTAAAATATCGCTCTTCATAATAATAAAACTGATTATTCATGTGAGTAAATTGTGCTGTTGGATAAATTTGATTTGTTTAAATTTTTTTGTATTTATTTCTAGCCATCTAGTAATTAAATTAATGTTTTTGAATTTTGTTTTCGCTCAAAAAAATTATCAACTTATAATTCGTGAGTGATTTGTGAAGATTTAGCCATCGGAAAATTTGGAGCCTATTTTAGCACTTCAAGGAAATGATTTAATGCGTTTTGTTTTTAGGCTAATTGTTATAAAAACTCCAAAAAACTAACTATTATTAAGTATAAAGTCAACCAACGCTATTTTTATCTTCAACATGTAAACAAATATTTACACGCTAGGGAAACATTGTTCTGGAGGAAAAACTTATTCTCAGGGGAAGGACTTTCAAATTTTAAATATTAATGAATTAAGATGGAATGTGTGTATTTCAAAATCTGTCCGCCGTTCTTTTTGTTGCATGCATTATATAAAAAGGACTTACAGAAATAAAAAAAAATTAAAAACAAAAATTTGTGGAGAAGAAGCTGAAGAAATTTATATTCTAATGGAAATCTATTAGAAAACATAGTACCATACAGAAAATAAGTCTGTTTTTACCGGACTTGTATTATTGATTAAATAACCACATTATCACCAGTTGAGCTCGTGAATATCAACGCGAACTAACGTGGCCTTATTTTGCATTGTTAACACAGCATAAGAAGCCATTAAAAATAAAATTCTTATCTGGAATCGGTCACTTTTCCGAGAAAATTAGAAAAAAATAAAATTGTATTTTGAAATGCATAAGAGATTTACCAAATCTTCAGTTCTTTATATTTAAAAACGTAGCGACGAGATAATAGTAAATCGCAAACAGAATATTGACTGGTTAATAAATTAAATTAAATTATATTACATATCTTTGGTCCATTTGCCAATTAGGTTTGTTTTTTGGAGTTGTAATCACTGATCGTGTTCGGTGTCATTGGCCTAATTAAAATGATAATTTTTAGCACTCAATGTCGTCGTATATTGGAAGTGACTTTCCCAGTTTACGGATTTTATGACTAAAGAAGAATCCATGCTATCTTTTATTTCTTCATACTGTCTGTTTTCGTTTCTACGTAACGGGAATTTAATTATTTCATATTTGTTTGCGGAAATCTCATTCCCGAAAAATTATGACTCTTGTATAAATTTTATAGAACATTTGAGGAAATGTGAACGGATGAAGACGGGAGGAGAAGTCCACAGATATTTCAGCGATGTATGCAGCACGCAATACAGATGCATTTTCATTTCTTATTCCACTCTGACATCATTATTAAACATCCTAAGCTCTCTATCTTACATATTTCACAACTTTGTCGTATTGTTGAATGCAGTATTATGATGGTGTACTAATTTCATATTTAAAAGTTATTTTCTTATATTTTTCGTCTAGGCCAGTAAGTTTTATCCGTGTAAATTTCATTCTATTGTCAATTATATAGGACCCAAAAACTTTCAGTTTCTTACGTCCTAAATGGAGATTACTTTAATTATTCCTATCGCCTTTAATATAAAGTTTATTAGAAGAAATCTGCTATGATGTCAACCTACATCTGCACAGTCTGAAATAGGTGGTTTGTTTTTCAGAAACCCCAAAAACTGACAACTTTGATGACTTATATGGTCATATCCCTTAATTCAGATAAGTTAAGTGTGTTATGAAAATATAAATTTATTTGATCAATTTTATGAAGTTCTGTAACCATAACAAAATATAAAAAAATTGTATTAAAAGTCTACTAATTAAGATGTAAAATAAATACCACAAAACGAAGCTACACTCCTTGTCGCTTTCATCGGGTTATTCAAAATCGTATGAGGTGTAAGAACTATTCATCGCAAAATAAACAAGTGACGTGCTCAAAAGTAAAAGCTGGGAATAAATTTCAAGTGTCCCAGAAATTAGCTGTCACAACATCAATTATAAATTTTAATCTTTTGTATATTAAATTTGGCGTATATAGTATCTAGGAGTAACATCGACAGTATTGAAGACTGATCATCACAATAGCATGCATAATTAAAATTAGTTCAATGTAAGATATGAAGTTATTTTTTTCAAAAAATCATATTAAAGGAGAATTTGTATAAATAAATGCATATAATACAAGATATTCTGTTTACTGAAAATTGAAAGAATAATAACCCCTGCGTTTTTGATTTTTCAGAACTCCGGCGTCTAAATAAGGACGGATAGGTAATCGAGGTCCGGACGAGAGGAATATAAATCAGAAAAAGATCTATGAGGACTCCGATAGGATGCAAATATAATCGGCATCGATGATTTCGATAATACAAGTAGGTATATTAGTGTTTTACGTATTTTTATTTGTTACATTTATCTAACCGCATTGCATTATAAATTAATACACCACCCAAATTTGTCGCAAAAATATTTCAATATTTCAAAAAAACGATAAAATGACTCGACGTATAGTTTCCTTTTATGAAAGTCTTTCAGGTGCAGTCTGAATATTTCTTTTTAATTTACTGGAGGAATTTCCTTAGTGAGTGCTTTAGTCACATATTTCAACCGTGGACTTGATGTTAGATGCGTTTTGGAGGTAAATTTGTAGTGACAGTATGAACCTTTATTATCAGTTACTTCATTAAAATATTTGAAAACATTTTACGACTCAAATGTGTGAGTAAAGAACACACTTAGAGTTTACTTTACCAAATTAAAGCAATACATTTATATTCAGACCAAACCAAACTTGTCTCAACGCAGCTTTTATTTTAAATTGCTATTATAATGCAGGAGCTTTCAGCAATTTCTGCCATATTCATCTGCTTGAACAATTTCGTCAATATAGTTTTCGTACCGATAGGTCTACATCAAAATCTTTTGACGATATTCTTCTGGCAGATGAATATGACAGAGACTGTCGAAACCTCCTGCGCTGTTATAGAACTTTAAAATAAAAGTTGCGTTGAGACAACAGTATGGTTTAATTTAGAAATTATTTATAAACCAAGAAGGTCTTTGATAAATATTATGTTTTTTACATTTTAGAGGCTCCAAGTAATATGCTCTAGTGTTCATTTTATTAAAATAAATTTGACAAATTTGGCCGGTGTATTCATAACGAAGAAATGAGGTATTTAGATTAAACTGACATTTATAATTTTACAAATAATCACCAAAACAATAATAAATTCTATATTATTCAACGCAATCACACAATACATTATTACGATGTTTCCGCAGTTTTGAAACTTTTTAAAGGAAAAAAGGGGACAAAATTTCTACAGGCAAAATTTGATCTACAGAGTAATCAGAATTGAAATTTTTTCAGTGTCAGTTGTTAAGTTTAACTGTTAACAATACGAATGTTGCTCTGTTTTCATAATTATTGTTGTAGTTGTAACCAAAATCTACATTTAACAAGGTGCATGTATAATTGCATACTATAAAAATAGTAATTTATAATATTTTCTATGTTTTAGGAAAATTAATATTTAAAAAATTATACACATAAAATACAAATAAAGGTTAAAAGTCAGAAATAGAATTTCAAAACGTTTCGTCCTCAACTTTCCGTAGTCCCCAGTTCATTAAAAAATTATCTAATTATGTATACATAGATTAATATAAAAAAAGTTGGTATGTTGTAGGTGCTTACAACTATCATATTATAAGATTGTTGCAAGAACTGGGGACGAAATGAGGGAAAACAGTGACATTGAAACAGATCGCATAACTTACATTGTTGTAACTTTACGTTTTCCCCAATCAAATATGTGTTCTTTAAATATATAAGTTTAGTTAATACAGATTGTTTATCTATTTATTGTTTTTAGTTTGCGAAATGTCTTCTTATTCTTGTTCGAAGCTTGCTCTTAGTCTGACCAACACAACAACCTTTACAGTCCAAACACTCAATTTAGTGCAAAACATTGTGTTCAATATATGACTCTTTCTTATTGTGATTTAGTTGCACATTCTTAAATGTTTGAAATATAATTCCTTAAATTTAAAAACATTCGGTTACAGCAATGTAATATTTGAGATCTGTTTCAATGTCACTGTTGTCCCTCACTTAGGTCCCTGACGTTGCAGCAGCAACAAAATTTTTATATTATTTATTGTAACCACCTACAACATTCCAAATTTATTTATTTGTATTCAAATATTTGCATGTAATTAGATAAAAAATTGTAGAATTAACTGAGGGGGTTCCGAAGGTAGGGGAAAAACGTTTACAAATTAAATTATTCAATTTATGACATTTGGCCATTCTTTGCATTTTATTTATAATATTAAGTCATATTAATTTAATAATTTATTTATAAAATTGTACAAGTGTTGACGAAAATTCATAGTGTGTATTCATAGTGATCTCTGTCTAATTGGCTATTTTGGTATTTATCAGTAAAATCGATCAATTTATTTCAATGAACCTATTATCGAGATTATGAGGTATACAATGAATAATTTGTAACTTCATGAAATAATGATCACGTGAAATGCAGTTCATAAAGACTCATGCTGAGGACTTTTCCATGTATAATTAGACGACGTAGAAACTATTTTATTTAAAGATAATAAAACAGAAAATTACTAGTTGAGGAATGCTCATGCTAAACCTACGGATTACATTTGGATAACTCAAGGGTATTGCCATTCAGTTACTTCAGTTACTTTGACATATACTTATTACAATAAAATAAAAATTACGTTTCTGAAAAATAATTACCTAGCGTTATTTTTTTCAAAATTTTATTTTTCGTCTCATAACGGATTTGTGAGTTCGTATAGAGTTCAAATTTGATCCAGTTCCTTCCTTCCCTGACCGAGTACCGCCGGTGAGAGGAACGGATTATATATATTTTTGGTTCCCGGCTGTCATTACTAGACTTAATTTGAATCGGGTCGTACAAGTGCGGAGAAGGTTAATTAGATTCGTTAATAGTACCGGGAACGGAAATCTCGTGGCCCGCCACTTAACTACGGAGCTCGAAATTATGACTACTGGCTAATGCGGAGAAGCAAGACGCGCCCATACATCAATATTTATAACCGCGGTCCGCACCGTATCCTTCCTTGCAAATCAATCGCAATTATTTTTACCTCGAATGATTGACGCGCATTCTCATTGGCCACGTATGCGCATGTCCGGATGTGCCCGTGTGTTGTATGTGTGTGTGTGTGTGTGCGTGTGTATACTTTTTTTTTGAAGTTTACACCAGACATTATCTGTCTGGCGTAGGCTAATGTTTTAATTAAAATAATTAATCTGGATTGAACAGAGCTAGGTTAATGCTGCTCTCTTTGAGCTCACGATATGAAGGGAGTTTTTAGTGTGCTCTAAAGCCCGCCACCCCCGCTCTCCACCACCATCCTCTTGGAACATGCCTACACAAGTCCTCACTACGCTCATGTCAACACTAGACTTGTTCTATTGTGGTCAAGATCGCTACGTTCTTTCATGGAGACCATATTGAACCTCCATTCAGTTCCAGAACGTAATACAGTTCCTCGCAGTCGAATGAGCAAACATCCATTCCAATCACTGAATCTCCGAGTACTACTAATCATTAGACTGCGACTTAATATGACGCTGTTCATTACACTACATTTATTAACAGCTGTATGGAATCATAAAAGGGCCTGGCCACTTTCATTCAATTTTCTTTATTATAAAAGACATTTTGTAATATATTTATCGCAGTCCAAATATTTGTTTCATAGTTCCAGGCTGAGACGCTGGACCTCTTATTATTTACTTTTTGAGAACCTGGCAGCTTTCCATCTTTAACCGTCCATATAAAATTATTTTGGGCTTTAAATTTTTTTAAATTACGTCTTTTATCAAAACTCAAAAAAAACTTTATAGACATTACAGTGAAAATTTAATCATTGCCTGTGAAACTAAAATATTTTGTATCCATAGAAGGGATTTCCTTCAAGTAACTTAAGGGAATTTCAACAACTTTTATTATTTCAATTTGCATAGCAGCTAAAGACCTCTTCAAATACTTTTCAACAGTTACCAAAATTGGACAATTTTTGCACGATAAAAATTGGCCAATTTTGGCAACAGATCTAACTCTGTTGAAAAGTATTTGAAGAGGTCATTAACTTTTATTGTTTTTATAATTACTGATCCAAATTCATGTACGATCACTGTCTAACAGTCAATAAATATATGTTTCGTAATTCTTAACTATTCAAATACTTAAATAATAACATTACATTTATTTAAAGATAAAAATTTGTGTAGTTTAATTAAAATGGAAAAAGACTGGAATAGCGAGATTTTTTTCAATCTATTCCATCTGTTAAAGAGCTCCAATCATAATTTCAAAATTATCAGTTTTTATAGTGTTGGGAAGGGAAGAAGAGGGGGAATTATTAACTATAAAAATGACTCATGACTCATAACACACTAAACGAGAATTTCAATATTTTCTGGAATGACGCAAGGTTCATTTTAAACATACTCCTATGTGGGTCTTACATTGTTTTATACTATTATTTTCATAAATAATATCACTAATTTTCCCTTATTGCAAATACTTAAACTTATTTTTTTACATAAAATCCGTCTGCAGTTTTTAATTATATAAAGATAAATTAAATGACTATTTTGCAGACATTTTTGAAAGTTTGGTACAACTACAACGTCATTTAGTTTACAAAATTCCGTTCTTCATTCAGTAAAAACGAGACATAAACCATTTTATTCACGTTTTAACTACAGACAAAAATATAATTGTAAAGCGAAAATGTTTTGATAAGGTATAAATTTTTCAAATTTCCAGTTTTGAATGATTAATCTATTGTACGTAAATAATACAAATTTAAATTTTTAAATATATTAAATTAGTAACTTATCCTTTTAAAAAGTAGAGTCCCAAAATATTTTAATGATTTATTTTTCTCTTTAAATTTCTATTTTTTGTACATTTTGTTGTCTGTAATTAAAACCTGAATATATTTATTTAACTACCTTTTACCAGACGAAGAATAATTTAAAAAAATTTCATTATAATGGTCGTTTCATTTACATTTTTGATTTCATGTTTGAGCCTTATTTTATTAGATACATTCGGTTTTCTGCAGTGCGAAACTGTTGTTGCTGCTCTAGTTTGCTTTCCCCTTGCTCGTAGCAGTTTATTTTCACTGCATAGCAGTTACAGCATACATATATTAGTGTCATATTTTCAGTTTGTATGGACCTCTTGGATTAGCTTCTCCAACACGTTTCTGTGCTAACGCCTTTATCGATATGTGAATACTACCACATTAACAATTTCATTTTCTTATATAGTAACATTTCCTTTTGTTTCACAATTTCCATAAGATTTAATATTAAGATGTAAAATTTAAGACTCAGAATAATTTCCCACTCTATTAGCAATTAAGCTAGAACATTTAATTTAAATAAGCATTATTGTGCACTTCTACAGTTATTTATATTACAAAATAAGAATAATTTTTTACTTTCTTTGAACTTCCCAATTAAATGTGTTACTCATATAACAATTTTATTAGCACCCTTAAAATTGAACCTCGTTGCATAAATAGATATGCTACTATTTTTCATTGCTTGTTGTTATTTTTAATATACTTTTCCTACGCAAATATTTATCGAAACAGCAAAATTGCTTCTATCTACCAAAAAAAGTTTCCTTTTACGTTTTCAGTGTAATCGGGTTCACACATTCGTTTGTTAATTCAAATATTAACATATTACAAAACTATAATAATAAAGTGACATAAATGTATGATTATATTAAAATAGTTATTTATGCATTTATAATAATGAGTTTCATTATATGAGTTTTAAAGATTGATAGGTTTACATTGTAATTTATAGGAAGAATTTAAAAATGTCACATATGTTAGACTATGGTTCGCTTGTTAATTAAAGACTTACAAACTTATTTTACGAAAGCTTGAATACTAAACATTCATATTTGACGAATTTGACCAAGTTACGAATATTTTTGAAGTACTTTTGATTTTAAAGATAGTAACATGCAGAAATACTTGCAAAAACTATGAATCCCAACAAATATGAAGTGAATAAGTAAATATAATGCCCAAAAAGGCAGAAAAAGTTATTTGACCATGTTATTAAAACAATACTTCATTGAAACCTAATCATTCAAAACATTAGAAGGGTAAAAATAAAATTGCGGGCTTCGTGTTGATGTACAATTTAAAGAAACAATTTTTCACAGCGTGTACTATAATGTTTTCTTTAATTTTAGTGTCATAATATTCAAGATATTTTTAAAAAGATTAAAATTACAGTATTACTTAATCAATGTCTCATCTTATATTCATGGCATTACTCTCATTTTTAATTATAAATATTTTCTTATTGTTTGACCATCATATTTATTCGTTCTTTGTGTTTATATTGGCATATACATAAGTATCGAATATACATGCAACCGAATGCTAAATTTAGAATTATATTGCACCAAAACTGTACAAGTTATGAAATATTTTTCTTCTACAAACTGTGAAATAAATTAGTTCCAGAACAACAGTATGAAATTATTAATTAAATATTAATAACTTTAATTAATTAATTTGATATATTATCGAAGTCAAATTGAAACAAACCAGAAATTTGTTTTAGTTTTAAGATTTTTTCTTCAATTTTAGACACATGGAACTACTTTTTGTAATTATCAGCAATTTCGCTATTAATTGAAATAATGATGGTAATAGAAACTTTTATAATATATATTTTTCTATTCACAATATTTAACCACAGTTATATTTAGAAAATTTCTCTACAAATCAAAACACTACTAAAAATTAAAATAATATTGAAATAACAACTATTTGTTTTCTATCAGAAGTTCTAATTAACAAAAATTCATAATTCAAATTAATTACTTTTACTGAATCTAACTCAAATGCTAATGATAAGAATATAAAACGCACTTGAAATGACGAATTTATGTAGACAGCTAAAAAATTTATAACTTTATTGCGTTGTTGTCCCTAATTAAATTTCGATAGTGTATCAATTTTCTGACCGCTAGTCTTTTCGAATTAGTACTTCATTTACGAATATTTGATATACTCATCCAAATTGCATGTTAACTAACTTTTATATATAACAGAATTCCGAAAATAATATCTTAAATGATTTATTGCAATAGCGGAATTGTGTATTGCATATTATACAAGCTATGTTCATTGCGAAATATGATTTTATTGTTTAAATAATATTCGGTAATTTTGGAGAAATCGTCATACGTGTGTTAAGAAACAAAGGTTTTAATTACTATAATATATTGCCGTTTAATTATAATTTGTAATAATTAAATATGTATTCATACAATATTTTATTTCAAACAAAATTTTTATGAAATATATGACATAATTACTTCATATTTGTATGCCATACATTTGAAGTATATTAACAAAGACGATTATAGTAACATTTTATGAAGTATAATCAATTCATTTGTTTTCTTTATTAACCATGAAATAAAATACAAATATAATTTACTCTAAAATAATATGAAATAAAACATAAATACACATAACTCGTCATTATATTAGGTATTAATATATTGATTTATAAAACAATTTACATTCTTACATGGAATTTCATGGGACTTTACTAAACACTTATAAAATTTACGGAATGGAATACTAAAATTTCAATACGTTTCCATTGTTGACTATGCGCACGTAACTTTATTTCGGTATATATATTTAAATTCTAACTGGTTAATTATAAATCTAAAAGTTCATATATTTTAATGCTATAATAATATTAACTGCAGCAGGCTTTGATTAGGTGGTTTTCTATATAAAACACAACAGCAATACAATATTCAACGCTCGTTCCTCAAAATTTAACATGTGTATTTTGTTGTGCTCCTTTATTGACGCTCCCGTTCATTTTTATTTTTTCATGAGTAGTTTATTATTAATGCTATAAAACCTATGCATTTCTGACATTAAAGAATATGCGGTTGAGTCGAGCAAACAATGTTTGTCCATTTATGTAATTAGTTTAGTGTTAAACCCTCTATTTATAATGAACCTCGCATGTTTCTTAATTAAGAAAAATATGCTAATTCAGTTACCATAACATATATTAAATACATATTATAGATTATTTTGATTATAAATTAATATTTTTCGTACTCAAATTGAAATTGGCAACAGCTACATAGGAATATAACGACTATTGAGATAATTGAATGCATGCATATATAAATTCATTGGAAATTATAAAAATACTTTTCAATACGATATACAATCAGAAATTATTCTTTTCGTCTTTATAAATTATAAAGCAATTATTGTAGGTTTTATTTGAAGAAAACAATAATTTTTGGTAATTTTTTGCAAAGGTTTTGGAATTTCTTAGCTAAAGTTAGGACTTTATTTTTGGCACGTAAAATACTAATTTAATAATGTGTGAGTTATACTGCAATTAATAAAATATTGCAATTTATCTATATGAAATATCAAAATTTCTACTCACAATCGATTTCTTTGTTAAATTTTATGTTCAAAAATATTGAATTATATGTAAAATAATGTAGGTGTATCCTGTTTCACGTTATATGTGCTCAAATACAAAATATTCCACACACACGTCATTAAAAATGAAGCCAATAATTTTACAATCTTGAAAAATAAATAAGATTTTTTCTATTAAAGAATAGGGGAACTGTTTTCGATTGAGACTCGGCCAAGAACGCTATGCAAATTAATTGCGCCCTAATCTTCTAATTCCATTGTTTACATTTAGTGAAAGAAAACTTTTCCATAAGTTTTAAAATTAGAATTGAATATAAATTATAAGTAAAATAAAATATTAATCAGTTTGAATAATTTTAAATGTCTTGACAAAATGTAGTAAATAGATTTGTGGTAAAAGTTAGACACGTGCTATGTCTGATTCAAACAATTTAATATTGCACTATAATCAATTTTTAGTAATTTAATTACTCAACAGACTGATATTACGTACAATCAATTGCTCAAATTGTTTCAATCTTAAGTTAAATTTTCCCCGATATGAATGTCGAGTTAAAATAAGTTTACCTGTGCCAAGAAGGACAAGTGGACTTACTTTTTAGTCATCGTCCTAACGCTACTCCTTGCTTTATAAATATTTCAGTAACGCTTTTAATAGGGTACTTATAGAGCCACTTATTGGATATGTTAAGAAAGCCTGCTTGTAAGAAAATATGGACGTGCATTTCACAACTATGACTAGGAAAGGATCAGTCTAGGAGATAGAAAATAAAATATTTGTAAACTAAATTGAAGTTGTTAACTGTGGTAAGCTTTATGGGGTATCAGAATGAATTATGAACAGTATCAATCTATAAACATATCAACGTACGTATATATTACCGTATTTTAATGACTGCAATGTACCATTTTTTCTTCGAAAAATTGCCTCCAAAATTCAGATTTAAAATTCCTGCCAGTCTAGAAAATGACCTAGAATCAGACGTGTGTCAGTGAATAAAACAGTCCTGGTATAGAGTGAGAGAAGACATTATTGTTAAATTTTTCAAGAAGTGCGGCGTAAGTAACGCTCTCGATGGCATTTAAGACCATCTTATATATGATGCGGACAACGATGACGACGAAGAGGTAGTAGAAGAAGAAAGTTCAGGGAAACAATAAATATAAAGACAGTCAATAAGTGAGCATATAATTTTATTACTATTTAATTAATATAAATACGGCGTTTCGTTTCCCTTTTTAGACTTCATCAGGTATAACATTTAGTAATTCGCGTCCTTCACTCCTTGGCTTTATCATCTAGACAGAGTGAAGGAGTGAAGGACATGAATTACTAAATTTTATGCCTGATAAAGTCTCAAAAGGTAGACGAATTGTCGTACTTATATTAATTACATAGTAATAAAATTATATGGTGACTTAGCCGTATTTTTAGGTATTAAATTTTACGCAGGCTAAAACAAAGGAAAACAGGGGAAAACAAAGGGAATACGAATCATGATGTGCCTATGTGAACCACAACTAATAGTTTATAGGAATACAATGTTGTTGTAAATTCAATATATAATTCGATCCTATAAAAATTAGAGAAGAATCTGAAGTCTCTTACACTGTGTCCGTCATTAAGAACTGGCCTGTCGCCAACTACCAGATTCGAAGTTTTTAATTGGTAATTGTTGTTCATATTTGATTATATAATTTATTGAATGCGACATAGAAAACTACTGCGAAGCTAGCTTATTTGAGTAGACTGCATAATAAAGTGAGAAGACGGTACACGGCGTCCGTCACCCAAGACTGACCTTTACAACGGAATATGTCTTGAGCGGCCTGTCGGAAGGGCCTGACAGATGGGCTCGGGTGCGGGGGTGGAAACTTCTCCAAGGCCATTGTGCGGGGAGGGCATCAATAACCCGGCTCTGACCCAAATGCCAGGGAGAGAACCCTTACAAGGACAGGAAGCGGCCTAAGTTTGCGCCGAGATGCCAACTCTCTTCACGCACGGATTTCGAAAGGGATACGCCGCTAATTACGGCACAGCTCCAAATTAATCATGAAGCCACTCTCATTAACATAACACCAAGAGAGTCGTGCTAGATTTCTTCAGCTATCTGCAAATGAGCCGTGAATCAGTTTAAAGTAATAATAAATTCAAATTTGCCTTCTACTGTACTAAAAATTAATCAACTGAAATTGTTAGATGTAGCATGTAATGCATATAAATTCACAGTGAGTTTATTTTTTTAAGCTTTATACTTTACAGTTATATTTAATGTTTTACATTATTATACTCACCAATTTTTATTTGTATCTGCCAATTATTAGCGTAAATAATATAAAAGTTATATAGTATTATTCCCTAATAATCACATTACACCTGAAGGATTGTACATAACATAATCAAGGAGATTGTGAACGAAGTCATAAGGAAATTTCACATTACTGCCCACTAACATATAAAATAAAATATTAAAGCCATGAAATATTGATTGCATGATGTTAATAATATATTACTAATATATTTTACAAAAATTCAATCGACGATAGGTTTAAAAATAGACATAGACAAGAAACTTAAAAGAATAGGAACATGAGAAAAAGACGATAAGAAAAATAACTACGTCAACTAATTTAAAGCTAGAAGTACAATTCTACATTATCAGAAGTACGTGAAGTACCGAACTTATACTTTATATTTAAATGCAGACAATATTTGGAAGAGATATTAAGACGGACCTACAATGTGGGAAAGTCAAAATTTTCAAATAAGTATATAATTTAATATAAGAAATTCAAATGTAAAAGTTTGAAATTTAATAAAAATTCGATTATTCTTCAAAAAAAGGTTTCATTTCTAATTTTTGTGAGTTATTTAGTTGTTTATTGATCTAAAATGTGTGAGGGATTGAAATTCTTTCAATAATAAATATTCAGACTTATTTGTGTAATTTATTTTACATTAAACAAATTATGTTACCGATTTTACTTATAATGGGATATAATAATTATTCTTTCATTTTCTAACAATTCATAATTTACTTTAACAATTGAACTACTACGGCAATCAATTCATGAAAACATTTTGTTGTTATAACGAATTTCTCTAAAATCAGTTAATATTTTTTTCAAATTAGTGTTATATTTCTTACACTATACTTATATCCTTATCCCAATTAATTTTATCAGTCTACATTGTATATACGAGAAGACAGACTCGTATCTCATTTGGAAGAAATATTGAATCAGATATTGTCTGTAATAAATATATATATTGGTCAATTTGAAGAGGCCCATGGTAAAAACCAGAAGCTCCGATGAAAATCAGAATAAATAAATAATTTGTGAAGAATTATTAAAATATTTATGAAAAAACCTAACCAATTAGTAATTCAATTATTTTTAAATAGGATATATTTAAAAACAAGAGTTTTGTAATTCAAAAATATTTTTTAATCGATGATAAACAATGCTTTAGTATGAATTTCTACTCTCAACTTGTTGGCTACGAAAATAAATATATTGAATTTATATTTTTATTTGATAAATTCAGTCTAAATGGTCGTTAAATATATTCTATAAATAAGAAAAAAATTTAAAATAAAAATATTATCTACGCTGTATTCTTACTATAATTTATAGTTAGTTGACATAACGATATGAACTTAACTTATATTTTTCACGAAAAAAGATATAAAATAATATAGAATAAATCATTATTCCATGATTAATATATTCTTTAAATATGCATTATGAAATTATATTTAAGAAATAGATTTGATCGATATGCTGTATTATCTATAATTTTTAAATGGATCGTAAATGGAAAAATGTTTCTCAACAAATAATTACTGACAATATGAAACTATCTTTGTTTCCTTTTTTCATTACCCAAAAATATTATAGAACCACGATAAAACGATAATTGTAATTGACTAATAAAATTCTAGTTACATTTTTCCCTAATAAACACAAAAAAATAATCTTAAACCGCCCTTGAGTTTCGGGAAATTATAATTCTATATAATCATAAAATTTGATTTAATAATTAATCTAGTAATTGACATTTAAGCCACTAATCATGATCAAAGTATTTAATCCCACAAACGTTGACGGGGAATTTTGCTTTAAATCTGGACGTTGACAAGTTCCAAGGAATTTTATAACGCCGTTTCCCTCAGAAATGATTAATGAAAGGCTTAGATACGTCATACTCGAGCAATATTTTTCTTTAGTAATTAGGATTAATATGTGGAGATGAAGTGCATAAGAAGCATTGATTCAAAGAAATAGGTACGAAGTGCAGTGATTACAAAGAAAACAAATAAGATTAATAACAATTTGGTATAAATGTGCAATATGTGTGTGGTGGGACATAATAAGACTCTGCATCGAATCCTTTCTCCTAGCTTGTTTGATTTCGTTTCCTTAATTTGATATTGTACGTTGCTTATTAATATAAAAATATTTGTAGCTGTCATTGCTGAATTTACCTTCAAAGCATAATAAACAGAAACATATACAAGTATTTTCAAAGTGCAACTATGAAGTATCACGTAATTTTGAAAATAGATGTTGTAGCGAAAGAAGATGTAATTGGGAATTCTGGCTCTAAGTCTGTACGTCAGACATATAAACAATGTAAATTTGTAATACACACTGTAATTTAGTTCTAATTTATTTTCCATTACTTTGCTATTGTTTTAAAAGAGCGCTTACCAATTTAGGAAGAAAATACGCAATACACAATGAAAAAAAATTGTTTTAACACAATTAAGAAACAATTAACTACCAATCAACTTGTCAAAGCGCTGCACAGAGAAATGAAAACACAACTAAATAAGAGAAGCTAACTTAAAAAATGTTCTGCTTCTGTTCTGTAAGGAAAGTGATTGGGAAAAATTCGAAGCCAGTAAAATAAGTAAGGATATGTCATACTCAATAGAACTTAAGGGTAATCAGAAGGCCATGTCTTGCCAATATAAAAAAATTGATTTTTGCTAGTAAAACGCTTTACAAGCATCACATGAATTTTTCACAGTTCATTTTTAACAGTATGGTAAAATGAGGAAGGAGATTAAATGATTTACTTTAATTTATTAAATCAATTAACGTCTAATATTAAAATGAAATAATTTTCGAGCGGTTTTCTTAGACAGTTTATTTTTTCTTAATCAAACAACGTTTCGGCCCGTATTCACACCTTCTTCAGTTTTTCCTTCACAATCAAATTACACCCAATTTAAAAAATTTGAAAATATTTTAACTGTCATAAACACCAATTTTAATTTAAAGAGAAGTCCGAGGCAGCACCAAGATACTTATTTGACCCACAGTTTACAAAAGAGACTGCCTTGTGTAAACTGTGGCTAATAATCTGATTGTGAAGAGAAAAATCTGAAGAAAGTGAGAATACGCGCCGAAACGTTGTTTGATTGCAAATAAAAATACTGTCTTTAAAAATCCGGTCGAAATTTATTTTATTTTAATGATTCACTATATTATTATAAAACATATTATAATAAGATCTATTTTTATGGGAGATTTTAGGAGATTTTAATCAATAACTAATATTTCAAACGATTTATTCCGCTACATTACCTGTAAGTTTTTAAAAAACTGAAAATTTCGTTGCTGTATCTATAAATATTTTCTACTTTAACGTTGGCATAACATGGCATTCAGACACCCTTTAACTTAAATGTGAATTGTAGGGAATTTCGATTGCTTCAGAATAGTTTCTTCTGGAAACTGATTAAGTATTTACTTGTACATTTGTGATAGTATCTACATATTTATCAATTAGTATTGACAGAAATTTAATAATATCTCAGTCACATAACTAAAAGAATCTGCCAATTCCATTTATTCTGAAATGAAAAGTGCGCTTGAGTAGCTAAATAAATTGTGGTTTTCCTGAATGTAGCTAATATGCTATTAATATTGAAATTATTTTGTTCCTGATGTAGATCAAGCATTGACATGACTGCATAGATGAGTAAAACCTTCGCAGATGCAGTGCTTGTATGTCCAAATCCATTTTCTATTACCCTTATTTTATTGGCAGAAAAATTCAATGAAAATATTTCTTTGGAATACAATAATGTCCCATTTGAAAGTCAGAACTGTGGTTACTATTTTTCAAATTTTAATTTCTCTGTGGAATGATTGTTTGCTGTAAGTAGTTATTCAACTCTATTTATCCTATAAATAAAGTTATCATCTATCACAAATTATTCTTAATTTTTGGTTTGTGGGAAAATTTTTTAATGTAATACAGAAAATGTGAGTGGTGTAACTTAATGACTTCTTACTACCAATTTATAATAAGAGAGTTTGAAAAATAATACCTGTTTTAATTTACTATATTACGAAAACAGATACAAAGGAACTGACTCTTGTGTCACATTATTATGTTCTAAAATTGATAAGAATAGCACAATCTTGCTGTTATCATCGGTCCATTTGAGAAGATGCCGTCACATATATAACTTCAGAAATATTTAAAAAATGATTGGAAAATTAAAATATTCTTAATTTTAAGGGAAATATGAAACACCGCAGCATATATATTTTTGGTTTTCGGCTTCATCCATCTCAGACATTAAATTCATGTCATACGATATATGGAGCTAGATCCTAAGCTTTTGGATTTGATTCTCTAATATTATTCTGGAGCTGATGAGAAAATCTTAAGTGTCCCAGAAACCGAGATTCACTTGAATGTTTGTAAAAAAAATATATAATTTTACCAAAATTTCATAGTAATGGAATAGTGTATGGGTGGATAGAAGGAAGTATATATGACATCGGTACGTGTGAAATGTTTAGACAGAAGTAGACTAGCCGCAATACAAGACGATTGGGTAGCAATTGCAGTATAATTATAAAGGTGCTATGACGTCGAGATCAGAAACAGACCACATACATTGTTTTTATTAATTCCGAGAAAACGCGAGGTTTGGTAATGTGTGAGATAACATCTTGTAGAATGATTCAGTATAGTTGGCTTATAATTCAGGACACAATTTTAGAAACCCATTTTTCTATACTGCGAACACAGGCCCCCTTTTATTAGATCACATTTAAGAAGCGATGAAAGAGATCTTTGCTTATCCAAACGACATTAATCTATCAACACATCCCAGGCCCCAGCAAGTAATAACCAACTGACATTGGAAAGCTATTTTCCGCTGACTTGCGAGTTCCACGCTAAGGATTTTTTTTAATTTTATGCATATTCATTAATAAAAATTATGGGCATGCTGCGTTGGTTGAAATGTGTTGGCACCGGCAGTAACTCTGTTTTGCGTCAAACCCGAGCGCTGATGGAAGGAGGGGGGGAGGCGCCACCGCCGCGGTAAAATTGCCCTTTTACGCACCTTTAAATAACAACACCAGTCTACATTATGTAAATCACACTTTACAAGTAAAATAAGCAAATGCATGTTAATCTCTGCGAGGTATCTACCATCTCCAACTTCAAACTTGCCTTACAACTGCGCTGCTACTCTAAATAACATCAAAGCGGTGGGACAAAGATGGCACCTGTGAAAACTGCCTGACAATTGTGTCACGTGCTCACCGTTTACGATATCCAGTTCTGCGAATAATAGGAATACAGGAGCAAATTATACAAAGCACAATATGAAACTTCGGCAGGTAATATGATAGGAATTGAGAAAAGAATGGAATGCTGCTCTAAAATTCGTAAAATTCTCATTGGATATAATACAAAATTAATTATTGAACATTTTCTTTCCAGGAAACAATGCATCAGTTTTAAAAATATAGTATATAAAGAATTCCTATAATAATATATAAATATATCAACATAAAAAATTGTCCAATGTCCAAACTAGTTCGTACTATGCATATAAACAATGAGCGATATATAGTGTTTATCAATAAGGGTGGGTGGATGAAAGGGCAAAGATGGACATTTCAAATAATACCTTTAATACCTTACACACAGCTTACTTTATTCCATTTCAATATAGTCTCGCCCTTATTGATAAACTTTGGATAAGAGGATCTGAGAGAAAAATTAAAAATTGTAGATTCATTATTTAAATTTTTAAACTTTGCCACCTTGAAGCTATAGTCAAACCCATCATTAATGTTTTAAATTCATTTATTTTAAGTTACGTGAACCTTTAGATCATGAACGACTGCTACACATTTAATTTGGAATTAACACAGATAACATTTAAGAGGTTGTCATAATTTATGTGGAGATTCAGGTCAGTAAAGAATTTTATTTTTGAGTTACTGTTGAGTTAATATTTAGGTTATTGACCCAACTAAAATTTGTACCATTATCAAAATAGTAATGCTGAGAAACGTGAAAAGCATAAAAAATGTCAGGTAAATCAATGGATTGTCACTTTTTCTCTATTAGACTCATATGTTATCGGAAATTTTGAAAAAAATGCTATCGTGACGCAACACCCGCTACCACATCTACCTTAAAATATTAAGTTACGTCGTGCTTAGATATGAAAATATTTTAACATTATAAAATAATTTTCAAGCATGAGTTAATTGATTATTTCCTTACAAAAACGGAACTTTATTATTAGATATTGTGATTAACAACAGAAAAGTGTTGTGCAGGTAAAGTATTTGACTAAATGAATCATTTAGAAAATACTTCAGTCGTACACAAATTAATCCTCAACAGTGAATGAATTCAGATATAACAAATAAAATTAAATGTTAAAAGGATCAGCGAATCCTTCCTACGATTTTTATAAACTATAAATTTGTTTTATTTCTAAATTTTCGCTTTGCTTAACATTATTCATTTCGATTTATACTTAAACTAACATCTTCCTCTATTTTTTAAAATTAGTAAACAATATTTATTGTACGTATTCATATCTATAATAAAAGATATTCAGTTCTGGATAATAGCATGTAAACCGGATTCAGAGTTTACAGGATATTGTTCAGATTAGTTGGGCGTGTAGTTCAGGATTAATATATTTTTTGTTTCAATAATATATAATAAAGGCGCAACAAATGATGTACATTATTTGCATATTTAATTAATTTCAATTTAACAAGTTTTATTCAAAATTTTAGCAAAATCTGCAGCCCAGAATTTATTGTTCTACTGAAGCTGTAAACATAAAGATTTGAAATATAAGTTATTGCTGTACAGCTTACAATTGGTTTGTGATTTTAAATACATTTTGTCACCAAGCTTTTAACACATTATGGATTGGTGATGTGGAAAAACACCCTACTTTCTATGGTTGGCTTATCAAGTAAAATAAGAATTATTAATTATTAATCAATGCTAAAATAGTAAATTGTGATGATATACGGTTTAGATTTATTATTGTTATTAGTTCCGTTCGTCCTCAGATGACGACTAAAATGTTAAAGTAATTCAAATACTTTTGGACCATTTAAGTTTTAATACGGGCATGAATTACGACGTCAGTATTAATTATCACTAACTATATTAATTCTGTAGATTTTACTCGTTCTTTTCATATGTATAATGTATTGTATATTATAATTAATATATAAAAATATATACACATATTAATTTATATACTTGAAGCTTCAATCGACTGGATAATTTAAGGAAATAAAGTTAAAATTCCAAAGTATGGAACGATAATCACGTTTTAAAGTGATTTTGTAATTTTGTTTTAAAAGCTGCATACACTTCAGGGACAGAAGAGAAATGAAAAAATTTTAAATTTTGACCTGGTATATATATATAATAACAGGACGAAAATCATTTACAAAATATTGGGAATGAACTTCTACGCTATTAGTTCTACACTATTATTCTAATACTGGATCCCAAATGTTTAACAATTAAAAATAATAAGAAACTCTTTAAACATTTTTAAGAATTAACAATTATATTACGTTATCACGTCCAATATAAAACTGTACAGTTTTTTCGTAAACATAACCCTTACCGAAACAATGTTGATAAGTTTTAATAAGATGTTAGCTATGATAATTTAAATCCTTTAGGTGGAATAGAAGATTGCTAAAATTATGGAAACCAAAAATATTGTAACATGTTCTCATGCTTGTGATACATAAGACGATGGTGGCCGAAATATTGAAGACTTTGCAGTAGAAGAATAAGAAATTGAATAGAAAAATATTTCCGAAAGCTTAACTTCTATTCCTATCTAATTGCTTATAAATGAATATTTCTTTCAGCTTTCATCAGCCCACTAAATTTAGTATATTTACACTGACTATAAAAAGAAAAAATATTTCGGGTTGCAAAATAAAACTCTATTCAAGTAGTCGATGTAGTAGTAACTGACCAATACACTATTCATTTCTTAATAAATATATTTATTGTGATGAGTTTAAGTTTTTTGATTCTGTTTAATTTATTAGCACTGTAACCAAATAATCCTCAGTACTAAATTGAAAATAGAATATTATCTCAAACGAAATGATAGAAACATTAAAAAATTTAAACTATTGTGATATTACTAGTTGAGTAAAGATTTCTCATAATTTTAATTACTTATAGACAAGTATAATTTTCCACCTAAATATTATTATTTATTAGTGTATACTATATACTATGACAACTATGTACATTATTATTATCATATAAGTTTAAAAGCTTAACTTGTAACTGTTCACCGAACTATCCTTTAAATATAAGAATGTTGTTGTTGATTTTGAGTGTGGTTTCCGTTTCACGTAAAATAGTCTTAGCACCGAAATTTTTTTTTGAAAATAATTCAGCAACCTATTCTTTTTGAACGTATTTTGAAGTCGTCCATACAATTCTTTGTAGTTTGTTAATTTATAAAATGTTTTCATTTATTCGAAAATGTATGAAGTGTATTATCATAATTTTAAAAATATCAACCAAAAATATGTTTCAATTTAAAATCCAACGTATTTACATTTCCAAAAATTATACATGATAGTCAGTCATATGATATTATTTTCATCCGCTAAGTAGTTCTTAAATCCAAATTTGGAGTCTTAGATTGAAAATGTATGCGTGACGGAGACCATAAATTAATTTAATATATTGCCACATATACTCTCGCCTTGACAACTAGATGACGGGAAAATGTTTAGAGCTAGGGAAAATTCATTTTATTCACCTCCAAGCAAACATGCCAACATTTTGACTTAACAGCCTAACGTGCAATAATATTTTTTAAAAGGAATTTGAGAATTGTACTGCACTAAGTAATATTTAGTCTCGAGTATATTACTCTGACATGTTTTAAGCTTGTTTAATAAAATTATTCGTTTATCAAGTGGCAGAAAGAAATTTTTAGTACCATTCGTACATATTTGACCGAAATTACAAAAGTAATTTCCAAATATTTAAATATGATGAAAGGTACTGCTTTGAATTTAATGAACCAAATAATATTACATAGAAATAATTTCATTTATTTATAAACTTTTATTAAAGCGAAATTGTTAGTGTCCAAAAGCTCCTCTGTAAGCTAGCTGTAGTCGCTCATGACCTCTTTGGCTCATGGGACTTCAAACATTAAATAAAATAAAATAAGTATTTAGACGCCAACCAAGCCTTCCGATCATTATTCATCTCACGCCATATCACTGCATAAAATTCGATCAGTTTTTCGCATGCATCACGGTGTATCCATTACTCGAGTAGTAGTTAGGGCACGCTTGTTTATAATGTGTGCAGTGAATCAAGTGCAGGTGTTGTGTGGGTGGGTAGTAGTGTTCCTGACCTGCCGTCTTAGAACCAGACCAGGCGAAGGGAGCCGAAGCTGACCCAGTCCCGGCTTCCCTTCTAATTGCCCGGTAATTATGTAAATGAACAAGCGACCAACCCCGACCTCTACTGTAAACACGGAGACGCTGACGCAGACTGTCTTAGGCTGGCAATAAACCTTTGGCATGTTACCACAGCTGAATATATCACAACTGTTATAGAACGTAATTTAAATCACTTCTAAAAACGTTAGGAATGATAAATCGCTGTAATGAAGTTACAGATATAAATTAAGGCAACAGTTTTTTAATTCAACACTGAAAATATTTTTAGAAATATCGGAAAATATCTGAAATGTAGAAATGTGTAAGGTAATTACAACATACGGGTTGAAATTAATTTTTATTATTGATTTAGAACTTCGCGCACTGTCTGCCCCTACATCAAGCGAAACATAATTATGAATTATTGATTTCTTGAATTGTATTTGACAGCCTGTAAACATAAACTATTTCTCCTTCGAATTAAATATTTTTCGTATGGACAAAAATCAATTGATTCAGTCTGCTAATTGATATATATATATATATATATTTCAACTTCCATCAGCCCACTAAATTTAGTATATTTACATTGACTATAAAAGGAAAAAATATTTCGGGTTGCAAAATAAAACTACTCAAGTAGTAAATGTAATATATATATATATATATATTAAAAAAAATTATTTCTTATATGGACTGTTTAAAAATGTGACATAAACAATTTGGTTTTTCACAATGATTTAATGTTTAAAAAATACCCTCCTGTAATGTAGTAAATATTTAAAATTTCTAATTGTTCTAATGTTTCAAAAAAGTTGTATATTATTTTGTAGATGAATATGGCAATGCCAAAAGCTTCTTTCAAACAAATTTTCGAAATCAAAATTAAAATATAGTTTTGGTTTATTGAAGTGACCGATAAAATATAAGGGAAATTATTATAGTATTAAAATTTAAAAATCAGTCTTTACAACATTTAATAATTTCTTTGAAGAAATTCAAAGTCATCGTTTCTAAAACTTTTACACAATAAAATAAATATTAATAGCTTGGAATTGTTTCGTTTGTTATTCAATCGCGGACATTATATATTATTTTTGAGAAAATCACCACAAGATCTGTGTGTTTTGTTATTAAAGGATGAATTTTTTTCTTGGTGTCGTATCAACGCGATACTAACGTGTGATGAATCAGATTCTTAGAGAAATAATAGTTTAAAAATATTTATTTCTATCAAATTATAGCAACTTATAAAACCGAGATATAAGTACTGTATAAAACGTCATAAAATATAATTAATTTATAAAATTTATAAAATATAATTAATTTATACAGAACTTAATTTAAATTAACAATACCAAATAAGATAGTGCTCACTATTAATAAAAATATTAACCACTTTCAAACTTTAATCTTATAAAAATTTCCCATTAGAAGAAACTAACGTTTCGGTACTTATTAAATATAGTTAATTGGTGTTATATTTTATAAATATAGTCTATCTGAAATGAAACTTGATGATAATAATTAGGAGAGTGTTCTCAATTGTGTACCTTTTAGCACTAATAAATATTGTGAAATGTTAACATGAGGTTTATCAATATTTCTCCAGAGGATAAAAACTGAAAATGGTACAAATAAGAACCGACACGTTGTTTTTTCTTAGTTTTGGGAATTTTTTTAAGAATAAAGTCTGAAAGTGGTCAACAGTTTTATTTATTATATTCAGACGAAATAATACAACCTTTAGATAAAGCTTACAGTTTGTAACTAAAATGTAAAGAAAACAATCATCTTACATCACGGAATTAAACAATTGATATATTAAACGAAAATTCCCACCAATAATTATTATACGGTCAACTATAATTTAAGTAAGCACTTTTATATTTTTCAAACAACAAAATTTTTATTCCACGCACAACACTATTTGACTACAGTAATAAAATATTGCAATAAAGTGTATATAGTTTTTTATAAACTCAGAAATAAAACACTATTTTTTACATTTTGACGGCAGACAACAATCTAACCGCTTCGTTAGTTATAAATTTATAAATATGAATTGAAGTGCATTCAACAATACGTATACAAAATTAAATGTAAATATTTGCTTAGAGAAACAGAGATAAATTCATTTGTGAATACTGTTGTTTATTTTATTTTCTGAAAACAAAAAGTAAAAGAATAAGTGTGAACTGCATTATCATTATTAAAATCTTTCAAGATAAATAATTAGAATAATATTGAAAACTTATAATGGAACTAAAAAAACGATTACATTATTTAAGTGTGGAAAATTTTAAAAATGATATAATATGTAGTAAAATATAAATAGACGCATTGAAAAATTTAAACAAACAAGATATTTAGTATGATTTGTGATCCTTTCTGATCGTGATTAACGTTTCGATAGCTTACAAGCAAAAAACGTATCTCTCTAAAAATATTATTATTTAATAAATAAATCGCCAGTAAAGTTAATCTTTTATATTTAGAACACATTTATACAATCATGAACGGTTTAATATCAGCGTCAACGAAAAATACTATTCCGAAGCTCATTGCATTAGCAAATTTGTAATCGGTTATTAGTATTATTATATAGGATAATGATTATTGCATATTGCGGAAGTATGAAGCATTTTTCAGAAAATGTACATGAAATGAAATTATTGAGGAGATAAATTAATGTGCCAAATTAAAAAATAAATGAGTATAATCACATCCTTTTAATGTGCTATTGATGAAACGTAATAAGTGTATTATATTTTATCGATGTATTTATGATATTATAACGGTATTATTTATCGTTTAGGGTTTAACAAAAGTGAATCGATTTTCAATTAACTGAAAATAAATTTACTAAATTCTAACTCGTACAAATTGAAGTTACAGCTTTATTAAAAAATGATGATTCATACGCGGATCAAGGAAGGATATTTTGATACTGTGAAAAATAAAATATTTAGTTTAGTGTTAGTGAAGTGTTTCTACCTGCAGTGTTCGATCATTATCCCGTGGAACATACAAAGCCATGTCGAAGGCTTCCTGAGAGCAGAGTACATACTGAAGGGAATGGCCTTGCAACTGGAGAATCGCCAGATGTTTGGAAGTTGAAGGACACACTGTCGCTACCTGGGCCAGGACAAAGCAGGGGTACAAAAACATCCCGTACCTGGATGCGGTTATCCGGGTCCCATCACCTGCTTAACCAGTGGAAGACCATGGCCAAATGAACCAAGACTTATCTGCTCGTATCGGCGGGAGTGAAACTTTCAGAAATCAGCAAACATCTTAGTCTCGAACTTGAATACAATATTACTAAAACAACATTAGAAAACTTATTTTCATATTTTACGATAAATAAATTCATAACAACAAAATCACCGAAATCTTAAAACACATTGTTATTCTCGTTCGGTTACTACAGGAAGAACTGAGATACAGACGTTCAAAACTCTACAAAAAAGATTGATATAACAGCTATTACAGAGTGATATTAATAGCATAATTTGACAAAAAAAATTATATTTTTTACGTCTATTTCTCTATAAATATTATAAAGATACATTAAACGATCAGGTACACAGATAAAACAAATTTTATTTAATTACGACGTTTCTTCTTTAAATTTGGACATCATCAGGTTCAAATAAATGTTTTCTAATTTTTATAGTTTCAAATCATGTAATTAAAATTATTATTAATAATAAATAGAGGTCGAAATGTAAACTATTACTGCACCATTCGATATTTGCAACCAAAACTTGAGAACGAAACGATGTAATTAAATAAAGTTCCTATTTTGTCTACATATATGGTCGTTTAATATATCTTATCTTATAAAAATTATTATATTTATATTATATTATATTATATAGTTTTAAAATTTTCAAGTCAACACTCGATTAAACATAAAAATTATATTTATTTATACATGTATTTGATTCCTTATTTATAATGCTTCAAATACTAAATTTGTAGATGTATCGTTTTAGTTCAGTCAGTTAATTTATTAATTTCTTTCTTAAATGAAATAATTTTACGACCAGGATTTGCAGAAAGTTTTTACTGTTAATTAATTGACGTTTCGGTGGATATTTTCTTCTTCAGGTTTTTTTTCAATCCAATCAATTGTCGAAATTTAACAATTAATTCGATGTAACAATATTCTGATCGTGAAAAAAACTTGAAGAAGATGCGAATTTGCACCAAAACGTCGTTTAATTAATAATAAAAACTGTCTGAAAAAACTGGACGTAAAGTTATTTCATTTAAATATTTTAATATCAGATGGTAATTGATTTAATTTTTCTTCTTTACTTGTGGCAGATTTTAGTTAATGCGAAATTAATATATGTCCGATAATTACTTTTATTGTTTATATTTATTCCAAAGGAAGGCTCAATAATAACTTTATACTCCTCAATTGAAGTTCTTGGCAGTCTAGGAACTGACTGTAACGTCATTATATTGATAATTCTGTCACCATTAGAGATATAGGTATTAGACTTGTTCAATTTCCGTAGTCTTGTTTCTGTGAGTTCCTGTTCTTGAGCGAGCAGAAAATTATTAGGAAATATAGTATTATTTATTTAATTTACGAAGCTTACTCCAAATTATAAGTACTATATATTTATTACCATAATTTCTGTAAAGTTTCGATACCAAAATGACCCTATGGAGAGTGTGAGATTAATTTTTGTTGCATGTCATTCCACGAAGCGACGCATCGCGATCATGACGCAAGGTTTTCTCCCGATGATTAGGAAAATGTACAGAGATTCACATGTATCTGACTTGTGAAAAATCGTTAAGTAAAATTACCTCATATTAAATAAATCAAGCAGGTTCGGTCCAAGCAAACGCTGTGAATAAAACCGGTCGAATTTGAACGAAGCGAAAAAAATTGTTATTCAAAAATCAGAACATTTTTTGTGATAAATGGATGTAATAATAAAAAAATTAACTTTTGGAATATGTAAACACAGATTTTTAATTTAAGATTACAATTGGGACGACCATGAAAAGAGTCAAAATAAAAGAAGGGATACAAAAACTTACTTAAAATCATCTGTCCGAATATAGGACTAAAAAAGAATACAAAGAAATACTCTTTTGATTTTCTATAGTTCTGTAACTATTAATAAATATTGCATTAATTTCATTTAGTTTTTGCTTTCAATGTAGAAACAAGGAAAAGCTACAATCATATATATTGTCAAATTCAATAGTCAACTAATTAAATGCTATTTAACCGAATAAACTAGCCAAACAGTCAGATACATTTTAATAAAATAAAAAATTAGCACAAATGATTGTTCCCATGTATTGGAACCTGTTCAAGTGAACAAATATGACGAAATTATTAAGTTGACTTTTACAAGTTTAAATATAATTTATACTGAAATCAATAAATAGTTCAAATTTTATGGTTAAATTTCTAACTATATTCAGTTTTTAAAAAGCTAACCTTACCAATTTTTTTATTTGGGTGCCTGAAAATGAACCGGAACAATGGAACATTGTTTTAAAATTAGTCAATTTGTAATTTTTAAAAATTTTAAGAAATTATTGATTTATTATTAATAGAAATCAGATAAATGTAACTATACTAATGAATTTTAAACATCAAATATGAAATAATATTTAATAACTCTTCTTTTATTTAATTAATTAAATCTCTGAGTGTCTTGAAATAGTTGCTGTATTACAATTTCCTGGTATTATGTATTTCTCTATTTTAGTTTGGTATACTTACTAATATTTTATGAAACCGCGTTATAGTAAGAAAGCGACGGAAAACACCAATATTTGTCCAAAATGAGTGCTCAGATGACAATAAAATTATTTGAAGCAGTTAGTTCCATGTCACTACTGCTCTGACAGAGTTACTTGTAACTAATTTCGCTGTACTTTGAATCAGTTCAAGGGTCTCTTTTTTTGCAATAATAACTGGTATTTAGACTAACTGTCCACCGGTCAGCAAAAAAGTAGACGGACGGTTTAGCGGTAGATCCTGTCTTACATGTTTCCGAAACGGGACACTAGCCTTTCCTGTGTGGCGAGACGTTGGTAACCCTCAGGAGGCCTTTGAACCTCTATCGGGTTCGTTACGAACGTTTATGCGAATTATATCGCATCGCCGGTAAAACATGTTTGTCAGTCTGTCCAGATGCATTCGGCCAACTTGATGTTCTATCCCGAGCACTTGCGTCATCTAGTAAGAGGTATTTATAATAGCCTAATAGTAGAGTTGTTCTTGTTTTCTCTATTCCTATTTCTTTTTAATATCGTTACTGAGAAGCATATCAATACGCAAATTTCCCTGTTCCAAAATTATCGTTTATAATGAAAAATACAACGATATTATTTTTTGGGGGGTTAACAGGCTACATGAGGGTGATCCTGAAACATACAACTCCCCTTTAATGGCATAGGAAGGGAATTGAAAAGGGGGGATGCGGAAGGTAGAGAAAGGTAGGCAAGGGTTAACTAGGGCCCCCGGGCTATGGTTTTGTTAGTGTACTTATATAACGCGTGAAACTTTATAACTTACCTGCCAGTAATGGAACCATAAAGGAAATTAAAATTATTACTTGGAAAGGAACCTGGCTAAAAATTATGTTACATTTTTGTAACAATTTTTAGAACTGTGCAGGAATACTCGCGTCGTCTTACATTGTTTTTCTTATATATTTCAAACTTAATATTTCGTCACTGTTCCTTTTTAATGAGTCTCCCTTCCCTCAAGTTTATAGTTTCACCTTTCTATTTCAAACATAATTTATTACATATCGATAAACTACAATAAATTCTTCTTCCGAATTGTGTATTATCAGAAACATATTTTTAATATTATTTGTTCATTTAAACTTCTTAGTTACACATTAAGTAGGTTAAATTACACAAACTTTCTTTTCTTTTCGTGAAGTCTTCAAAATAGTTAAGTATTTTATTTAGTATACTAATGATTAATGACGGCCAAATTAGTCAGAATTGTAGGAAGCAATATTTATTAGCTAGAATATAATACAACGTTTCATTCCTAGCATTGGACCTTCTTTAGGTGTGAACAATCGTCAGTAGATGCACAAAAAGCCTCGGAAAAAGTTGGTTTTTTAGTTATAAATTTGGTATGAAACTTGAGTGGTGTTTGTGATAACAAGCTTTAAATTAATTAGAAGTCTTGATTACGACATTTTTGGTTTCACACCTGAAGAAGTTCCAATGTTGGGAACGAAACGTTGTGTTATACTGTAGCTAATTAAAAATTTCTTCCTACAATTATGACTAATTTGGCCGTCATTAACCTCCTGTATTGTTCTAGATATAGATAGAACAACCAGCTTTATATATATATAACGCGAGTTCGCGGTCCCAAGTTTATGCAATTTGCGGTACGCTTGCGTAAGGCGGGTAGAACGGTTCCTTACGATTTTCAATCTTACAGTAGAAAGAAGTAAGGCACACATTGCTAGTCATATGAAAAATGACGTCCTTCGCGTTTAATTTAAACTGGAAAAGTGGTTCAGGTACAAGATAAATTTATAAGTATTAATGAAAATATGGATATTACTTAAAATATTATGACCATTAGTGAATTACTTTTGCAGACTACAAAATGATTACAACCAGTATTACCAAACAAAATTACTTCAGATGCTTGCATATGAAAATCATTTGTTTCCTTGCCTTCTATAATAATCGAGTCCTTTGTTAGGTTCTAATCGTAGTGACAGGCAAAACGAAAATGACATGTTCGTACATATCCATGTTGCGGGAAGTCAGATTACAAACATGTTATAATTTTATTTGTTTTTAATAAATCGGTACAAATATTATGATGAAAATCTGTAGTATGTGGTGTTGGAAAATATAATTAAAAGGAGGAATCTCCTGTGATGTAGTGGTTAGTATCACAGAGGACCGGTTTTTGAATCCTGGTAAGGGCATGGGTGTTGTTTGTATGAGTTTTTTAACTGTGAAACCACTATGGATTTCTCCAAAAAAGTCACTTCTGATCTTAGAAGTTAATGCCACTAAAAATAAAGAAATAATTTTGAAAACTTGGCATGATATATCATCCATCTTTGGTACCATTTCAGATGAAAATATAAAAACTCCTACAAGACAGAATAACAATATTAATAAACACGATATTTATAGTACAAATACTTAAGAAACACTGTATTTCAAGAACTAAATTGAAACCAGGGGTTCAAATGATTTTCAAATCATTGTCTTGTATATATATCATGTTTTGAAGTTTTAGATATTCTGACTTTTAATTTTTATTATTTTCACCTGATCTCATTTAAAAAAACGATACATCGTATGAGTTATTATTTTCTTAATGCATTTAAATTTTTAATTTTAAAAAATATATTTAAGAAAATTTTTATTGTTGTATTCTTTATAGATTCAAAAAATTAACTATATAATTATGATTTTATAAACCTCTGCATTGGTTGAATCAACTGACAAAATCAGTCACGATCATTCCATACATTTTTTTTACTCGATCGTCCTCAAGTTTAATAAATAAGGGTGGAACATTGTAATTGGACAGGGAAAAAGTCATGGAAGCTGACTTGACAAAGTTCTGACAGCACCTAGTGTTTGAATTGTTTTGGGGTCTTACATCTGTGATTTTATAATTTTTGCAGAATTTCGTCAGAAGTTAATCTACAAAAGTCCTTTAATGGTATATATTTGTAAAGTAGATTTATTAAACTGCACATAAGTTAGGATTATGTTTAAATCTGGTTGTGTGAATGCTGGGTGAAAAACCTTAAACTGAAACTTGCGTGCGGGGCTGAACGGGATACTACACTATAAGGCAAAATGTATTGCGTTCCTCAAGAAGGGAAGTAAAAAGTGACAGATTCACTTTATAAGAAAGAGCTGCAGGATGCTTTCCCTGAAAAGAATACATAAAGAAAGGAAACGATCGGGAAAAATGGAAAAATTAGCAAAGACTGTGCGATTGCTATAAAATCTTTGCGAAAAAAAAATTGATAACAATACGCAAAATAAATATAACAAAGAAAACAAAAAAGGTGTTATGTTTTTTCTTAATTTAAATTTAATTTTATTGTACTAATTGTATACACAATGCATCCAGTCCCGTTCTTCCCAAGGGGGGGGGGAAGGGATATGTAAAATTATTTTCAAAAATACACCAAAAATCTAAATTATTGTTCTAAGTTATTATCATATTTCATAAAGTAAATAATAGAATAATCTAATGTTGTGTACTTTTATGAAGTCATTTGTCTGTTTTCAAAAATTTACAAAGTTTGTTTAGTGATAAGTGTTTTTTTCCGAGTCAACATGCCCTTTTTTATATTTAGAATGAGAAGGTTTCTATAAAATCGTACTTTAGGAGGTGTATAATATGGATTTAGAACAATTATTTATTGCCTATAATTATTATTGTATGTTTGTCTTGAATTTTTATGTTACTTAATATAAACTTTTTCAGTGTTAATTATATTTAGTGATTTATACTTAACTAAGATTTTTAGAATAGTGGATAATTTATTAAAATATCAGAACTTAATTTGAGTCATTTCGTTGATTGGTTTTCTGTTATCTCCCTGACGACTGTTGTGAGGTTGTTATTATTTTACTCTTAGAGTTTATGAAAATCGTTATTAAACTTTCTTCCCCTTTTAGGATTATATAATATATATATATATATATTATATCCAGAAATGTACATGGGATGTGTTCATAGTAAACTTGAATCTTCTTTCGTGAAAGATTTCTGCTATAAGTCGCAGCAATTGTGTAGCATGACAATAATTCGAGAGTCTGTGTTTCTGATTATAAAGATGGGGTTTCATCGTCATCGAAGCACACTTTGCGGGATGAGTGTCTCCAGAAAGATTGTTTTTCACCGTCACAGGAGGAACGTGTTTTTAGTAAATGTGTTGCTGAAGAGGGGTTTTGACTGAGGTGTTTCTTATCATCACAAATCGATCTCTCTCTCTCTCACTCACACACTCTTCTTTATAGACAGCGGGGAATGCAGAGCCATTGCTAGATGGCAGATAATAAAGCCGCGGCTATCGGCCATTGTGCCCTTCTTGTGCGCAGTTTTGGCCGTTCAATCTATTCAGACCTCGTTAATAGGCGCTGTAGCGGCCAGCAGCAGAAGTCGTTCCAATTTTAGGAAACAAATAAATATAAGAAAATTATGGTCATAAAGCATTAACAATATTTAAATGGGTAATGCAGGAAATGATTTTATCTCGCTGTTTACAATTACTTTGTTATTAGTATAATACATAATCGGTATATTATCATTGCCTGTTGAATTTTTAACTTGAATTTTAAGCTATCTTTCATCTTATGTTCATTCTCATACACGTTGTAAATGCATCAATATAATTTATTTCTAAGTCGTTTCAATAAGGATTTTAAAATCACGTGTGATGTTTTCTTTTTCCGAATAATTCACATTTTTTCTTAGCATGGAATGTTATGACATTCATTCACAGATCCACGGATCTATTTTCCAATTATTTCATGTATTAAAACTCTATTTTTTAAATTTTTTAAACAAATAATATGCACATTCATGATATAATGTCTCTAATGGAACTTTACTACATATTTATACAACAGTCAGATTAAATAAAAGTGCTATGCTCATTGAATGGAATATATATATGACTATTGTTTAAAAAGTGACAGTACTTCTACTTAAAATAAATTTTTTAGATCACTGTATTATCTGTATAATTATTAATTTAACCAATATATTATCAGTTAATAATGGTAGAAGTCTACTGGTCAATAACTTATCTATTCATTTAATAATACTTTGTTATTTCATTTTATGAACTACTTTTTTATTAGTTTTACTTACAAAGAATTATTATTCCAAATAATACTTTACAAATGTAAATTTTGTGACGTTTGTTTTACAAAATAGTTGTATAAACATAAATTAAAACGACTTGTTCACAGATAAATTTTGCCATCCATGTGGAACTTCATTGGGAATAAATAATTTTTTCATAATTTTGAAATAATGAAATATGTAATTTAACATTAAAATGACAAAAATGGAGGTCTAGATACAATATTATTATTGTAACAAACGAAAAATATTTCACCAATACAATTAAATGTTCTAATTTAGGGTTTACATTGTACAATTTATTGTACATAATCTATGCCCGCGAATTCGTTGGCAAGGAAATATTCCTTTTTATTTTGTTCTAAAAATGAAATAACAGGTACAGAATTTTGATAAAGTTGAATATATAAAAAGTACGCTATAACTTTTTTATTCAGTGCATTTATAAATGTTTACAAAAATATCTTCTTAACTCCGCAAGATATCGGAATGAAATATACACGAAAATTTAATACCCGAATTTTTCATTGAAATCTGATAAGCCGTTTCGGAGCATAAACAGATCAAGAGTATAGCCAACCCGCATACAGCATTTGGAGACTTGACTGCTCGAATGCAAAGAAATATTTAGGTATATTATATTAATATCTTCTGCAATATGTTGAAATGAAATATGCACGAATGTTGTGGTTAAACCGTTTCTGAGACTCTTCAAGAAAACACACCATCAGACAGTCAGGCAGGCAAACACTTCAATTTTATTTATTGCTATAGATTTTGATTTATATCTGAGGTTTGAACTCATATAAAATAAAACTCTTTAAAATGGCTTTTAAAAATAATTTTATGAAATTTAATTAAACGACCAATTCACAGACAATTCAAATTTTTATTGATTTCCTACAAAGTTAGGTCCTACATATAGGACTTCAACATCTACATTTACTTAGACTTTTAAATTATGGAAACAAAAATATTTTATAAAATTGGACCTCCAGTTTTATCTAAATTAATGTTCAACAACATAATGAAAATTTTAAATAGTTAAAGAAATATATCCGATGAAATTAGAAATGTGAGGATGAAACGTTGCAGGAATTAAATAAAAATTTAGTTTGTTTATGAATCGGTCTTTTATTTCAATTTTATAGTCTAATACGTTGTGTTGTAGTAGTAACCAGTCCTTAGAATTGCCTGATGCAACCCTCCATGCTAACCTATTCTGCGCAAATTACTAAGCTTACTAAGAGCTCTGTACTGCGGCCAAAATTTGCTTTACTGTATCGCGGTTACATTTCACAGGTACATTTGTGTGTTAAATAGTAAAATACTTATAAAACGATACCTACATTACAATGAAAACTTCACATCTTTGTTTTATTCATTATCATTTTACTTTCAATTTGTAACTTTTGAGAGTTGTATTAACTATAAAACATACTATTTGAATTCAAAACCTACGCCGGCCATTACACATGTCGAGAAACGAGACCTGACTCATTGCAAGGAAACCCGAATCTACGAATTACAATTAACTACTTTTTCAATGAAAGTCATTTACGTGACAACTTAGCAAAAGAAACGTACTTGAGGTTGCAGTTAACTGACTTTAACGATTAAACTGCTTTCATAATATGGTAATAAAGTTCGGATTGTATGAAATTTTATAAATTAATATATCATACTCGTTTATTTGGACCAGCTGATGGAATTTGTTCCTGTACAAAATTAAATAATGAATTAATTCTGAATAAAATACTGACAAAAACCAAATCAGTATGTTTGTAATACCAAATAACAAACTCAATGTCAATTAGTACGACGTGTGGCCTGTATGTAGAGGAAATTCTCTCCTTCATCACTTTAGGGAGGTGTATGTACTGGTGACGAAGGCTAGAACTGGTGGAGACAAAGAAAAAGGGAATCTGCGACCCCACAGAAAACTCCTCTCCCTTTATTCGGAAGGGCGTGAAACCTACCTGATGTAGGTTTTCTAGGGCTTTCCCTGCATCTCTTTTAGTTGATTCACCGGGTAGGATCCTTAAGCTACAGCCCGGGGCCCTGGTCAACCCTTGGCTACCTTGCCCTACCTTCCCCATCCTTTTTCTCAATTTCCTTTCTATCCTATTAAAAAGGAATTGCCTTTTTCAGGATCACCATCCTGATCCCTGTTACCAAAAAATAGTATCCTATGTTACTTTTAAGGTCTGTATATATTAAATGTTACTGATTCCATTAGATTGTCTGTTTCAATACAATATGTACTGAAAAACGGGAAGATAAAATACATTTTCAATTATTTTTTACCTCCTCATGATTCAACACAGCTTCAAGTCACTTGTCGAGGGGAAGTTTAGCGGAAAGTCTGCATTGAAATGGCATTACTATTTCTCCGTGTAGCATGCAAATATCTATCACTTTTTATAATTAATTTTAATGTACTTTTACCGAATCTAACTTATATTCTTAATTGTAATGCTTTACTCAAAGCTTAATTCAACAGCTGCCCATAAACTATACTTTGGAAAATAAATTTTTATAATATTAAATTTAATTTATTGGTACTAATTATTAACTACTGTTACGTTACAGAAATCAAAGTAATACTACAAAAATTTACAAAAATTCTATTAAACATATTTTTTTTAAAATTTTTAAATGATTTACGGAACAGGGATATTAGTTAAATAACTAAACTTGGAACCCGTCTAAGATTCAATTATTTTGAGAAACTCAGTCGCTTCATTTAATGCCGTCACAAAATTATTTTCTCTGCTAAACATTTAGAAAGGCAACTATACTACTGTATAATTTTTTTTGTACATTCATGTATCCATATTTATCCTCATACGACTTTCTTAGTTTAAAGAAGACATATTTTACATTTATTTTGAAGACAGAAGTCCTTCATTTGTAAAGTAAAATATGATCAGTGAGGAGAAATGTTAAAAATAATTTTATTGACGAAATTATAATTCTCATTTTATTTAAATAAACAACACATTTCTTAGATGAAACGAAATATGATTTAAATTCCATCAGTCTTAGTACTAATGGCCTTATTTTTTATTGTTTTTGAAAGTTTAAGTTCCAGGAATTCTTCACACTAGTGTTTTGAACACACAATACGTCTTGATAATATTTAACCATATTACCAATTATGAGAGAAAAAATTATCCTGAGAGTCTGAACCATGATATAGGTCTCAAAATACCGAAAAGGGTTACCCTGTTATATAATATATTTACAGAACAAAAATTCATTCCATCCTTTTTAATATATTGTAAGTTAAATCGTTTTTGTGTGGGTTGATAATAACATTGTTTATTTATCTGCAAACTTTTGCAGTATCCAATATATTTTTTTCGGTATAAGTCACATTTTGTTGCATTTTGTGGATTTACTAAAAGAAGGGAGCTTAGAGAACATTTTTCCGAAATACGTCTTAAAATATTATTACCAAATTAGATTCTCCCACCCCAAAATTATATTTTGATAATTTAGTTGCCAGGAAATTGGTACTTTCAGTTCGTGTAAAATATCGTATTTGAACTGTCCTATACCCTCTAGTATAGACAATGGTTCTATAATTCTTTAAAATATTACGCTGTCTTTTCGGGAAATTTTATTGACACCCATAAAGTTTTGCTTTGAGTGATTTTAAAATACACAAAGTACTTAAAAAATAAAGGATTAAGTTTATATTAAAATAAAATTAGACATCTTTATTAATTAATTTATTAAATGTAGAACGAATCAACTTCACGATGATTTGGCTCACTCAAGTTCTTTCTATCCAGAATGATGTTATCATTACAAAATGCAACCACAAATGCGTTGTTTACATTCTTGGGAAAAGCTAGTAATGCAATCGTGCTCCTTGAACGTCACGTTTCGTAGTGACGTACGATCATCCACGTCGACTGGAATGACTTCTAAGTATAGGTTCGCCTTCCAGTAGCCGTTGTTTCCTTATCCGACTAATAATCGCTATTATCTGCGCTCATGCGTTATGAGCTCTTAAAGGCTTCCATGACTAGGTATAAACCCGCTTTTAATGCTCATTTTATACTTCATACCGGCAAACTGCACGAAGCAGACATCTAATTAATACACAAAAAAGCCTTTCAGTTAATTAAAATTTCACAGTTTGCTAAATTCCTTTTTTATGTGTTTTATTAATTCTAAAAGTAGTGCGAATCAAAGTTGTGGTTCACGAGTTGGAAATTAGTTGCCATACAACAGCGAGTAATCAGAAACTTTGCATCGAAACGAATCCACTGTTTAACATGTTTCGTTTCATCTAAGAAATGCGATTTTTTTTAAATGAAACGAGAATTATAATTTAGTCAATCAAATTATTTTTTAATATTTCTCCTCACTGAATATATTTTGCTTTACATACGAAGGCATTTGCTTTCTGTCTCCTAAATACATGCAAAATAAGTCTCATTTAAACTAAGAAAGTACTATGAGAACAAAGAGGGAAATAAAATACACTAAACGTTTAGCAGAGAAAATAATTTTGTGACGGCATTAAATGAAGTGACTGTGTTTCTCAAAACAATTACCTCTTACACGGGTTCCGAAATTAGAATTATTAATAAATATGAATTTAATTAGAAATAGTTCTCGGGTTTCCACTCGGGTGCAGGTGCGATGAAAACGCGACGTTTCGACGACCAAGTGCTCTGTCATCTTCAGGCTGAAGATAACGACAGAGCACTTGGTCGTCGAAACGTCGCCTTTCATCGCACCTGCACCCAAGTGGAAAACCGAGAACTATTTCTGCATCAACTATACCGGGAAAATCTCAGCTTACTTATAAATTTAATTAATTTCAATTTTCCGTGAAATATTTTAAATATTGAAAAAATATGTTAATAGAACTTTTGTACTGTTTTGCAGTATTACTTTGGTTACTATACCTTAAAAATAGGTAATAATTAGTACCAATGTAATTAATTTAATACCATAAAATATATGTACGTCAACATACATTTGTCACGTTAAAATATAATACAGTTAATCGTTATGTGATAAAGTGTTTACCAAAAATTTGATTCATAAATAATTTACAAGGAATTTTGTTGCAATGTCACACAATATTTACTCACTTACGGGAATAGAATTGTACATATTCTAAGAAAACTTCATGTCTGTAATAAGAATCACCTTATATAGTAAATAATATTTCTATGTAATATCCTTATGTTATTCAGAATTTGTGTTAGAACACGAAATAAATCGTTTGTTAATTAATTGTTTCAAGTGTCCCTTCATTTAATGGTAACTTTTGGTCATGCATACTGGATATTTGAGTACCCCATTTTCATGTTTTGAACAGGGTTAAGTGGAGAGATTAAGGGTAAATTTGTGAGAGGCACGAATAAGATAGTTCCATCGATTCTGTTAGAGAATTGTTCAATTCGTTCTCAGGAAAGGAGGAGATTCCTTTACTAAAAATAGTAAATTAAGTCTGCATTACAGAGATGCAGGACCAATTAATTCTGTTCAACATTTCACCACTCTGAGGTCATTTTGGGAGAAGATTAAATGACTGATAAAAATTCGGGGGCATAAATTAATCCTTAAGTATTAATTTTCACATTATAATTTTGAGGGAATTAATTGAACTCAATTAAGTGAAATAAGAGAAATAGTAATTTTTAGAGTATAAGTTATCTATAGTCATTAATTTTTAGTATTCATTGCATTTTTTCGTTTTTGAAACTGCTACCGGACGTATGTCCTATTGTAGTTTAATAAATAAGTACATACAACAGTAATCCAAGTATTAGAAATACGCAACTTCTGGAGTTTTTGTTCGTCTAAATGCGTGTCACAATGTAGCGTTGTCAATATGGATTGAAATTAAAAGTATTAAATGATTAATCTCTCTACTGCATCAATTGAAAGTAAAAATTATTTCAATTATTAATTTGGTATTGAAAAATTTGTCAGAAAATACTATCTAAAATCGAACGGTAATCACTATTAAAGGTGCAAAATATTGAAATAGAGTAGTTGTTGGAAACTAATTAACATTATGGACGTTAAGGATCAAATTTTCTTAAGGGATTACCAGGGTCAAGATTCTACATTTAAAATTTTTAAACTTTTAAAACAAGTAACAATACATTAAGGGTTGAAATAAATAAATTGAATGTCTGTAAGGATCATAATAATTAACATTGATGGATTTACATTTTCTGTAATTGAATTGACTCTAACCATTACCATTACCATAGTTAGTTACGTACGATCGTACGCTATTTATTTATACTGACATTAACCTCCACGGTAATTAGCTATTAATTATTTACAAATGATAATTTGTTCACAGATAAATATAATTTAAAATTACGTTTATCTTGGTATTACAATTAATTTGGGTAAATTAATTTTAAATTTCTGAATAATAGTTATTTTCATAAAGAATACTATTTCGTCTTGAAACATTGGTGAACTAATTAGACGATTTCTTTTCATTTCATGCTGTTCGTACTTTGCCTAATCCCGCTGAAATGGGGACGATTTCATATTCGATAAAGATCTGTGATTTTGATAGGACCAGTAAGAATTATTTTGATGACGATTCGATCTTTGCACTTATTTCTGGGTTTGTAGTAATTGCGTAAAAATTTGATAGTTTCTCTATAATTAGATTCCATGCGTCTTGATAAATGTTTTTTTTCAATTCAACCATATTCAAAACAATGCATAAAGAAAAAATTATCTGTGATAAGGACAACAGTTATTATTTAAAAAAAATTTGTATTCCACTCTTCTCAATCAATATAAATTTATTATTTATCCTTATTTATTGAGCTGAAATAACTTTATTGGTGAACTGCACAGTTACTGTAACATGACTTTTGTAACAGAAAACGAAAACTAACCGGACCTAAACCTTAATTTTTCACCAAGCAACTTTTGTGGCTCCATGTGACTTCCTTAACCATTTCTGTAATTCGTTTCGACTACTTTTCATAAGCCGTGCCACGTTCTAAAGTAATTTTTAATACAGTGTATATTAGCAAGATATTATTAATATGAATCAACCGTAGGTAATGAGCGTTATTATGTTATCTTTCTGTCAAGCGTATGTGTGAATAAAAAAAACACATTTTCTTGAAGTAACCGAGTAATAATGTCAACCAGTAGAGCCAATACTGGCTATTGTTGAAGAATACCTTATGGCATTTTAAGTGAGTAGTAAACATTAAGCGTTTCGCAAATTAAAACGTCAGACTTTTCTGCACTTGCAATATAATTATGCGTGCTGAGAGAGAATATTCCGCTGTCCCGGTGTATCTTTCGCAACAGTGATAAGATGCAAGGGGTGGGTAGTGGGTGGATAACATAGCAGTGAACTGTCAGTTACTGTAAGTAGTGATCCATCCATCAAACGCATCCCATCGGACCGCCCAATACGAGACGTGCTGTCATTGCCATATCGGGGCCACGGGAAGCCCAAATGCCATATTTCCAACTCAACCATGCAAACATTGTTCACGCACAACTTCATGCAATCAGACTTACGATCCCATGTGTTTTATAACAATACACTACTGTCATTTCATCAGTATTGCAATACAGCAGCCACCTTCTTGGAGAACAGATTGTCGCTCCAGGTTGCGTTTTCATAGAAATATCGGCAAATAAACAACTTAGTCAGTAAGTCACATAAGTATACATTATTAAACATATTATGTACAACGTTTCGTCCACAATCTTGGTACTTCTTCAGGTAAACACACATTCATTATTAAATTATAAATAATAATTAAAAACTGAACAATTAATATATAAATACTGTTTATTTAAGTTTATGATTTGTTGTAAAAATTGTTTTTTGTCAGATAAATTTAATTGCATATGGTCTAACCCCAAGAAATATCAAAATGGCGGACAAAATTAGGTATAATAATATATAACAAATTGACCTGATGGCTGTGTAATGTATATATTTGTTTATTTTACAAACGTAAATAATGTAAGTCGACCTCCTGTCGTGTAGTGGCTAGCGTTGCTGACTCACAACCCAGAGGTCCCGGATTCGAATCCTGGCATTGGCTTGGATGCTGTCCTCATCGTCGTGAAGACCGGGATTAAGACTGTTAGAACATCGATACGCTGACCACGTGTCACTCTATATTTGGAATGTGTCATGCAAGATGACAGTCCGCAGTCAACTCGGTAGGCCCAGGCCCTCAATGCGATGTAGATTCAAGGAAGAAGGAAAGAAATAATGTAAACATGATGTTTAACATATCGTTTTTTAAATAAAATAAGTACGAAAACTCAACACTGATCAGATATAGTCCAGCCATTATAAATCGTATAAAAACCAATTAATAACTTTTAAGACTTTACTGTTTAAATTTAATTAGTAGCATCGCTTCAGCATATTTCCATGCCATCTTCTGGTACAATGATACACATTAGAACCACGCTCAATTCACAAAACGACACGAGTTATCTAAGTAATGCTTATAATTTTGTATTATCTTCATTTTTAGTTTAACTGATTTCATTTACCAGCTATTGTTACTTAACCCTTCAGTGGGTGCGCCGTCCAAAATTCCATGAGTGGGTGCCTTGTGGCTTTTACACCCCATTTAGTATTACGTTTTTAACGTTAGGAAAAATAATCGTTATATAAACGCTAAATGCGTTTTAATGGACAAAACATAACATAACTCTATAAAAATAATATTATATTTATTTCTTGCCTTCACAAGTCTATGGTTTTATTAAATTATATCTCTTAATAGAACTGATTCGCGTGAAAAGAAAGTAACAAGAGTACACATTATTAAATGGAGCACTTATAAAATCCACTCCTGCTTATGATTGTTATAAATTTGTCAACTTCCATCCTCAGCTCACCTTCATATTGCACATATTTTATGTCTGTAACACTGTTTTATGCATACGTTTTTGTGCATTCCCACATACTGGCCTATTATTTTTATGACGGCTACATACTGTATATAACAAATTCCAGGTTTTTCTAGTTCCTTGATCTGATGTTCTTCACGCCTATACATAATAAAGAAGTCATGAATATCCTTGGAAAGTGTTTTAAATAACGCACGTTGATGGTGATGCCTGAATGCTCAGGGGTAAGGATGTAATCAATTGGGAAGTTTCATTTTAGCCGACGGAATTGTAGAAATGGAGGAGGATTTTCATGGAGTTGTTGGATCGTGGAATTCGAATAGTTGAGAGCGCTTTTAATTAGGGAGGTAATGGATTTGACCAATTGAATTGCGAAAATGTACTAATTGGTGTCATCACTTATGAACAACGAATAAATATTTGGACGTGCACCCAACTATAACGATATCTGTGACACTAACAGAAAAATAAATCATGCGACTAATTGCTGCAAGCGCGCCCACATAAGGGTTAAATATATTTTGAGGTAAGACGCTCCCTGTTACACATTGATCCTCCGAGTTCACGTGCAGGGATGTTTGGGAATCCAAGATTCCAGGTCAAAAAATCACTTGTTTACGTACATTTTTGCATTCAGTCTGGTTATGCGACTTGTGAAAGGAGTTTGTGTTACGTGTTGCCTCGGATCTCGATTAGTATTGTTGATATTCTTATGTTATTCTACTGTTTTGGTAAGTTTGATTAAGTTTCCGTATAATTTTTTGTTTTAACTTTAACTTTCTTGGTTGAATTTAATGCAAATATTTCCTGAATAAGGCATGAAAATATACCGAAACGTTGTTACTAAGTAAATTTAAACAATAAGGTCTGTAAAAGGTCATTAATTGTTTTATTATGCATTACAGGAATTAAATTTATACTCTTTATAAATCGTCTAATATCATACCAAGTATTTCCAAGACTACTGCTACGAGGTACAAAATTTTTAAAATATAAATATGCAAGGTTCGTTTTGGAGTCATATTTTTGACCTCAGTTAATTTCTCAAATGTGGGCTCAAGAATGATATACTCTTTTTATGACATGTCAAAGAATAATTTGTTTTAAAAAAGAGGCTAAATCTAATCGTTTGAAATTTATATATAATTATTTCATGTTTCTGGCCGTCAAACACGAATTTATAGAGCCATATTAAATGAAATAGTTGTTAAAAATAAAACTGTTCTGAGGTGGGAAATCATGAATTTACTCAGAATGATTTTTCCAATATTTTGTTCTCCTAAACGAAATGTTATCATAAAAATCAATCACGCTCATAAAAATAAGTATGGAATAGAGTAAAATTTAAATTGAATATTTGGATAAAAAATATTAACACACAAATCTGAACGTATTAAAATATTTATTAAATTAATTTCGAAGAAACCAGTTCGTCCATTTCTACTGAAAGTGCAAAATATTTACTACTTTTCTTGAAAACTGAACCAGTGTGTAATCAAATAGGATTTTAAATAAATAAATAAACCTAGCCCATTCTGCTAAAGTAGATTATTCAATGGATTAACCTACTCCACATGCCATGTCAATTATATACATTGTGTTAAAATTGTATTGACTATTTAATGATTACAATGTATCATTATTGTACCAACTAAAAATCAATTTAATAAAAGTTTTATAATAAAAATTTTTTTTAATGAGATTTTGAAAACATGGCATATACGTTAGTTAAATATACATAATAATTTACTAAACCATCCCAAAATTTATTCTGTTTGTCTTATTACATCCTACTGGTGTTGGAGGAAGTATTCCAGTTCACAAATAATTTAGAGATATAATATATATTCTTTAATATATTACATAAACTGTCACTCATGAACATTGAAGTGCATCATTACCGCCTCCTCTATACAAGATTCACTTGATTGCCAACGATTTTACTTCCAATTAGTCTTGAAATTTCAGCTGCGCTTCGACGGCCTGAAAAAAAATATGAGAGATCTATATTAATTAGCGTGTAGGCGATTTATTTATAAACACAAGATAATGCAATTAATGGATTTTACTATCAAAAATTGTCACACAATATTGAACTGACTAGTAACATTTAAGAAAATATACAGTGTTAATGCGGATAGTGCTTATGAAATGCAACAATTATCCTAGTGCATTTCAATAACTGTTTTAGGTGTCCCTTATTCAGAATGTCAGATTTTTATCGCTTATGACTTCCAAAAATATATTACATACAGAATGTTACATTAGATTTCATTGTTGGACCTATAAAACGAAAAAAACTCTAAAATATTAACATGACACAGTTTATTGCTAAAACAAAATGAGTGATGAAAAAAGTAAAAATATTAATTTTTATTTATAGATACCCGATCCTATACTTATTTATTCAATAGTGATCTAAGTGAGGATAAGCAACTGTCATGTATTAAAAATCAAGCGACTGATACAAAGAATCCGACATCAAGATAGAAACTCACCCGAACACACTTAAATGTACAGAAACGAATTCAGATAACGTTATATGAAGAACCTGTCAGGGTAAGCATATTAAAAAGTTAAGTATAGTACACTCTGTAATAAATTCAAAATGAGATCTATGCGAACTAGTGCATTCAATAATTCACCAGCAAGAAAATATGTTAAGTAATAAAGATTAGTTATACGTTTCTGAAAGCAATAAATTTTCAATATTCAATATCTTTAATGAGCCTAACTTAACACATACTTATAGAAAAAAATACTTGAAACTAAAGTTGATTTGTGTTTAAAATTCATTCTTTTCCAAAATTACTTAAATAATTTAAATGAGAAACATAAAAATTTTGTAAGTAGATAGAAAAATGTTAACATTTTTTAAACAATTATTTTGAATTATTCACTTCATAAAATGTTAAAAAAATATTTTTATTATTTAAGTGACTTTAATTTATCAGATTTTTAGTTCATTACATTATTTACTTCTTGAATAAATATGTCATTTTGTTATGATCAGATGTTCAGATACATTAAAAAAAATCTCTTGTTTCCAAAAGAATAATATTTTGCATTTATAAATATTTTTACGTGAATGGACTAATAAACAACATTATAAGTATTACATAAATTTAAAAAAATTGAAAATTGCAAATTCTACCTCTTCAACAAAGCTAAACGTTAGTGAAGAACAAACTGAACCAGTGATAAGTTATATTCATTATTTTGTATGAAACATTAACTAAAATCGTGAAAAATATACAAACTGATGCTAGTGAAAGTATGGACAACTTTCTGGTTTCAATTCAGTATTAAGTTCATTAGTTATCCTAAGAATTTAATTTTTAACATGAACTACACACGGACTTTGGAATCTAGATGCATCGTGTATCACGGTGCTGCATTCAAGGCGCACTGAGTAAAATAGTGAAGTGTTAGATTTATCCTGATGTCTTGCCTCCCATATGATTTTAGGTACTAAATGAAATAGAACTAAGATAAAAAAATTGTGTTAGAAACATGAATAGAAACCATATAAAAGATTTTTCAAAACAACATCTGTTAATTAAAATTCCTTACTACTGTGATTTATAATGAGAAAACATTTCAAATTTCGATACATTGTTAAAGAAAGGGGGACTAAAGAATATGAAGCTGTACAAATGATATTGTTGAGGGAGAAAATTACCCAATATAGTTGAAAAAATAAAACTTCATTCCTATAGTATAATTATATGGCCACTTATGTTATGGTTTTAACTGAAATTATTTCTGTTTTGTAGATATTTTTCGGATAATGCCTGACTTATTTTTTCCATTTTCTTGATAATCTCCTATCTACTACGTATCTATAAAAAAAATTTCTCTCTCTTTACTTGGTCTCTTCTTTTTCTTCTTTTGGTAATACCCAAAGAATAGATATTATAACAATATTTCGTCACCATTGTCGAAAATAGCTTCAAATCTAAATGATTTCATAGTTCTCTTTGAAGAAAAAAGATAATAATAGTTTGTTCATAACAAACTGATACGGTATGTGAATTATCACGTCTAATGAGTTTGGAATTTTATTCACTCAATAGTTTCTTGATTTATAATTTAATTAATGGAAACTCATTTTCCTGTATCACAGGGTAGCATTACGGAGGGCTCGATATCTTAAACAGAAAATTATTATTAACTTATACAATATATGTTTACTTTTCACTCGTAAAGAACAATTTATTAAATTATGAACAAAACCTGAATATTACAAACAAAAACAAATATAGGGAAAGTCGGGACGTAAAGGGACACTTATTGTTTAACAATTTTTGTAAAATTTGCGAAAAAGAAAATTCGCTTGATAAAGGTATAAACATTAGTTTATTCTATTATTTATTTAATCTAATATCAATATACCGGGGGACAGGATGTTTTGTAATTAATCAATGAAATTAAATTAAAATTAAGAAACATCTTAACGATTTTTGTGTTTTATTTCTTATATTTATTTTATACAGAGTTGATCTCTTGACCAATTTTTCATTTGGCAGAGCAATTTTATTGCAACTGCACAGTCATTGCACAAATTTTCACTTTTATTCCGTTATTCTTTTTTTCTTAATCAGTATTTTTGGGTACAGCATCTTGTAACTGTTTCTTGTAAGTTGTGTCTGCCATTTTTTCTTTTTTTTTATTGAGAAACACACTACATTTTGCCTTATACAGTAGTATCCCGTTACGCTCCGCATTCAAGTTTAGTATGAATTTTTTCACCGAACCCTAATGCAAATAGATTTAAACTTTATGCATAGCTTATATGCAGCTAAAGTCACTTGTTTACTAATATATACCATTAAAGGGTTGAAAGCGAGGAGTTTTGTGAATTACTTTCTGACAAAATGCATCAAAAATTCTAAATTCACAGATTTAAGGCGCCGAAACAAGAGTTCAGTCACAAGGTGCAGTCAGCTCGTGTTCCAATTGGCTGCCTGAACTTCTACCTTGAACAGGGACCATGTTAAACACCCCTATTTACTAAACTTCAGTTCTATCCAGTAAGAAAAAAATAGGGCATCCTGTTCTATCCTGCCTTACCTCCTTTTCACCACGCCTTCCCCTACTGGTGATTCTAAGTATATATGATATTGAGAACCTTCGTAAGAGAATGGGATACAATTGGAACTCTTATCATGAATTTACGTGGTAGTCATTATTTTTGTTGAACGTTCCTTTCACAACACTTTGACAAAAATGTTGGCATCTAGCAATATGATTCTTGTGTCTCACAATTACAAGTATTGGAAATACAGAATATTCAAAGATTGCGGGAAAGTATTTGGTTTGTAATACATATGTCCGTGCATAGTGTGCAAAACTATGGTTTCGCTGGTCAACTTTGCAAGTTGCATTATAGCATCGGCGGCAAATGAATATTTATTTAATTTTACGGCCACAAAACGAAAATTGAAATATTAATGAATGTTGTTGAGCGTTGTCTGGTTGATGTATTAGCTGTCTAATAATACGGCCAAGCCGAACAGATGAGCGTGAATTACAACGGACGGCGCCAAATGTTGTCAGCGGGTCGCAGTATTTGCATTGACAGAAACCGCCGTGGTGCTGTAAATAACAGAACGCGCTATGACACAATCATAAACAGCGACCAAACCCGCCTTTGCATTTATCACGCGGCCAAGTATTTACATTTTTGGCCAACACGCCGTTTGAGGGTAACGCGACCGTGAAACAAACTTAAAGTTCGATCTCGGCCGCCGATATGGCCGGTAATCGATTCCGAGTCTCGTGAGAGAACGCCGCAGTAATTGAGTCTGCATAATTAATTAGCTCTTTTACCGTTGTGATAACTGCGCTCGGCCAGACGAACTACGCGCCCGAATGCTTATTGCCGTACGTTCGGTATTGGTAGCCGCTCTCTCCAGTGTACTTTGCCTAAATTATTTGTGGCAGCCTAAAAATAGTAACAGATCCGGCACCGGCCGTTGCACGAGACATGTCATTACTATTATTCTGGCATTTTATTTTGGTCCCGTTTCAGGATAGCACAATGCTCAGTAATAACGTCATTCTTGTTACGCCCCAATGAATAAATTTTTTTCTCCGTGAATTTCCCGCAGATAAAACAGCCTTTTGATATTATTCGGCCTTTATTTCACGTATATTTTCCTTCTGACATGTAACACTTTTGAACCCTGAACATGTTAAATGAACTAGCAGCTCGGTGATTAGCGTTTCTCAACCAAGATGGCAGATTCGATTTAGTATAAATATTACTATAATCATAATTACTAAAAAATACATGCTCGTTGAGTCACCGTGTGATCAACACTATCGGTATCTATCAACCATCACATCATATTTTTACTTCTAATAAGCTTTGAACAAGATTCATGATATATATATATATATATATATATATATATATATATAAAATATGTATTGGCCAGTGCTACATTTCTTTAGATGACATTCATAATGGAGCAATGATAGTGGAAGAAACTCTCAAAAGTTGCGGTAACAATTCGAATGTTAAAACGATAATCATTGATAATTTATTTTAATATAATTTATTTAGGAATCATAATAATATACCATTATATAAGCTAATATGCTGACGGCATTTTTTGGGAAATATTCCATGATATCACCTGTAGAGTTTAAATAAACAATGACTAGTTTAATTGTTCTAGAAGTATGTCTAATTGTGGGTTTTGATGGGTCTAGGACTGCGTGCTGTTAAACGTTTTTTTTATGGATGACTTCTTGTAACGTTGCAACTTTTAAATCTGTCTCCAGTGTGTGTTGTCCATTATGTACCGTTGGGAGTTTACAATTTGCTGGAGGATCTTGGATTGGCTTCTTTTTTTATTTATTTTTTTTTCGCATCAACTCAAGGGTTACGGCATTTTGAATAATTGATATATTCGATTTTATTGCACATCCCCATAGCTCAATGGATGTATCAACGGCGAATGCTCCTATTGCTGTATCTTGTGCCAGTGGTATTTCTGACGAGTAAAAACATACAGGAGTGGGCCAAGAACACTGCCTTGTGGTACTCCAGATTTGGTCGGAAAGAAGTTAAATTTTTCTCTGTTTACTGTAATTTGGAAGTTTATCTGGTTAAAACATGATTTTTGGAGATTGAAGTATACTGGGGAAAGATACCCTTCATTATATAAATTAATCCTGGGTGACAGACTTTACCAAAAGGAAATTATTAAATCAGAAAGACTCTTCATTTATGACCTATAGAACGGTAAATTTCAATGCCTATTTTATAATTTATTCCTGTTGAAAATAAAGAAATACTCAGTATCATCTAGGTTTTGATTGGACTATTTACTTCATTTCCTCCTTATAACACCAGTTTCCGGTGACGAAACAACAATTAGGTCCTTAATCACTTGTATTTCAAGAAGAACCATTTCCTCTAACTAATTAGAGCTTTCATATTTAAAACAGGGTTTCTTCACCACTGTTTTGCGTCACGAGTTCAATTCCTGAATTTTAATTGGAGTTTTCGGTTTTCAGGTTTCTCTGTAAGAATTTTTTTAGGCAGTGTCCATTGATCCATAATTAAAAATATGCACAAAAAAATATTACCCTTCTTCAAGCAAGCCATTTTTTTATTCCATTTCAACTATTCTGCATTATTAATACAGTCCAGTTCGGTTATAACGAGAGCGATGGAAACATCAAATTTTGCTCGTTATAACCAGGGTTTTACATTGTGCTTTTGCTTCTGTATTCAGAGTTTTTTAAAAAATAGCTGTTTTTTTATCATTAAAAATAATCAAATTTACTTTGCATAACTAAGCTATACTGAGATATAAAATGTCCATATCTTCTCTAAAGACATAGTCGTTAATGAAACTTAAAAATAAATCAATATACAAAAATAGCATACACAGAAAAATTCCTGATTAATAGATCTGCATTCACTTTCAAGTCATAAACATCAAATTTATATCTGCCTTGCTCTATATTTTAAATCATTCAATGGACGTTCTTCCTGAATTACTCAATTTAAAACTTGTAACGTAGTTTTGAGAAATGAAATTAATTTCTGTTTATGCTTCAATAAGGTTGAAAATGTTGATGAAGCCAATACAAACTTTTTTCACACGTCAACATTTTCAACTCCACGGTTGTTTTCTATCAAAATTTATAATTTTTTTTATCAAAATACACTTTTGGTTTCATGCTACATACCCATAGAATTTTAAGCGAAGAATCCTTTTTGATTTTTAGCCTTGTAAAGGGCGGAGCAAAATTTTACTCACTAAAATTCACTATTTTAAAATACTTTTGGGCGTGAAAGAAATGTCCCGCTAATTTTTCCTTATTATTTTGCATTTTGACCCTTTTAATATTCTCAAACGGTACGGTTTGAAATTTCCTGCAATAAATATACTGTAATTACAGGAAGGTACCCAATTGTCCACAGACATATTCCTTACAATAGAACTTTCCCTCGTTACAACTGGGTGAATTAATAAAAAATACTTATTTAAATAGAAAAAAGTAAAGTTACTTGTTATAACCGGGTTCTCGTTAGAACTGAGTTTACCAATGGTTTCATTGAATGCGTATTAGTGCTGACATTGATCTCCTTCGATTTCCATTTGTCTATGTAAAAAAATTATTATTTAAGTACCATCCTTTATATTTATTAATCCAAAAATACAACAACGTAGTTAAAATCGTGTTTCAATCACTAGTGATATCGTGGCCATTGGGTTTCTTCCTGGTACTGCAATCACAGTTTTTCCGAATTTCTATTTCTTATAGAAAAAAAACAATCAGACCCCTCAAAATACCACCATTCGTAACAGCAAACCAATTAAAACCTCTGTTTTTCAGATTTAAGTAATTTCAGTTTGTCTAAGCTTACCTGTACAAATATTTCATTTATAAACCTTTGTCCCCTTGGTCTAGGCAACACAATGAACATGTGCCATTGCTAAGATAATAGGAGGTTTGGACAATAACAACTTCAGAAAATTACCTCTCTTACTATACTATATAGCAAATTGTTTTTGTATTAATCGAAAGGTATCCAATGTTAACAGTATAGTACAACCACCAAATTAATCAGAAATGTATTAATCTTAATGAGACTAATAGAATCAGGCAGTAATCAGACTAAAGAAAAGAATTGACTTGTATAGACAGTTTTTTATTTAATTCAATAATAATTGAATATGGTCTGAAAATTCTGTAACCATAAAATAGTAGCATAATATAAAACTGAGTGACTTAACGTCTTATTATAAAATAGAAAATGCTGTGGTAGTCACATAGATAAAAAATCGATCACAAATGTCATCAACACTATTCTAATAATTATATTATTACACAAAGCACAATTGCCTAATTTAATCAAACTGACTAGATAAACAGAAGCATTAAACAGAAATTGTACAATTGACCATTTTTAACTCAGATTGACGAAACAAATTAGCAAAATTAAACTTTTAATATAATATTATTTTTAATTTTTCAAATGTTGTTGTGGTATTTAGTCCTGATGCAACCCTCCATGCTAACCTATCTTGCGCAAGCATTTTCATTTCCTTATATCTAGCACAACCCACATCCTCCCTAATATGCTTAGCATATTCCATCCTTGGCCCCCTCCACAATTCCCTCTAATGCTAATTTTACAAGACCGCCGTGTCTTAAAACGCGGCCTATTAATCTATCCCTTCTCTTAGTCAACGTCCTCCATATTGTTTGCTGTTTAGAACTTCCTCGTTTGTGATTCCATCCACCCATCTGATTTTCAGCATTCGCCTATAGCAACACATTTCAAAGGCTTCTATTCTTTTATTTCCCCAACTCCTATCGTCCACGTTTCGCACCCATATAACGCCACGCTCCATGCAAACATTTTTAGAAACGATTTCCTATTGTTCACATTATATTACCCGTAAGTAAATCCATCTTTTTCACGAAAGCCTTCCTTGCCTGTGCTATTCTACTCTTTATGTCTACTATACTTCTATCATCCCTAGTTATTACGCTTCCCAAGTAACCGAATTACTTAACTTCCGTCAAATAGAGATTATCTAATACAGCACTCTTCTTTAAAAGAAGTAATTGGCTAGGTGTGACCAAATTTGTTTGATGACAAAAGTTAACATATTTATGAGTATAAGAACAGTTTGATTTCGCTTTACTGTCCGTAAAATTAGCCTTTCAGAAATTAATACAATAATTCTACTGAATTTAAGAACAGTAGCTTACTCGTAGTACATATAACGAAATAGTTACGCACGAAGCCCATAGAACTTTTCTCTAATTTGAATAGAATTCGTGAGGTAGATGACGGAAGCAATCTCTTAAAATGACAAAAAAAATCCACAAAAGTAAGTTTCCCATGTAATTAGACGCTCCGAGACTTTGTGGATTAAGAAAAAAACCACCTTTGAGATGTAGGTGAAGATAAAAACCATCAAAATTTCAGAGGAATATATAGAAGGGGAGTGGAAAAAACCAGGAAAATTCTAAATCCTTATACGTAGCTTCTAAACCAATATAAAAATACGCCGAAGCCAAAGTTTGTTTCTCAAAGAAATGTAGCAGAAGCATGTTTTAAATTATTGTAAGTAAACTATGTAATAAATCGAACGATTGAAATCAAATCAGTCTCCGTAAAGAACAGCAAATAATTTATAATATATAGTCATTTTGCTATTAACAACGCTTGTTTTCCTGTGTGATGTATGGTTCATGACATCTCTAAAGACGGACAAAATTAAATAATAAAAAGAGTAACTTAAGAATTTGTGTAAGGGTTTTGCTAAAGTGGTAAGTTTTAGGACGATAAAAGTTTCAACACTATTCTCCCATCACCTTATCATCTTCATTAAGAAATGACACGTTGGTCATTTTTTTCAAATCTTTGAATTACACAACTTTAACGGTACATACCCCAAATTATTCTCCAAGACAAAATATAGTTATCTGGGTTCTGTCTGTGTTTACATTCATGAGCAGTCAAATAGTGCCGATATTATATAGAGCGAGGCCTTCTGTAAGCTAAGCCTGGACATTCTTCTGAAAAAATGACAGCTTTTTAGTACTCAAAATAGTAAGCAGTAGTGCAAACGATTCAATAGAAACGAAGTTACTTACTGTTAATAGACCAGAAACGAAATAGTTGAACAATCTCATCCCCAGTCGGCGGCGTGTGAATGACCGCGTGTTGCACATGGTAGCATATATTCAGTGAAAACCCGGAGGAATCTGAAGAAAACCAGATAAAAATTGTATAAAAACAGAACAATTGATGTAGCATACATTAATTACTGTAGATTGAAATTTTTCGTGACCTTATTTATATGTTACAGTCTACCAGTAAAGGTACAATAATATTTAATAATTTTTATTATTATTCCAATTTCCAATAATACGAAGAAATGCCGTATACAGCAATAGGTTGAAAATGGTTTTATTTAGCTTCTATGGAGGATTCCATTTCCTATCTCGAGTATAAGAATAAATTAGAGAGGTGAAGTGAAAGTCTGTGATAAGAAAAGTCAGTGGGGAATCAATTCCTGAACTTCAGTCACTCATTTACCTCTTAGTCACAGTGATAGACACGAAAAATGTTTCTAGAACTATAAAACTATCGAAGGAGAAATAATCTAGACACAGAAAAGTATAGGGCATAAAATCCACCAATTAGAACTGTCCCTTAAATTTTCCTTGTTTTCTCGACCGAGATAACATATTGAGTTAGCTTGATAATACATGAGTTATATAATTATTGTCACAATAATTATCAATCTTTATTTTACGTAAACTCGAATAAGAAATACTGTAAATCAATCACTTGTCAGTAACACACTACTCGTGATTGAAAAATAAACAATTAAAAAAATTATACATACCTGACATTTAACATATAAATGTAAATATATTTGGCAAAAAAGAAGAATATTTTCAGAATATGTGATTGAAAACAATGTTTCTTCCCTACTTTCGGGCATCTTCAGAAAACAGATATAAGTTATATATATATATATATATATATATAATAGCCTAATTTAATAGACATACACAATATAAAAATTTATTATTTGTGTAAATGAAGTTAATGTAAGTTTTTTTGTAATACATTAAGAAATTCAAAATAAAAATTTAATGCAGTAAAGAAATTCCAATTATATTTCAAGTAAGCTAAAGCTTTCATGAATTATTTCATAGATTCATTAAATTATCTCTTTTTCGTCTCATTAATGCATAGTTCATTTATCACCTGATGAAGTCCCAAACTTTATGGCGAAACGTTGTGTACCTATTTTGTATCCATACCTTCAAAGCCAGTGTACTTCTGTAACTATTTAAATATCCATTTCCCGACTAATATACAATGTTTCCTATTCGTTAAAATTTCCCAGCATCCAGAGTCCGTTTAAATTATTTACTAATACTAAACAACAAAGAAGCGTCAATATTAAGTATTATATTAACTTTCATGTGATATAATTTTACTGAAAATATACATTTGAAGCATATACGCCTTTTTCCTGTTTATGAAGTTAGTTGTCTATTTTGCAAAATCGTCGGGTAAACGCTTAGTGAAATTGTAAATATTTATAATACTAGGAGATATCCGAAAGGGGAGTTAGATATCTAAAGCAGTTAACTTGGGTAGAGCTAAACTATTAATAGTTTTTTGGCTGGCATTCCTTAAGTTTCTTTCCTTGTAAACGAAAAATGCTTCGTTGGTAGGAAACACTAGCTTCATTCCTCCTCGTTTATTTCTTCACAGTTCAGTAAATATCATAGTAGTTGTGCAAACCATATCAATTAAGTAAATATTCATCAGCATTATGAAGCTTAACAAATGCAACCATAATTTGTCTTACAGGACAAAACTTTCCATTATCAATTGATCTGAAAGAAGTGCAGTCACTAAAAAATGACCAATGTAGACAACTAACAAGTTTATTACAGAAATTAATTACACGAAAAAATAAAGGAAAGTTTAATTATTAATATCCCTCTGAAAATTACCACGATGACATGGCAGACTGTTAAGATTATCCCAAGTATCGTTAATGGAATAATGCTGAATTTTACGCGCAATGTAAATTATTAATATAAATTATATAATATATGCTTAATGGTTTATCAAAATATTTACCATAATAATAAATAATCTTACTTGTCCACTATCGGATAATTATGTCGTTATATTAGTAAACAAAGAAGATGATGGATTACATCTGTCAATTTAATATTCTACGGGTCTGAACTTGGAGATGTGTTAAAAGAAAAAGAAATCGTATGATTTATATGTAGATATTGTAATGAGCATAACAACTATAAAAATAAAATAATTAAATTAATGTGTTTTAATATTATAAATTAAATACAATAAAAAGCCAGAAATTGAATAATTTAACTCTAAAACGTTTCGTCCTCCAACTTTCGGGATCTCCTCATTTCTTTGATTAAAATATTTTTTTAAAATATCTTGTCGCTGCTGCAACGTCCAGGGCAACGGACATCATTTGTATTCAATCCCTTTTCTCGTTAATTCTTTTACAATAATAATTAAACTGATTCAAGAGACAAGTGAGCATGACTCAGCCATTGAGCAGAATATATTTAAATAGGCATTTAATTGTAATTCATTATTCTATAAGTGTTTCTAGCTGTTTCATATGGATTATTTTGTTTGCAGGTCTACGCCGATACCTGGGTTGGAGTTAGCATTCGAGGTGCGTTGCTTCATGTGGGGGAAGATCCATCAAGGCCCGGAAGTGGCAGCGTACTGATGGCCTTGAACTTCGTCCTTGAACACCGACCTTGGGCTGTAAATACGCATTCTGAAAGCACGGACACAATTATTTTGTTATAAATGCAGTGCAACATAGTGAAATGCAATTATGGCAATATTTCAAACAGATAGAAAAGCACAAAAATTTTAATATTGGAAATATGGACTACAGTGAAGTGACCTTGAAAATTTAGACACTTGTTACCATGTTATAAACCCAGCTGATCATTTTACCGTTATTATACTAATAAACTACAATTTAATAATAACTGTATGGCTTTTAGATATCACGAGAAAATTATAGAAATGAATTCTTTAGGCCCAATAAATGTGTTTTATTTTTCTTATTTTTACGGATACCTTATACTCAGAAAATTAGATATACTTTAAGATTTATTGAAACTGCTGTGCCTAGTAGTGCAGTATTCGTCCAGAATTGAAGCGAGAATCTATACAGTTCCAATATAAGATAAAAATTATTGAATATGTTGGGACATAGTTTCAGTTAAACATTTCTTAAGAATACAACGATATATTTTAAGAATCACAGCAGCCACTTTAATCGTCCATCGACAATTTATCAGGTTTTGAGTTAAAATAAATTTATTAGAATTGCATTCTCTGAAATAAAAATTCTTACTGTAATTTCCGTAGTAGAATTTAATTATTTCATGTTACAAGTATAAATTTGACAACAATACCAGTTTTGGTCCTACTTTCTTTATTTTACACAAAAATGTTTGGCAATAACTGAGACTGTATCTGTGATATTATTCACGACGAAGATAACAGTCTCACGATGTTTACTAATTCCTTAGCTTTCCTTACAGAATTTAGAATGTGCATTGATAATTCTAACTTTATTTAAAATTATAATAGTACCATTTCTGTTGGCAAGATGCAAATAGGTAATTTAATAATATGGTTATGCCTTTATAATTATTATTAATTGTGTCTGAGTAATTAATCTCAATCCTTTTGCCGTTCATGTTGATGCAAACAATTCCTTGGAAACTTTAAAGTGAACCTGACGAACATCAATTAATTAAATGTTAAAATATAGTTAGATATAGGTTTATTTTTTAATTAAATTCCATTTCATTGAAAGAGAGCTCCAGACCTATTTGAAATCAGAATGTTGTAACTGTCACCTTATTACTGCCGATAGTGCAACTTTACTTAATCCAAGCTTAATTTTTGCTTGCTCAACAAGTGCTTGCCATCCTGGACATTCCTAGGAAGAACCCATCGATTTCATCCATACCTCCGATATATATTTTTAGACTGTTTAGGGGTTTCTTCACATTGTTTCACCGTACCTTTCCAATCTGAATTATTTCTCTTGTTTTTGTAGTATCGATGGTTTTCTGCTTTTTGTTTTGAAATTATTTCAATGTTTCATGATTCACAGCACCTTGCTTGCAGGTGACATTATTCGGCCGTTCTTCTTCCATTTGGATGCCTGAAGTTTCTTCTGCAACAATAACTACTGCTTCAGTTGAGGATCGTTTTAATCATGTGCGTTCTGTAATCGAAGTGCTAAATATACTTTTATTTTAAAAGAAAACAAGTAAGGTAAAATGTAATATTTTTTATTGCAGCCTACTTTCTAGTTTCTATAAAAGGCGTAAGAAAGTCTGTGTGCAGCTGATATACCCACAAGGTTTTCTTTCGGTTTTACATTTATTTTTATATTTATTATTATTCAATCCATTAGTCCTCGGTTGAGGAAATAGGATACGTCAAATATAATATTACACGAAATTTACAACATTTTACAATTAAATTTGAAGTATACGACACCACTTTTTCTTTCTTCAAGAAGCTAGGTGTTGCGTTGTTTTCCCAACGCTCCTTGGTATCTTAGACTGAAATTGATGTATATATATATATATATTATTAAAACAAATACTTATGTACGAATATCTTTTTTCAGTTTTTTTGGCGACTGGAAACTCTTTCAGAAGTATTCCTTTCGGTTATAGACTGGGTCTCAGTGCCGTTACAGAAATTGTAAAAGTATGTGATGTTATCTGAAATGTACTACGACCTTCGTCAATGCCACCTGCCGCAGAAGAGACCTGGAGGTAAAGTCTTGCAAGATTGGAAGAAATGAGTCATTTTTCGAGCATCCTAGCTGCTATTGACGGAAAACACATAAATACATTTTAAATGTGTGAGAAGTTATTCAGTTGTACTGCTTGCATTAATCAACACCAATTATGAAAAAAAAATTATGTCGGGGGAATTTTTCATAGTTTCTACGTGGACAAAGAATTTGCTACAGGAACAATTAACATTTTCAGCTGATAGATAATAGAGAACCACATCGATATGTCGTAGTTGGAGACGAAGCATTCCCTCTAGAAAGGTATATTCTACGAACAAATAGCAGAAGTTATTTAGGAAATAATGAGTATAATGAAGTATTCAACTGTAGACTGGCCAGAGCTAGGCGTATCATAGAAAATGCATTTGGAATATTGGTTCTTGATGGAGGCGTTTTCCGAGACATTTAGAGGTTTAACCAGCTTTTGTAGGTGGAGCCGATCTTGTATTTTGTAATCAGCATAATATTTTTACCACAGGCAATATACTTGTAGTAGAAATTAAGTCACTTGGTGTTCTTGAAGCACATCTTTTGAATTTAGATGCCACCAGAAAAAATTATACTACGATCGTTTCTAGTCAACGAGAACTATAAATAATATTTTACTTATCATGTCGGTAGTGTAGTTCGGCAGAGATGTTAAGTTTGTTTATTTGTGCAAAATAAAAATGTTTTGCATACTGCTTTTGATAAATCACTCGACTTAATATATATAAAATATATAATATGATAATATGTAAAGTAATATTATTCATTATCTTAAAATTATTCATGTTGTGGTTGATTATTAACTTAGACAATGGTACTGCAACATTTAAATAAAAAATTTTCAGTCTTCTATAGTTTAGTTCTGTGACCTTTAAGCAATGCAGACCACTATCAAACTGAAAAATAAGTATACATTGTTTTTCGTATTGTTGCCACTAAATTAATTAATCATGGTAATGCAGTTGGTGACAGATTTCAGTCCATTTAATATGTTCAGAAAACTACGTTTCGTTAAATAATGTACCTTCATAAGGTTTTTAGAATTATCCCCAAATTACTAGAACACTAAGAGACAAAATATTTATACGTATCACAAATTTTATAATTTTTAAAGTTCACTGAGGCTCCTTCAGACCTAACACTTAAAGAGTTTTAATAAAATACGTAGAATGATTAAACAATTTCTGTCGTTTTAGTATGTGGGAAGAATTAGAGAAAAACGTGAATGAGGTCCAAATAAATATAGAATTGCCGTGTTTTCAAATTTATCAAATAAACTGGTCATAAAATATTACATTCTCACATAAAACAGACGAGAGTTAAAACCCTTGAACTAATAATTAATTAGTTTAAAAATAATGCACCAAAATATATCATTTTTGTTCTTCTGGATAATGGCCTACTATATTGAGAGCTGACAAAAATTAAACTGTAGAAGGCTGAATGTAATGAAAATTCTCTACTAGTTAATATTTTTATTGTTAATAATGACATTGGATACTTTTGCCGACAGCAGCTGAGTTAATAGCATTTTAAATTATTTGTGATATATTAATATTATTAGGATTAATTATATGACAATACCTTAAGGGAACAAAAGAATTAGCTTAAAATGTCGTATTGTGAATTAAATAAATTCTGTATAATTACACAGCTGTTATTATGAACAACAAAAATACATATAATAGTTTATTAACGTCTGTAAGTTTAAATAAATGTTTTAATGGGGCCAAAAACAGACAAAAATTAATAAACCAAACCAACAATAATTTAGTTGAGTTCAACCGAAACGTGTAGCTGTATTAAATAATTCCTGGTTTTGTTCTATTAATTTTTTGTGTTTTTTGCCTCATTGAAACAATAACAAAATTAAATGTCACAAAAAGAATGTCATTACTTTATGTAAGTAATCCAAAGTAAAGAATGACACTAATTATTAAAGTATCAAGTAAATAATACTTCTATTGAAACACAAGTGTGAAAAAAAATTTCTTGAATTTTAGCTGTCATATTTAGATCATTTGCAATTTCCTCCCAGCCTGTTTGGCAAATGTGTTTATCATGACACTGAAATGACTTGGCATTGTTTATAAACTAACTTTTATGACTTTTTAAATTAATGACTTTCGCATTTCATTAGAAGAAAAAAGTAATTTTAACCTATAAGAAGTCGCGTTTGGTGGGCGGAGAGTAGTTCTAAACCGCACTGCACGAAATGTACTAGTCTACACCCATCAGCCGTGCATCACTTCTCTCTTCCAGGAAAAATATATCTTAACGCGACATCAGAAATGTGAGCGAGCGCAGATGTCGGATACGCGGCATCGCAGTGACGTGATAGAAGCGCGGCTCTGGTACATAAGACAACGCTGGAAGATAGTATCGGGCATCTTTGGTACATCACGTTAAATCACGTGACAGTACGTGACGTTCCTGTAGTGTCTCTCCAGCTTAAATGTCTTCAATTACTCCCAGCACGAGAAACGAATCTCATAGGTCCCCTATTTCATTGTGTATCTTAAAAGATCTTTCTTCTAAGCAAATTTGTAACCGTATTGTGTCCCTGTTTGCTGCTTTTAATTCTGTTTTGAAGTGTTGACTCTTAAAATACCCAGAGTGTATTCCATCAAGAAGCGATTTAGACGAGTCTTACCTCCATAAATATAGTCAGGAATTTGTTCACCAAACTAAAATTTTATTGTCATCCAGCGTTTCAAATCAATGTTCGCCCTTTGCTTACCGATAACATGTACATATTGTTTGGGGAACAGTCCACCGTGACTGATCTAAACAACATGTGAATCTATGTAAGGTAGTCCTAAAAATACTTGAAATAATATCAAATTTTGAAGCTGTGTAATAATATCTAAAAACCTCTCAATTAGTATGACAATAGGCTACCGACAAATAAATAATTAGAAGTTGGTAATGTCAGTAACCGAAAGCAACTATTATAAATCATTTTGATTATAGGTCAAGTAGAATTGTTTTAGTAATCATGACTTCTAATTTGTTATGTTTATGTACATCAAGAACATGAGTTTAAATGATAGTTATGGATTTTTCTGTCGCGCTTTTTGTCGAAGACAGATTTGTTTTGTATTTTTTCTGTCTTCAGAGGCACATCAAAAGTTGCGGGTGGTCTAGAGAATGGCGAGGGGGTGAATCAAAACAAGACGCGTTTGAGTGACACGATGAGAGAGAAGAAAGCATGATTTTGAAAGCGGCGGGCCGGAATTTCTTGATCTATCGAAACACCTGGCTGTTTAACCATGAGTTACCATTTCATTGTTACCGCCCTCAAGGCCACCCCTATTCACAACCCCCTGCAGCTCTGCAGCCATGTTTAGAACCCTCCACAGGCTCCGCCCTCTGCGAGGGGCGGGGTCTTCCCCGAATCCATGTTGCCTGGACCACCTTGCCGTGCCCGCCAAAATACAATCGGGCCTAGTCCCTCTTTCCTGAACGAAAAACCAACCCCCTTTCACCAGAGGAAAAAAAATGAAAATTAAAATCGATGTTGTTCCGGAAAGTAATCGACGTGACAGCGAGTATTAGATTGTGTATGTCTGATGTGGATGGACGAGATGTCAGCCTCGATAATGATTTCTGTTTGATTCCCTTCTTTGTTTTCCAGTTTTGTTAAAAATAAAAATGTATTTAAATTGCGGATACGTGAAACGGTGGATACTCCCTGTCTTGAATATAGCAACTGCTTTTACGTTTCATACAAAAAAAAATGGTACAGTGAAGTACACTCCCCGAAAATAATTCTGCGGATGGTTACATACTGATAATAAATAAAAGATTTCAATTGTGACAGTTCGTTCTATCACTCCACTAGCCAAAATGGTATGTTTGCAGCTTATTTTAGAAGTACTTATTCCAGGGCTAGCGAGCCAGAGCCAGGATTATCGGATCCTGTGGGGGAGGCTGCTGAAACCGGTTTGTCCCTATTGTCGCCTTCCAGCTTCCCGGTATTCTGCGCCCCTTGTTGCCGGGGAACTTTCCCGTTTAAACCCGATGCAAGGTCGAAAACAACAATACGTACCAGCTTAAAAATTTTTACTTATGTTTCAGTGAATGATCTTCCTTTCCATTTGTGATATTTAGTAAAATGGTGTCAATATATTCCATAATTCTCTATATATACATCACTAGATCTTTCATTAAAGCAGAGGAAACACTATCTATAATTTCATATATGGCACTGTGCAAACTCTGATATTTGATACACCTCATCAAAATCAATAAATGACTGTTCGATTACTATATTCGATTATTGTAAGCGTCCGAGTGAGACAACTGCATTTCGTCCGAGTGAGACATGACTGCATTTTGTAACGAGGTTTATTTGTACTTTGCTTACAATAAATTCTAAATTTAATAGCATTTTCATTTATGTTGTCTTTATCCTGCCCATAACTGTTGGAATTAGATTGTAAAATAATTACACTAACAGTAACAATGGCTTATTGTCTTCATGGTTTTCAAAGAATTGTTTTCTTAATAAATATATGATAGTGAAAAAAGGTTAATTATATTATAATAAAAATTCCTGTAAGAAACACAGGTTTTTTTTCAATTACTAACTACAACTTCGTTACAAAAAGATGTATTCAATAGCACAGAAAAATTTGAACTTGCTCCTTGTTCTAATAAATTACTTCAATATAACTGTAATTTGATTATTTTTTTATTTAATAAATCTTCAAATTATTTTGTACTGAAAAATCAAATATTTTGAAAATTTGTTCTGTATTAATTGTCAAAAATATTTACATAGTTGCTTATTTTTCAAACAATAAATTACATAATAATCAATTCTTGGGTTATGTATTTATTTTATAAAGTGTATGTGTGTTAAATTATTTTCTGGGTATAAATTTTATTATTTACGTTAGAACAGAAATCAATTTCATAATTTTTTCCAAGTTATTCTAGTATTTTTGACAGAGCATACATCTTGAACAGACTAATTTACGTGCATTTCTGTTCCTGTTCTCAAAAATTATTTATCAAACATTTAAAACGATCTCTTTAATTATTTTATTACGTGGAGCGAATGACATATTTCTGCAAAATATAAATTAGTCTTGGTAAATAAGACGATAGAAGGCCTTGCTCTAGTGAAATAAATGCAAAGTAAAGTCAAGTCTTATTATTGAAATGCTGACCGAGTGTTGCTGGGGAAACGTGCCGGCCACGTGGTGAAGGTAGTGCGTGGGAGTGGGGAAGGCACGCTCTAAAGTCTTGGGGGCGAGCGAATGAACTGCGGTAATCCCGGCGTACGAAGAGGAATAAGAATATGCAAATTGGCTCTCCCCTCCACGCGAACCTTGGCCCAGAAAACCAGTTACGGCGCGTCACAATGGCCGGCCTTTTATAGCGCCGAGTGTGTACTACCCGCAAAAACAATGCGTACGCACAAAAGAAGTAGCCGGATAATCAAGTAATGAGTACCTGAGGACGATATTCAACACAAAAACCCCCCCAAGTCAGATGTCGTGCAAGGCGTAATAACAATTGACGCTGCCCTCTCTCCTTCAAGCTACTCACTTCCTTAGGTCTGAGGCGATAAACAGCTCATTCACGGCAACTTCCAGCTCTCAGACACATTTTCCTTTAACTGGTTCAAACAAGGAGTTTTCTTTTTTTATTTCTAGTTTATAGTCACGTCAACTTAAAGTTATACTTCCAGAAACGTGCTATTTTCTCGGTAAGGAAATAGATTTGAATTTTTTAACTACAAAACAAGGTAAACAAAAACAAATCATTTAATAACAAAATTTACCAGTAATTAAACACTATTGTGGTATTAATTTTTTAATTCATCTTATTAACAGACTTGAATAATGGACCATATTTTTCGAAAGAAGAACACACAGAAAAAAGTAAAATAACACAAGTGATATAACAAACAATTACAGAAAAATAAATAAAAATACGGCCAAATAAGTCAGTAAATAAAATTAATATAAACACAACGTTTCATCCAACTTACTCTCATTATAAAAATTTACCATAAGTCCTCAAAACGTTGTATTTTTATTAATTAAATGCTAATTAAATCTATTTGATGACTTATTTGGCTATACTTTTATTTATTTAATTAAAATAAAACTATGTCAAAAAACTTTTGTCTGAAATAAAAAAAATTGAACAATCTATAAATTTTGAAGTGATTAGATGTTTCGATCAACAGTAATTATCATTGTCAGTACTAAAGCCAAACTGAAATAATATGATCAAAGGTAGTTATTATCAAAGGTTACTTAATAAACAATTATAAATTGTATTTAAATGTTAAGTGTATAGATTTACATTTAAAGAAAATTTTTTGTACTTAATTTGGAATATGTTTAAGATTGACAAGCATTATTTTAATTTTGACAATTCTGTTTTTCTGAATAAGACAATGAATTATTTTTAAAAGGGTGGTTTTAGAAATACTCCACATTAAGTTCAATAAATTTTATTTTATTGTAATATATTTAGATAATTTAAAGTTAAAAGTGTATGAATACTTGTAAGTTTAATATTGCATATGTCACTAATGACTATATTGTTGACGCGACAAAAAATATAAGAAAACCACTTGATTTTTTGTATCTATGTATTTATATTCATTGTAAGATTACTACATTTGCTTTATATTTGTTATATATTTTATATATTTATATTATATATTATTTCAGTCTGCCTCTAGTATTAACAAACGGGTCGTTAATTATTCGCAATTTTTAATATTTTATAACCGAACACATGATTTCATCTAACTTTTTGTTAATTGGCAATGTTTTAATTTGAATACTTGAAACTTACTCTAATTCATATATGTAACTTTCTATTTTTAGGAACAACTTAAAAATTATAAATATTATTCTAAATTGCACTTTGCAATCGAGGTTAACTGCTTCAAAAGAATTATTAACATCTTTATTTCGGTTATAAGCTGACTTTTATGAAAGGTATTGTTTGTCAAAACGAAAGAAATATTTAACATGCATGTATGCCTGAAGCCATATAAACGCATACAAATAATTGAAAATGGATAGTGGTAATATCAGACGTCATTGAACAACGGAAGGATATTAAAAATTAGGGAACGTGAAAGACGAGTTATCCAACTGCTTATTAAATTTAAAATTGCAAAAAATAGGTCCTTTGGAAAAAAATACTAAATAAACGTGGATGTTTATGTAATGTTTGTGTGTGGAGAACTTCAGAAACTTATCTGATTTATATTACTTAAAATAATTTATTATCGGACCAGCAGAGGTTACAATTAACTATGTCATCAATATATTCTAAAATTTTTCTCATTAAACCTAATTAGATTTCTGTCTACTAAGGCTGTTGAGCACATACAAGCGTGGAAGTTTTTTTGAATTGAGACCAGATCATACGATTGCAATAATTAAGTTAATAAATGTTCTCTGAATGTTACGGTGGCCAACGTAAATTAATATTGTTAAAGTTTAGAAAGTTAAGAAAAAATAGCTAGGATGTTTTTTTTTCAATTACACGCATGTATTCGAACCGATCTGTACCTTTATTGCTGTAATATTGTCGGTCGGCTTCTGCAATCGGTTCTGGAAAATTATATAACTAGAATCTAAACAGGAAATAGCTTACGGACGCTTCCCACTACTAGTGTCTAAAATATATCTATTTTCTAAGGTCAAAATTGGGAAGGATTTCATATTTATTTATTAGGGTAATCAAATAATAAAAATTTGGTATGTCTGTTTTTCATAATCATAAAATCTAATAAATTTAAGATCAAATTACAGACATATTTTTAATTGAATAAAAACATGTAATTTGGTCGTAAATTTATTCGGTTTAAATTTACTTGTTATTGTATATTCGCTATTTTGATTTCTGAGTCCTCAATTGTTTACTGTTCAAAGGAAAATAATGAAGTATTGTGCACTTCGTATCAACACTTACTAAAAACTCAACTTCCAAAGTAACGTGCATAGGCTTGAAGTATTCTTGGCAATAGCATAATGACGTCTGCAAATGTGATTCTGGTAATTATTTGAAAGAAGCCTAATACGTAAATAAAATATTATGAGATGAAATGGAAGAACAACCAATAAACGACAAAAGATCATTTTCTAACATTCTTCTTGGGCGTTTTCTCACGGAAATCCAAGCTGCCTTCCAGTATACTACAATATATTGTAAGGATGATATCACTTTATGGTATTTGTTGGCGCGATTTAATCCATTAAATCAAGAGTTGTTTATCTTGATTGTATCATATTTCTGTAATTAGACTAGTCATAATATTCACTTATAATTACCATACTTATTCCCGTAACTAATGTTTTATAATGGAATGGAGACAACAAAAAATACTAGAAAATAAACATACCAATTTGCATGAGATAATTTACATGTTTTAGCAACTAAATATTTACATATTTATATGTGCCTGCTGAGAGTTTATTTGAACGAAGCATTAGAGGTAGTGTGTCACATTTCCGTGTAAATACTAGGAAACAGACATTCATAATGCAAACAGAGTGCATTAATGAGAAAGTTGCTAATGATTACCTCCTCGCAGATGCATCATTCTACGTAATTGATGTTATTGTGGCATAGGTTGGTACCTCGCACGAAGGAGGATGGATTTGAAAAATTTAAGGATCCACTCATGAAACAATTTCACCAAGGATTAACACTAAAAATAAAAAAATAGCACTCATAACGGCAAGAAATTCAAGAAGTGAAGTTAAACACCTAGGAGATATAGAGAAAAATAATTCACATTATGCTCTAGTATTGTTGCACCTGACATAAGAAACTGAGCAGATTGAAATAGAACTTATTAATTAAACTCAACGCAATAGAATTCCTACATAACTTAAAGAAATTTTTAAGCTTTTGAATGTTTCACTGAAATTGTAAATAAATTAAATCGATTAACGTCTGCTATTAAATAACAAATTAAATAATTTCCGACCGATTTTTACAGACAGTTTTTATTTTTTATTTAGACGACGTTTGTAAAACTGTTGACTAGATCAGTTCTTAGTGCTGCCTCGGACCTCACTTTGGTAGAAAGAAATTAACGATTACAACAATATTGTAATTTTTGATAATTGGATTTTTACAATAATTTTATTATAATACTGAAGAAGGCGCGAATATGCGCCGAAACGTCGTTCAAATAAAAATTAAAAACTGTTAGTAAAAATCGGTCGGAAATTATTTAATTTGTTAGAAAGAAAATTGTTAATTTTGGAGTCAAATTGATCAGATAATTTAATATATGACGCACATAATACGTCTAATAAATATAATAGTTTAGTATAAAGCATGAAGCTTATCCTGAGAAATGAAGATAATGCTAACAAATTCATTCAGAGTTAAATGCCAATAAGTTTAATTGATTGGACGCGTAGATTATAACAATTGTGGTTTTGAGATAATCGATGAAAATGACAAATAACTATCATTTTATTGGTTTATGTAATTATTACCGCAATTGTCCTCTTGTCTTATTCCAATAACGAGGTTGTGACTTTTGTTTCTGACAAGGCTGTCTCGACTATTTCTATCTAAGAAGAAAGAACGTTTAGGTATCCTTAGGACACGATTATAATCATTTTAAGTTTCCTGCCCAATTTCTTTTTGCACCTTTGGCACTCCTTGTTGCGTAACAGCTCGAGATTCGTTCGCACTGAGCGTTTCTTAGCAATTGCCTACGACTTTTTGTTCATTACAAACGAACGCTTGAAATTATCCGCGGATACCCAGGAAAAGGAAGCAGGATTTGACAAACAAGTTTCCCCACTTCCTATCCTATTTGTTCCAGCATCCTTGAAAGGAAGGACAACAGGGTGGGAGCCCTAGAGGAACAGCTGAACCGTGACCAGCCGCCTCCAGTTTTTCATTTCCTCAGTAAACATTCAAAGCAATATTGTATGATTTTTGGATAAGATTGACAATACGGGAAACCTGTAGTAAACCAATGTATGAAATGAAAACTTCCTACGTAGGTTTGTCCTCTTAGCCTTATCTTTATTATCGTTCGATTTTTTTTTATGAACTGAGATTTAGATTCTTCCGATCAAACTAAAATTAGCGTCAATATTCATTGCCATTTTATTTATTTATTATATATTCTGTTGCTCTTCAAATTTTAATTATTACCATGAATATATTTTATTAAAGGGTGAATCATAATCGGCGGTACGTCACAATAATACATTCACGTCAATCTCCGTGCACGTAGACTATCCCTCTGTTAGATGAAGGTTCTCTTTGACCATGGAGATCCTAGCAAATTAAAACACATTATGTGGGTGATAGTATTTCAACGTTGGTAAATCTACGTAGGCTCAGAATTCTATGCCTAAATAGTTTTAAGCCATGTCTAAACACAACAGAACATATTCATGCTCCTAATGTGGGTTTCTCTTAAAAGTCTTACTTACAGATAGAGATAATAATAAAGGAACCAATTTTTAAAGAAAATTATACAATAAGATTTTAGATAATTCAAATTAATTTTTCTTACTAACCGAAATTAAAATACATTATTTTTGACACTTCTTTTATTGATCAGGATTTTATCGACGTGTAACATAGACTAATTTTAAGACAAAGAGGCAGAAAATAACTGGATGAAAGCAGAACTCGGTATAATTTATTTCCATATTGAAGTTAGATGGTCAATGTGTTAGAAATGGTTGATTTTCTTAACATTGATTGCCATTTCGCTGAAAATCAGTGGGCCATGGAATAATTTTTATATAGATTATATTTGGTCGCATCACCAAACGGAATAATTGCTAAGAATAAAATCACAGCTTTTTAGGGAAGCATTATTTTCCTTTAATTAGCCGAAATTGTGAAATACAAAGAAACCTGGCATCTTATTCCCTGTGACCGACTTGATAGCGCAACAGCGGGTATTTTAAATTTTTATTAAATTCAATACATTGATCCTGCGCTGAATGAGATGCAAACAAATATCTGTAACACTAGTTAGACAGCAAAAAAATTAAACAACTTAGCCATCATCAAGACTGCACATTTTATATATTTAAATTATCATATAGAAGTTAAGACAAGAATGTAACAGGTAATAAGAAATGTACACCACATTCAAGTAGTAGAGAGCATTGGATAAAATATAGACAGCTGTAATCGATCCACTCAGATCACAAAGGGTTTTGGGACGATAAGCACATATTCAAAGGAAGAGACTAACAATCGCTACAGATTACAGATAAATGGACTTGAAATCTCCGAAGTACGTAGCATAAACCTTTGAGGAGGAACTATATGGACTAATGTGTATTGGAAACACAAACAGCATTAACAATTTTCATATAACATTGTCCGGATCTCTTGAATGAGTGAGAACTGGAAATTCATATTTTAGTGTGAAAAAATGTTACAGGAGTAATAACTAACCGGAAAATTAAAATAATGCCCAATAATTTCCGGGGACAAAAGAATATACGAGGGACGTACGTGACTACTATTGAACGATTAAAGTATTATATTTTGACAGCTACATTATATTTGGTTAATATTTGGCAGGTGTTCGTCTGATTTTTAGAGAAAAAAAGACAATGACAAAAGTGATAGACGTTTCGAGTATTGTGTTCGTCATTCAGGAATATCGATCATCAGTTGAAGAGTACAGACACCTTAAGTCCAAGGACCTACTTGGCTCAGTCCGACCAAGTGAGACGTCTGTCGACGGCTTTCTGCATCTAAATAATCTATTACTCCCGTTACGATGTTAAAGTTATTTAACCAAACAACGAACGTATGAATATATGGTTTTGGATACTTCTCTAGGGGTTTATTCCTTTTAATTTTTCATATAGGGGTATTATTTTTATACAATCCTTCATATCCATATCTAACAAAGTATTTATTTAAGATGATTCGTATTCAACATATTCAATAATTTACTCAGATTCCAAACTATGAAACTTTTTGGTAATAGTAACTTTATTATCATATTGCTCAAATAATAAGAGATCTAATATCATTATAGACAATCAAATGTTCTTTTCTCGCTTTCTCATTCTTTTTCTGTAGAGTTAAAAACTGCTTATTGATGACATGATTTATGGAATCATACAAGACTTCCAGAGTAAACATCAGTTTACAAAAAAGATCTATAGTCCGTCTTACATAAGTAATGTACTTTATTTCAACTAGATTTACTGTTGTGGAAATCTTACACTTACTGTTTGCCAGATATAACTTTAATGAAAAGTTCTTCCTTAAAGACCTGATAAATTACTTGATGAACAGATTATACGTTTATTATCAATAATCAACAAAACAATAACTATGTGACGTTAATACTTCAAGATAAATCATTAAAACTATTACAAAACTCCTATGAAAAATACGTGCCAACAGAAATTTCTTATGTTTAATAAAGGATCCAGTCATACTACTCATCTATTTATTCAAATTATTATTAGTCTCTAAACAAATGCCAAGCTTTCGAAATCTAAATACTCATTCACATAACTAAGCAATGTGCTCAATCGTAATGTTATGATTCTCAAATAATTTTGCAATAGCGACGAAAATAATGCGTATGTTGCAATATGTGTGTCATAGAAAAAAAGAAATATTTATATTCAATCATTTAAAACAAATAATAATTAACTATTCATAGATGTAATTAAAATTTACCAGACTCGGGAGACTAGAAGAAGTTTTCTAACAATAAAATACAGAATAAATTTGTAATTAAGATTGGATTTGTCGTGTTCATTATATATTTCCTGAAATATTATTTTATAGGGTTTAGTACGCAAACCTTCTGAATGTAGGTGTTTAAGAATCTTTCAATTTTCAGAGAAAGAAATTCATTGTTTTTAGATAGTTTTCTTTGCATAGAAGACTACTAAAATCTATTGAGGATAATATATTACATAACATAAAATACAGGAGTATAAAATCGTATTTATATTTAATTATATATTCTAGACTGCCAGTGAATTATCTAGCATTTTTCGAGATTATTTTGCTCGTTGATTATTCTAATAGATTAGCAGAATTTTCATGAATCCCTGGTTCTTATTTTTTTTCTTGTATCTCAGGAACAAACAAAGACAATTATTTCTTATACCCGCTCAAAAAGTACCAAATTTATAATAAATACATATAATACAAAGGAGTAGCGCAGTTGAAGTCTAAAATTAAGTAATGCAATTGTTGTTGCTTGCATCAAGTGTTTGAAAGATGCGGGAGTGGCAAGAAGGACTCACCGCACAAACATGATGAGAAATTTTTATATGCTTTTAACACAGACGTGTTATATATATATTATATTAATTGGAAATAGTTCGGCATAACCTTTATCGTTTTCCTAGACATTTTTTTAAAAAAAGCTTGTTAGGTTTGTAGAAAATATTTATAAAAGATTCTGTATAAACGTCAGATTCTACAGGATGTCGGAAAGTCCGAAGCTTTATTATTATTGAAAACGGTATGGACAGGAATATTATAAAATCAAATCTTCAGAAAGCAAAAGCTACGGAATGGGTATTTGGGACATTTAATATTACTAAGGTACTCGTTGATAGTGAACATTGTAATAATTAGCGCAGAGCAACTTTAAAATATCATTAGAAGATAAGAATTGGTCAGCTTGGAATAGGTGAAAAAGGGCGAGTTTGAAGATTTTAAATTGTGTTACGCAGAATAGTTTTCATGCAACTATATAGAGTTTAATTCACATGAGCTCTTCAGCACTTCAGGGTAAATGTAAAACTCATTTAAATAAAGCCCGCAGGTCGGTTATGATTCGTAGCTCGTCTAACCATGTGCTACTGCATTTCATTGTTATATCAGTGAAATAAATATGAAGATTCGAAAGTATCTTGTTGGGTAACGGCACCAAAAAGAAGTTTGTGAAGGCAAAAACCAGGGGCAATAGCTCTTGCAAGCATCGCTCTCTGTTTCCCCGCCCACAAGTCAAAATTGCTAACTTAAACCCCGCCGCGTTATAAGTGGGACAACCGAAAGCAGTGGAAATGGCCCCATTCTGTTTGAAAGCCACTCATGTATCTATCTGCGCATTCGATGTGTTTCCAAACGACAGCGGAGATTATGGCCACGTCACAACGGTTATTGCTCAATACTCTGCGACTTCGTCAGTACCTATTACTGTTTACAAAGCTCCCTACGCAGAACAAAGTGAACCTTCGTAATTCTCAACGACCCAATCACGTTCGCAGCCATGCATATATGTACAGTACGTGTAGACAATACACGGAATTGTAAAATAACGCGGAAGATGCGATGAATTTCGGGAAATGATACACTAGATTATGGCATAAACTACAAACAACGGAGAGTTACACTGTACTATTACTATTAGTAAAGGTGCTAATGCTACGAAAATATTGTTCATTGCTAAACGTAGAATTAAATTAAAAATTCACTGCTTAACAAACGCTCCACAAACAAATAAAATATATTACATTCTCAGGATATATACATAATTAAATACCTTTAGCAATAGAACGTCCTTATTATAAATTTTTTTATTACAGCAACATAACAAAAACAAGCTTTCGGCTATATGATTGTTGTTGTAGTCAGTGATAAACGAAAACATGTTCAGCTACAAGTCGAAAGCATCAGCAGATTATTACGGCTAAAAAGCCGAAAAGATTCTGGTTTTTATGATGTACGACTTTTGTTTTATAAAAAACAGTGGCATTTTATTACTCAAAAGGACTTAAGAAAATATATTTAAAAGAATTTAATGAAAAGTTTTAATTCTTTATTAAATCTAATAAGTCTAAGGAGGACCGAAGAAATGAATAAAAATATTAGATAAAAAATCTCTAATATATATTACATATATATTAACACTTCATGTGCTCTCAGCTGTAATATAATTTATAGTTGAAATTATATTTCATAATTACTTTTATGTTTTTATTAATTAATTTAATTTTAATTCGCATAAACTGTAAGGTAATTAGCGACCTTCGTATTGCAGTTAACATGTTAATGCTTAAGGTGTGCATGTGTTCGTAATTTTTCTCCTCCTAAACGACTTGATATTTTATGGTAGTTACACTGTCACCTGGATGGTTCTTAGCTATAATTGGACCCGGTAGGTGGTGCAGCTGCTGAGATCCAGAACATTTTTTTATCTATCCGACCATATATACATATATTTATTTATATATTTCTTAGATGAATAAAAAGCAAACAATTAAAATCTTTCAGTCTGACAGCTTGAATAATCTGTGGCATTTGGCTTACTCAACAATAGATACACATGTCCATTGCGTCGTAGCTTGCTATTGTTTTGACATTTCGTATTGCTGAGTTCTTATATATGTATTGTAATTGCACGCGTATTGAGTGATATATTTATTCGACTATGAACAAACTTAGTACATTTGAAATTATATTTGGTGAAAGGTGCATTTTGTTTGAATTACGATTTATGCACATGTTCATTCAACGACACTCTATCTAACGTCCTAAATAAAAAAGTTTATTTTCAGCTTCCATTTATGTGATTCTTGTGATAGGAAGCGTAAAAAGTTAAATTTTTAAAAATGTGACCATCTATCTGACGATGTGATCACGTGCTGACTAAATGATTACTGGCTAATTAAGCCACGAATTCCCGGGCTACGGCGGGCACTGTAACAGTTGCTATTTGTCAGAAATTTAACTATCTTCTTTTGATAGTTTGTTGAATGTCAGCGAAGTTTTTGTTTCCTAGCATTTTTTTACTTTGATTTTCGCAATTATGACACTGGTTTGTGATCTGTTTGTTGGTTATTGATGAGTTGCACAGGTTGTGGAAGGCTACTGATCACTACGTTTACAACCTATTCTTTAATGATTTTAATCGTAAAATTTTTGTTTGACAACTACGTATCACTTCTGTGCTTAAATTCTCATTCCCAGTGATTGTCTTCCAAATCACTGATGTCAAACCCTTGCAGAAGAAATCTTCTCACTTATCCTGTTAATATAAATCTACTGCATAGCTAAACATATGTTGATGTTTCTCTACATTGTTTCTATTTGTTTCTTTATACTCGTTTCCAAAGAATACTGACGTTTCATGTCGCACATTCCGTAGTGAAACCTATTCGTAATATTGCCTGTGAAAAGTGCAAGTTATATGAACCTGAGAAACAAAGGAGTTACTGCAAAATAATATTAATGAACATAATTATTCATAATTTTGGACATAGAAACATTTGATTTAAAATAAATTTAACAAATATCTCTGAAGGGAAAAAGTCGTGGAACAACTGTTTGTTTCATATTGTGAACATCGGGGAAGCACAGTTTGTTAGTGTAGTGCACGGTGGAATACTAATTATAATACCATACAGCCATGTGAAAACACGGAATATTATGTTTGTAATTTTAATTTTCACATTCATTAGATTAAACATACTCTCGTAACTATGGAAACGGTCAATGTAGTGGTTCATTACTGTGGTTCATGTGCATTCTCCTGACATTATTACTAACACATTGGTGTTTTCTATCAATCGGAATAATGGGAGTCCGTCAAAGTAGGAAATACCCTAATACTTCACTTAAAATTTACAGTGTCAAAATAATCCATATATCTAATATTAACATATTTTTTTTATTATCTATCTTCTAACTAAGCATTTAGTGCATTCTCTCTATCCATTGCATAGAACTAAAGAGTTTCACCTACGATTTACTAAAAATCTTTCTTGACGTCCTAATTTCAGGACATATATAACGAATGGATATTGTGTACATGTTGATGATAAGTTCATTGTTTTAATTGAAAAACAAATGATATGTTTAGAATTAAATATCAACAGCCAATACAACTGAATCACAGGTTAGGTCACAATAATATCAACAGGACCGAAAATTGTGTTTCATTCCATTCGGAATAATGCAGTTCGTCTAATCGAACGCTACGTACGCAGTATATGTACTAAATTTTAAAGTAGAAAAATATTTATCACCAAAACACGGAGTTACCAGCAGGTTGATACTTTTAATTATTGTAAAACAAATATAATTAGGTTGGGGACATATAAACAAATATTTAATAATCAGAAACTATTTACTCGCTAATCTTTATAACTACGATTATTTCTCCTGAAAAGAAACGCCTTCAATTACAAGCAGAAGAAAATTTCAATAAAAATTAGTTACCATAAATAGGATAAAAAATATTTTTAATTTTTATAAGACAAGCTAAGTTGATGCAAGACAAAAGCGATTTAAAAATCTAGAAGTAGCTCGATAATTATTTACTTAATAACTAAATTAAATTAATAAACACGTAACAATTACAAAGCAGGTACAATGTTGCAATGTAGAAATCCAAGTATATTTCAAAGTACTGGATAAGTTTGACAATAATAGTAATGTAATTGTTGCTGTTTATATATAACCACCTGAAACTGACCAATTCTATTCCTTTTTTTTCATGTTAATCGTTGTCTGCGGACCAGAAATCCAGTCTATCACAAAGCTGTTCTGGAGTAATCAAATGTGTAGTGCAATTTGTAAAGTGTAGTTTACAATAAAACCATTTCATCTCAACTTGACTTATTATTGTACCCCTTTACTATATATATATATATGTGTGTGTGTGTGGTTTATAATAATTTTGTATACTTCTCATTGTTTCTTTCCCCATTAAAAACTGTGTATATTTGAAATTTAGATTTCCTCAGTTAACTATTCTAATTGTACCAAATTAAATCTAATGAAAAATTACAGGAAATTTATTCCTTTTTATCATTGATGAAAGGTGGATAATAATGAAATTATTTCAGTTTCTAAATGTAAGATACTCTGTTTTAAACGTTAGAAAAATTCTTAAAAATTTCATTGAAAATTTAATAATAAAATATCTTCATTTAAAAATGCTTTCAAATTTTATGGTTTATTTTTCTCTTAGCTTCATTTTACATACTGTTCTTAAACCCGGAGAATATTACAGTAGGAAATAAGAATTCACAAATTTTCTTTGCACTTTACGTTTACAAATTGGATTGTATGTTGTGATTGAAATTTGGGTTTACCCTTGGTTTGCATTCAGGGCATTGGCACCTGCGAAGGGAGAGCAGATTTGACAGGAAATGAGTAGGAAACGTCAGTGGTTCTGCAGTCGTCGACAGCGGCGCTTTGCCTGGATTATTTTGGTAAATCTTACGAAAGAGTGAACAGTATACACTCAATTTATTTGAAATACAAAAAAATAAATAAATAAGTGAAAAGACGGACAAGAAGTCAGAAAATAATATCAATACTATTTCATTGTTACATTTTTGTGGACTTATTCAGGTAAATAATTCACCAAAATAATTATAAAATCATTATTTTCAAATACATAAAAATTTGAGAAAATATGAAGTGTAATATTCAGTATGAAGTAAAATAAATACTAGATAAAAATACATATACTTCATATTCATATTCATAAATGACATTATTTTACTTTATGTTAAATATTACACTTCATATACTAACAAATTTTTATGTATTCGGAATTAATTTTTATTTTATAACTTTTTAGGGTGTATGTTACCAGAATAACTCCACAAAGTTGGATTAATTACATAGTAATTAAATTATTTTCTGACTTATTGGCCGTCTTTTCAATTATTTATTTTAAACTTACAGTCAGAAAATAATGTTTGCAAGAAATAATAATTACTCGTACATTTAATTCTTATAATTATAATTCTTATAATATTGGTGGCAAAAGTAATTATCGAATAAGGTACAACAGTTTAAACTTTTAATCAAAAGTATATTTATGTGGTAGTAGTAAGCAAGTAATAATTGTTAATTAATCGGTTTTGGAGGTTATAGGAAGGGAAAATATAAAATTTTTTGTAGTCTGCTTTGGTTTACATTTCAGTGATTTTTATTAACTTATTCCTCTGCTTTATGGTGTTATAATACAGTAACATACTTTCTGGAAATAAAAAGGCGTCTCATGTATATGAATGTTGGAGTTATAGAAATGATGAAACGATATTTAGAGTAGAGAAATAAAAAGCAGAGATATCACCATATATATATATATATATATATATATATATATATATATATATATCGGAATGATAATGTCGAGGTTTTGGAGCGAAAAGAATCAGTTGTTATTTATTATTCCGTATTGAATTTGGTACCAGGATGGAATAATCTCCATCGGACTGGGGATCGAACCCAGAACTCGTCCGATCGAGATTATTTCATACTCCTCCTTTAATTCAGATTCATAGACTTTACAGCGTTTCTTGAATTGCGTATTGAAATAATTGAAGATTCATGCCCATGAAGTATCTTCTGACGCACTCTACGTATTTCTGAATCTAAAGTAGGATGTATTGTTGTAAGACTTTTCTTGTTTCATTATAGGTTTTGTATTATCATGGACTTCACTTCTAAATTAGTTACCGAAGTTGCCAAACTGAAATGTTGTGAATACCTAAAGTAACTTAATTACGTATAATATTAAGAACGTAAGAAATATTAATCCATACATAAAAGCTAGTATCACTGGATGAGAAAAGATTCCATATTAATTGGCAACGTAATATCTTAGTGGGATAATGTTTCTCTAAAAACAAAGATTGTAAATAACGAGTTTTGTCGCATTACTTTTAATCAATCAATTACCATTAAGTGTTATTACCATTTTAAAAATATATTGTGTCAGCTTCGTGAAAAAATTTCACTTAAATGAGTCAAATAGTCTCGTAACGAATTTAGAATTTACAATTAAATTATATTTTAAGGCAATGCTAAAGACTGAAGCAAATCGCTATTATTTAGGAGCGAAATATTTAAATCGATACTATTTTAGATGCAAAGTTCCCTCACAATACGTATTGGACGCCCTAAAGTAGGGAAAACTTTGGTATTTTCGTAAAAAATATGTTTACGAACACGTTATAGATCAGAAACTTTGATGTGGTCAATATGACTTTCAAATAAGAACATTCAGGCAATCGGTATAATAAGAACACTAATGCTCTGTCTTTATTAACGAATGAGCTTGTTCGTTATAAACATAAGCTTTCATCTTTAACAGTGGGTATTGATTTGATATAATCATATCTCAGAGAAAGGAAAATAGAATTTGTTGGTTAGAAATGATATTTTTTGAATTTACTAAAACATAAGATTAATATATTTAATTAGCTTTACGTGAATCATGAAACATTAGGGACTGAGTAAATTTTATTTGGGAAAACTACCATCATTTTACATACTTAGCAAATAATTTATCGTCGATTATATTCTTATGTACGTAATTTCTTTGAAAAATGTATATAACACACGAACCGCCGTAAATGGACTATCCTGACGCAGAATAAGTTAGGTTCACTAACTCAATTAAGAAACTACTACAAAATGCATTTTCATGTTGTCAAGACGTTATAATAATTTGGATTTTACGTTTACACGTGAAAATATCAGAAATTATGTTGCTGTATTCATATTGAATTTACATTTCCTGTTTCGAAAAGCGAGAGGACGGTGATATAATTATCCTTTTTCTTTCTCCACAGCTCTACAGCCCACTGAGGGCCTGGGCCTACCGAGTCGATTGCGGACTGTCATTTTGCATGACACATTGCGAATTTGGAGTGACACGTGGTCAGCGTATCGACCCTCCAACAGTCTTAATTCCGGACTTTTCGATCATGACGACACAAACACCCAAGCCCATGCTAGAATTCGAACCCGGAACCTCTAGGTTGTGAGGCAGCAACGCTAGCCACTACACCATAATTAGGCAATGCAAATATCCTAAAGTCTCATTTAATGCGAACATGTAAGAATTATTTTCCTTCACGTGACATCAGATTTTAGAAATATTTGACATGATATTCAAATTAGATGAAATTTTTCTGCTGGTAACTAACAAAAGATTTTATTCGCAAAATGTAAACGTTCCCCGAATTCAGGGGTACATTTAAAGGAAACCTTATTTTTTAACGTTAATTACATTGAAAAATTAATTAAATTAATTATGATAGAATAATTACAGTTAAATATAATTAAATTACCCGATCAAATATTAGGAAAACCAAATTCTTATTAAACTTCAACATCATTTCGTCTTCAAATTTGGACCGTCATCAGATAAATTTATTCTAAAATTTAGTAAAAAAAGTACAGACTTTTTTTGGAAAATATGGTCTAAACGTATTTTGTAAAAAAATAAATTATTCAAACTTCTTAATTAATTTTGTTAAAATAAATTAATGATATTAATAACATTAAATCTATTAATGTCTGATATTTAAATTAAATAATTTTGAAAAACCGGCAGAAACTATTTCATTTAGATATTACTAACGCTTTTGAAGAATGTATTTAAAACTGAAATGTGATTTAACACTAAATAATAAGTGTTAAACTTGACAATGCGTATCGTTATTCATTGAAAAATTAAACCATTAGTCAGTTAAACTAGATTAAAATTAAAAGTAACGTTAATAGGCAAAGCAAATATTTTATATGGCTTAAGAATTACGACCTTGATAATCGGACATTTTTAAATACTGATAAGTTTAAGGTCAAGTTTATAAATTCACAGTACTTTTTGATTTTTATCAAAATGAGTTTTTTTCGTATTAATTTCCTGGTGTAATGTGTCCCAGTTAACATTTTTTTTTGTATACGTATAAGTATGTAACTACTGAATTATTTTCAGAAAGTCCGTCATACTTGCAAACTATTACGTTACGTCGGAAAAACAAGGATAATTTCTGTAATGAATATTGAGTGATATGTGACTTATTAATTTATTTCTGTAATAAGTATCTAGTTTTAAACTTTAATATTTTTAAAATATGGTTTAGTTATTGTTATTAATATTCGGCTCTCAGCTGATTAGACGATGTTAGAAAAGAAAAAGAATAACTTTAGTTCTATCACTCAATACTATAGCAGTTAAAATATGGTGAATGAATATCACAACTGAAAATAACTGGAACCTTTGGCTGATTATAAACTACGTTATTATTTATCTTTTTACATCTGATGGACGTATCAACATTTCAAAGGATCCATATATATTATATTCAGTATCGTTAGTCGTACTACTGAGGAAGTAAGACAATTAAACGTTCAGTGACTTATTTATAACGTTTTGGAAATTATTGAGCTATTCGAAACTTCAATTTTGATTGTTTCTATGTAAATCTGAAACAGAAGTAGAAGTTAACAGATTTAGTGTGGTTATAAGTGTCTGCAAATCATACATATTCCATTCGATAATATTTTCACGTGAACTCCAGCCTATTTTATTCGTAACAGTAGTATCGATAGTGCAGAGAAGGGGAAAGAAATTTTTGTGTCTATAATGACAACAGACAGTATGCATGCCCCAGTTCCAAATTGACAAAGTTGCCAGATTGGAAAATTTGCCTTTCAGCTGAAGCATCCGGTCAAATAAATTCTGCCTTTCAGTGTAACTTTTGTGCAAGGCAGGATCTCACTTATTTTGCATTCGGGAGTCTCTCTCACCCACGGACCCCCCCCCCCTTTCCCAACTTTCTGTGTGTGTGAAGGGTCCAATGATATCTACTGGTTCCTCATCGAAAATACAGAAAATCTCTCGATTTGTGAGTCCGTTGACATGCCACGAATATTTCCATTCTTAAACAAGTCAGTGGCGACGGCCACTAAAAGTTGTGCAACGGAATCTTTAAAAGAGGAAAATGTACCAAATATATTTCCAATGCTTTTGCCTATGATCCTATAAAGATAAATAAATTTAGAAAGGTTTTTAATTAATTATCATTTGGGATTGTTTTCAGGTGCATTATATTATAACAGAAAAATCGCCCTTAAATCTATTTTACTATGAACCAGAAGCATGCTACAAGCAAAGGCACACAGTAAAGTTAGCTATAACATTATTTATGCCACTACAAAATTTTACAAATATAAAACCCTTTATGACAATAATTCTGTACTTTTATTCATTCTTTATTAACTCAAACTTTATTTGCACATACGATGGATTAAGTAAACATTCGTTTATTTATTGTCGCATCAAACCAAGAGTTATTAGCAAACCATCAATTTACATTATTAACATCGCAATTTACAATCAATTCTTAAAAAACATTTGACAACTGCAATAGTGCAAAAACTGTTAAAGTAATCCTGTAGTTGCTACATAACACTACAGGGAAATTCAAGTTTCTTACCTCCCTGGTAGAATAAAAAAAAATATCATGTTTCGTCGCATGTAACTATTTAGACATAAATATATTATTTTCATTTTCATCTACTAAGAAATTGAGACAAGTAATAGTGATATTACTGAAAAGCAACAACCAAATCTAATCAACCAAGAAAGTATGTCCATGTGAGAGATAAAATGTCATCCAACAATGTGAACAATTCCAGATGACAAATATATAATAGCTAACTGATTCAAATTCCAAGCTGTTAATAATTTCATACTTAATAAAGTAATAGCAAATTCAGCTTCAATACTTAATTTACTGGATTGTTGTATAAGCTTTCAACCTCTGTTGGGAGATAATCATCCATAAAGGGAAAAATCAATTATCAACAATAATATAAATACACCGTTTATCCTCAAACCAATTTTAATAAATTTTTTCGATTCAATTACTTTCAAACTATTCTTCTTTGAAATCTCACATAGAAATCTACTAAATTAAATATAGGCGCTTCTTTATTTCAACTGAATTCAATATATAATTATATAATAGATAATGTTAAATTGTTAAAAATAGTGAAAGTAGGAGAACATATAAATAAAACGTTGCGTTCATAAATAAGAAAAAATATTACACAAATGTGAAATCTCTTAAATAGAAAAATTCTCACTGATATGAATAGTGATAAATTTAAGTCAGGCGAATTTAATGTAAAATAGTTATTTCTATAAATAAAGCACTTAAGATGCAGAAGCAATTTATAGTAATAGTAAGTACCTAAAAATTCACTGTTTAAAATAATTGACACGGCTGTGATGGATGACAGAAACATATGTTTTATTTCGTAAGAAAATAGAGTTTATCAAATAGAAATGTAAATTACGTATTTTGAACTACCGCAGATATTCATTCGTAAAACATTTAACCGTTTAGAATTTTTATCTTATCTTGGACGATTGTCTTGCAAAGGAGAATGGAACAATAAAAAATAATTCATCTAATTAATTTAGTGAACTGGAATTTTTTTTTACACTCACAAAATCTACGCTGATCTATTCAGTTGTATTTAAAAGTTGTATGGAAAATGGGAAAATGTAAATATCAGTAGTGAAATATGTATACTTAGAGTTCCTAATGACCGTCAGGTCTTCAACGCACTTCTTGTTATTTTATAGACTGCGAAGCAGCTTTGTGTGACTTTTGTCCAGAAACCAAATCCCTCGAATAATTGAAAAAAGGATTTCTAAAATTTGTAATAGATGCGTAAAGTGTGAATTCTACTTGATGAGTCACGCTTTAATATATATCAATTGCGAAAGAATACTCAAATGATGATGCTTTGTCAAAATCATCCGAAGTTAAGCTAAGGGTAAAGCAACGGTGACATCTAAAAGTATTTCGTAGGTTCAAAACGAGTATCTTTAACTTTTTAAAATCGTATAATTATCTTACATTACGCAATAGTATTGTTTCAAAATTAATTATTCTACTAATACTGGTTAGTTTGCTCCCACTTAAAAGAATTGGTTTACAAGAAATCAAAACACTTGCCTAAAACTTACTTTATATATTTTTTAAATAAGTAAAATTACACTAAACGTATAGTTTCCTAAAATACTGACGCACAGATAAATACGAGACCGAAAGTATAGAAATAAACGAAAGATTTATTTTATTGCGACGTTTCGTCCTCAAATTTGTAACTTAATTATGTAACTACAGACAAAAAATTGTGAGTAATACTATTTTTATGTTAAAAATACTTTCAAAAAATAAATTATTAAATTTTTTAACTAATTTTGTTACAATATTTTATTTATGAAACAAACAATATATTTCAATTAAATTAATTCCGAATGCGGAAATTTTAATAATTGATTCTTCAACTTTAATTTATAATTTTTGGCTGTAATTAAAATCCTGTAGGAATTTATATCTACCGTTGATGTCTCAAATTTCAGGATGATATTTGATAATTGAAAAACATTTCTCTTTTACCTGTTTATCCTCATAGTTGATAAGTAAATATAAATATTGACAAACTATTTAGTGACAAACATTTCATTTTTTTACTCAAATCCGATGATTATATCGGCTGATAAGGTATTCCACGACAAACACACTGATTATTTTATTCTTCGGAGCGTCTCATTAATAAATTCGCGAAACGAAATATCATTTTCACTCTTTACTAGAAATGTAGAGAAACGTTTCAAAGAATAAGGAGGTGACGGTGGCGTCAGACGGTGCAAGTTTGTGTGTGTGGTGTGTGTGTGTGTGAGAGAGAGAGAGATGTTTGTATTTGTATCAAGCAAAATACGATGGTATTTTGAGGCATGCTAGACTCATAAATTTCTCACTCATTATCTGCGTTCTTCTTCTTCTTGTTCTTCAAATAAAATGTATTATTAAAATAGAAAATGTATGTTCTAAAACTTAAAAATAAATTGGTTAAATTATCTAAAGTTTACGTTATTGATACAGGAGAAAATTGTCGCAAAAAGGTTAAACTTCAGTTCTATGACTATTGATCAAATGAGTTGAAAATTTATATGAGCAATTTATAAGTTAAACGAAAGTGGGAAATATTAACAGTTTACAATACAGTTTTGAAAAAACTTCAAAAGGAGCTACAAAATGTAAACAATATGGCAGATCCTCTACAAACAATTTACAATTTAAAACTTAGTAACCATATTTTGTAACGTGAAATATTTAATAATTCTCTGAAAAATAGTAGAAAATTGTTTTCAAAATTCTTTACAGATGGATGCCTTGCATTTAAATCCAATTAGGTCTTATCTGTTTTCTTGGAACAGTCACATGCTCAAAGTCCAATATTGAGCAAAACAATTTTCCAGAACGTTCCTACTTTTATTAAGCTTGTCACTGTTTAATATATACTTTTTTATCCAATATGAGCACTCTTTGTCAGTTCAGACTTGCAGATGTAAACAGCAAATAAAAGCATTCCGAAACTTCATTAGCGAAATATTCATATGTAGGGTAAGGCGATTTGTGAAGATTAGTCACATGGATTCCTTTTCCTGTTTACTGAAACTCAGGTCTTCAAATAATATTATCATGTGAATTATAATAAAGGGTGTATTTAATTGAAAAGCAGATATGCATATGAATCTTTCTGAAATGCTGGCCTCGTTGATCTGCTTATAGGGGTTAGTTCATTTCGGAGAAGTAAGCCATATTGATGAAAAGTACGTTATAAAAATATTAAATCAATCAAGTGACAGTATAAATAATAATTATAATAATTAAAAATTACTTTATAGTAGACATTAAATCAATCGAGTGACAGTATCAATAATGATTAAACGTCAGTTTATATTCGACAGTCTAATTATATATTCTAATTACGATTACGTCGTAAGAAGCTTTTAGTGATTTATTAGTTTTAACTGACATTTGTACGACAATCATTGGGTGGGAATCGGATATTGATTATTAGTACTCCATTTTAAGAAGCAACTTTCGGGTTAATTTAAATTATAACCAATTATAACCAAAAATTTATGTTTCCATATGGAATTACTTGCATTGTGGTACGACAAGTAAAAAATTTATATAAATAGATTCAATCTACATAAATAAATTTACACTTTGTTTCTCTGTTTATTTTTATGGGGTGGACTTAAAAGTTTAAAAATTAATAATTTATTTTCATATTTTTATACTTAGAAACATGTACAGATTGCTGTCTTTCAACTCACAAGGAATAGAGAAAATTAACTTAATTGCCTTCGGAGTCATATAACTTTATTTGAAATGTTATTGGCATTTATGTCATGTAGTTAATAGGGGTTCAAGAACGGATGCTCTCAGCTGCTTGTTAATATAGATTCCGGTTTAAACTCCGGGGCTAATATTGCGTCTCAACACGTTTCGTTAGCTTGCTGCACCATCGTCGTCAGATTGAAACTCGAAAACTTCATAGACAGTAAGTATTATTTTAGAATGAGTCAAAACATAAAAATGAAGTAGTTTATCTGACATTTAAATAAATACTTAAATGAATTATAACTAGCTTCTTTGTCAGTATTGTATTTTATTTAAAAGATGAAATATACTACGTTTCGTCTCTCATTTGAGGCTTCTTTGGGTATACTAAAATGAAAATTCATCTTGTAAATAAAATAAAAAACTGACTACAAGGCTGTTATAATTCATTTAAAACGTAAGTGAATTCGACGTTTGGTGTTTTTTTACCATCTAAGAGAAAAAATATTAGGTAGCCCCAAGTAATTTCGATGTACGGCCCAAAAGATAAGGAAACTAATGACTGCATTTATGATTTGATAATAAAATGAAAAATAATATATATAATAATTAATTTAGTATTTGTGGAAGCTAAAGGAAATAGTTTATGGCGGATATAATAAGAATATAATGTATATGAATATAATATATATATATATAAGTATATAATAAGTAGGATATATAAGAATAAGTAAGAAACAAAGGAAACATTTACACAGACAAAGACAGTTATATTAATGCCGAAGATCAACGTCTGTATCAAGGGAGTACAAGATTTTTTGTTGTAAAGCCACAAAAGATGGAAAGTATTGAAGAATAAAATCTCTGAACCAATGAATGATATTTTTTAAAAATATTGGCGAGGGAAAAACCTTTGATTCTTTATAAAACTGTGATGTAATTTAGGGGAGTAAACTTTGGAAGAAACTATCACAATTATAATGCATAAGCTGAATAATAAAAATAACGCAATTAAAATGAAAATTTCATTAAAAGAACAACTTCATTATAATTGGTTTTAGAGAGTTTACTGTTGCTTGCTTTAATAAATAAAATTTCACATAAATGACGTTTAAATAAACATTGTTCAAATTCTAAAATTTTAATCATATGTTGTTCCATTATATTAAAAGAATTATTTTCTATTAATATAGTGAAGAAACATATCATATGATGTCAAAATGTGAGGACGAAACGTTGGCAGTTTAATTTAAATTTAACAAAAATATTAATCAGTTAAAGTGTTTTAAAACTGTTTGAAGAACAAATGATCAATAAATTCGGTGGTAAAAGTGAATAAATAGTTTTTAACTGCACCGTTTCATGCCAAAAATCTGGTGTAAAAATGTAATAACTTTTCTTCAATACCAGATTTTTTATATAATTCACAAATTTTCGAATTATTTCAATAAGCGACAACATTAATAATTCTGGTTTTGGAGTTTTTTTAACCTTTCATAATACCACGGAATTCAGTCATTTCTTAATATTTTAGTACGTGAAATGATCAGTTGTGTTTACATAATATTTCCTGATGGTAGGTTATAGGACATTTTTTTGAAATTCATTACTTATATCAGAACCTCTGACTTAACGTTTAGTATAATTGCTTCCGGATTTAAGTAGAACGTTTTAAATAATATGGGAAGCGTTATAATTTAAATAAAAAATTGTTAAGGCGAAATGCTTTTCGTGTGGTTGGGTGATAATTGGGCGCAGATTTAGCCTGTAGACGGAACTCGCTCCTGTGCTCTTGAAAGTAATTGCAATTTTATTCAAAGACCGTGTCAAGAGTTCTATTTCTTAAATCCGGATTTTTCCCTTCTTTTGCAGTGCTTGCGCGTCTTCCGGATAAGAGTTTTCTGCTTGTTTTAATTTATTCAGTCATTGTGACTTCCTTGTTTCTGTGTCTCCTGTTTCCTCCTCGACTTTCCCTTTTCTCGAAACCTCTCACGTTTAATGCTCACACGCGTGTAAAGAGAGCGCGGCTAAGGCCTTAAGTGACTTATTCCAGAACGGGAAGGCTGAAAGCTCATACTTGAAAGGAGTCACACAGCATCGTAACGAGCAATTACGTGTAGGAACGCATATGCAAGCAGAGCCATGAATAATAGGTTTAAATATTCTTTTTGGCAATCTCTTCAAGTTGCTGAAATTTTCGATTCCTAAGATTTTAAATATTGTTGTATAATGGATTCAAATGTGTTAATTGTCTTCTATGTTTCTGAAGGTTAAAATATTGATTACAAAACTAAGGAAAGAAACACAACTTCGAAGTGGGTGCCAAAATAAAGGTATAATGTGATCATTATTTTATGCTGACTAAAACTGAAATTTTCCAAATTATTGAAAATCATAAAAATTTAGTAATTTCGATTATATGTGTAGAGTGTGAAGAACACATGCTTTTTAGAAATTCCTCTCAAAAACTCTCAAAAAGTATTTATTGAAATCACAGGAAATAAAATATATTATCACCTGCAGTATTACACAACACAAAGTTTTGTCTTTTACTTCTGCACCTGGGAACAGTTAGGAAACGTTTTATTTTACTTGTTTCCCGCAAGTTGTCTGATTTATTTATTACATCATTTGGTCTCAGAAATATATCCATTACTCAGTAGGCTAGTTCTCGTTCAAAGTTTCTTTTTACTTATTAATGATTCGATAGCTCTGAATATTTAACACAACACTATCAAACTTATAATTTATTGCAACGTCAAGACGTCGATCTCTCTACAGGGTCAAATGTGTTACTTAATAATTATATTTAGTCTTAATTTATGCTATTTTTTTTAAACTGCAAATTTTTATCTAACAATTTTGTAATCGTAAAATTTTATTCGTTTCTTGTAATCTTATATTCGACGTATGCTATTTCCTCGACCGAGGACTAATCTATTTAATAATAAATCTAATAGAGCAAAAAAATTCGGCAGTACAAATTGCTACCCATTGGGATATTTGTTACATACCCATGTAATAGATATACAGTAATTATATAACATTAAATTAAATTAAGCAAAAATATTTCTTTCTGAAATATTGCTTACATTACTCAATTACTATATAATATATATCAAAATTACATATACAATTGATTAACAATAACATTAATAAAAAGAATGGAGCTCTCCCTATAAACTGTTTTCGACAGTGAAATTAATTTAATTACGAAGTAAAATACAGAAAACAGAAATTTCTTCTTTGGTATCATTAAAATGTTCTCAGTTCCTTGGTCAAGATTGATTGTTTTAAGATTTCATTCTGATTATCTTAAAACAGCATTTACGTTGTTTAAACTTAGGAAACAAGTAATCGGCATAACTGTACATTTTTTAAATTCCTGAGTGTAAGTGGATTTGTGATTTGTAGGAGATAAGGAGGAAAGGAGTAACTCCATTGCCTGAAAATGTGATTCCTATACCTTTCATGTTTATGATCGGTTAACATTATGTTTCACACAATGAAATTGAATATTATTCACCAACTTTGGAAGATTATGTCACCATTCATTAGACCTGTCTTTCAGCTTCGAAATATGAATTTAAATTTCTGATACTAGGGGAAAAAATTGTAATTCGATTCGTATTTAATTAGAAAACACGACATTTGCTGCAGCAATTTTAAATGTAAATATAAAATTGCACAATGGCGTACACAGTAACAACGCATTTCGTTCGCTACAGGAATTGAATTTCAGTTACGGCGAAAAAAGAATTGTAAACGCTAATGTTATTAATTTCGCATTACGTTTTTAAATTTGCTTGTTTTTATTTTAAAGTAAAATTATTAATCATGGGTGAAAAAAAATTAAAAACTGATTCGTTTGTTGAGGGGAATTGAGGGAGGATTGGTGCGGGGATGAGGGGGTAGGTGGCGAATACAGCAGCAGTGTATAAAAGCTGTTTCGTTGCAAAAGGATTACAATATAATGCGATCCATGAATTAATTAATATTTAAAATTCACATTATTCGGGGGCCCCGCTGACGGCCACTCCGGTCCTCGAACCCTTGGCCCTCTCCTCTGTCAATCTCTCCGCTTCCGTCGGCAGCTATTTGGTTTCCACGGTGAAGGGGCGTGTACTTTTTACCGGTTTCCATGGCAACGTTTAGACCATCAAGTCATATTTATAGAAGTGCACTGCTCCCCTCCGCCCCCGCGTCCTGTCCAGTCAACCGCGCGGAAAAAAATTAAATTTGAACTCAAAGTAGGCGAAAAATCACTGTCCCATGATTTGTCTTTCCGTTAAATACGACTCTCTCCCACTAATTCTAGTTTCTTTTTACTTCTATCTCAAGTGTTTTCCTATGCTCCTCGTATTATTGAGATATGATGCAACAAAAATAAATAAATTTAATTTTTTCCCTCCGTTAATACATTGCATTAACAAAATAACAATACATTATTGACTAACAGTTATGTATTTATAGTTTACGTATATTTTACATTTTTCTGGGAGTACATTTTTACCTAATTTATTTTCGACCGTTTCCAAACAACTCCTGTCCCTGTCGACATACAAAACATTTTCCGCGATCAGTTTAATTAATGCTGTACTCTTATACAAACTAGAAAAATCTACAACAGTATTTCTTTTCCTACATGAAGCACCAGATGTAATTTTCCTGGCATTTGACAATTTATTAGACAAATTTGCGAAATTTTTATTAAGAGCGCACGGACAAAATGCTACAGGGAGTGAAATGAACATACGCACTAATTTACGACAATACGAATAGACATATGCACAAAATTATGGTCATATCTTTGGGAATTAAATAAAATATGAATAAACATTCCTATATAAATTCAAGTAAAGTCAGCTTAGCCACTCAATCTGTTACAATATCAATATTAAATCAAGGAAATTTAAGATAAAACTGTCCAGTTAGTTATCATACGACCATTTATTCACAATTTTCTAGAAGAAATCATGGAAAATTAAAATTAAAATTTTTTGCTTTAACTATGAAGTAGTCATTAACGGTACGAATTGACTTTTTTCTCAAGTTTCATAACGAAAGTAGATCAAAAATAATTGTAAAAGTTGTATTACAATTTAAAACTGTTAATGCATTTTTATTCCAATCAGTTAAGATATAATTATAGTAAGTTACAAAGCAAACAACAGTTGAAAGTTTTTTTGACAGTTACTTATATTCCATCGACGAAAATGAAGTCATCTTTATCAAATACTTACGTAACGTACATTAGTAATACAAAAAATGACAAACTTACAGAAACAATAAAATTTTTATTTAATTCGTACTACGTTTCAGCGTTGCATTTGAGACTTCATCAGGTACCAACAAATTTCTTCAGCTTTTTGAATTTTTTATATTTTATATTTAATTAGAAATTTATCTTCTAATATATAGTTCTATATATAACATTTTTGTTTTGAGCTGTGTTCATGGATAGTTACAACCGAACTGTGTTTAATTATATTCTTCAAAATTTTCAAAACCTACATAAATTTATTTTTACCTGACGAATATACAACGTAGCAGTTATTGAATAAAATTTGTATTTTGACTGTAAATTGGTATTTTTAATTTGCCCTTATATTGTTGAACTAACTTGATTGTCTTAATATTTTTTTTAGAAAAACTGACTTTAAGTAAAATATTAATTTTAATCAACAATAAATTACTGTAGATGTTATTTGAGTTTCCACAATCTCTTTGTCAGTTATTATTGAGACTTCTTCGAGTGTTCTAGAATGAAGACGTCTCAAATAAAATAAAAACTGACAAAAAGGCTGTGATAACTCATTTAATATTTACTTAAACGTCCGATAAAATAATTATTTAATAAATTAGATGTTATTAAAAAAATTCAGTTATCATGTTCTGCTCGTTTTGTCATGAATTTATAGTGTTACTTTAATTAATAAAGTATGTTAAATGGATTATCCGTAGCAGTGAACACTTCGAAGTAATATTCAGAATATACACAGCAATAATTAAACTTAAAATGTTTCATCTTACTTCTCTAAATCTTGAAACCTATCTTGTCAACGGAAGCTTGGGAATAGAAGTGAAACAGAAAGTTCCAGTTCATATCGTATTGTATTTTTAAGGAATATTTAATGATAAAGCAGTGTTATTAAGTTGCAAAATGAAGTGGCCGAAGAGTCTAAAAGATTTTTCTGTAAAATCATAGATCATTTCGTTCCTTTTGGAAATTCTTTAAGTGTAACAAATTAGGTATTGATGATTTTTTTAAAGTATTTTGTCACATCTGAAGAGTTTCTAAAAAGGGACAAAACGTTGCAGTAATGCTTATTAATTTTATCTTACTTTTTGGTGGTTTTCTGTTCTGATTGATTGAAATATTTGTTAAATGTAACTATTAAAATATCATAATATGTTCATTTCATGCTAAAATGTCGGAAGTGAATAGGACCGTATTGTAGAAAAAAATGTGAACTGTTAAAAACTAAATTATAAGCAAGTTATGCAATCTAATAGTTTACTCCTACGAAGTTCAACACTTGACTGTTTCTGATAGAGTCAATTTTCGTCCTATGATAAGTTAGGTTCATCCATTTTGCTAAGCAATTTTTACCTACGTTTGGAGTTCCTTGCAGTTCCGTGGAAGCAGTTGGCAGACTGAAAGTGTCCCAGGACGGGTACGAACCAGGCTTGGCACCCTACCTGACAACAATAAGCGCAAAAACATCCCAAGGTCACGGGTCCCCAACGAACCTCGCTCCTCCTATCCCGTTACCAGCAACGGCCTTGCGATTCCCGGAAGAAAAAAAATAAACGTGTTCTTCTTCTTCCCGAACAAGCTATTCAACTCTCAGTAGTCGTCGTACACTTCCAGAGGTACGTTCAACTCCATCATAAATGTTTAACCATCTAAAACTATTTGGTAATATTAAACTTCCCTTAGCTTCTGATCCCAAGTTTATTGTTCTCCTGTCATCACCGACAGCCTTTGTTATTGACGGAGGAATTTTCGATCAAGTCAGTTACATCGTAGAGAATTAAATTTTCAATAATTCCCAAAGCTTACAACTTATTTTCAATTATGTATTCATAACAGTTATCGACATTATGGTGCTTACAGTGGAGATATTGCTGATGTTCTTGAAACAGTTCAAGTGCCCTTAGAAGATTGTGTTGTGCTTTAAGTATTAAGTCTTTAATTATGAACCAGAATCGGAGTACGAGATACTGAGAACGTTATTATTTTAGTACAACTTGTTATTTATGTTTACTTATTTGAACTCGCTTGAATCTTGCGCTCATTAGTGAACAACGTTTTTAGCTTTATAAAAATATAGATATAATGAAAAAAAATATGCATTTTTCTTGTTTCGTAAATTAGAATGAATATGGGTTTATGTCAAAAGCTCATATCAATACATAACTGAAAGTAATTTGTAATGCGTAAATAATTTTTCTGACGTTAAGTTTAATAATAAATGAATAAAAATTGGACCAAATATGTCAGCAAATAATTTTGCATAATGCTCATCCAATTAAAATTTTACCTGAAGAAGTCCAACGTTGTATATGTTGATTTATTTGGCCTTTTTTTAATTTATTTATTGCAAATTGTAATATTTGGGACCGAATACTCTTCTATCAAAGTTAACAACAGTCCAGTTTCAACAATTTTATTAGAGAATATGTTGCGGTTCAAATTTTCTCATTCTTCTTCAAATCTATTAGAAATAGAATATAATTGTTACTGAAACGTATACGATTTTTTGGTCAATAAATTATAGCTCCTTGGTGAAATTTTTTACTCACAATAGGTGGTACATGTTGCCTCGATTTTTATTAATTTTTTATCGGTTTCACTTGGCCATTATATTTAACTTAATTAATACTTGTTTCACTGACAATTGAATTAATTATATACAAGAGACGCAACAATATTGGTTGCAATATAATATGGTAGTAACTCATTAATTTTGAGAATTATAGAAATATTATATTTTATTAATGTCAATATCACATTTCGCTCCCTCTGTGCATCAAACACAAATAATTTTTTTTCCAGGTTAGATATCTAGTTGAATCTCTCTTTTGGTATTTTATTATCATCCAATCTATATGTTACGTTTTCCTACCCTGCCTTTTCAACTGTTTTAAATAATTTATATTGAACTCAAATTGCCTGTATAGTTTAACTCAGGAAAACACATCTTCAGTATTCTCAATTTACTGACAGTGAACGTGAAAATATAAATAGTTATTTCTTGAAGCACTATAGCTTATGAAACATAAATTACGATCTTATAGAAAATTTTAATATAACTTTATACATATTTGTTTTTAAAGAGATTATGAATTTGCTCGCAAATAGATGTTTTTGACGAGAGAATTGAAATGTATTATTTACGGCACAGGCATAATAATAATGATGTACAGTTAGTTGAGATTTCTTTCTCAACTAAATCTTATATTGTAATTTAAAGTATTGTGCGTTGCGTCGTCTTTGTAAGTCCTTTGGGGGATACGATTCTGTAGCTCCACGTAGCCTCATAACGATCGCATATATTAGTTTTCATATTTTCATTCTGCAGGGAAAATATTCAAGAATTGGCTCCGAAGCAAAACATTTCCGGAATCGAATGTAAATTTAGAGAGACAGCGGTATACTTGCGAACCCAGAAGTATCAATTAGTTACATAAAAATAAAATCTCGACGGGACAATGCATTTTTATGAGTCTTTTGAAGGAACTTTATTCAGTTTATTATAACAAGCAATATTTTCTTTAATAAAAATACTGAAGAGGCTGTTCTATAGAAGGCTGTTTGAAATTATTGTCAATGTTTAAGCACGCGTATTATTCCAGACGACATCTATGAAAGACGGAAATAATATTGAAAAAATAAAACAGCTTGAGTTATTTCTTCTTTTCTGCTGTAATTAGACCTAGACATTTACTGAGATGAGATTTGTTGTGTCATTAGGATTGAATGCACTTTATAAATTTGAAATCTTCCATTTGAACAAACAATCAATGATCTTCAGATTTTTAAATCTTTTGTCATAACAATAAAGCACGGTCTTCGCGAGACACTCCAAAGTTGTAAAGACAAGGACAAAACTATAATTTTTATTATTATATATTAATTCGGTACAGTATCATAAAAAGCAGTGGGCACTTATGGATGACGGCCGAACACCAATCGCTGCAAACCAAACCAACGCGTAAAATATATACCACTTCGATAGGAAGTTTCTAAAACGCTAAATTGTTAGAAGAATGCGTCCACGTTGAAATGAGTTGTGTGGTCATATATTTTAATATTTGTCATTATTACCGAATATAAATTACATTCTAAGCATTTTATTAATAAAATAACACTTAAAATATTTATAAAATGTAGGGAAGTGTTAAATAACTATTACAAAATTTTTGTTTCGTGGCATTTGTCTGAGATTCAATTAGAAACAATTCTCCTCTGTTAAAATTTTTGCTACTCGTACCTTCTCTGCAGTACGTTAAAACTCATTTTCAATTGGTCCCAATAAATTTTTAATTGCTGTACGAGTATCATATTACTATCATTAAATGCAAAATATTGAAGTAATAGAACTTTGTATGTTATAATAAATAAATTCTTGTTTGAAGTTTAGTGACGATACTGAAATTGAAAATTTTAACTTATTTTTCATTTTATAATAAAAATACACCAAATATAGAAACAACTCTGGTTGAATTGCAGACAAAAATAAGTTATAATTTGGCTACTTCTTTTATAATTATTAATAAAGGTAGTCTAAGAATTAAGGTTCTAAACAAATAAAGTTATATATTGAAAACATCTTTGAGGTAAGAATATACACGATACACAAAAACTCAAGAATTTAAGTTGATACAAGATCATATTTTGGTTGTGTGAAATTTAGTTATCGTCTGTTATTTACTTTTTATTCGTTCATAATCATAAATGTTGTAATTCTGTTTCACGTGGAGTTAAAACTAGTTATACAATACAGAGTAACAGTCATTTCAGTACAGTTCGTGTGTTCCCTAATGTTCTAACATATTTTTTATTTCAAGGTTTCACATTCCTGAGTTAGACACTTCAACAGTTGAATAAACACAATATTGTAGATAATCTGTGATGTGTTCGAGTATCGAATATCCTGAAATTGGCAGTGAATTGCAAACAAGAAAAAAATACACCATGCATAAATCGCAAATTATTTTACACCAGATCAGGGATTTCTAATCAGAGTCCTTCCATCCGTCCGGGCAATGACAAAAAATAGTTTTTAATGGAAATCTACATCATATATTTCAACAAAAATTTTTTATAGACATTCTTTAAAAATATATGTAATTATGAAGACTATTCTGGACCATCCGAGTAAATATAAAACCATACAAGACTCATCAATTTAGTCTTTTACGCGATTTCCACACACTGTGACATTATCATCTGAAACAAATTTTACGTTTGTCGTTATGTACATTAACAAATTATTTCAATTACGCACCGCTATTGACATAATTATAAATTCCAATTGAAATAATAAGTTTCTACATATACAAGCAGAGGTTCTTCAAAGGTCGTATGAAAAGTAGAAATAGTTTGTTAATACGACAAATAAAATATTTTTTCAGTGGTTAATGAGACTAAAAGGATAAGAAATAGAACTATTATCTTGTTTAATATTTGTTATCGCCTATAAAACAATTAACGCCGAATGTGAATTGCATATTTTACAATATTTTTCATTACGAAGTTTCCATCATTTCAAGGTTCTTAAATTTTACAAAACTGCAAAATATTGTTTTTTTATTAAAAGCATAATTTTTATATTTCTTTGTCAGTCATATTTGTTCATTTCGGTGTTGTAATTTTAACTCACCGTACTATGTTAAAACTTTGATGTAAAAATCTGATAAGTTCAATAAATTTTGCAAAATCAATTTTTTTCACGCATTTTAATTGAGGACAAATAATTCAATAATTTTTCTGTAGATATTTCTTGGTTTTAGTACTTTGTGGATTCATTAGTGTAAAGTCTATTGTTCGAAAGTTGTACGTTATGATTAAGCCTACCCAGAAGTCACACGCACAGGCAGACATGGTGAGAGAGTGAGAGAGACTCCCGTGACTCAAGATTTAGCAGGCAGAGTCCCGAAACTCGATTCGCAATGTGGCGTGGGAATGCTATTTCTCTTCAACTTGTTTCCTTCACTTCCGGGGTCTCCCCAGACGTCGAGGCACCTGTTGGTCCAGAAGATGATGGCCCATCAGCACGCGTCATTTAATTACTGGAGTGACATCCGCGTCTTGACTTCCTGCTTGACTTGAAATACAGGTTCGACGGTAGAAAGGGTGCTCGCTGCAACAAGTGCGTCTTATAGGGGGAACCGGGAACCGGACCGAAGCCGGAAATGCACAATACACTTGCCTGCCTTCTAGTGAGGGGAGATGACTGCATACGAAACTGCACTAAATTTCAATAACAATATATAGACGCGGAAGCACCCGTGATGTGACGCAGAGGTTCCCAGCCTTCTTTAACTTGCGTAACACCCTCACTGGCTGGAAAGAAAATGAATTACAAAGGAAAAATACTTTATTTTTTTTATGGCTAGTAGTCTTTGTCTTCATAAAATCTCAGGAGTTACCCGTTCCTTGTTCCTTACGACAAATCACAACTGTAACATCAACAGCAAATAATACAACCGAGTTTATTGTAATTAATTTCTATTTGAGGGAATTGTCAAATAAATATATAAAACGCAATTATGTAGGAGCAGAACGGGAAACTTATTGTTTAAATTTTTTTTGTAAAATTTAGTAAAAAGAAAAATCACTTTACAAATGTGTAAAAAATTAGTTTATTGTCAAATGAAAATATAAAACGCAATTATGTAGGGAAGTCGGAGCAGAACGGGGCACTTATTGTTTAACCATTTTTGTAAAAATCGCTTATAAATGTATAACACATTAGTTTATTCTATTAATTACTTTATCTAATATCAATATAACTTAGAACAACGAATTGAGATTTTTGGTGAATTTTTGAAAAGAAACAAATTTTCCGTTTTGCCTCACCCCTGGGGATTGGATGCATTGTAATTTAATTTTAATAAACTTGAGAAAAATCTTAACAAAATTTGTGTTTTCTTTTCTATATTTATATTGCGTACAGTTGATCGCTTTATCTTTCCTTTTGCATTGAGATTTTATTGCAACTGCAGTCTTTGCTAACATTTTCTCCCCAATTCTTTTATTTGTTTATCTATTATTTTTGGACACAACATCCTGTAACTTATTCTATTAAAGTAAGTCTGTTAGTTTTTTCTGTTTTTCTTGAGGACCACGTTACATTTTGCCTTATACAGTAGTATCCGTTCCGCCCCGCATGCAAGTTTCAGTTTATGTTTTTACACAGAGCCTTAATTCAAGCAGATTCAAACCTTATACGTATTTTATATACAGAAAAAGACACCTAATTTACAATTATATCCCATTAAAGAATTAAAAGCGAGGTGTTTTGTGAATTACTGTCTGTCGAATTGCTGCAAAAATTATAAAGTCCTAGATGTAACACGTCAAAATAAGATTTCATTCACAAGGTGCAGTCAATTCGGCTGCCAGGAATTCTTCCATGACCAATTACAATGTTCCACCTTTATTTAATAAACTTCAGAACTATTCTGTACAGAAATAGGGCATCCCGTTCTACCCTAATATCCGGTTTTGCTCCGAATTCCTCTGATAATATAAATACTACAAAATGTTCCTTTAATCCATGTTGCTGTCGTCAGTGTTCCAAAATTATAAGAGTCTCAAGAACACGAGTTCATCGACCTGCTTTTTACAATTTTTGCGATTCCAAAACAACAAAGAATATAGAAACGTCGTATGATGTTCATTTAACCACTTAAAAAGAGCTAAGGTTAAATGGAAACTTACAATTTCAAAAAAATTACAATTTCTTCATATTGAAGCTTATTAGTAAATAAATAAGAATTCGACCAAATAAGTCAGCAGAGAAATTTAATCAGTATTTATTTGAGCAAAAATTCGTTGTTGTACCACATCTTGGCTGTAACCTCGTGCGAAATAGTCCACGACACTAAACTACTCTAATGTATTTAGTTCATACATTTATAAATTTAAGTCTATTATTTCTTTTACTACATTGAAAATAACACTTCAAATTTTAACAAAACTTTTACATGCTCAAAATTAATATTGATTTTATAATTTTTTTGTGATTTAGTTGCCAGAAGAAGTCCACGAAGGTGGATGAAACGTTGTATTATTAATTAAATACTAATTCAATTTATTTGCTGACTTATTTGGCCGTATTTTAATTTATTTATTATTAAGCATAATGTAAGACAAAATGATTTTTGTATTAAAGCTGATTGGTAGAATTGTTTTAGTTAGTTCGTGTTGCGCATCTCAGGCTTCAGTTCCGTAAATCACATTCTTCTAAATCTTATTCTTTCTTCCCCTGGAAGGTATATTGTTCCTAGTTCATTAACGTGAAAATTTTTTATGAATAATTTTCAAATTTTCATTAAAATTCATTTTTACAACTTATAAGGACGTTAATGATAATGTTAAATAGATGTAATGCTTAGGAATTTTTTAAGTTTAATAAAAATTTCGTTTATTTTTATCACTTGGTTTATTTGCCAACAGACCGTGATTGTACAGACATAGGAAACTGTTATCTGCTTCTATATTTTTCGCAATCATGTAATTATCATAAATTGAAGTATCTGCAAACAAGTACAAAATTATGAACGGCAACTCGGAGAGATACTTTAGTTTACGTGGATTCTATTTCTTCATTACCTGCACTGAGAAGAAGTATGAAAGAGACAATTGTAAAGTTATTGATTATACTATTTGTATCGCTTTTCATTCTATAATTATTATGACGATTCCCAAGAATTTAGGAAATTAAAAACATCTAAAATATATATAGAAATATATTTTCCAAATGTTAAAAACCTACCGTAAATAAAGGATTCTGAATTCATTGTAATTTAAGAAGTCTCCAGATCGCCAGAAAGCATATTTATGTTTTTGCTGAGAATCACATGAAAATTCCAAAGTTTTGGTGGGAAAGTTGCGAAATACTTCTCGGGCTTTGAGGCAAATTACCTTCATTAGGGTTTCTCGGAAGATTATACAGCGCAGGATTGTAATAGGGGAATTTTTGTATGTTATTAATATTCCTATTTTTGGAACGATTTCTATGCCAAGCAACAGATCAATTTATAAGTCAATGAAACCTATTAGGCTGAATTCATTATACATTTAAATATGGGAAGGCAAACTGTGGAAGTTAAGTGAAGTTACATTCAATTATACTTTCCCTCAAAGAAAGAAAATGTAATTTCAGATTTTTTTAAATTTATAAATTAAGTATAGGAAATACCTGAATTTTTATACTTAAGAAATTTGGGGATACTTGAAGAATCAAACCGAAAGAAATTTATAAAATCTTAATATACTTCTGTATCCAAAGTTTTAGTTTTCTTTATTTATGATACATATTTTTTACATCAAATTCAAAGAAAATGTATAAATAAGAACTAAAATTATACTGCTTGTTTTTTTTCATTTGTTCAATGGTCCTCAAAATAAACCTGTCGTCTTAAATTAAAATGGTATGGGTTGATATCAAGCTTTAATTAGACTTAATATATCATTATCATTATAGAAAATTGTTACTATTATGCCTTACAGGGTTTAAAAACTACGATATAATTCAAAAATAATATTTTTACCAATATTGGTTAAGAATGTGTGTTTCAAGCACAGAATATAGTATGTGTTCTGTGGTTTCAGGTTAGTAGTTAATTTCAACGTATTATTACATTTGTTTTAAATTAATATCAATTAACCCTTGACATTATTTACAGACTATTTTATGCACATAATTATTAGTTTAAGTTCAAAATTATTAATTAGGAGGAAATTGTTTTTTTCTCTATATCATATCAAGTTATTCTTTCGTAAATCATGAATTCCAGTAAAATATATATCTAATTTTCATATAATTCTCTGCTATTATTATATAGACTTTAAAACATCAATGTCAGAAGATTTTTCAAAAAATTTACGTGTTTTATAGTCAATTTCAATTCAAATAACTTTATTCCCTATTCATTCTGGTTGGTAATTACTGGTAATTTGCAATTTACATATTTGTTTACAGCTTAAATGACTGTAATTTAGTCAGTTGATGACATGGTAACAATATAATATGAATATTTCTAATGTTCTGAAACATTACTCTCAGACAAGGAACTCGTTTAAGTATTGCGAGTTTTATAGTGATACGGTTTTGAATTGTAAATACCATTGTCTTGCACTCAGCTTATTAAGAATGTCGAATAGGTAATATTAGCCATTTTTGCACTAATACTATATATAAATGATGTACATTAACCAGAATATCCAACGACTTGGTATTGAATATCAGAGTTACATTTCTTTGAAAATAATTATTTAATATCTAAATTAAAGTAAATTAAAAACTTTGGAGAGTGAAATTTTATTACCATGCCAGTTTCATTTGTATTTCATTCTTTATAATATTGATCGCTAAACAAGAACTTTACAACAGTTTTATAATGAAACAATTATAAATATTTCTATAATTTTAAATTGTAATGCAACGAATAATTTCCACACGCGGTAATTAAACTCTTGGATCAAAATATTATATTGGTTTCTAATCATGTTTGCGGTAAATAAGCTCATATATTAGATAAATACCTTTATACCGTTATGTATTCTTTTTCTATTGAATAATAATCTTTGGAATAGTTTTATATAAACTATTCAAAAGTTTAATTCATTCAGTGCTGTTTCTGTAAAATTTAAGTATACTATGATATAATCTACGATAAACATGTACTAACCTGTGAATAAAAACTCAAATATAAACCCTTAATATCTGACTCATATTTTTCTCAAAAAATTACCTTTCAAATTAATTTACGGATGTTACTGACTAAGTACCGGAAGGTAAATTTTTACGAATAAATATATGTGACTGTTATTTGTCTCTTTATATTTTCATTAATTATCAAGTTTTTTCTTTTAATTTGATTCCTATGAAATAATTAATTTTTGATGAGGTCAACATTTCTCTGTATTTCTGACAATTTAAAATTCTATATTTTCATTACTTCCAAATTACTGGACTTCTTGAAATTCTACCTTCTCTGTTTAAATTTAACAATATTAATTAAGTATTGATGTTGAGTAAATTAAACTTCACAGTGAATATTAGTTATTCGACATATATTTAATCATAGTAACTGTTGAAGATGAATTAATTTCATAACAGATCTATAGAGAAATTGTGCTCGTTCCATAAAATCTAGTAAATAAAAAAGTAAGTGAAGTCAGAAATTGTAAAGTGAACTATTTATTTATATACTTGTTATAGTTCTATTATTATACAGTTTATTGTCTTATTTTTGTTTTCAAAAATACTATTACTTTAGTTTCTTAAAGACGAGTAATTTTTTATTGGTTTAAAGTTAAGTTTAATCCTTTTTATTTTAAATATTAACATTAGTATTTAGAACAGTTTCCGTAACACTATTTAATTCTATTAATTTTTGTAAGTAATACACACGTTTTTAATTATTTACAGAAAAGAAGATAAGCATATTGAAGAATCTTATACTCTTCAAGGGCCTGAAAACTATTTTTAGGAAAACAAATAAGAGTAACTACCTGAAGAAATGCCAATCTAAAAATGCTTATAACGATCTGAATTATGAAATTTGTACGATAAGTATATCTATTATTACGAGTTGCAGATTGTATTGTAAAATGTAATAAAGTCTGGTAAAATGTAATATTTATGAGCGTGTCCATTCGGAAATATTTATTTTTGCGTAATCTGTATTTATCTACTCTCGGATATTCGTCTGCGTTGCGAAAATTTTCAAGTAGTTACAGAGGGATTGTAAAAATTAAAGACTATGTGATTGTATAAGTAAATACATTTTGTTATATGGCGTTGTAGGCTCTCCGGAAGTATGGATGAAAACGTCTATTTTTGAACCTACGAAACCACACGAAACAATCAGAAGCATATTAATGGAAAGAGCACCTTAGATGATTACATTATAAATATACATTCAACTTACAGATTGTTCTTTGCGTTTGTAAAATTTCTTTTTTGAAAATTTATAAATTGCAGACCACTGTTTGTGATATGAAGTTTCAGTTCCGGATTTTGTAAATGAAAAGTTTTGAGTCGCTTCAACCCTAGGGATATTAGTGACTATGTACATGGAACAAAAAAGGTAAGAGCCACAACTTCAAACACAAGGTTTAAATCACACAATAACAGTAAAAAACACAATTTCCAAATGTTTTTCAAATTAATTTAATGAAATTGGGAAAAATTCTAGAGAAGCGTGATTTATATATTTTTCTTTACTACATCCTTCATAAATCCTTTTCTTGCCTACTAATTTCATAATATCTTCATTCTCTTTAATTACATAGAAATGGTCAGAAATAATACACTTGAAATCGACTTATTTGTTTCCCAAACGAGTAAAACATTTAAATTAAAAAATATTATTTTAATTGCAGTCGCACAAACTTCTTGGGTCATTATCGATTTATTATTTAGAGCTACTAATTAGTTAACTGTATGAGCTTCACATGTACAACATCTCAAAATTAGAATCCCGGACTTTTGTGATGTTACACAGTGACACGTACCTCTGGATAATATGTATTTTTTTGGATACAAATGATAAATAAAAAATAAATTCAAAGAGTTATTCGTGAATGATTGTTGGGTACCGTCTGCTTTACGAATAAATGTCAATCACAGTGCAATATTTATTGATTGAGCACCACGTTACACCATGAGATTATGAGTCAGTACTGGTCATATATAGAATTTAAGTTTAACTTACATTCAAAATCAGCATTTACAGTAAAATGCAACGTGAAAACAACGTAATCAATAAGGTTTCAAGACGTTGCTACACAGAACCTGTATAATTAATTTTAAGGAGCAATTAACACAGGTTGATGACCTGAACAGTAACTTTAAGAGGGTTGTGCACCCCAATTAATAAATCTAGTTATTTCAAAATCTACATAACTACGGCCACAATTATACTTCTGTCACGTTTTTATATAATAATGGGAACAGTAGTCCTGTTTTCTGATTCATGCGATTCATGCATCGAACTAGTCAATAGGTCTAAAAGTGGAAATGTTCGCAGATACGTACAAAAATTCGTATTTTAATTTTTTATTTGTAATTTTTTAAAATGGATTCCTCTTGGAAGATATTTTTCGTAATGAATCAACGACCTGGATTAGAGATTTGAAAAATTATCTCCATTCATATCGCGTGAAGATACATAAGTATACTTACGATAAATCATAAATCGTGTTAATAGAATAATTTAAAATTAATTTATTTGAAGATTTTAATTTTCTATGTCTTTCATAAGAAAATTATTTTTTGTATGTGAATTTGTAAAAAAAAGAATAAGAATATTTAAACTTACTGCTTTGATTGAAATTGAAGATTGTAGTTTACAGGCACTACGTTATAAGACTTTACTAACCAATATTTCACTCTTCTTGAACGTCATCAGTTTCTAAAAAGTAGTTATTACTGTTTTAACGATTTTGACTCTAACGACTGTTTCAAAATTGGCCGTTTCTTCGTTCCTTACAATAAAGAGTGAAAATCACGGAAGTGACAGTATTTTACTAATAATTCTTCTAATTATTTTTGCCGTTATATAACGATTCGATTTATGGACCTAAGCTTCGAACCCTACCGTACAATTTACTGTGTTGAGATTACTGGAGTTTAAATTTATTTCATTCTAATCTGTGACTGTTGAAATATTATTTTAATGAAAATCCATTTTCAACAGAGTTGTGGAATCATGACGTGTAACACATACATTATTTCCATATTTTTTCCATACAGAATAATATATTTTTATCGTGTTCGTATTCATTAGGCTAATTATGGACCTATATGCGCTGTGTAAATTCAACACACATCTACTATTGTTACTGTGGCTACCATTCTGAATCACAATAGTCTGAACTAGTTACTTGATTTGCATCTGGTGGTTTAACGTTAGTAGAATTTCGTAAGCAAACGTATTGAATATTTGGAAATGGGACGTAAATTATGCACAATCGTATATTGTACGGTTGATTCGGAAGTAACATTTTATGGTTACACAGGACACTTTTGAATTTATAAATTAATTCTGAAACACAAATTTAAAATATTGGTATGCCTGCCGGTACAGAAATAAAGTTTATCGCACTTTTACCACATTTTAAATATATATTTAGTGAGCCACAAATATTTTTATCAATAAAATAACCGGACTGTAAATGCAAATATATTTAAATAACATATGAATAAATTTTGTTCGCAATAGAAAATGTGTTCCTAAGACTTTTATGGGCTTAAATATTTTTGATCTTTCGCAATTTATATTTGCAACAGTCCTTGAATATAAATAATGCAGTTCTAAAGACAACTTACAGCAAGCATTATATTAACAATCGTCACATTCTTTACTATAACAGAATCCAATATTTCATTCTAATCAGTGACTGTTAAAATATTATTTTAATGAAATTCCATTTTCAACAAAATTGTTTCGTGAAAACGAGTAAAACATTTATTTTTTAAAATAATAATTTTATTTGCAGTCACACAAACTGCTTGGGTCATTACCGATTTCGTCTTTCGAAGTACGTGTAACACATACATTGTTTACATATTTTTTCCACACCGAATATTATATTTTTATTGTGTTAGTACTCAGTTGATTCAACAAGGTATCGTAAATTAAGTTCAAATTATTTGTGTCACCTTAGACATTTAATGCACTATGATTACATTCCGCTCATCAGCCTCGCATAATAAATTATTCTTTATTCAAGACTTTTGTCAATCGAAATTTCGTGTTTAAGTGTGTTTGGACGTTAATACTCATAATATCTAGTCAGTACAAACAATGATAAATAATCAATAATTAACGAAATTATTATTTATAACAATTAATTGCAGGTAAGTAACCACTTTTGAGCTTTGTAATGATTTAACAGTTATTAATATTTTTGGAAATATAACAATACTAAGACCATCACGTGACTTACTTTCCCCAATATATATATATATATATATAGGCTTAAAAACTTTTCACTGGATGCCTGAAAACACAACTTGGGAAGATAATTTTTGTTATAGTCTTATCTTATTTGTAATCCTATACTTATTATTAAGTAATATTAGCATGTGTCTCGTTTGTTTCATACTCTCAGTTCTGTAATACAGCCACTCTACACCCTCAGTATCAAGAAGTATGATCGTAATTTGAGATTTATTTCTAATAAGTGATTAACTCTGATATCCAATAATTTTGGTTTCTAGTTCTCATTAATATGTCTGTTATTAGATTCTATAATGTTATTAAAAGCTTTACTGACTTGCTATCTGTTTATAGGATCTGATGTTGTAAGAAAGAATTTCCGAAACTTAGTATATTGTATCAGCCATACTTTTAAAGTATCCTACCGTGGCCTAATGGAAACTAAAACTCATTTAATTTGGCTCAACAATTAGACCTCGCGTAAGGAACCTTCTCATATTTATTAGTTGAAGCATCGACTGCGTAACTGGAGGATAGAGGGAAGTAGCTGCCAATTTTGACTTCTTCCAAATTCAAATCAAATTGGTTGTCATAATTCAAGAGTGGGTATGTATATTTTCAGTAATGGAAAAATGGTTTACTTCATTTAATACTCAATATCTAGGCAGAATCAACAATGGTCGTAAATAATTTACAATTACCAAAATTTAATTTATTTAGAACAATTAAATACAGGTAAATTACTACTTTTGAGCACATTCACGAATTTACGGACAAATATTTTTGAATGTAACAGTACTAAGACAATCACGTGCCTTAATTTCGCCAATCAGCGCATGCCTCTTGCTCCACAGAAGTTCCAGATTAGTGAGTATTCAGCGAAAAGAGAAATCGTCTAATTGTTGATGCTAAATCTGTAATGGAAATAATCCGTTAATAGAATACAGTATATTAAAAATATGTTAACAATTAACAATAACACTTATAAATACCGATTATTATTATGGTATACTTTCTTTTGCTTTCGAGAATTCATTGTAGAGTATTTTTTGGACACACTTTATTGTTATAATATTTTCTAAACAAAATTGATATAACAAAATATAGAATATATTCACTTATTTTTGTAATATTTATTACTTCCAAGTGGTACACTTTAAAATATATATTAAATTTCGAAATAGTAAAATTTTGATAATGACGGTTTTCATCCAAAAAATATTCAAAAGTGTAGTTCTGTGTATAAACATTAAAATATGTGCACATTGAATGTTTCTCAAGAGATATATAAAATATAAAGTGTTTAATTATGAAAATTAAGTTCAGATTTCATAAAGCATATCATCTTCCATGCCAGATTTATCTGGCCTGCTTGGAATCTATGTGAAGGAAACAATAATTAAGTTCTCAAAATTAACAGAATAAATAGATCAGCTCATTTTACAGCAAAACACTATACGGTCCACTTAGCTTCATTCACGACGTTTTGTCTAGAAGTTTGGAGTTCTTCAAGTACAGACAAGTAAACTAATTCGAACTGAAGTGAGATACAGACTAAAATTTTCCCAAATAGTTATAAAATTAAATAGACAATATTTAGTTAAAATATAAAATATTCAGTTTTTAATTAAACAAGCTGCGAAAATTTTATTTCGTTGTCTGCCAAACTGTGATTAAACGATGAGTAGGTTTGTTGACCTTTAAATAATAAAAGTAAAATGGTAAATAGATTTAAGTCACTATAACAACAAAGTATCGTAAATTTTGTTCAAATTATTCGTATCATCTTTGGCATTTAATGCAGTATGATAAGATTTCTCTCATCAGCCTCGCCTAGTAACTTATTTATTAATTCATATTAACCAATCATAATTTTTATTTATGTGTGTTTGGACACAACTGTATACATTTGGATGTATTTGATGTATCTTATTCTCTTTAATCTGCGATGTTAGAGTTCTCCTGATTTGACCGATATATTGTCGACGGAAATGTTAAACTTGTCAGTGAAATGTTTTGCAAATTTTCAATTTTTTATCGATTAAGAAACATCAACACCGTAATTATTAAATAACTGAATTAATTTCTAATATATTTTTGCAATTTAATGTACAGCCGTAAAAATAATTTTTCTGTTATTACTTTCTGTATCTGCTAAATTTTTGTCACAGCATTTTATTTTATTAGATCTAAATTTGACATGTTTATTAATAAAATTAACAATTTAGTAAAATAATATTAGTATTTTTAATGTGGTGCTTGTGATTTTAAGGAAAATTGGTAATTAGACATTTAATTAATAATTGTTCCAAAATTGGTTTTTTATACCAGTTGGTAATAGTTGGATTGTTACAAACCGTTATCGTAATATCTATAAAACTAATATAGTGATAAAGTTAATTTCATAACTTTGACTCTTGACTGCTAAGTTGTTAATTATGCGAAGCATACCTTCAACGATAAGAACTTTTTTCACATTTAATGATTTAAAGTCAAGCGAACCTTTCGATAATTAGTGACTGCTACATTTTTACGTCATATATTTATACAGATACAATTTTATTGGTTGTCATAATTTGTTACAGAGGAATTTTATAGCAAGATGTACCGTGTCGGTACTGTTTAGCAAGACATTTAAGTTAATGTTGACTAGATTTCTACATCTGTGAAATTGTATTTAAATATGTTCGATTGTTACTTTATTATCCTGTAAGTAAACCACTGTTTTTCTGATATTAATTTCATTTTTTATTTTCCTAATATTTTGTAATTAATGTAAACTTGTTGTCTGTAAACATAGGTACAATTTTACGTTTGTTATCAACAGCTTATTAAATAAATCTAGCTCTGTTTTCCACATTAACTAGATCGAATACATTTTATGACCAATTACAGACAAAATTTTAATTTAACTGAACCATCGTTGCGTCACTATATTTCAGACTTCCTCAGGTATGTCCTTTTTTTCCTTTTTATTTATGAAAGTCATATCAACGGCCTGGTCATTAGCGACCACAGCAAAATTTATTTACATATTATTTACAGTTATGACTTTCCAAAATAAGATACTGGTAATGTCCATGTGTGTTCTCTAAATGTTTAATTTTGAAATTTTTATGAACAAAAGAAAGCAACAACATTAGTTTCAAACAAAAAGGTCAAGTACAGATTTTTATACATTCGACATCTTTTTGATGTTCAAAAATTTTAAAACATCTTAGCATTAAACAATGAACAAACATAGGACATAAGAAAATTTGTCAAAGTTTGTTCCATCTTATAATTATTATGTCTGATATTCGATGTTGCGTAAAAATAATCACTATATTTTCAACGTATGGAATATGTTAAGATATTACTTAGGATACTGGAATTATGACAAAAAATAAAAAAGGTATAACGTCCATATAATAATGTTTGTTTTATCAAATTCTCATACTTATGTAAATATTGAACTAAAATTAAAATATTCAGCTATTCAAAATCATTTCTTTTAAGATTTAAAGGATCAAGGATGTTTTATTCACAACAAAGTATCATAAGTGAAACACACATTGCATATGCGTGTGTTTCTCAGTGTGTGTTGAGCGCTCAGTGTGTTGTTAAGAAGAATGGACTGCTTTTTATTTCAGAATTGTATTGTATCTTTTTTTTAATAAAAATTGTTAACCTCAAATTACCCCCGGAATTTGTACTATTCGTATAAAATTATATACACACATTTTTGATTATGTTTTGTGTCAAAAATATAGAAAATGTTTTCAATGGGAATTTGAAGTAAGCCATAAGAGATTATAGCCTTATGGCACGCACTACACCCACTATTCTCTGAAATGAAGATATTGAGTAAAGGTTCTACTTAGGAGCTAAAAGTTCCTTCTATCAAAAATTAAATCTATCTTCAATGGATTACGAAGTACGCTCTTCAATTTGCTGTGTGAATAACATGATCGAAGAAGTGGAGCATATAGCTTCCTGTCAATGGTATTGAGTGAGGGGGAGGGGTGGGGGCGGGGGTGGGAGGCCTTCGGCTACTGGCCATAAATTCAGTAAAATGCTTCAAAAGAGTCCAAATAACTTTATCCCGCAATCCAATAAGCGCGAAGGGCGAGCCTGTATGTTTCGAAAATGAGAACTTCCACTGCCATAAAGAGCCTTTTCGCCACTTGGTGGCACTGCCTTGGCTTCCGCAGAAAGACTGAAGCACCGCCACAAGAATTTGTAATTTGGCAGGGCATAACGATGCAGAACCGGGCTTCAAGGAGTTACAAGCAGGGCTGCTCTAAGTTTATTGCTCTCCTGATTGCGAACCAAGTCACTTCAATTTAAGAAAAGTTATTATGCCATTCTGCTCAAATTCCTTATTCGTAAGGTTTATTTTGTGTATATGGTTTCAACATCGTGTCCAAAACACGATAAAATCCAAACTTTGTAATTATAGAACAAATATAGACAAACATACACCTTATTATTTTCGTGTGTTGGTGTAGAGTAAGAAAGATACTTATCGACTCCATTGAAATCAAATTTTGCACATTGTTGAGTAAAATTTCTGTATTTTAGCCTTAAAATAAATTAAGTAAGTTAGACTTAGCTCAATTAATTCATTCCCTTTCCCCTCCTAACATCTTCATTTCCTTCACGCATTAACGCTTTCTAAGTTTAAACTTTCCAATAGCAGTACCAAAACAATTTTCTTTTAAGAACGAAATAAAAGTTTATAAGGGACTACTTGGAGTCTGCATTTCTAGAAGACAAACGTACACTACCGCAGAACCTTTTTATACCTGGGCGAAGTATTTTTCATAAATCATTGTAATTAGGAGATGTACTATAACACAATATGCATATTTAGTGTCAAAATTAAACTTAGAGGCTCACATAACACCGGTTTAGACACCAATATTGATTGATTTTTTGTTATTTTTATGTGATGATTATGTACGTGGCTCAAATAGTACGCTAATAGTATCGGAGGACCCACTATAAAGTTAAATGACCAAAAAATGTATTTCTATGATGGAAATATTGGACGTTTTCTTTACTTAAAAATATCTACTCGGAACATACACAAAAACAAACACAAATACGTATACACATACGAGAAATTTTGTTGTTGATGTTGTGGTAAGACTGGTCTGATGCAAATCTCCATGATAACCTATCTTGCGTAAGCTATTTTCATTTCCTCATAACCACCACATCCCACACCCTCCCAAATCTGCTGTGCGTATTCCATTATTGGCCTCCCTCTTCTGTTCTTACCCCACACACTTCCCTCTAATGATAATTTTACATCCCTTCTCAAGTTCCCCCATATTGTTCAGTCTTCGCCTATTCTGCTTAGAAGTTAGTGATTCTATCAACCCATCTGATTTTCAGCGTTCTCCTATTGCACCACATTTCAAAGGCTTCTATTCCTTTCTGCAGTTTCTGCCGTTCTCGTTTCGCACCTTATAATGCCGTACTCCATCCGAACAGTTTTAGCAATGATTATGTTATTTGTGAAAGCCTTTCTTGTCTGTGCTATCCTACTATTTATGTCTACTATACATACACAATCCCTAGTTATCACGCAGCCCAAGTAGCAGAATTCCTTAACTTCAGTCAAAATATCCCTCCCCAATCTAACAGCCTTTGCTATTCCACTGTTTCCCATACAACACTCCATTACCTTGGTTTTCCCTGTATTAATTCTCATGTTGAACTCTTTCTCCAGGTTTACGTTCATGCCTTTTATAATGGTTTCCAAGTCACCTTCCGACTGCCCTAATACTACAATATCGTCGGCGAACCGTAGGGTTTTTATTTCTTCTTCTTGCAGTATGATTAATTTTCCATATTTCTTTTTAAGTTTCTTCATCGCCTTTTATATAAGCAGGCTAAATAGCATGGGCGACGGTCTGCGTCCTTGTCTAACTCATTTCTTGATTTTCAGTTCTACCTTCTGTAGAGGTTATGGATAAGACTTCTTTATGGATATTTTATTCCTGTCCCCTTAAAAATACTTTAAAAGTGTGTATCAGTTCACACATTATAAAAGGATTTTTTCCAAATCTAGAAATTCCATGATCGTAGGCTCGTTATTTTTTTATTCCTTGTTCAGAAATTAGACACAAAGTCAATATTTCTTCTCTTCTCCCTACATTCTTCTTAAAACCAAACTTATCTTCTCCTAACTAACATTCAATTTGTCGTTCCATCGTCCTACATACTATTTTCGCATGAGTGAGATACTAAAATAATTGTCGTGCGCTGTTCGCATCTATCAGCCCCAGTCCTCTTCGGTATGGGTATAATTAGGGTTTAACTAAACCCTTCTGTTATGCTTCCTGTTTCGTAGATTTCGGAAACTATCCTGAATTTTATTATATAGAATATTGTAATTGCCACACTTTCTGGCTAATGCCAAAGGTCTTAATCCGTCTTTTTGTTTTGGGGTGTTGCTGGTTTTAATTAGACTATTATCAATGATAATCAATTTGCATGAGTTCGTTAATTTTAAGTTCATTGCCCTTGCAAACATCTGCTTCTTCGGCTGGCCTCATATGATGGGCTTGTCATATTTGAATACTGACGGTATAGAATATGAGCGTGCAAATAGGTCAATATATTGTGAGAGGTATGTTTCGAAAACCCAGAACATCAGACTGAATTAAATCCCATCATAGTATGTATTCTTGTAGCATGTCGTTTTCAGATGGGAGCCGATTGGACCTTTGATCTGTTCCTTGCGCCAACTAATCCAATTGTTTCACCGTTGTCACATTATTGTCCAAGCGGTTGAAATAAGGGTTTGTTGAGGCGGATGCGAGACGATGTTGTAAAGTTTGAATATTTCTTAGCACTTATCGCTGAACAACAGAAAAGATCCCATTTTAAAAGACTACAATGACCTGGTACGTTGTAGCACTAATTTAATTATTCGCGAAATCTCAAGAATAATCCGGAGATATTACGTTTTATTGTTAACAACAGTATTGGTGGTCGACAAAAGACAAATGACGTACTTTTAGCATAAAACTTGTTTAATTTTAAATAATAATTAGCGCGATAAATTGAATATAACGGTAGTTTAGAACTAGGGTTAAGTTGCTGTCGTAAACTTCAGGCGTATGAAAGTGAGTGGTTCTAAGGTAATGAAACGTGAAAGTAACTTGTAGAGTGGTTGCTATGGAGACAGTCTAAAATGAGTGAGTGATCCTTGAATATGAACTTTTAAAAGTAAAATTATTGTGTAGCTTGTATCTTAGCGTTACTTGAGCAAAAAGGGAAATACGTTTCATGAAGAGGAAGTATTTTTTTCTACTACTAAATTCATTAAGACAAGAAGGTCGTCAATTGAATATACAAGTTAGAAGACATGAATGGAAAAATGTTGACCGGTCCCTGGACCTCCAATCTTTCCGGGCTGTCTGGAAACCCAGGGTTCGAGTCCTGAAACGACATTTTCCCATTCTTACCTTCTAAATTAAGCTTTACGCTCTTCATATTAGCTTCAGTCGAAGCATTTTCTTCTCACATGTATTTAAATAAACAATTTGAGAAGGAATAGTAACCGGTGAAAACCAAAATAACATAACTCTCTTTATATTACTGTCTTAAGACGAAAATAGACAATTAAGATACTATATATATACCACGGAGAATGGAACGTCAAATAGAATGTGAGTTAGGAGAAGATCAGTTTGGTTTTAGGAAGAATATAGGGACAAGAGAAGCTATATTGACTTTGCTATTAATTTTAGAAGGTAGGATACGAAAAAACCGGCATACGTTTATGGCATTTGTAGATTTAGAAAAAGCTTTTGATAATGTGAACTGGAACACGCTATTGAGGATTTTGAAGACAACTAGAATACAATATCGAGAAAGGACGCTTATACATAACCTCTACAGAACACAAGCAGCAGTAATTAGAATAGAAGACGACGAAAATAAAGCATAAATCAAGAAAGGATGCAGTCTGTCGCCCATGCTGTTTAATTTATATATAGAACAGGCGATGAAGAAAATTTAAACGGAACATGGAAAAGGAATCATACTGCAAGTAGATGAAATAAAAATCTTTCGCTTTGCCGACGATATTGTAGTATTAGGAGAATCAGAAGAAAACATGAAAACCATAATAAATGGCGTGAACGTAGTTCAATATGACGGTTAATAGAAGGAAAACCATGGTAATGGAGTGTAGTATGGGAAACAGTGGAATAACTAGATTGGGAAGGGTTATTTTGACGGAAGTTAAGGAATTATGCTACGTGGGGAGTGTAATAGCTAGGGATGGTAGGAGTACAGTAGACATAAATAATAGGATAGCACAGGCAAGGAAGGCTTTCGCAAAAACTTACGGGTAATATAAGTGTGAATATTAGGAAATCGTTGCTAAAAATGTTTGTATGGATCGTGGCGTTATATGGGTGCGAAACGTGGACGATAGGAGTTGGGGAAAGGAAAAGAATAGTGGTCTTTAAAATGTGGTGTTATAGACGATTGCTGAAAATCAGGTGGTAGGATAGAATCACAAATGAGGAAGTTCTAAACAGAATTGGGGAAAAGTATAAAATATGGAGGACGTTGACAAAGAGAAGGGATAGATTAATAGGCCACGTTTTAAGACATGAGGGTCTTGGGAAAATGCATTAGAGAGCAATGTTTGGGGTAAGAACAGAAGAGGGAGGCAAAAGTTTGGAACACGCTAAGCATAATATGGAGAATGTTGGCCGTGCGAATTATAAGGAAATGAAAAGACTTGCGCAAGATATGTTAGCATGGAGAGTTGCATAAGACCAGTCTTAGTATTGAATACTACAACTACTACAACATATAACTCGTAAGATCTTAGAAAATTCATGTCTTTGAAACCTTAACGTCAAACCTTTGGCTTGTTATAGGTATGTGGATGATATTTTTTGTATTATTCCTTCTGATAAACTGGATGTTTTATTTAATGTGTGTAATAATTTTGATTCTACTATTAATTTTACGTTTGATTTAGAAAAAATTGTTCTCTTTTTATGTTTCTGATTGTTGTTTTAAAAACAAATTACTTATTGTGGTACAGTGCTAAATTTTTGATCTAATCAACCAATAAATTTTTACAGATTCTGAAGATCATACAAAGAGTCATAAACATGTCTGCAAACCTTTGCCCGTTTGTAGTGCCGTAAAGTAATTACAATTGCTATGTTCAACGGGAACCTGTTGTATTGGCAGTAATGATGGATGCATGACAATAACTCTTGTTGATAGTAATTATTTTAATGTGTTGTTTGCACTACATCTCTGCTAAGCATAATTCAGATCTATTCACCATGAGTAATGACGAGAGCTCAGGTGTAGGTATCTGACAGCCCAAATAAATACTGGTAAAAATAAATAAAATAAATATTAAGTATCATTTTAAGTCATTAACTTATAACTTATTTAAATTTTGTTGTATTATAAGTTATTAAATAAATGACAGTTAAAAATTATTATCATTATAATTAAATAATTATTCTGACAATTAAATGTCAGAATTTTTATAATTTAAATAATAAATATTACAACGTTTCGTCTTCAGGCACTAAAATATTATAAATTTTTAGGTTCCATGATCAGCAAAATTTTTCAAATGTAAAAACCATGTATTTTATTTATAAATTTTTCATAACATATTGTGGCGAGGTCCGGTGACCTTGGATGCCAATGAAGTAAATATGAGTCATTATGTCAAGTACGGCGGATCCATTGTCAAGAAAGCCTATTATTTAAAAAATAGTAAGTTTTATCGTTTTAACTTCTGGTTGTTAAATCATATCGGATTAAAAACTGAATTGTTATGAAATCGGATGATACCTAAATTACTGATTTTGTGAGTCTTTTAAAATGTTTCACGTGCACGACTTCCAGGAAGGATGCGGAATTTGTTGTCACTACTTCAAATCTAATGATTGTTTCGTAAATTATTGTGTGGTTGCTACATTCGCTGCAAGTTAATTAGTTTAGAGATGCTAACTACTTTGTACATGATCTCAGAATGTTAAGTGGTCTTAAGCAGAAGTTATTAGAAGAATAAGTAAAATGAGAAAAGTTGTTACCAAGAAATTATCTAAGGCTGATGAAAAACAGTGTACAGTTTCGTCTGGTCGCATGAACTTTCAGTCTGGGAACTCAATCCGGTGAGCACTGGAGAAAGAAAGACAGTATTAATCATCGTGTATTTATATTTTTAGAATATAAAATATACATAAAATTTGTGCAATGTATGGCACATCTAATCTCACTGTGTATCCTTGAGAGGAACATCTACGTTAAAATTATCTAGTTTAATAATATTAATTACAGTCGTACAGTCTAATTACTAAGTCCGTAAAAAGTTTTTTAAAATTCCCTACAAATAAATGGGTCTATATTATATAAAAAATGGTACGGTACGTGAAAGTTAAACTCTCCAAATTCTTGAGCGTAGCATCCATACGTTATTTTGGAAAACCACTGTCAGAGGCGCCATCAACCGTAGTTGATAGAAATATTGAAACTTTAAGTCATGCAGAAATTCAAAACTGATAGTAAGGGTTTTATTTTTCAACAAAATTGCACCCCTCCAGAATTGTGTACGAGATTACCTGAGTAAGATATTGCCACGTCGTTGACCTGCCACTACTCCAGTGGCCACCAGGTTCACCTAACTTGTAGGACGTTTATGTTCTATCTCTAGCACATAACCCCAAGCTTTACTAGATTGAATCGTAGCAGATGTTCTTACCGTCGTTCCTGGTTCAGGTATGGGCAGAATATAATTGTGCCGTATGGAGAAGAGTAGACACAGAAAATTTATAAAAGTTGTAAATGTTTTCATATTTTATTTCCCGAAACAGTATAATTTGATGCGTTGATATTGGCTATTTTACCCATGATTTTGAAATGTTTCACATGTAATCAGAAATCAGATAGAATTTTCAGTAATTACTGTCGGTGGTGCCATGTCGACGGTTTTCCAAAGTAACTTCAAAAAGAGTTGGAGAGCTTTTCTTTCACGATATGTTTTGCCAGTTACCTATCAAGATTTTTGGGACTATTTTATGGATTTTATAATTACTATATATATTAAAACATTGATACTACTTAAAATAGTCATTCTGTATAAGGTAAGGAAATGATATAATGGAACTAGTAAATGGAGAATATTAAAATCAAAGTATCGCAAACGTCAGAGTATTATCAACCAAGAAAAGGATAAAAATTAGACAGGATCAAATGTAGTCAGTAAAACAGATTGTGTTCATCATAAGGAGTATCACATTCCTTCCATACAGGACCTGTTTGGTTAAGTACATTTCCCGTAACGCAGCTATATCAGTCTTTGTGTATATTAGTAAACGTAATACTTAAACTGCGTTTCGTCAATTTAGAAATACTTCCCAATTCTAAATGTTTCCAGTCAGCTAAAAATGTACCGCAATACTTAGTTACACTCCTACAACAAATCTCGATATATATTTATCAAAATATTTTTATTACGATTCAATATTGAACATAATTCATTTATTAGAGGATTCCTTCCAGTTTTAATTCTTCTGTAAATTAATTCTTTTGGCGTGAATGTCCTATAGTTTTATTATAAATTAAATTTTAATTCTTACTTCATTAAGGAATATTTACTTTCTATTTAGCCTTATGCAATGAAATTCGGATTGTCAATTGACCATAACTCCGTATGTGGCAAGGAATCAAACTATTGTGCATTGCTTCTCTAGTGGAGAACACTGGATGAGAGTCTCGTCTGTCACAAACTCGGAGTGTCTTCTTCAAAGAATTGTTGAGCCTTTGAGTTTGCCGCCTGAGAATGCTTAACCCTCAAGTATCGCTTTAAGATGGCAGCATTTCTGGATCATTAGTCGGGATATTACGTAGGCAAGTTTTACACGACCATATGTCGCGTGACTTTAATTGAAACAATTTTTATTTTCAAAAAAGGCAAAAATCTGTTGTTAACAAATACTATATCAGAAATAAGACATACGTTACTGGAATAATTTGCCCGTAAGAACGCTTGCTGCCGGTCCTCTACCTGGAATAAAATTAAATTTAATAGTTTTTATACTTACAGAATATAGGTTAATGCAATGAAGTGATATTTCTCTTTAAAAATCAACCGAATACAAAATCCCTAAACATTAAATTAAAGCTAAATCTCCTTAGTCACTCTGTACTTTCAACTATAATTTCGTTCAGTTATTAATAATACCAAAACAGACAGTTAGAAAAAGATAATTAATTAAATAATATAATTATAAATTTTCCTGTCTGCTTTGGACCCTGGTAATAAATATACAGACGATAGTCATTATTACATAATTCCATTGTTATATTTTCCTGGGAATAGAAATACTATTCTTATATACGTATGAACAATACCCCATGCATTTATTTATACTAATTATATTTATCTTTTCCTAGTTCAAGAAATTGCCTCTGGGAAAACTGGCCATTTTTGGATTAAATAAGTGAATACATAAAAAGAAATTAGACCTGGAAATTAACATAACGTAACATAAAAAGTCAACAACACTTTTTTAGGGTGACAGGCTACAGAGGATGATCTAGTAACTAGAAAATCTATCTTAATAGCTTAGGAAAGGATATTGAAAGGGGAACGCATAAGGCAGAGAAAGACAGCCAAGGGTTAATAAGGACCGCCGAACTATAGTTTAAGGATCATAGTCGGTATTCACCTGAAAAAGAATGTCCCAGAAAACTTGTATCTGGTAGCTTTGACTCTTGGGTATTTGAAACAATACTAATATTTTTGGGGCAACAACTGTAAGAGGGTGATCCAGAAATTGGCCATTCCCGTCTAACAGCATAGGATGGGAAATCTAAAATGGAGGGATGCGGAAGGGACTGGAAATAGGACCTGGGTGGTAGTAGTGTCTTACCTCTACAGTCTTTGTATGCTTCCGGGCAGCAAGGAAAATAGACACATATAATTATAAGGAGAATATACTTAAATTATCTCTTCAGTCTCATTACTGTGAAATAATTTGTTTATCTACGAAAAAATATTGAATGTCAGCGGCGCTGGTCTTTATAGAATTAAACTGAAGTGCTATTTATAAGACATTTTTCATATTTCCAAACAAACTAGATGGGTGCCTTCGATGCCCGGGATTAAATTTATATTAGCCACTATAGTACTTAGTTCTGTGGTAACCTGTTTGTAAATTCGTGATTAAACCATCAGCAAGAGCGTCACATTTTTTGAAAATTTACCTTTTCACGACCTGATACTACTTCATGACATCATAACCACCGCGATGACTCAGTATCTTAACCAAGTCAATAAATCTACTGATACTTTAAATTAGCACATACATACAGAGAAATACACAGCACTCAATAATATTTATAAGGGGAAGATAATTGAGCGAACTTTTAAAAATACAAGTGGGCGTTTGCGACTGTGGTCTTTATATAACAGATCTCATACATCTCTCCTGTACTTATAAGACATTTTACACATTAAGTTGCATAGTTTTAGATAATTAAAAGTGTTATTACGTAAATAATATAATATTTAAATTTAAGTATTATATATATTATATTATTATAAAATAATGTGTTTACCCCGATGAAACCTGTTAACATCTTTTGTTTATAATTATTTAACGTAAAAATAAAATGAATATAAGTAAAGATATTTTTTAATGTTTTTCGCGTTTGTCGTATAATGGATTCGACTTTTAGTTATAGAAAAATCAGTCTGGGGCGCCAGAGTCGCAATTCTGAATCATTTGCATTGCTACTCATAAAACACTGCATTATTATTATGATTATTATTATGTAATTAAAAAATATCAGTTGTTAAATAAAAAGTTAGTTAAGCTTTAGTATTATTTCACGAAAACAGTAATTTAATTATCTCGTTTTAAAGACTACGTAAGGTAAGTTCTATAAACCTATAGGGTAGCACGTTCTTTGGCTTGAATGGTGGACGGAATGAACCTAATTTTTCAAGCGATTAACAGAAACCTTCTATGAACAAAGCATTATAATACACCAAAATTTCATGGTAATCGGATGAATGGTTTAGGGAATCATAAGGGGCAAACTTGAAGTGGCAGAGCAGATGATGGGTGTTGAAATCTATTTGGGTCTGAAAGGACCATAAACATATTGTAGGGGTAACAGACGTGAAACTATCATTGCTTTATCTAAAACAGTTTCCCAGAAAAAAAATGTACTTATAAATAAATGTTTTAATATTGGCCTTCCAGGTACCGAGTGTAACTTTGGGCCACCTCAGGGTAACGGGAGAACCCTAATGTAAAGGTCTATTTCCAAGTTTTTAACTGTATTGCGTGTTTCATCGACTCCTTTAGGACAATGGAAAGATTCTTCGCTCATTCAGTGCTCCAATATTTTTTTAGATTCCCTTACAGTTCCCTATTTATTAATTGTGACTCGGTTAAGGTGCCTTCAATCATCATACCCATTTATTTGAAATTAACCCCTATCAGCATAGGTTGGTGTGTGTCCAGAAAGAAGTTAAATGTTTATAAAAATTGTGCAGGTTTCGATTCGAAGTAAGTTACGATTTAAACCAAGAAATCACTCTTAATATATTTTCCGAGATAATATAAATAAAATGGAAACGCCGGTCAACCAGCCAGTTAATAATAAAGTATAGCTACGAACACTACATGTATTGTATTTACAAGTGCAATGTATACTTTAGATTAGGACACTTGTTATAAGTAAGAGACTGGCGGCACACGCCGTTATATTTTAATTATTGAAAGAATCATAATTTTCACAATTACTATTGTTAAATTTGTATTTTACTACAATATATTTAATGTGTATCAGTATATAAAATTAACATTCTAAATATTTTAATTGATGTAAATCAGTTAAAATGTTTATTTAAGCAAAAAGGAGGAGAAATTTTTATAATTTTAGCTGTAATAGCTGTCGTGTCGCCGATAGTGGGGAATAAAACAGTGCAAACCGTTGGAGGAAAAATTTGAAAGTAGCGTTTGGTTTTTTGGTACGAATCATATATATTTCAGAGCGGAGAGTTAGAAGAAAGCCGGCTGTCGTTGTGTTTCACCCTTATTTTTCCCGGGGTGGTGCCTGTGCGAGGGGCCGGAAGGAGGCATTTCCCTTGTAAATGTCGCGACATGACAAACACTTGTGGCAGCTCAGCAAAAATGCACTGTGGCGAAAACACTTCACCTGCTTCGCGACGTCTGCCCCGCGGCGCTCCGATATTCACCACTCCGACAGGTATTAATTTTACACAAAACCAAGTTTATTCTCCTTCTCAAATACTGTTCTTTTTTCGCATCCCGCCTCCACGTTCAGGTACGCAGTGCTTTGATAATGTACACCTCAAAATTCGGAGACGTTGTCGTCCCAAAATCATTTATTAATTTGTATTGATGACCCTTTAAGTAGTACTATCACTAGTTATAACTTCTATATTTTTGAACTCAATTGTAAAATGAGTAAACCAACTTAATCGCATCAAAAAAACGTAAAACAAGACATACTTTTTGTTTTCGTTTCTTCATTTGGAATATGTCCTGCCCACTTGCGACGGAGTTCTCTGCTAATTTTTGCCACGATAGATAAAAACCAAATTACAACAATGAAATTCTGTCATCCAATGAGTTCGGCACCTCTGTAGTAATGTGTCTCAGGAACCATTTATCAATGAGGTTTCTTTGCCAAGAATACCATTGAGACAAAATAAAAAATAAATGTTAATTAGGGATTTTGGGATTTGGCAATGCTAATGCTTCAGTTGTAACCGTCGACGAGTTTATGGAAAAAATATATATACTTTTACAGAGTGTTTATAAGATAGAGTGTAGTGTCTTTGGCTTGGTGGAGGGGGAAGGGATCGCAGGTTATTGTGTTTCAGCGAACGTTTTTATCTGATAATTGTGGAAAAGTATTATTTATATTAAGGAAATTTGAAATTCTTGTAAATGAATTGCTACTGAGCCAAAATTTTAACTGTATGTTAACAACACACATGTCTAGGAATGTAAAAAGAATTGTTTTCGTAAACTTTTTGTTTGTTGAGATGTTTTAAAAATAATTTTCTAAATTTGTCAGTTTTGAAAATGTTCCTTGCGTTAGCCTTTTTTACATTAATATGTAGGGCTGATCATTTTTATCAATTGTCAGTATTATTTTTAAAATTGAATAAAACTGTGGGGAAGAAACAACGGTTACTTAAATAGTGGCACATTAAAGCACTTTGAATTTTATTTCATCGGATCCACTTGAAAAGTAAAAAACTAATACTTTTATTTAAAGATATTAGCATGTAGATTATGTAAAAAAAGAATGAGGAAAATATCTTAATATTTGTGACTCATATGTTTTAGGTACCAGAAATCATGAAGTTGAAAAAACATTTTTCTGAAGAAAAAGTAATAATTTTTTAATTTACAATCAAACATATTTATTAAAATTTGTCCTTCAGAATTTGCTACAAGTTCGCTCTTTTGTTTGGAAGCTTCATTTTTCTGTCTATTGAATTTATAGGCATATTAATATGAAAATACTATAATTTTTTTCAGATTTTGGTCGAAATTTCAGTCCCCGTGTCCCTTAAATGGTATGATAAATAAATATTATTTATTCAAAGTTGATCAACTGAATTTTGAAATATTGTTAAAATGAGACCAGAAATTTGTCAACCGTGAGTATAGCATGGTTATAATTTGGATAAATTTAAATAACATCCAAATCGTGCTTTAAAGTTAAAATATTTTAGTAGAGCTCTTTCGTTAATGAGGAAATATTTTGCAAGGGAAAATAATGCACCAAAGTTATAGAATCTTAAAGCATTTTTACATAAGTTGCTGCATTACAATTATAAGGTTTGCCACGTTCTCTGATTAAACAAGGAACGAGGCTGGCGCTCAACAAATAAATGTTTGCTCTGTTTGTAACATAGCCCAAAATATATGTGTATAAGAAATATTTGACAATAAGCCAAATTTATTTGATAAAGGGCTTCCTTATACAGCGAAATTGCACGTACAGTTGGTACGACTCAGTCTGACGTCACCACTGATATGAATCTCATCCTTGAGACGCTAAATTTGTACACAGGCCAATGAAAATAGCGTTAACATAATGGTAGAAACCCAGAACGTATATTCTAAATTATATAATGTCGCATGAAAATTAGTAATTGATATACGAATTAGATCATAGCTCACGTTTATCAAAAGTTAATTAAAGGGAGATGGTTACAAAGTCGAACACGATTTTCTGGCGTGGTCAGGTGTACTACCTCTTTGAGATGACGTCACGTGGAAAATGTTCAAATAATTATCCCCATTCATCATAAAACAAAAATAAGAAGTTTATTAATTTATGAAAATGTAACTAAACAACAAAATAATTTAAAAACGATAACGTGGGTCAAACTCTTAAAACATTATAGGTTTTCTAAATATCGAAGTACGCCTACAATTAAAAATGATTAAATATTTATTCAATAACAGAAAACATTTGTTTCAAGGTAAATATAATACAGAAATATTGTTGATCCCATTATATTTCCTACGAAACAAAATCTTTACAATTTGATTTATTTCATTCTCGTTTCTCTAAAATGAATATTTTCTTTATGCGTATAACAAAGATATCACCGGACTCCAAAGATAATCGCATCACCATCGATATTAAACGTAGGTACAAAACTCTTGGTATAAAAATGTAATATTCTGGAGAGTGACATCCAAATCCGTCACACACTGTCATTTCAAATTTCTTGAAAGCGTGCGACGACCGTTGCTCTCACACGGGTTATGAGGAAGTTATTCCTTGGTTTTTACCTATCTAGACGTCTCCATAATGACTCGCTCAATGACTTTGAGACTAACAAATGTGTAGATAATTTATGTAAATTGTAATTATTTTGTTTTGTTTGGGTAACAACGCGTCAGAGGACGACAGTGAGTGTGTGTGTGAGAGAAGCGAGTTCAGTGTTGATTAAAGGTTAGTGAAAGTGATAGGGGCCGCTGTCAGTGTATATAAGAAGTAGAGACTTAACAGCGTGTGTGGCTACCCTACAAACGCTAATATAATTTCTATTTAATTAAGAACATTTGAACTTTCTTTCATTTTATGTGAAAACAAACTTAAGGAAGAGAAAGTCTGGTCATAGCAACCCCATTACCTCATCAATATTGGAGGTTCTGTTCGTGCAATCACCAAATAGAAGACTGAAGCGCAAGAGACATCAAGATACCTAACATTAACAAATGAAGCTCCAGAGAACAACAAAAACTTGTTCACGTTTGTCTATGCTTACTATGATCTTTGTAATAAAACCCATAGAATACTAGAATCCTACGTATTAAGCAAAGGTATCATGATACGCTAATTTCTGAAATTATGCATACAAAATTTTCAGACGTTAACTCATTGTGTAGTATCTGTGATACTAATTGATTTTACGGACTCCTTTGACAATTTTAATGTTGAAATGTGTCATTTCAACACCTAATGAGTTTTACAGTGTTAGAGGACAAGCTGGGTTTTATAAATTAATTTTGTTTACATAGATCATAATTTCAATTAAAGAAAGCATATTTATTTACAAACTAAGTCTTTACTAGCCCTGAGCACTTTCTCAAAGATTGGCGTAGCTACTTTTAGTTTTAACTTGTAACCCGTCTCTGTAAGAGCTGTCTACTGTTCATATTGGAACAGTCGGCCAACTTTCATCTAATATTGTCGAGGAATTCTGAAACTAGACAGAAAAATTCTCTCCCGTCATTCGGAATAATTTGAAATAAGTGTTCAAGAGCTTGATGAAGGATTTCTATCTTTTTCACACGAATACCGATTAGGATTCTTAAAATACAACCCAGGGAACTTATTTATAACTCGTAAATATTCTTCTAATCGAAAATATCGATGTAAAGCAGTTTAAAGTAAAAATACACAGCTGTAAGAAAGAAAACTAAGAATAACCCAAGAAAAAAACAGGTGGAATGAAAACTATTGGTTTTTGTTGTTGTGTTATTCATTCCTAAGACTGGTTTCATGCAAACCTCCATGCTAACCTATCTCGTGCAAGCCTTTTTCTTTCCTCATAACTAGCACATCCCCCATCCTCCCTAAACTGCTCAGCATATTCCATCCTTGGCCTCGTTTTTCTGTTCTTACCCCACACGCTTCCCGCTAATGCTAATTTTGCAAGAACCTCACGTCCGCCATATTGTTGTCCCTTCCTCTAATCTGTTTAGAGCTTCCTCGTTAGTTACTCTATTCACGCAACTGATTTCCAGCATTCGCCTATAGCACTACATTTCAAAGGCTTGTATTCTTTTATTTCCCCAACTCCTATCTTCCACGTTTCGCACCCATATAACGCCACACTCCATCCGAACATTTTTAGCAACTATTCCCTAATATTCATACTTATTTTATCCGTAAGTAAATTCCTCTTTATCGTGAAGGCCTATCTTTCCCGTGCTATCCTAATCTTTATGTCTACTATACTTACATCATGCCTAGTTATTAAGCTTCCCAAGTAGCAGAATTCCTTAACTTCCTTCAAAATATCCCTTTCCAATCTAATACTCTTTGTTATTCCACTGTTTCCCAAACTACACTGCATTACCTTGGTTTTTCCCTCTATTAATCCTCATATTGAACTCTTTCTCCTGAATTACGTTCATGCCGTTTATTATGGTTTCCAAGTCATCTTCTGACTGCCCTAATACTACAATATCGTCGGCAAAGCGTAAGGTTTTTATTTCTTATTCTTGCAGTATGATTATTTTTCTATATTTCGTTTTAACTTTCTTCATCGCCTTTTATATAAGTAGGCTAAAAGCATGGACGACAGTCTGCGTCCTTGTCTAACTCATTTCTTGATTTATGCTTTCTTCTCTTGATTTTTAATTCTAATTACTGCTGAATGCCTTCTGTAGAGGTTATGGATAAGCCATCTTTATCGACATTTTATTCTTGTCCTCTTAAAATCCTTAATAGTGTGTACCAGTTTACATTATCAAAGGATTTTTCTAAATGTAGAAATGCCATGATCGTAGGTCTTTACAAATATGACGTCATTTATCATTTTTCCGTGAATTCGACTATATCAAAACTATTATTTAAGCAAAGTGTTTAATAATGAAACATAAGAATGTAAGTCGTGAAAAGTTATCCTATATGAATAAGTTATAGTTTTATACAATAAATTTTATAAATGCTTCTAATGTAAAGCGTTGCCGTTTCTCCCCCGCCTGGACAATTGCTCATAAACATAAAATTTGAAGATGCATGAAATATGGTATGTTACGTAAGGATGGTGACTATGACTTATTACGTCAAATTTGAAAGCTTTGGAACGAGTTAAGAATTCAGTCCAGGTACATTTTCCATGGTGTCATGTTTATAACGATCATAAATTTCAGAAAGACTTTAAAAACCCGATTTGAAAGGTATCCCTTATTTCATGAAGAAAGAATTGAGAGAATTATTCATTTACAAGCTTCAAAACTGAAGTAGTATGAGAAATTTTCATGGAAAAATTTAGAGGCATATGCGTTTAGAAATTGTAAAATATGAAGGATCATATTATTTATTTTAAAGGTCAACCCTGAAAATGACCAGTTAGTGATATACTGTTTCTAATTTAGCCGTTGGTATTTTTGGAGCAATATAGAAGTAATGGGTATACAAAATACTTTATATGGCCATATTTCCATCATTTTTAATTGGAGACGGCAGTTTCCTGTCACCCGAGTGAAGCTACAATAAAGAAATTGTTTTTATTGCCCGGTAAAATTTTTATGTTGTTGGAGGTTCATGTTACCATCTGCTGCGTACAAGTATTTCAAGGACCGCAGTATAATTCCACTAAAAAGAAAAGAGTACTCGTGAAAAGGAAACAATATTCCCACATTTGGTAGAACTCGTAAATTCTTGTGAAATGGTTTCTTTTTTTTACGAATATTATCCAACGATGATACACAACGTATACGACCAAAAACCCACCACGAAACATTGAATGCATATTAACTTGCAGATTCCTTCAGTGTCAAACGATGAGACCGTTATAAGACGATGAACAATATAGAAGGAGATCTAATATCATTGGTAAGTTTGAGAATTTGCTACATTGAACGATCACTTATCAAGAAAGTTTTCATTGGCTTTTTTAAAAAAGCGGAATTCGGGTACCGATCTCGTCGTTGAAACTTGAAAAGGTCTCATAATAATTTGTTTGATATCTGAAGAGACGCAATGAAGTCGGATGCACAGAATCTTTGTACAAACGTTGGTATCGAGATTCATATGGGTTTAGTGGCGGACTGTTTTCTTAGATACAGGCGACCATTATTGACACAAGTGTCCAGGAGGCTCCAGAGTTCTTACCCCACACACTTCCCTCTAATGCTAATTTTACAAGACCCCCATGTATTAAAACGTGGCCTTCTATTTGGTCAACGTCCTCCATCCTGTTCGCTCTTCCCGTATTCTGTTTAGAACTTACTCGTTCGTGATTCTATCCACTCATCTTATTTTCACCATTCGCCTATAGCAGCACATTTCAAAGGTTTCTATTCATATGCTCTACATATTCAGATATAATTTTTCCATTTCACATATCTTTTTCATTTAAAATTTAATATTTGGTAGAGAAAAAACACTAAATATCTTTAAGTTATATAATTTATTGTTTCATTTTGTATATATATATGATAAAGTTCAGTAATTTTCAGCTTAAAGCACGTTTGCATTATGTATGGAATAAAAATGGTTTAAATGAGGATTAGTAAATTCTTGCGTCGAAATCTGTTACGGATTTTCTCTTTTATTAAGCATTCCTGTATGTCTGCATAATCTTAATTCTCGTGTTTTATAAATATCTACAGGTAGTCATACTGTATGATTTACGTTTCAACAACATACAAAGATCGAAAAGCCGCACACACCGAAAAAATGTGTGTGAACATTAGTTTCTACGAAATAACCAGTGATATTTCTTACAACATTGTAGAAGCCACATGACGTCTGTTGAATTGCGGAGTACACACCTTTGGAAACGTGAATCAAGAGCCAAAATTTTCCTTCATTGAACATTATTTTACCAGTTGTTCATACTCATTTGTTGTAGATCAACAAAATCGTATCAAAGTAGATATGCTCCACCGAAGATACTGGAAAGATATACCTGAATCAGTTTCAAGAATGATGGACCCATAATGAACACTAAACAACTTAAATTTCTCTAAATACCTTAAGAATTATTATTTATATTTTCCACGAATCTCACAAAAAGAAACGAAATCATGTTATCTAGGGTGAGGGTTAACCATAGTAACTTAACAATTATTTATTTTCCTTGGGCCGTCCAACACACTTCAGCACATGAGAATTTACTTTTACCATGGACCTTATCATCCTCAACTGCCCCAAATATTAAGCTCAGAATCTATTAACCTAATATACTTAGAGGAAGCAATAATCAGACTCTTCAAATTCCTTACAACTACACATGGAAAAGTGAAAATTATGTAGTCAAATCATCCAATTTTAGTAATGATGTAATCCAGAGAGTGTTTGTAGTAAAAGCAACCATTAATAAACAAAAAGAAAGTTTCTTGTAAAATACTCCGGATGTAATAGTGCCTAACAAATCGACGATAACCAGAAAAAAAATATTCTAATGTAAATGTGCGTGACCTTTCAATCGCTATATATGTACTATATATATATAGTACAGGACGTAATATATTTATGAGAAATAGAGATATTAAATCCTATTCACAATATTAGTAAATATAAATATTGGAATACGCTTCGAATAATTAAATTTTACCATTTTAATTAAATATATTTTATAAAAGAAATGTAATTTACAGACGTGGTATCCTTGTTTATATTGGGAGTACCTGCAGAATTTTTTTTAACACCGACAATGTTATGAAGAATTATTGGACCTTAGAATTCTATATAATGATTACAATATACGATGACTGACGTAACTAGCTAACATTTAGTCGTGTGAGTACACGAAATTTGTAATCGAAATTTTATAGATAAATTTTAATGCTGTTTGAGACAAGTTTACCTACTTGCCCTTGCTTTCAGTCATCTTAGGGCATCAGTAATTTAATGTAAAACTATTGATGAAATGATAATTATTGGCACTGAAAACCTCATTCATTGAATTTTCCCCTTTTAAGAACAAGAACTAAGTCCAATAGTCTGATGTTATCTACTGCGCATATTTTATTTACAATTTGATTATTATTTCAAAATTACTATATAAGAAAGACATAATATCTGCACATAATTTTATATGCATTTCCTTATTAATATAAATAGCTTGGAAATAATTTATTATGTCATGAATTGTTGTGAAATATAAATCAAACATATTTCTGAATGAGTTTAAAAATTGTGGAAAATATGTTTTCCCAGGGAAAGTGGCTTATTATAAAAACTCGTTTATAATTGTTAATAAAATATTTCGCCTTTCTAGTATGTATTTTATGGAACATCACAAAAATCCTGGTATAACGGATTCATATGTTGAGTTGAATTCACAATCAGAAAATGAATACCGTGATTCGCAGATTTTACATTTTTTGTGGTTAAAAAGTGCTTAGCTTGTTCATGCATTATCAAAGTAACTTTGCTTATGTCATGTTTTTATGATTAAATAATTTTTCTGATTGTTGGTTTTATTAGACAAGTGTTTATTTTTGGTCCTTGCCTCCCAATAACCGTAACCACTAAAACATTTATCAGCTGGCAAGCTACGTTAGTTTCTGTGGACAACGGCTCCGAAATTCATGTTTAACAGCTAAACAAAAACTCAACAAGCTCGAAACATCCATTCACTACGGTGTAGTAGGGAAACTACATATCAGAGTCGATAAATGCCAAACCGCAATAATAGGCAAAAGAACAAAAGCGTTTAATAACTGGCTCAAACATCAACAACTCGTTATAAAGCTTTTAACAAATACAGCGCGGTTCTTGTGAGTAGTCGTTAAACCAAAGCCAAACAAACAACAAGCTCGTGTGTAGATCTATACCACTGACTATTAATATCGCAATTAATTTCTTCCCCACTGAAGTTATAGTTTAACGAAAATTGTGGGACGGATTTAGCGAGATTATTTTTGTTCTTAGCGTTTTAACAACTATATTAAGTACATGTGCGCCTTATTAAGACGTTTCCCACCTTACACGTTACTTTTTAACTGCAACGTCGACATTCAATTTAAATACGATTACGCTTGCATTTATGACGAATTCATGTTCTAGTTATGCGTTCAGGTACTTTCGTGTTCAAATAGTTTTTAACATAGTTGAAGAAATGGTTTTAGGGTTTCCACATGGGTACTACAGAGATTGAAAAGCGACTTTTTGACGTTTCAACATTTATCAGGTGGAATGAAATTCGCTTTTGAATCTCTGTGCAAACCCGACCGAGGAAGCCTTCTGTCGTTTATTATTTACATGAACGGTTTAATTATATTTCACACTATCTGTGTGCCCGGCGATGCCCCATATATATTAATGTCTAAATATAACGCACATTTTACTTAAGATTGATACATTCTATTTCTCGCGAACGTCGTCGTCTCTGACGCAGGTATACACGCAGGCTACAAAAGGGCATAATGTATCCTGTTCTATATGTCATTAGGGTACGACGAATAGAGACAAATAGAGTCGCGGGAAACACCGTAAAATATTTATCGTCCGATTTTGCGCATTTAAAAATTTCCGCCCCCTCTACCACCGCCCCTGTAAGTGGTAGCTGTGTCTCACCCAGATACATCTAATTTCATAGTTTCAAAGAACGTTTGTGCAAAATTTGGTTGAAATTGCGGTTATATTTGTATGTGGAATACACATACAACCAGACGTACGAAATTTGAGCTCTTTTTACGCATAAACGATTAATTTCATTTGTAAAAATAAGGTACTTGATCCATCTACTCGGTCTGTTTAGCGCGAAATAACTAGAAAATTAAATGAACATTTTATTTAAATAACAATATATATTTAAATATACAAAAATGTTTATTTCTCGATTGCGGTGCACACACTGCGCCATTTAAAAGCTACGTGTTGGGCAGCTCACAGCCAATTTTATTTTATTTAAGACATTCTTTAGAATCTGAAGAGTTTGCAGAGGATATAAAAACTCGGGAATCGAGTAAAGTTTAAAGATAACACAAAGAATCTACCAAAAATACCGTAACTAAATTAAGCAGCCAAATTTCCATTTACTTTTTAGCTAAAATACATGTATTCGCATCTATTCCAGAATATATACATCCAAGGAAAGTTGATTGTCTATTTTATTTATGATTTTTTGAGAAATAGGACCTAAATATATATACTGAGAGTTTATTATATCTTTTATAAACCTATGATGCGAGTTTACTACACCATGATACGCATAACCTCGTTGTGTCATATGGCGGACAGTCCTTCGTTTATAAGTTATAATTGAGGGAACAAGTATCAGGAGGAAAAAATCTAGGTCGCACTGTGAATCGAATCTATGGCTACTTCTTGGTACATGGTACAAGTTTTCTCAATCCATTTTTATATTCTGACTTCGTCTCTTCTACAAGATTTTTACTATAGTCCTTTTCAAATAGAAGCCGTTCTGACTTTCAGCAGATGAAAGGAAAGAAATGTCCTTAACTCAACTTCGGTAATAAAATGTAACAATTTCGCAAGAATTGGATTTGATCGCACAAAGAACTGCTTTAAAGTCAAACGGTTCACAACAACCAATCTGTGTTGAGCAATACAAAATATTAATGATTTATTGGATGTATTGAGGTGTTTATTTGATTATTTTATACTGTTATATTAATTTAAGTACTAAAAAATCATAGTACGGTGAAAATATCCTAATAAAATGGAAGCATTAGATATGTTGAACCATTATTTCTAGAAGTAGACACATGGAAAATAACTAAATGAGGCTAACAAAAACTCTAATCTATTGAAATTATCTTCTTGAGAAGAAGTTGTAGAGTTTCATAACTATTACAATTTATAAATATTGCGGCAATTAATAAAGGTGCACTGGAAAAATTGCGGAAGCATCAGAGGGACAGATATCCAAATGTCGTGGATATGTAAAAAGGATGATAAATCATAGACGGCAGCAAAAAAAATAGAATGACTGGCTTAAACAAGAAGGAAAGGTTATATGAAACAAGTCATAATTAATGTAGAGGAAAACGAATTGAAAAATAGAAACGTCGAGTGGCTTCGAAAAGACGATACTAGAAACGGTCATGACCTCTTTAAAGCTCGCTCTATAACGTGTAATAGACAGTTATTTTTGAGATTATTTTATAATTATCGTCTTTAAGTTAATATTTTTTTAAATAAACGACCAAGAAAGACTGAAAATATTTTTGAATAACAAATTATATAGTTTCGACCTGCTCTGTAGGTCAGCATCAAACATTGAAATAATCTTGAGTTTCGTGATTCATAAATATCTGCAGTTATAAACAATACTGAGCGTGTAGTCTTGGTCAAAAAATTAATTTTCAGATTCTCCGATACAGTTCACAACACTTCCTCATTTTTCCTGAACGATGAAAAATTTTGCTTGAGTTTCATTAGGTACTTTCATTCTACTTGCGTAATGTAGCTGACGTAGATAACTTCACATGAGAATTGTTCTTAGTATGCTACTACTTCGCTCTTCTTATTTCATTCAATTTAAATTATCTACTTTACGTATATTTCAGATACTCGTCCATTACAACCAACTTGTGATTTTCAGTCTATTTACATAATATAATCATTTTATTTTTTCATTCATATACAATTTAAAATCCGATCTTCAACATATTAAGATATATCACGCTTCATAGTAGAGAAAATATAAACAACTTAAGTTCAAATGCTTTTCCATTACAAAACAATTATTTCCACGAATGACACACGTTTCCTATTCTAAAACTATGGTCTCGATAGCAAAATTGCATTTTGTTTTATTACGTTACTTTCTATTAAATTAATCCTTTGTAAAAATTTACGGTCACTTATTTGTCTGGTTTATGTATGCTTAAATTTAATCGAATTTGGATCACCAATTCCCTACAGGAATTCTCATGCTTTTTATTTACTCTTTAAGTACCAAGTAGATTTTTTTCTTTAGGAATGAGTGATTCTTCTCACAACACAGAAGACCCGAATTCGTATCCTGGCATGGACTTGGAAGTTTGTGCCTTTATTGTCACGTAAAATGGGATTAAGATTTCTGAAGAATCGATAAGCTGACAACGTATCACACCAAATTCGGAACGTGTCTTGTAAGAAGACAATTCAAAGTCGACCAGGTAGGCCAAAGCCCTCAATGGGTTGTAGAGATAAGGAAGAAAAATATTCAGATTTTAAAAGAATGCGTTCCTCTGGCTCCAATATTAGATTTTCTACTGTTTTATCTCAAAAATACGCAGTCAACTATTGAACTCATTGTCTTGTTGACAACTCCGTATAGTTCGGGTGTTCTTCCCATATTTTACAGACTGTTTGGCAAATAGATATTCCACTTTGAGTTGATAATTTCCATTCACTGTTAACAATGTGGGGATTAGAAGATCTCGTCTCATTGCCTATTCTTGTGAATGAAATTAATGTAATCATTTTCTTGTTATCATCCATTAATTGATAATATTATTCTCGAAGATGCATTTAAAGGTTTGTTGAAGGGAAAGTGTGATTCTGTGGCTACAACTTTTTCCTATTTCTCTGCTCTCATTTTTTGAACGTCAGATCGGCTCCCATTTGAAAAGGATTCTAGTAAAAAAGCTGTAGGTGAACCTGAGTAAGGATATTCAATGGATTATGAAAACTAATACCTGGCGAGAATTATATTTGTATAATTCACATAGTACCAAGGGGATCGATTCCCGGTCCGATCGAGATTTTTTTCATTCTGACCCTTGTTCTTTCAACATATGACTCTATGATGTTATTCCTCTCAGGGTGTAAGAAATTCGCATAATACGTTTGTGAAAGATATAATTGATAATTCGGTCGCATTTCTCAAGAAATAGTTTTTGCGAGGGTAGGGGAATTTACAAGCTACATGAGGGTGATCATGAAACAGGAAACTTCCCTTTAATAGCGTAGGAACGGAATTGAAAAGTGGGGTGTGGAAAGTAGAGCAACGTAGCCAAGGATTGACTAGGGACCCGGTGATTAATTTAAAAGAGATAAAAGGAAAACCCTAGAAGACCTGCATCAGGTGGGTCGAATTATTGGGTACTATTCTCACGCATTGTTTCTCTATGGAGGGTGTTCCTGAAGCAGGAAACTCCCATTTAATAGCATAGGAATGGAATTTAAAAGGCGAACGTGGAAGAGCCCACGGGCTGTAGTGTAAGAATCTTACACGGTGTTCCATTTAAAGGTGATGTAGGGAAAATCCAAGAAAACATGCAACAGGTAGGTCGGGTATTTGTTACTACTCCCACGCCCTTCTGATGTCTGGTGACTACCTTCTTGCGGGAACGCAAAAAACCGGCCTCCATGCCTCGATCAGCATTGACGGTCAGCTGGCCATCTGGTCCAATGCGATCAGAGAACAACTCTTACCGTATGTGGAAGGTCTGGGACGCCCATGCATATGCCCCTCAGGCCGCTCAAGGTCGTCTCAGCTTGTGGGAGACTTGATTTAGAAACCTTGGCCTAGTACTTCCCAGAACTCCTCTGGATCTTCTTATCCCCCCACCCCTCATGAGTTAGCCTGAACACCCGCATCATTGTGAGATCATTGCTTCTTATAGTGGTACAAAGAATAGAAACGGGCATGAGAATTTATGCTATTTTGTCTAAAATTTAAGTTACTCATAGAAGTCTAGTAAATATCTGAATGATCTCAGAAGAAATGAACGGAAATATTATAGCACCCAACGTTTTTACCATCCCTATTGGTTTGTATGGTGAGTCGTTTAACTTTAAAAATCGCGTGACTAATGCAGCAAGGATTCCAGAAACATTGCGTAGTATTTCTTTGTCAGTTTTTTTGTCATTTAATTGGCAATGTGTAATCATCTGAGAATTAACTCAAACGAGTTATAGACATACATGTTCTGCTTGCGTTGCATTTCCATTTAAATCATTCTACTCTTCGTACAACAAATGAATTACACTATCCACTTTCCGTTAATTAAAATTAATACATATATTAATAATTTCAGGTGGATGTCAACAATGAAAATGGGCGAAATATCAAGACGATTTTTTTACATTAACTGAACCGGAAGCGTTAAAGTTTCGATCGTCTTGTAAGGGCTCTAAATCATGAGCAAATGTTGGTAAGCACATTTTTAGTGGAAAGTATGAGAAACGTAATATTACAGTAAACGTTCTAAAGAAATGCTGACCATAAACTTGAGGAATGACATTAAAATAAACCACTAGTATAAATAAATATATTTTAAACAGAAATGAATAGATCGATGGAGAAGAATGAGTACTGAAATATGTGCTAACGTGTGGTTTGTTTTGTCGGCGCTTGTGCAAGAGCGGCGGCGAGTTACGAGCGGCGCCTGCCTGGGCGACGCGTCACCTGCGCGTTGACAGCTGAGGGTGTCTTCTTTATGCGGCGTCGAAACGGCGCTCCCATCCGTCTTCGGGGGCGTCCAAAGCGCTGCAAATGTCAATGGATGTGCCGATGGACGATCGAAAAGCTCTGCCCTCCCTCGAAATATCGCCCTTGCGAACTCCTTTTAAGTAGACACGGTTGTCAATCAAGTAAACTAGTTGAAATAAAATTTACTAAATCTTCTCAAAATCTCATTTTTTACGTAACTGACAAATATAAATCGTCCGCATAAGATATACATTAAATAAATAAGATTCCGAAATAATATTATTAACCAAACTGTCCTGGCAGACGGCGTTGAGGCTGTGGAGGGAAACGCAAGGAAAGAGGAATAAAAGTACAGTTGTTCAATAAACTGTACAATAAATCGTCTTCAACTGCAATAGCCCCTGATAATATATCGTGAAAAATTTTAAATGTAAATAATGACAAATCATATTGAGTGTATTTTTTTATTTAGTTTGAATTAAAAGGTAATTATGTGAAATAAGTCCATGTTTCAATATTCCCATGTGCCTTGGAATAATATAAGTTTCTGGAAATTCTTTTCTGGAATGAACATTCTATTAAGCTGTTATTATTGATGAAATGTACATACTGTTAGAATAATAAAAAGGGTGGCGGAAGAGCTACTAAAATGTGCCTCTTTACAAATAGCAATTATAATTGCAATATTTCTTTCTTTGATAACTTTGTAAACTAGAACAAACTATTAAGGATTTTAAAGATAACAGGAATAACATATCGAAAAAGAACAGTTATCCATAACCAAAACAGATGGCAGTAGCTAAAATAAGTATTAAAATTATGAACATATGATAAAAAAACTAAAAATAAATATAGAAAGTGGATCAAAATGCAAGGAGAATAAATAAAAAAACCTAAGGTTTGCTGATGATATTGTGGTAGAAGTATAGTAGACATAAAGAGTAGGATAGCACAGGCAAGGAAGGCTTTCGCGAAAAAGAGGAATTTACTTGTGGGTAATATAAGTGTGAATATTAGGAAATCGTTGCTACAAATTTTCGTATGGAGCGTGGCGTTATATGAGTGCGAAACTTGGACGATAGGAGCTCCGGAAAGGAAATGTGGTACTATAGGCGAATGTTGAAAATCAGATGGGTAAATAGAATCACAAACGAGGAAGTTCTAAACATAATAGGGGAAAAGCGAACAATATGGAGGACGTTGACCAAGAGAAGGGATAGATTAATAGGCCTCGTTTTAAGGCACAATGGTCTTGTCAAATTAGCATTAGAGGGAAGTGTATGGGTAAGAACAGAAGATGTAGGCCAAGGATAGAATAAGTTAAGCAGATTTGGAAGGATGTGGGTCGTGCTAGGTATGAGATATGAAAAGGCTTGCGCAAGATACGTTAGAATGTAGGGTTGCATCAGACCAATCTTAGGACTAAATACAACAACAACATTTTGGTATTATAGGAGTCAGAAGAAGTACAACTTGAGGATTGATAGATGGAAAACGAAGGTGATGGAGCGTAGTTTGGAAAATAGTTAAATAACAAAGGTTGTTAGATTGGGAAGGGATATTTTGAAGGAAGTTAAGGAACTCTGATACTTGTGAAGCGTAATAACTAGGGTTGGTAGAAGTATAGAAGACGTAAAGAGTAGGATAACACAGGCAAGAAATGCTTTCACAAAAAAGAGGAATTTACTCATGACTAAAATAAGTATGAATATTTGGAATTCATTATTAAAAACGTTCGTAAAGTGTGTGGCGTTATATGGATGCGAACCGTGGACGATAGGGGTTGCAGAAAGGAAAATAATTGAAACTTTCGAAATGTGTTGCTACAGAAGAATGTTGAAAATCAGATTGGATGAATAGAGTAACTAACCGGGAAGCTCTACACAGAATACGGGAATAGAAACAATTTGGAGGACGTTAACCACGGCAAGAGACATTAATTTATCAGGTTGTGAGACATGTGAGTAATGTAAAATTACCATAACAGGGGTAAGAACGGAAGAGGGGGTAAAAGGATGGCATACGCTAAGGATATTAGGGAGGATGAGGAAGAGATGTGGTGCGAAAAGGCTTGCACAGGATAAGTTTGCATGTAGAGTTGCATCAGACTAATCTTAGGACTGAATCCCACAATCACATTTCTTCACATTATTTACCTAATGACACCTCTTCTTTCATGCTATTTGTTTATGGTGAAGCTTCGTGAAATGGCGAATATACGTTTGTCGTTTTCCAGATAGTAAATTGCAGATCGGAAATCATTTTCAGAAATTTCCCTAATAAGCCCCAGAATACGTGCATTAATATTTATAAAGTACATCCACCTATTTGTCTGGTGGCAGCGGTGAGGTGGTAGGCGCGCATTTAGATTAGTACTACTCAGCTTTCCTTTATCAAAGTTCGTAGTAGCGAAGCGTCTCTGACAAAAAAACGTATAGGGAAAAATGATTATATAGCTCCTTGATCGCCTCCTTAAAGTTTGTTCACTTAATGCTGTTACAATCTGTACGAAAACTACATTATAAGCTACCGACATACGCTAATTAATAAATATAGCATATTGAAAATTATTTACGTAGTGGCTAACGTAATTCAAAGAACATTATACCAGGAATAAATTACTTTGCTTTTTACAGGATACAGTCAAATTATTGCGTCAGAATATGGCGATTGTTGTTGTAGTTTTCAGTCTTAACACTGATCTGATGCAACCCTTCATGCTTATATATCTTGCGCAAGCCTTTTAATTTTTTTAAACCTAGCACAACCAACATCATCTAATATTATTAGCGTATTCCATCCTTTGCCTCTTCTTCTGTTCTTACCCCACACATTGACCACTAATGCATTTTTCCAAGACCTTCATGTCTTAAAACGTGGCCTATTAATCTATCCCTTCTCTTAGTCAACGTCCTCCATATTTTACAGTTTTGCCCAATTCTGTTTAGAACTTCCTCATTTGTGATTCTATCCACCCATCTGAATTTCTTCATTCGCCTATAGCACCACATTTCAAAGGCTTCTATTATTTTCCTTTCCCGACCTCCTATCGTTCACGTTTCGCACCAGTACAAAGCCACATCCCATACGAATAATTTTAGCAACGATTTCCTAATATTCACATTAAATTCGCCTTGCCTGTGCTATCTTACTCTTTATGTCTCCTATACTTCTACCATCCTTAGTTATTAAGCTTCCCAAGAAGCAGAATTCCTTAACGTCCTTCAAAATATCCCTTCCCAATCTAACACCTCTTGTAATTCCACTGTTTCCCAATCTACACTTCATTACCTTGGTTTTCCCCCTATTAAACCTCATCTTCATGTCTGTCTCCAGGACTACGTTCATGCCATTTATTATAGTTTTCTAGTCTTTTAATGACTTCCCTAAGACTACAAAATTTCTTCTTCTTGCAGTATGATTCCTTTTTCATATTCCGTTTTAACTTTCTTCATCATTTGTTCTATACATAAGGTGAACAGCATGGGCGATATACTGCATGCTTGTCTTACTCCTTTCTTGATTACGGTTTTCTTTTCTTGATCTTCTATTCTAATTATTGCTGCCTATCTTCTTCATAGGTTACGTATAAGCTTCCTTTATCGATATTTTATTCCAGTGTTCTTAAAAATTCTTAATAGTGTGTTCCACTTCACATTATCAAACGCTTTTTCTAAATCTACAAATAACATGAACGTAGGCTGGGTTTTTCTTTTCCTGTCTTCTGATATTAGTCCCAAAGTCAATATTGCTTCTCTTGTCCCTAGACTCTTTATATAATTTTTTCTACGATTTAATAAGAAATTGCTTAATTGGAGATTACAGATATAATTAAATCTGTGGACTCGTATAAGCTTTGTCTTAATGTTAAAGTAAAAAAAATCAACTAAAATAGTGATTTGAAGCTATTTCTGAATTAAAAATAATGTTACAGTTGAAGATATAAATATATAGGAATACAGCAACATGAAAGAAGGAAATATTCATATTAGTTTATACCTAATTTGTAACAAGTAAAAGGAAACGGGCAGGAAAAATTATTAACTCTCGGTAATCGAAGAATTCCATGAGATACGATTCTTTAAGAATTAAAGTAGAATATTCAATCTTTAACGTGGCTTTTTCTCCTACAAAGCACTAATATTATAATAATTTCACATGATCAAATGATCTCGAATACTTAAAAATCAAGCATAAATTATTATACTGGCCGTTTACTAAAATCACAAAATAACGCAGAACATTACGTTAGTAAAAAGTACTATTTCTTTTTTCCAAACAAAAATTTGATTCTCCGGTGAACATGCTTGGAACCACGAATTAAGTAATCCTTATTAAATTACTGAAAACGATCAAGAATCTCATAATTTAAGAAATTTTAAGAAATGTAAAATATATTAAAGTAGAGAAACGTATTTAGAGATACATTTTTGTGGTTATGACTGTATCAAAGAAAAATTATTCTCAAACGGTCAGCAAGGAGAGATGAAGTCAAATATTATTCCCCATTTAAAACCTCAAAACTGAATCTCAATGGAACCAAAAAAACTCTAAAAGTCCTGTAATTCAATTTTTTCAAGCCTAAATTATTTATCGAAGTGGTATAATGAAATTATTTTGAATTAATATTTCTTTCATTGCATATAAAAATATAATTCTCGCTTAGAAAATATACAGTACATGTTATTTAATGATTTTTTGAGTTTATATAATTCATGATGTAATCTTCTGGGTTCTTAACACTGTATTTCAGTATTTATATGAAATTAAGTGGATACTTATTTATTAAAATGTTATGAGACGAGTAGAAAGTTAAAAATGTAATACTACTATATATAGTCCTACAAATTAGTGATCAATAATGTGCAAATAATTAATCAACAGTTGAGAGGAGACGCTATAGCATTTTACATTGTGGTTGATCCAATATAAAGAAATTTACAACAGTTGTAGCCTTTCCTATAATTGAAAAATATTGTGGATGGATAAGGCCATAGAATGCTATACGCCAGGAAGAAAATTTAGGGAGACAGCAGAAAAAAAGAAAAATCAAATAAAAAAGTATTTCCAAATATTCATAACAGTTTAAGGTATTTGGACAACATATTCTATATTTAGTTGCATTGAACACGGTATATTTACTGAACGAGAACTTATAATGTGGAAATAGTAGTATAAAAAGTACAAATTAACTAAGGGTAAGACAATAATATTAATCAACTTAGATTACTAGTTAACAAATTTTCAAAATGTATTGAGAGAAGTGAAATAAAATATCTTAGTTTTGGGTCTGACTTTTATGAAAAATATGCTGCTGTTAATTACCAGCTTTAAACATTTTATTAAATTTAAAAAAAGCGTTTATATATGTATTAGTACCTTCTTTTATTTCCCATTACCGTAAAATGTTTCGTCACAATGACTTAAGCATTCTTCAAATTTTAAAAAATTGTTAAGTTTTAAAAAACTTAAAAAAGCGGATATCACTTAAATTACGTATCATTCTTACTTCATATTTCATAATCAACTTATTCGATTTTTTGTTTAATTTTATGGCAATAAATGAGCTAAAATGTATGAAAGACCACATTTCGTAGCAAAATCAAGTTTATATTCCGATTTTCCATAAAATACATAGTCGGACGGTCGAGAAACCTGTACTACAGGAAAACGGGTATGTATATGGCAATTGTAAAGGCTTAAGCATAAATATTATTATTTGTTGAGATGTAACATATTACAAAATTCATATTAAACTACTTTTTACACTATTTTTTATAGAAGCTACATAATTTAATTCAAATATAACTTTCTCCGTTTATAGATTGTGGTTATTTGTGGGTTTTAGAAATACCCATTACTCCTAAACGAAGCAAAACAAGTAGTATATTATTCACAATCGCATTTAGGAAATTATAAAAGCTCAGTATGTTCTGTAGTTTTAATAAATGGCATTATCAAAGCAGTAATATTAGTTTTAATTAAGCAATTTCAGCATAATTTTATTATTATTTCCAAATTCTGACAAATGAGTTAATTTAAGGAGTATTATGATGGAATATTTAACGTTTGAGTATTAATATAAGGATAAAATTGACGATGTAACAGACCAATACCGATAGTAAATTATTTTTTTAAAAAGTTCAACAAATCGTCGTCTAATAGTTAAGTTTAAACTGAACTAATGTTGTTATGAGTTTGAGCTCAAAGATTGTTTAAAAATACCTACATGGAGGTTCAAAAATTTTGTCACTTCAGTAGAAATAAATTCATATTAAATTTACCAACTTTAAACTCCATCCTAGTTTGATAAAGGCGAACATGAAGGGTGGAATGTAAGACTGTTTTAAGGAATTTACAAAACCAGTATTTTAGTTGAACTATATTAATATTAAATTATTATATACTATATTTGTTTTACTGATTGCATAAATCATTTTTCTCTGCTGTTGTTTAATGAACAATTCAAATACACCTTTTAAGTCTTATCTCAATTGGAGTCTAATAGTATCGGCTCATTTCATTAAAAATAAACAAAACAATTTCATGTGCATTACTTTTATTATTCCTGCAACATTAAGCAAATTACGTGAGAATCATATGATAACTCTGTTGCACGTTACGTGAATAAGGTAACCAACGTTCATTTCAGTGCTGTATTACGGATCCAAAACCACGTAAAATGTATTGAACAATCAACTAATTAAATTATAAACATCAAGTTAATCTAAATTATATTTTTTGTATGTCTACAACGTAATGAAAATACTTTTTTGCTAAGTGGACTGATGTAATTCGGTATTACAAAACTCCTCTATAGACTTCAAACAAAATTTTTGACTTAATATTTTTACATTTGTTCAAAAGCCTTTTGCATTCCTTTTAATTTATGAATATTACTCCCAAAAATTCAATCCATTTCGATGATATTTAGACTTTACGAGGTCAGGTTTATGTTGTCAGATGTTCTTGTATTGCATGTGTGAATATTCATATTATTATTTACAGAGCAGATAGCCTCCAGTGTATAGATACAAGGAACTGGTAAAAATATTAGTTACAAACAAAATAATTAAATTATTATAACTTAACATTATAAATAAAATACTATGAATTTTCGGCCCTGGATGCTGCAGTAGCATCACGAATTCCCAATAAAATTAATATAATGAACTGAAGAGGTCCCGAAAGTTGCGGACGAAACGCTTTGATTTAAATTAAAATTCTTATATTTCCGACTTTTGGCCATAAATGATATTTTATTTATAATATTGGATTTTTAAATGATGCCACGGGTAATTTTTTAGTAATATTAATTTTATTGTGTAGGTGCCCCAGGATGGTAGGGGAAGTCGGGGCGGAACGGTACTATTATTGTTTAGAAATTTTTGTACAATTATTGGAAAAAGAAAACTGTCTTCATAAAAGTATAAAACATTAGTTTAATTTATAATCTACTCAATCTAATATAAATACAACTTAAAACAATAAATTTATATTTTTGATGAATTTTTAAAAAGTAACTTAAAAATGTCCTGTTTGGCCTCACCCCCCCTCTCCCAGGGCAGAACTGGACAGAATGTTTTGTATGTACAATTAGTACAATAAAATTTAATTTAAGAAAAGTTTTAACACATTTTGTGTTTTCTTCCTTATACTTATTCAGCGTACGATTAATCGCTTTATCATTTTTTTCTTTCGCACAACTACACAACCTTTGCTAACATTTTACTCCTTTTTCCGTTCCATTTCTTTCTTAATCTATTCTTTTTGGGTACAGCATCCTGTAACTCATTCTCGTAAGTTGAGTCTGCAGTTTTTACTTTCTTTCTTGAGGAACGCTCAACAGTTTGCCTTACACAGTAGTATCCTGTTCCGCCCCTTAGCCTTAATACAAGTAGATTTAAACCTAATACGTAACTTATATTCAGCTACAGATTCCTAGTAAAATGACAATAAAAAGTTAAAAGCGAGTTTTGTGAATTACCTTCTGTCAAAACGCTGTAAAAATTATAAAGTCAAAGATGTGAAACGCAAAATCAATAGTTCATTCAGAAAGTACAATCGTCTACCAGGATTTCTTCCTTCACCAGTAACAATGTTCTACCCCCTACTTATGAACCTTCAGAACTATACAGTAAGAAAAAAGAGGTTTCCTGTTGTATCCCGCTATCCAGTTTTGCCTCGACTCCCCCTGTACCAAAATTTATGTTAGAATTAACTAATATTTCTGAGAAATATAAAAGAATAGCAGACACTATTGAATTTGTTTATTATATACTCTCTATGACTGTTCTATTTTAAGCTCTCATTAATTCAGATTCGGAGAGTTTTATTTTCTTTAGATTGTATAATTTTCTTGGTGCATTCCCAAGTTGTTTATTTTGTAATATGATGTAATAAAGTCTATAAAAACAGATTTTAAAATATTTAATAACAGTCTATTCCTTAGCAACCAGTTCAGTAAGCTACTACAAGTTTCCAAAGTTTTGTTTTGAACGTGGATGGAAGTCGGTGCAGAACGGAATCGTGGGGTAGAACGGGATAGCCACGTTATTGACTGGATAGTGCTGGAGGTTAGTAAATAAGGGTGGAGCATTGTAACTGGTCAAGGAGTCCTGGCAGTCAACGTGACAAAATTTTGACTGCACTTGTGACGGAACTCTTCTTTTAGCGTATAACAACTGTGTTTTTATAATTTTTGTAACATTTCGACAGAAGATAACCTACAAAGCTCGCTTGTAACTCTTAAATGGTATTTTACTAGGAACTTGAAGATGCATATAAGTTACGTATAAGGTTCAAATTTGTTTGTATTAAGGCCCGGGGTGGAACGGATTATTACCGTAACAATTTAATGGTATATGTTCGTAAAATAGGTGACTTTAGCTGCATATAAATTACGTGTAAGGTTTAGGTGTACTTTTTTAAGGTTGTATGAAAAACCTTTAACTGAGACTAGCGTGCTGGTTGGAACTGGATAAGGCAAAAAGTTATGTGTTCCTCCAGAATTAAGGTAAAAACTGCAGATTCAACTTATGAGAATGAGTTAAAGGAAACTGTACCCAATATTAATAGATTGAGAAGGAAAAGTAAAGGAAAAAGGGACAAGTGTTAGCAAAGACTGCAGTTGAAAAATAAATCGTTTTGCGAAAGAAAAAATTGATAAAGCTTTCAACCGTACGCTAAATAAATCACAAAAATTGTTAAGATTTTTCTTAAATTAAATTAAATTTTGTTGTACTATTTGTAAATACAAAACTGCCTATTCAATTCTGCCCCGTGGGGGTGGGGCAGAACAGGAAATTTGTAAGTTTGTTTTTAAAACTTCATCAAAAATCTAAATTCTTTGTTTTAAGTTATATTGGTATTAGATTAAGTAAAGAATTCAACAATATAATGTTTTATACTCTTATGAAGTCATTTTCCTTTATTTGTTATTTTACAAAAATTGTAAAACAATGTGTCCCGTTCCACCCCGACAAGAATAGCTTGTTTTGAATCAAGTAAACATTCCAAGAGTCCGTGATTTTACAATTACAAATTGTTAAGCTCATCATTCAGATAATTTACACTATATTATGGATGCGTATGTGCATTAATTAGTAGGCCTATATGGTAAAAGCGTGTTGTTTTAGCCAGCGGACTGAAATAATTTCAATGTCACTTGATATATATTTTAATCTAAAGCAGTTATTGGTATAGCGATACCTGCTTTTAGTTATGATATTATTGAAGAGCATTAAGACTAATAAAGTTCAATGTCTCACAAAACTGACATTGAACATTTTGGACATTGAAATGATGTACGTATTTGCCGCGGTTCCGTGAAAGCGGTACTTCTTCATTATTATCACTCCTGACGCGCCTGTTTTCCCCTTTTCGGCTTGTTTACGAGTTAATTCTCATTGACGGTTTGCGACCTGCCGGGCCCCGAATCTCCCTAAATCCAGAGGACTGGCTAAGATACGCGCTGGCAATAATGCGTCAGATGACGTGCAAGTGTCGAACTGACGTCACGTTCAGATCCATACCCCACGTGCGTATGTGTGTGTGACTAGGCCAGGGAACGGGGTCGTAAGAGAAGGGGGGGGAGGTTCGATAACAATTAATGCGCCAGGGCTGAGCAGTCCCTCCCCCTCCCACGCCGTACAACTCCTGTCTGCCACGAATGTTGGATAAGCTGTGGCCCGCAGCCAACCAGAAATACACCTCGCTTTTTTACCCTGTGTTCTGTCTTTTTTTTTCACATCCTGCATGTTTATTTGTTGTAGCAGCACTATTTATTGGAAAAAAACCTCTGTATGAAAGGCTTTTATATATATCGCTTCGATTTCTAGTCCTTTGAGAGATACGTATGACTATCAGTATATTGCCAAGTTTTTGCACGGAAAAGCGAACAACACTGCGCGTTTATTTTCTTCCTTTGAAATAATTTTACGCATTATTCGTTACTCGTTTCTGTAGACTTGCCATGCTGCATTGCATGTAAATCACACCTTCAGTCAACTTTAACAAGTTTGCGTAGCGGTCTCTGAAATTCAACGTCTACATTTGAGAATGTAAGACACTTTATGTATGTTATTATGTCTAATTATGAAATAATTTCCGTCGTAATTTAAATATTAGTTAAGGAATTTAGATTCTCCGTGCTTTTTTCATGTGGACAACGAAATAACTTCAGGCGAATATAGCAAGATGCCGAACTTTCTAAAAGTAAAGAGCAGAAAAGCCTTGAAATTTTTATCATATTTTCTTACACACCATAAAATCTATATTACATCTTATAACACAAACGAAGTATGAAAAAACACAGGCCTGAAAAAGTTCTAAATAATGTTTATTTATTCCAGGAAACGGAATGAATATGGGTTATTTAAATGTAAAACAGCGCCTTAAAAACTAAGGTAAAAAATGGCAACGAACGTATTTCACGATATTTGACTTGCTGAAATTCCTATATCTGAGTATATGAGTATAAAAATATTTTTTAAATGCATTATTTGTAATGTTATTCTGTCAACTCCCGAGAATTGCATGCAACTACGCGCGCTCTCTCTCTATTTTCATATATATATATATTAGTTAGTAAAAAACCCAATACATATACATAAATGGGATTTTTACTAACTATAACTGGTCTATAGAGACCAACCATTAGTTTTTCTTTGTTAATTATTATATCTAGTTACTAATTAGATAAATTAATCCAATGATATTCTTTAGTCTTAATTTTTGTTCTACGACTTCATTTCTTATTCACACAGCATGCTCTATTATTTTTTAATTTATCACTCATACTTATTCAAGTGTTTTACTTTGTTTCAGTCTTCTGAACATGTATAAAGTATATATATGTATTCATATATATATTTCAGGAAAATAAATAATTTGAAACATCCTCTATACAAATATCTGATATATGCATGGGACGTATAAGCCAGAAGTGGTTTCTGGTTTCACAAAACGATAGTATATTTTTTCAATATCATGTACTGCCAGGTGTATGGAAATTAAAACTCAGCTAATGTTATGATTTAGAGCTTAATCTAAATCGAGGTCGAAATGTTGAACAATTTGAGAAATCAATCACTTTAGTATTAATAAATGAATATTAAATTTAGCAAGTAAATGTTTTTATTATTGCATATATAATCATATTGTTAACAATATGAACACGACTTCAGCCGAGGAAACATTTCATTTTTACGCACTAATGATCTGTCGCGTTTAAACACTATCACTGTTTGATAAAGACGATTCCGTAGTCATCAAAAGATACAACAAATATATTCCAAGAAGAAAGGTATCAAAAATAATATATTTATTCATCGAACACTGTTTTTACATACGTTAATAACGCTTCGGTTTACGAAATAATTCAAGAGTATCTAGAAGAGAAAATAATCCCTAATATTTTATTTTTACGTCCCGTTACTCCTTTTTCGAACGGAACGTCCTCTTGATATTAAAAAGATTACCTTGATTTCTGTAATAAAGAATATGAAGTTCATATATCCTCAGGTTACGAGAAACGGTATTTTATCCAAAATAAAACATCTGTGTTGTTCCTTCTACTTCAATATTTTAAACGAGTTTTCGTTAATTGGGAATATGGCGTCTATGAATGCTTAGTAGTGGTTGCAGTAATAGTTGAAGACTCCATATGGCAACTTTAAATATATTTAGTTGAAGAATGCTAGCCTGTGAGATTTCATTTCTTTTGTGTTAAATAATTCGTTAAAAGCTGAAATATTATAACTTTTTTTGTACAGGTGTAATGTAGTGTAACCAAATTACTGTTGTAAGAGTACTTTATCAATATGCATTTTAACATCAGAGCACTAAGTAACAAAATTGACAGTATATTTATTGAATCACAATAAACAACTCTAGGACCGAGAAAAGAGACAATCTCATAAATGTTCAGTTAAAGCACTGATGTCCTACAACTCTATAATCAAAAAAATATATAAAAAAGATATAAATTTATGTAGAGTCAATCCAGTCAATCGCTAACACACTTTATCAAAAAATCAAGAGCCTAATAAATAAAGCCAACTTACAATGCCTTGATATTGAGGAAAAACGGGATATTGATTACTCATAGTTGGCGTTCATAAAAACGGTTCCTAGTTGCAGCTATGCATATAAGGAAGTTAGGACTGAAATAAGTAAGGAGATGCAGAAAATGTGAAACATAAGATGGAAAGAACTGAAAGCAGGTGGTAATATGTGACTTCTACTCCTTGAAAACCACCAACAAATTGAACAAAAGATAATCGTCACAAGAACTAGGACCGGACTTACCAAGGCAACACATATCCACATAATACATAAGAATCTCCCACCAATATGCGATGCATGTAATTTGAAACTAACAGAACTATATTATAAAGGACTGCAAAAAGTGCGATCAACAAGAAGAAGATGTCCTGGGTAAAGAAGATCTCAGAAAAATCACCGTACCAGAAAGTTCATTATATCAACAAACTACTACAAGGACATTTAAGATTTATGTAATTTTATAATATGTATTCTAACTGTACAGTCACTAAAGGCCTTGTCGGTTTTGCGACTTAAAAACAATTTTTAAAAATGCAAATCTTTTCAGTGGGATCACTTTCTAATAATAATAAATGACTATGTTAAAGCAGATTATAATTTTTTGTGGTACGGAAATTTTTACTGAGTAATTTCAAGCATTTTTATCTTCACCGATTACAATATAATGGATAATTTATAAAATTGTAAAATGTTTTGGCTTTGTAATGAAGGCCGTGTAATTATGAACGTAAGTAGGGTGTCGTGTATTATTACAGACTGAGTGGCCGAGTGCAGCATCTTTGATCTCCTTGGCAACTGCTGCTCCAATTGTGTTTCCTTCTTGGTCGTTGCATCCCCTCCACCAGCAGCTCCTTGAATTCTCCTTGGCTCTGTGAGGATGAGCCTGTCTTCTTTCTTCTCTTCGCCGCCTTCAAGGAGAGCGGGTGCTCGCGGTAACGACACTCACACTATACAATGAGATTTTTTTTATATTAATACTCATTGCTGCATAAAATGTTTATAAACTTACGATTATCGTTACTATTTTAGATTTATTGTATATTTTTATTTTAATATTACTAATAATAGGTGTCACTAATTTTAGTTGCTAGAAATAACTAATATAAGAAATAATTTTCCTAACTTGTCGATTCTTGTCTAATCCCACGTTTATTTACGTAAAGTTACGTCCAATACTAACGTAATTCAGACAGCGAATATTTCTTTTAACTGCGCGAAAAAGTAAGACCCAAACGTAGCATAAATTCCAAATCAATCCAAATAAGGATTGGGAAGTTGTCTGTATTATAGTCGCAGTAGTTTTAGTATTCAATTTTAGTATCATTTATGTCACTGCAAAAATATGCGCTTTAAGAAACACATGCAATAAATAAACTAACGCAGCATATTTAGTCTAATCATGTTTATGTTCAAATGTATTCGTAAATATCAATTTTTGTGATTGTTTTTAGTGCATTTCATTGTTTCATTTTATTATTTGAAACGAAAATTGTAGGAATACGTTTAAAAAAGCAATATATAACAAAATTATGACAGTATGAAAATAAATAAGAATGGTAAGTCTTACTACTTAAAAATTAAATTTGTTAATAAAGTTTATGTTATAATAAATAATGGTCTGATATATTTAAAGGGTTCACCTAGCTATAATTGTTTCATTTACAGCGCCCTTTTAAGATGTTGATATAATTTAAGCGTTCGTCTAAATTTCTCATGAAAGATTATTTGGGCCATTGACATTTTAAATTTTGTTACGTTACATTACCATTTGTGAAATCAGATTTAAAATTCTTGAGTATAGAATATTTTTCTTTAGTAATTCAACATATATAAAAGGGCATTTTCCACAGATATAATTTAATGACAAATAGAACAGTAACTGAGTTCAAGTAAACATTTAGCTGTTTGCCGCATGATTTGAAATTCTATTAACTTTTATTGGATTTACTATTCAAACGTAATTTTTTTATGTATTTCAAATACGTACAAATTAGCAATAATTGTGAATTTGAAGATCATTCAATTTAAATAGAATATATTTATTTAAAATTCCATTAACACTTTTCCATTTACTTTAAAGAATGATTCAAATTTAAAACTAAACAAATTAAGTATATTTTAATAAACCAAAATAAGTGCGCTGACTTTAAATATATATATAATGTTGAAACGGTAAAGGTAACAATTATTTTAGACTTGTGTGCAATCAAAATATAAAAGTATAGTAAATAAAATATCTAACTTCAAATATAGTGTACAGAAAATTTATCTATAATACTCTTCTTATATTTAAATATCGTATGAAATTTAAAATTAGCTTCTAAATTAATTATTAGGTGTTATAGACATTTACAAAGGAAACTTGATATATTTTTTCATAAATTAAAATGTAATTTAATAAGAATGTTAAATTTGTTACTGGTAATTTAATAGATTGCTTGAAACTGGTGTTGATTAATTGTTACAAGTGTACTGTAGTTTTATTGTCGTGAACAATATATGCAGACTCAGTGAACATGTGTTACATGAATAACATGAAATAATATTATATGTACGTAATAATTCGGAACTTTCATTCTATAATTACGTTTTATATTACCTCGAATGGTCTGTATTACAATAAGTTGAAATATCTTATAGGTATGTCATAAAAGCATGTACTAAGGAAATACTTTGGTATATTCAAAGAATCCATTGTTATTTTAAAATGTGTAATTTAAGTTAGAAATAAATGTTAAAAGTTATTACTTGTAGCTGTAAGCAATGATTTGTCATAAATTAAAATGTAATGTACGCTTCGTCCTACCAATGCCATATATAAAGGTACGTATGATAATGAATCAACCCAGAATTTCGCCTCTTTTACATTATGGAACTCAATAAAGTGAAATTGTTTGTTTCAGCGTTCTCGAACAAATTTACTGCTGCAGAAACTGATCGGATTAAGTTGATTCATATTTTTGTGAGTTGTCGGCAAAATAATTCGGGAGAAATTATTTTTCCTTTATTCACAGCTGTGTGCTTAATCTGCTATTCAGATATTAAAAGCATAATCTCGGCTGAATAAAATATTTGCTGTTTGAATAATACGAATACTCAGTGTGGGAGCTGATAATTCTGTCAGAGGAATTTCTGAGAAAATATACATTATTTTTCAAGAATGGTATCATAGATATAATAAGAAAACACACAATTAAACACTAAATCATGAAATGATTTACTAAGACTCAGAGATAAAATTTCCATTGATATGTTAGATACTTTTCGCTAAGACTGACTGGCTGAAATGCGAACCGAAACAAATAGACCTAAATCAAGTGGATATGTACTACTCTAAGACACTAAAAAAATTAAAAGTAGAAATGGAAACATGGCATATTGATTTGTGAAAGAACTGAAATATTTGCTTCAGATATTTTGCAGCAAACTGCGACTGCTTTGGGATATGGTGTTGGAACTATTTCATTAACATTCTCAACAAAATAAATCTTAAGGTGGATTACAAGACCACATATCATGAGTGCAGAGGAAATTCCTTAAATATAATCTTACACCAGTCTTAGCTTGTACGTTTGCATAGTGTGGTCCACATAACATTACACCTGAAATTCTCAACAAATAATTATTCTGGAATGGCAATGAAATGAATCAAAACTTGTATAGAGGATTAAAATTCTTGTTAGGAGGACTATTGCAATTAAACATTTAGTTAACATGTATTTCATTTTTCAGGAAAAAATATACCTGACAGATATGTATTGCAATGAAATAAAACACATAAAGATAAATAATTAACAGAGAAGTAATAGAACCGCACTGAAGTAGAAATCTTACTTTCAGAAAATTATAACAAAAATGATGACTGACCAAAAAAGATAATTGCAACATGAAACTCTCAAAAAATTCAGGAAATATTTGTATACTGGCAAGCTATTATTTTTTACATTTCGTTTTATTTCAGTACTTTCATCAAGGTTTTTATTAATAAGGAGTCAGTTGTTCTCTTCGGCTTTAACCGTGTCATAATTTCCCGTTCTTCTTTTTATCCGGTTCTTCCGCTTCAAATTCATTTTCGGCATACAATGTCTTTATTCTAGTCCAAATAATTAATAATTTGTTGAATAATATTTACACCCTTTCGGAACTATGCTCGTTCTTCTAGCATCATAAAATTTGTGAAGAATTGTCTACTTATTACTTCAATTTCATATTCTTCGAATACTTCCCTAAATTTCAATCATATTCAATTTGAACCCCTTGGCCTTGATTCTTATTAAGGTGCAATCAGTAATCAATACGGTCTGTTGCTTGTATTCTATTGGTATATTTAAATTCAGTCTTCACAAGTACCCCTAAAAAAAGCAAGAGAAAAGTATGTTACGCATAAAAGGCTTCATCAATTTGAATACCATATTGTTTTTCGTCCTCGTGTGTTTCAATCTTGATATTGCAGTGTTATAGGTAAGCTCAATTATTTTAAATATAAAAAAATGCCTGGGCTAACAGAAAAACATTTTTGTGAATATTTTTCACACATATTTTCACCCACGTATTTAAGTATGTACATTGATGACACATGGAAGAAAAGTGGACCTTAAGGTAACAGGTGCAGTGGACAAAAGTATGGCTGATTTCAGTCACCGAATTCTGAGTTTTTAATTTTTAAATAATTACCCTTAAAGATAGAATAGGTTATAATTTAGCAGTCACATAACATCAAAACGCTGTGCACGGAAATGATTACTTAATTTATCTTTTAGACACAAAAATCTTAAAGACATCCTTCATCCGAGTTATTCCACTGGAAATATGAGTGCCACAAAAATTAATTGAAAAATCATTGTAATTTACACATTGGTGAGAATCAAAGATGAATTATTCCTCGAATAAGGAACACATTCTTATATGTTTCCTTCCTCTAATTCTCTCCCAAAAGGTTCTTATTGAATCAGAAGCTGAAACAGCAGTTTCCTGGTTCTAATTAATTTGAATTTAAGAACCTCCAGGCAGAAAGAAACCTAAACAAAGCAATTGGAGAAGAAAATTAGCACTGTGACTTATAAAATTGTGAAGTACAAAACAAGAAGAGGGAACAAAAACATTGAATAGTGAAGAATATTATGAGAAAGCTTGAGACTAAACAACGAAAGAGAAAAGATATAATTTATTTATTAATTTTCAGAGGCATTATTTCAATGGGAAGAAAAAGTACCTCAAAAAATAATTATTGTCAACTTGTAACTTCTTAATGATTTTTTGTATTAGTCAATATTTTATAATTGAAACGGAATTCAACAATTTAAGTTCTCTAAATTAAACTTTATCTCCTTAACTTGGTTATGGAGTAAACCAAATTGTGACAGGAAGTATTTTACTCTCTTATTTTTAAGGAATGTACGACCAAAACTATAATCTTCAAAAAAGAAGTACATAGGGGAAGTCAGGGCTGAACGGGAAACTTATTGTTTAACAATTTTTATAAAAGTGTGGAAACAAATCACAAATGACACAGCGGAAAAGAAAAATCACTTCATAAAAGTATAAACACTACTATATTCCATTACTTACTTAATCTAAAATCAATATAAATTACGACAACTAATGTAGATTTTTACGAAGAAAAAAAATTTCTCGTTCTGCCCCATTCTCCGGGAAAGATCGGGATAGGATGTTTTGTATTTACAATTATTGCAATAAAATTAAATTAAAATTGAGAATTATCTTCACGCCTAAATGTGTTTTATTTATTATCCTTATTTTGCGTACCTTTGATCACTTTATCAATTTTTACGTTAGCAAGGAGGAATTATGGTAGAAAATGCACAATCTTTACTAACAATTTTCCGTTTTTCCCGTTCATTTTCTTTCTTAATCTATTCTTTTTGGGTAACTCATTATTATAACGTGACTGCCTAATTTTCCTTTTTCTCTTGAGGAACACATTACATTTTGCCTAATAAATCGCCTTGCAGGCAAGTTTTAGTTTAAGGTTCTGTATCCAGCATTAATACTAGCAAATTTAAACCCCATACTTAACTTATATGCTGGTGAAGGTACCTAGTTTACTAGTATATATCATTATAGAGTTAAAAACGAGAAGTTTTGTGAATTGCCTTCTATCAAAGTAAAAATTACATAGTCACAGATGTAAGACGCTAAAACAAGATTTCATTCACAAAGTGCAGTCGGAGCTTGGTCAAGTCGGTTTTCAGGACTTCTCCTTGATCAGTTCCACCCCTATTTACTAACCTCCAGCACAATCTCGTAAGAAAAGGGTATCCCGTTCTGCCCCGATTTCACCTATATGTCTACTTTAAAACACATGTTATTAAAAGTCAAATTTTAAAGCGTCCCAAGTGTGGGCACTTAACGACATATATAATTTTCAGTGGAATAGGTTAACTAGTTTGGGATATTAATATTTCCCAATTAGTAGGAAATAATTCTTTCATACAAACAGCTTACATAAGGAAACTATATACTTATAGTTCACGTTTTATTATTTAGTAGGAATAAAACGTGAACTATAAAATAATAATTTCTCCGGCACAGCAAACACTCCACGGTTAATCGACATGATTTATGATGGTGGATTAGGATAATGAGTGAAATTTACTAAAACTATAAACAATTCTCAGTGTAAGGTTTAGTTCGCATAAATAATTCTGATGTGCCAAACAACCTATTTTCGTTTACTATTTCCTCAGAGAATCAAAGCTTACAGCTTAGTCCAGAAATCCCGTTTTCTCTATTGCAATGAGAAAATTTTCCCGAGTAGTGAACCACGAAAGAAATTTTATGGTCAACAGATAATTATGGGGATTATAAAATAACGGAAATTCAAACTTATCGCATTCTTAATATATCACAAATGCGCCCATTTTAAAATTTATTTCATACGTCCATTTTTAATCCCTGCAGCTTCAGGTGTTCAACAATAAGGCCACTGTCCATGAATCATTTATTCATTTCCATGGGGAAAGTAGTAGCCTCTGCGTGTGATTATTTAAGTCATTAATAACGACAATACCTGTTTTTCAATTGACTTTCATAAAAAGTAAATTTGTTGAAATAGAAATTTTATATTCTCTTGTTTGTTCGTTACTCTTATAACTGCTGAAATAGTAAGGTTTGTTCTCTTCATGACATCTCCAATCACCCCTCGTACCTACTTATTTATATGCTTAAGAATACTGCGGAGACATATTGTTCAAATGTTTTCTTCCTCCTTACAATAGATCAGTTTAAATTTGTAATTCTGTTTATACTTTATATAATTGTATGAAGGTCCTTTCCCTCTCTACGCTTTGAGAGTACTCATAAATTCAATCCTATTTCATTTATGTGGTAAAATACACTGAAAAAACATTGTGAAAATTATTTTCTAGTTTGTTCGCATCTGATGCCTTTCATACGTACTACTTGTTCTTATACATATGATTAATTCTTTGTTTAAAGATCAATATATGCTTTCAGTAGTTTCCGTAGTTCCATACTGAATTCGATATGACGATTTGAAAATACCCCAACCTTTATCAATAATTTCATAATTATAAACTCCTCGGAGTATTCTATTATACTCTATCCTTTTGTTGAATATTTATCCAATAACCCAGATCATTTGGAAGGTTTGTTTAACATCATTAATTTTTCAATTAGCATCTACTATATTTGTATATCCCTAAAACGCATTTCACAATTTTTATAAATGAATTATTTATCTCTGGACAACTTAACATTATGTCAACGTCTTTCCATCCATCCCATCTTTTATTACTACCCTAAAAGCAACCTGGAAACTTGTTTGTTCCAGAAAGAAGGAATAATTTCTAACCCTACTGTTTTGCTACATAAATGGATATAATTTCTTTCATCTCATAGTATGTAGTACCGTTTGTTTATAATTCCGACTTAAAGACGATGGAAAAATAACGTAACTGTTTTCCCATTGGCGTATTACCGAATATTCTGGAGTTTCAATTCTATATTTTTTAAATAAATCCCGAAGAATGAAATATCACATATTTTATTTACACAATTTGAAATTATATAATTACATTTATTTACAAATTGTAAATTTAGATGGACAAATTAATATATTCCGTAATAAATGCATAACTCGAAACTCCCGGCACGAAAAATTTCCGGTTTATTCCGTACAGTAATAAGTCGTTCTCAGTTCAGGAAATAAAGATTTGAAAAACATATGTAGCAGCTTTTCAACACACAGAATGAATAAATCGTTTCAAGAAAACTATAACTTAAATTCCTCCCGGGAACAATGCCAGAGTAAATCATAAAGTACAAACAAATTTTAACACAGAACAACAGTAACCCATAATTAGGATTGAAGGAGTAATATGTTCAAATATATAAAACACTCCACGTAACTTAAAATGTGTACAAAACTAGAATAAGCAATGAAAGGAAATTAATGACACAAATTTCGGCTAATATTTAAATTGTATGAATCATAGGTTCGTATTGGAATGAAGGCCTCAAAAATTAACTAACAACATCCAAATCTTTTCACTGCAGTTTTTTGTTATCTAATTGAAATATTTCTAACAAGTGTTGATTTAAAGGAATAATTAAACTTAATCACGAATCACGCCCTGTAAAATATCCTCCTAACTTGTTGATGGCTAAAATAAATGCTGTACTACATTCTATTTCAACAGTTTTTCTAGGGTTTGCATAAAAAATTGTGGAGCATTCTAATGTTTAATCAGCATACCTATCTCTATAATTTATTGACAAATACTGGGTGATAATTCTTTTCTCACCTTTGCTATTCTTTCTTTCTTGTTCCCAATATCCTACAACTTTCTCTTTCACATATCTAAAATCAATAATTTTCACAAGACCGAGAAATTTTGATGCCTAAATAGAACCATTTGTTATTGAAAAAGCCTGTCTTAAATTATTCTAGAGGGGTGAAAGTAAGCAGGAACAAACTAGAACAACGTTCCGGTAAAAGATTTGGAAAAGGAATGCTGTTCCGCGTTAAAATCGTCAGTAAGAATGAAAAATAACAATTGTTTTTCGTAAACATTGAAACTAACATAATACGTAATGATTTCTCACTGAAATATTCTTATATGTACGTCCAACAATGCAATTCTGATTGTGAAAGAGGATTCAGCTGCATGAACATCGTGTGTACTGAACTCCGCTCGCAAATAACAATAAGACATATTTCAGACCTGATATTCATATCCACGATTGGTCTCCCTATAAACAAATTTGATCCAAGGCCGTTTGTAAAAGCTTGACTAGGAAAAGGAAGACGATACGCCAATTCATTGAAGGGAATGCAACAGCGTGAAAAAATCTATGATAATTTCCTTCTGAATTTGTATTAACTATTATAATTTTGTAGGATTAAGTATGTGACGTTCTGTTATGTTCATATTTATTTTATTATTTAAATTTAAAAGGAAATTATGATTATGAAACTTTCTTTGATTTCATCAAAATGAGTTCCGGTAAGAATTTTTTATACTTTCACCGATGGTACAAGGAATTAAAATATTAGCAACTTATGATGGGAATAGAACTATTTTAAAACTAATAGGAAAATTTTTAATTAAATTGAATAACATTAAATGGAAAATTAAATTATAATTCAGTAAGGATGCACTGAGGAGAAATGCAGAGAACTGTAGAAGGCGTTTTATATTCTTGATGCTATTTAGTCTTTATTAATGGAGACAACGTTTTTGTTTGTATTATTCATTGTATGTATCTTAAACATTCCCCATGAAAACTGACTAATTGGATCTATTCCAAAGAAATAGAAGAGCTAATATTTCTGATGACTATAGACTCGGTAACAAAGAGTCTCACCAGTGAGCTTAATCACGGAACCATTGGGAAGCTCAACTTTACCTGAGTATCTTTAAGAAATTTAATTATTTTCTTCTATATATCTTTAACAGTAATTATGACAGAAATACGTATCAAAAATAAAATTAACTGCAATAATCGTAAAAATTCAAAACGCAACGTTATGATTGTGAAATAAATTATGACTAATAACAGTTGATTTAAATTTAAGTATAAAATAATAACGTTTTGATTTCTATTTGCAGCTTCTTCATTGAAATGATAAAATTAGTGAAAGTTGAAATCAAAAATTTTCACATATATGGACACAGATTAATCTAAAGAAGGTACAAACATTAACGATATTTTCGATATATCGAAACATTGAATGATTCAATATTAATAGCACACTCAATTTAAAACCAGCCCATAAAATGGTTACAGTATCAGAATAAAAAAATAGTAATTAATTTTTTTGTTTCATTTATGTGAAATTAAATGTAATGTATTAAAAAACAACATTTTATTTAAAATTAAGTTTAAAATTAGACCGTTTCGGATTCTATTTGCACTTTCATTACCTTATCATTTGACTGAAATGTTAGGTAGTCAAAGTAGTAAAAGTTGAAATCAAAGATAAAATAAACTGAAGAATGTAGTTATTTTGACTGTTCATTTTTAAATAATAAATAGTCTGCTAACGGTCATAAACTACACTTTACTTTATCTAAAACAAAATGTAGTTGAAAATAATCGAGTCAAGAAACTATATAAATTTCCGTATAACGATATTGCAATGACAACCATTTTCACGATCGAAAGAATGATAAACTATGTCCAAACTTTTCATTGCGAACAAATAAAATTGAATGTTTCTTTCGATGACATGCTTACTGATAATGTAAAAAGTGTATTTCAGTAAATTTCTAATACAATGGAGTTATTCTTTTATTGTCAAAAGATTTTTTAATATGTTCAGTTTTAATGAAGTGGTTATATTGTTGGTCGACAGAAAAATATTCATATAAATTATGCATTTAATTAATTACTTTTCATTCCTTCAGTGAGTTTAACATTGTATACAGGTAAATAAAATCACCACTTTCCGACAATTCAAAAGTTTTATTCAATTACGCTGATTCTTTCCAAAATTTAGCACTTCATCAGGTACAATGGTTACAGTCTTTGACTAAAAGTTTCATACTTAGAAATTTAATTTTTACAAAAAACATATAAGTATAATTACATACAATCAAAAATTCAAAAATCTGATTCAATTTATCTACACCTGCTTTGTACCTGACGATGTCCAAAATTTTAGAACTAAATGCCGTAGTCGAACAAAACTTCAGAATTGTTTGTAATCATATAATTTATGAAAACGGAAGAATAAATTGTGTTTTGGTGATTAACGTCAAGCTTCAGAATAGTGCATCTCGTAAATATAATGTAATTAGAATCTGCAGCAGACTTTCTTTCGGTGTATTTGATTTCGCTTTAGTAATTCAATGATTCATTACTACGATTGTAAATAATGTATGGATTTAATTAAACAGATACTAGTACAACATATTGAGCATGCCGTTATGTTGGAGTAGTAACAAATATTTAAAATGTACTGACAACGAATAAAGTTGGATTTCAGTAAATTTCTAACACAAAGGAGTTATTCTTTTATTTTTTTGACAAAAGATTTTTTGATATGTTCAGTTTCAATAAAGTGATTTACTCTATTTGGCTAGGATAGGTTTTCAGAGGTAAGGCATTTAACTTTGGTGTTACCACGTCAGTAGGTACCAATAATTATGTTAATTGTTGTTTGGAGAGCCTGAATTATCAAGCTGTTGCCTTACATATATATGTATATATATAATAGTTTAATTGTCGTTTGAAGAATAACGAAAGTATCTTCTCCAAGTCACATAAGTACTGAATTGAAGTATGGGGAGTTTAAGTATTTGTATTGGATGCAGTTTGACTGACTAGTTGCCTAACTTTCAGGGAGAATTGTGGTCTTAAATTGAAGTTTTAATACTGCATCGTTCCGCAACCTGATTTGAAGACGGTCAGCCTCTATTCATCTAGAGTTTTATGGTTGTTGCATGAAATTTCTGCGTAATAATGGTGTTCTACCTGGACTGAAGTTTTTTAACCATGCGATTTAAAGAGATGAAATCATCTTCTTATTGACACAGTAACAATCATAATCCGCGTGTTTGTCGAAAGGTTCTCAATAAGATCTCAAATACGACGCTGATTTTTTTAAAACAAATTCATTTTATTATTTGTCATTTTCTATAATTTCATTTTATTTCATACAGCATTCCCATGAAATATTTAAACAGAACATAAATTATTACAATAGATCTGAAGCGTTACGTTTTCTAAGTTATACAAACTGAAATGTATAAGAGACTGTTCTGAAGGCTTGAAGTTTTACAGGCAATCACAATTAAAAAAATACCTTTTTTCGAAATCTCGCACGTAGACCAGGAACGATCTATTTTAGAAACTAGGCAATAACTAGCATATAATTCGTGCTACTAGCGTGGATAAAATCATTGTGCACGTTTAAAAACATTGTGGTTAGATTTATACGCATATTCTTTTAATAGTGTCTATTCAGAGTCATTATTGTGTTAATAAAACCACAGTTTTCTATAATTTACGATTTAATGCTTTTTTTGTAGAAGATCGGAATGAATAATACGTCCACCGCACCCGGGATCGAACTCGGGACTTTCCTTTTATGCATGACTACACCTACCTCACAACAATTCCGACTACAAACTAATTATAAGTCCCGTAAAAACTGAAATTTACCACACAGAACATAACGTTTTAATTTTTTTAATTTACTCCAAAACCAACAAAGTCTACGTCCACAAATGTTTTAAAAATTATTCCTTAAAGTGTCGGATGGTAGTTTTATATTTCAGATGATCTTATGACCCTATAATTTTTCATCCAAATAATTTTCATTGTTTCTTTGTAAAACAAAATAGTAGGCAGGCAGGAACGATTGAACAATTCTCTTCATACATATTACTAAAATTTATAAACTGATCGCTCTCAAGATTAGATAACTCCTTAACCGTTTAGCACGAACTGTGAACAGAAGCTTGCGGAATATTTCACAAATTATTAAAGTTAGCTCACAATGCTGCTTCACTCCTCTTGTTATAGTTTTATACTATAAAATTTTGATCGCTCAGGACGAAATTGTGATCCCGAAGACGCAATTTTCTTTCTCAATAAAACGCGGACAATTGGCGAGTCTTAATTTGAAGTGATAGTATCCGATAAATTAATCTAACAATGTATTATCTAGATGAAATGAAAACTGACGTATTAGGACAGAAAGGACATTGGAATAGACCATATCATGATTTAATAAACTGATAATTAGGACAGTTCTTCTGACACAGTGTGTTTATGCTATTTTGGTAATACAATGAATTAAAAGATAATTAAGGCAACTAGGGAGGAATTAATGTAAATATAATTAAAGTAAAGACGATTAAAGGTTGTTTTATGACCCTTGCAATATAAATATTATGGTTGAAACATGCCAAGAAGAGAAATAGTACCTTTGGAGAGAGAAGCTAGAGATCACTGGACGCTATCCAGTTGGAGTTGTGAACTATTTATGCTTCCTGAATGGTATTTATTGTGGAGAAAATGATTTCTTAAAGAGAGATATGCACTGGGAATTTTTTTATTCAGCCGTAAATTTGCATTATTACTATTTCATTAATTGGCTAAAATTTTGACGGGTAAACTTATTTATTGTTGCGTGAAAAGTGTAATTATGTTCCGTATATCAACGGGATTATACCATTTGTAAAATACAACATTCTTCAAAAGATAACCTCGCCATCGTCTTCAGGTACAAATGATATAACTCGGGTGAAATCACGAGAACTTTTTATTCAGTCCATCAACCGGGAAAACCTACATTCTCTATGTTACGCATATGTTTAATAATATGTCATCTATTTATTTGTAGTTGTAGCAAGTTATTTGATCTTAAAAAAGCACGTGTTTGAACCCTGAGAAAAGAGAGCACTAAATATTTCGGATACGCAACCTAATGACGCCATCAATTTTTATTTCTGGTTGTAACGAGCTGGGCATACATATATAAATAGTAAGTCGTTATATTTGCTCGGGATACCTCAAGGTTTTATGACACCAAAGAAGTGGTAATAGTGAAAGAAGAATGAAACTATATGAAACGTTGTGTATTAAGAGAAATGTAAATTTTTATTCATTTAATAAGTTGAGTGGATATATGTTATATAATATTTAAATAAATATATATTATACACTTGGTTCATATTAATATCTTTATCTGTTCTGACTGAATCTGAGATATTAATTTTATTATTTATTAGGTACAATGAGCATGTATCGAAGTTTTAAACAGTTTCGTGCTTCTGCCGCTGGAGAGAATCGAGTCTCTCCTTGACGTAATGGGTAGACGCTGTTAGCGGTGTACGGTAATGTTGAATTTTTCGGAGGTCCTGTGAAGAAAGAGGCTGGCAGCGTGGAGGAACGTGTTCCCAGAGGCACAATGAGTCCTAGCAACACGTGTACGCCTAGAACAAAGGCAAGGCGCGCGGTTCTCGCCTGGACGTTCTTTGTCAGCTTCTTGAGGACTTGACACGCCGGAAGTGCGCCACCAATTGCCAATTACAAGAGGGCTAATGCCACGAATTCACGGCTTGGCCTTTCAAAGTCCTACGAAGCTGCGACCACGATTGTGGCTAAAATTTAGATCATTAATTAGCTTCCCGCGATTCTTCTCCGCTTAAATTGCCTTTATCGCTCCTCTAATACATACCCGTATTCATATCGATTAGCAGCATAAGGTTGTTTCACTTATAAAACCACAACCCTTAGTACTGTATATTTCATGATTATAAGTTATAGGTCAATATCGGTAAATTTTGCTGGCATTAGCACGTACTACCGTTAAGCAATCTGAAACGAACCGGACCTACCAACAAAGCTAGACATTTAATACAGGAGTTGTTCGCCATAACAATAATTTCAACATAAAATAAAGAAATTAGCAGAAATTTTAACTTTGTTGAATACTAATACACAGTATTATCTTTGTGAAGATGTTTCTAACTGAATCTTCAGTCACAACACGCGAATTGAGTTTTCCTTCTGATTATCAATACTAGCTAGGTGCCCGGTGATGCCCGGGATATTAATGCTTAAATATAACAGACATTTTACTTAATTTATATTTATATTTCTCGCGCTTTCATGATTTCGTGTGTCGTCGTTGCTGATGCTTGCATGCACGCAGGCTACGTAAGGGCATAATGTATCCTGTTCCAAGTGTCATTACGGTAAGACGGATACAAATAGTGTTTCGGGAAACACCGTAAAAGTAATTGACCCCGAAAAGTATTCATTCGACGGAAATACCAGCCTATTTGCATATTTAAAAATTTACGTCTCCTCTATTTCCTCCCCTATGGATGGTAACCGTGTCTTATCCCAACAGTCCTGAATTCCGAGTCTCAAAGAGCTTGTGTACAAAATTTAGTTCAAATAGCTCCACGCGTTTATGCGGAACATACATAGTCACAAACACACGTACGAAATTTGATCCGTTTTTACGTATAATTTCATTTACAAGAATAAGGTAGTTGGTCTTTCTATTTGGTCTGTTCAGCGCCAAATAACTTGTTAATTTAATGAACATTTTATTTAAGTAACAATATATTTTAATCACTTAGAAATTATACAAAAATGGTATGTGGCACACACTTCGCGTTTACTGTCAATTTTATTTTGTTTTAGATTTCCATATCTCACAGCTTTACTACCAAATACGTTAATGAATTATTTAGTGCATTTTAAATATATGTTTACTACTCCGTCATTACAGTATGCTCAATATGTCTCAAATGTAGAGTTCTGTTTTTTTTTAATTTTGGCTTAACGTCGCATCAACCCATAGTTTATTATCGACCTCAGAAACAGTTTTTATATAGTAATATAAAAATACATGTTATTTACAAGCGTACAATAGTTGCTTCTTTTTATACTGTTTTGCATTAGAAAATACGAATTATAAAAATATGCATATTATACACATATTGTTTAAAAAACTAAGATATATAATTAATCAAATTTTATACATTAAACTGTTAAAATTTGTCTAACAGAAACTTTTAGTTATATGTAATTGAAAATTACTGTTACAGAAATGAATTTGAGTAAGTTCATGAAGGGCTCTACATTTGCTGTTACTATCTTTTGGTTAAATTTGTCCCAGAAAATTATCCCAGTACGTTTTGGAAAATTTACATTAATTTAATATGTGTGGAATAGTAAGGTAAACAATACAATTACTACAAAACTGGGTTTTCTGCTCCTGTAAACAGTTACGAGTGCGTTAGCTTCGGATACAAGTTTCGAATTCTGCTGTTAACTATTTTGCTTTAAAGTCACACCAACAGCTAAGGCCATTAGCCACTACTTCACCATTTAGGGGATCTTCCTTGTAAAAGTTACTCAATTTGGGAGACGCACACAAAAAACACAAACTCTTGCCAAAAATCGAACCCGGCACCTCTGTGGTAATAGGCAGTGAAGCTAGCCACTAGACCACAGGGGCCGGGCACTATTTTTGTTTCCTAGCCATCTTCGATATATTTACTATCTGCTTACTATTTGCTATTTCTTTTAGACACACTCCATTATGTTCTATTCCACTAAACTATAACTTTATTCAGGATTTAAGATTGAATCATTGATTTACTTATTCCTAATCAAAGGAACAATTAAAAATTCTCCTAGTGATTATAATTACCTTATATTTACGACTTTCACAGTTGTAAAGCTTAACGTTAGTTAGCAAACAACATTCCTGCCGTTTTTTAAATTATGTGAAGACAAATCAGTGAAAACTTTTACAAAATTGATGAAGTTTTATTGAACTACGACGTTTCGTTCACAAATTTGGGACATTATCAGGTACAAAGGAGGTGCAAATAAATTGTATAAGGTTTTAAAATTTTTGGTTGTATATAATTATGCTTAGATTTTGATATAAATTATAAGTCCAAATATGAAAGTTTTAAACAAGGGCTGCATTCATTGACAAGTTTGTTTCCTTTGCACCTGATGAAGCGCCACTTTTGAGGACGAAACGGCGTAGTCGAATAAAAATATTGAATTATCGGTATACAGAATACAATTGAAACTTACGGATTGAAGAAAAAATATTAGTATTAAATGTATAATTGATGTGAAACTGAAAATATTAAAAGAATCACTTGACATCAAGTTAAAAGAATAACTCCATTGTGATAGAAATATACTGAAATCTAACTTTATTTATTATCAGTAAACATGCCATCGAAAGAAACAATCAATTTTATTCGTTGGCAATGAGTAGTTAATCATTCTTTAGAAATATTCTTTCTCTCGGGAAAATGATTGATATTGGAATGTCGTTATACGAAAATTTATCTCGTTTCTTGACACGATTATTTTCTAAAACAATATGTTCTAGATAAAGTAAAATGACCGAAAGCAGATTTCTTTTTAAAAATAGGCAAAATAACTTTTTTCAGTTTCTTCCGTGGCCAAATATGTGAATGTCTTTTATTTCAACTTTCACTACTTTTACTACCTAACATTTCAGTCAAGTGACAAGGTAAAGAAAGTGCAAATAGAATCCGAAGCGATCTAATTTTAAACTTAATTTTAAATAAACTTTTTTGTAATAAATTGCATCTTATTTCACATAAATGAAACAAAAAATTAATTAAACTTTTAAATTATAGTTTTTAAATGTATTGTAACTAATTTTTCTAATGTGTAACTTACGTAACTTTTAGGAAAAACGTAAAACCCAGATTATGTGTGTAAATATTTTAAAAAGAAATATAATTACTTAAAAACGCTTAACTAAATCCTATTTTGATTGTAATGCGGAAAATTTGGATTATCAGTGTAATCTTTTGTACTGGAATTTAGCAGGAGTGTAAAGCTGTATTGGAGGAATACTCTAAATAATTTGATCTGATGAATATGGCATAATGTCAAAAGTTTACGTACATAATTTCAACTGTGAGTAAATGTACGCAGATTTGAACGAGACAGTTACGACGACGTTATAAAAAAATGAATATGTATATGAATCTTTTAAGGAAACAATTACCTGAGTCAATATTGACGACAATATTCAATTATCAAATATATTCACTCCCTTATTTTAAAGCTGATTAGGGAGTAATTAACTTCACTATTCTTTTGTTTCAATCAGACCACGAGTTATTAATAAAAAATATAAAGTCCCTTAAAAACATAATTGTCCAGTCTACGTTGAAATTGAAACTTGTCTATTTGGTCAAATTCTATTCGCTCAGAATTTTGATTTCTTAAGGGTGTAAATACGAAGAATTACAGTAGGAAATGAATAAACAACTTAACATATAAACATGTATTAATTAATAAAATTAACAACTCAGTTGTGTTTATAATGGCATAGTAGACACATGAAAACACTGTTTTGTCCAAATCCAGAGATATTAAGTAACAAGAATAACCGCACTGCACCCTCCGTTTCCTCCGGTCTCCCCCCCCTCCACTCTCTCGCCATCTCTCTCACTCTCACACACATACATACACACACTCGGTGCGTGTGTTACGTGGCACTTTAATTGGCCAGGAAATGTTTAGTTTATCTCTCGAAACAAAGTGGTGAAATATTCAAATCAGCTTCCTATGACACAAAACTATGTCAGTTAATTTTAGCCACATTTTCAATACAAGTTTCAGCCATTTAGGTTTTATCGGCCGTCTATTGAGATATTATTAATCATTCTATTTAATTATTATCTACATTACTATTGCAGTGTAGGAAAATGAATGAAAACCCTGCATAAAAAAAATTAAAAATGATGGCTGAGATTATTATTGGAATGTTATAAATTATAATCGCAAGAGATGTATTTTTCTTTTAAGATCTACCTACACTTCGGTTCTTAAATATTCCGTTAAACAAATAATCGTATTATTAGCTACATATGCATAGGGGAAGAGCGAACAATATTGAGGACGTTGACCAAGAGAAGGGATAGATTAATAGGCCACGTTTTGAGACATGACGGGCTTGTAAAATTATCGTTTGATGGAAGTATGTGGGTGTAAGAATAAAAGAGGGAGGCCAAGTAAAATTAAGTATATTAGGAAGGATGTGGTAGTTATGTGAAAATGAAACGGCTTGCGCTAGCTAAGTTAGCATGGAGGGTTGCTTAGACCAGTCTTAGGACTGAATACCACAACAACAACATGAATTTTAATTTCAGATGTACTTCTTACGGAGAATCTGGGTTTAATGCATTTATTAATGATTGTTCATACTGTCTAAGCACTTAATTTATATCCAGAAAATACACTAACTTCCGATTTAAACCATTATAAATTCTGGACATGATTGAATTGACATTGTTCCTTATCCAAGAATTTCTCTCATCGATGTTAGGAAGCCAGGATTATTATTAGAATGACAGTATGATTCGAACCGTGTATAACAAAGTTTATACATACAATTAAACTAATATATCAAATATTATGTGATGTTATGCGACATCTCAGTTGAATTAAGTCAGATAGGTTAACTCCAACTGCTAAAACAGTTGTTTGGACACAATTTTGTAAATTAGTTATGTCTCGTCACTAAGGTAATTCGTACGTTTTGTTGCATATGAACATGACTAGTTCATTGTTTCTCGTTATTCTTAACAAAAGGTGCTGTAAACTTTTTATCTATTACTGTTCTGTCTCTTTGCTACTGCGCACTTTCAGTCTGTGATAAAATAATTTCCAGATTTTAGTTTTTACTCTACTGCAATTTGATTTCAATACATGCACCTTGAACTCATTGTCTCTGTCTCTAGGAAGCCAAGAAGGTTGGTTTCCGTCCAAATCTACCGCTTTAATGGGAACCATTCTTTATTTACCACGATGTAGACAAATGAGTGCAACGTTCCGTCGCTTTTTAAGATGTATCGCTGGCTATAACACTGAACGTTAGGAGAACGCATTACTAATAACCGCTCAAACAACAATGCCCAATTTTATATTAATGGATTTATAAAATAAATAAAACTTCAACCAGAAAATAAGTCGGAATTTCTCTTATTATTGAACAAATTAGATATATGACAACGGTTCATCCACAATTTTGGGACTTCTTCAGGTAAAAGGATATATAATCAATTCTTTTCTGGTGCTAATTATTTTTATCCAAGAAAATTCATATAATTCAATTACTAAATAGGATTCCAAATTATTCCTAACATCAGATAAAGACAAGAGGAGTAGCAAATTTTTCATGAGATTAACATTCCATCTCTCAAAAAGAATTTAAATATACGGAGATGATTTTCACTAAAGCAGATATAAGAGCAAATACTGTAATTATTGACATTGTACTTGGAAAATGTCCATACTGAGTTGTGTGATAATTACACAACAATACTAATTGTTAACTTAAACATAGACAAATTAAAAATTAGCCTCAAGCGAAGGCTTTCCCGGTGAATTTGTTTCAAATACAATTCTCGGGTTTGAACCCGGGTCAAAGTTTGTTTACATAACGTTTCGACAGCAAGCTCCGCCATCGTCGACAGGTAGACTGTGGTCAGCGAGTTCAATTTCGAACTTTTCTTTTGTATTAAAAATGTATTTATTTGCATTTTAAAAAAATTAACTCCAAAACGAATTTAAGCGTGCATTGTTTTACCTGAATTTTTCCGAAATTAGTGGGCCAAACTAATAATACTTATTTGTTAATTTCTAATTTACTTATGATATATGAATTCTTAGCTATATATTTGTTAAAAGAACTGGATTAATTTTGGAATGTTCAACATAACAATTAACCTGATGCTTTTGAGTTTCTAAAATCAACAGATTGCTAACTTTTCTTGTAATTTGAATATTTCAAACTTTTTGGAGATCTGCATTACTCTGCCAACTTTTAAAAGTGAAATCCTATAGCCTCCAATAATCAGAATATACATTATATAATTTTAGTTTTCCCTGAATATTAATGTTTCTTCGAAAGTATGTTGTGAAGTCATTATTACATTATTAATATGTATTATTTTACGTAGTGGTAGATGTACAGTGGTTGACTTCCTCGACGGCGAGGAATCCAGAAACTGTGGAACTACGAGTATATCGGCTTGGGGATGCGGTCGTAAGACATAGTGCGTGATTTAGTAGAGAAATTAGCTACTCGAGTTTCGCGAGGCATCCTCATCCGGACTAAATGCAGTAGAAGTCTGCGGCCCTGGACTTGAACGAACTTTGGCCAGAGTTAGAGTCAACACGGAGGAGCAAGTCCCAACTTGTAAAGCGGAGGAGGGAGACAACTTAGCACAGACACATCTGCGACTATAGCACCCTCTAAGCGGGTTGTCGTGTAGATCAAATTCCTTATTACAATGGGGGAATAGGGAAATCTAAATCCTTGTAATGAAATGCTTATTTCTTTTGAAGAATGAAGCATTTATTATTGTTTCTTTATGTCAGTAAACTGGTTCTTTACTGACGCCGACATTTTTAATTTTTCATTTAGGTGAGCATTCTACATTATCACGTACTTTAATGCTACTGTACTTCACTGTTTGAGGATGGAGTACAATTTCTTGTAACGTATTCATTTCTTCGGGATCATCTGGTAACAAAATTAACACAATAATATTGGTAATTCCTTCTAAGCCCAAAGATACGGAAACTCCTGATTATGATACATATAATCTTTCAAAATATAATTTATTGTGTATGTCAAAGTCTTTTCCAAAATTTTATATTCTTTGGACTAGTTGAAAAGGCTCGAAACCGAGTATGCAGTAATTATATGGTTTACCGTACTATTCCTCATGTAATAAATTAATGTTAATTGTTCAAAACGTACGAAGATAATTTTCTGGGACAATTCAACCAAAAGATAGTAGCAATAAATGCAGACACCATTAAAAACTTACTCAAATTCATTTACCGATATTGCAATAGGAACTTTCAATTACATATAAGTAAAAGTTTCTGTTAGACAAATTTTAACAGTTTAATGAATAAAATGTAATTAATTGTTTATCTTTGATTTTTTTTAAATAATATAAAATTTATATTTTTATAGTTCAAATTTTACTCGGTAAGCCCAATACTTGGCAACACACTTGATGACTTATAGATGAGGTTAATTTTTCACTTGTAAATTATAATCTGAGAAAATCATAACTCTAAACATGAGCTTCCTAATATACGTAATGAGCTTTTAGTAGATTATATCAATATAAAGTGATTCAGAAGAAGTGAGCCTAATTTTTTTTAGTAGGAATAAAATACTTAATACCTTTTTGAATTTCAAATCTTTATCACACCTCAATTCAGTAATCATTTTGCGACTTATTGAATTCGAAAGCCATATAATTCACACGTTCCTCTAACCACAAAATATAGCCATGTGCCAAGTTATTCCAACCGAATGGCGGTATTATTATATTAAAATTTAGAACGACACAAACTTGCTTAAAAATTGTATCATAATATTTATCTATGGCTAATTAATACTATTCGCTTAGCTGAGAGAAATAGTGCCCCACGTTGGGCGCCATTATTAAGTGAAAATTTAAAATATCAATTTAATTAAAGAAGATCAAAGTTTTATTCCCTCAACTAAGTTTGTAACAGTAAACTGTTTTAAATTTTAAAAATATTATCAAGCTTACTATAGGATCTGTGGTGGAAACAAACAAAATTTTAACAGTTATAGTTATACTTTACTACAAAATTTGTCCAACAGCAAATTATTGTTCTAGTGTTCAGGTAGACGTCCGAAAATCAATCGCAACAGAATAAATGTAAAATTGTGGACGATAAACATCGTCACAGAAGGAACACAATCTGATAAAAAGACAAGACCATATGAATTAAAATTCATAAATTCTGTGGGTTTAAATCCCTACAATTCTAATTTCAAGTTCTAATACCATGAATGATTCTTTACATGTGGATGAAGGTATTTAAATAAAACAAACACAAAATAACGGAGGAAGTGTTTCACTTTCTCTTATTAAGGACTTCAACGCCTATTTGATTCTAAAGTGTACTGAATAAGTATTCATACATATAGACTTTATTTCTGTTTACATATAAAGAAAATTTGGTGGAATGAATGCCAGCGTACCAGTAAAGTGGTACTCAAAGTACGAGAAGTATACTTGATAAACTGAAGGCGAATAATGCACACTCTTGGAGGTAATCAGTCAATATGTAACACGGGTTGCGACCACAAAATAAATTAATGGAAACAATTGAATACATGAATGGAAATATAATTTTCTCCCTGTCTCTCGATCTTCTTTACAGGGTATAGTATTAATTATCACAAAAAACAACATTTTCCTTGGAGCTCAAAGTGTTTATCGCATCGGATCTGCTACTATACATTGTAAATTTAATGCTAAACCAACATTTACGGAATATTTAATATAATAATAGATACATAAAACATATATTACCTTTAATGGAGACACAAATAAATAAGCAGTCCATGTCGTCGTATCAGAAAAGGGACTAAATCCTTGTTTGATGCACTTTCACAAAGACAACACTATTACACTGGATTCAACACCAAATATTCTCACACCTTACGGAAGTAAAAGAATCACTTATAGGAGTATAACTAGTGGTTTGAAGTCTCTGTCTTCTTTTTTTCCATGTTAACGTCTTCATATTATTATAACTATTATATCAAATATCCTTATTTATCTGCTATCATTTTCATTCTTCTTCATTGCTCTAAAAAGAAATTCATAACACTTTAACCAACATTTAATGTAAATAAACAATTAAAAAATAAATTTTATTACGCATAACACATTTTCTTATAGCATGAAATAAGTTATAATTTTACTTTTGAAAAATAAATATACTATAAGAGTTGTTTCCAATGATTTATCTAATATTTATTCGCAATTCTTTAACAATATGACAGTATATCGACAGTCGTTAATGAATATTGAGTTAATTTTCTCAGAAAATAAATGGAACGTAAATTTTATTTAATTTTATTCAGGTTCACCGTAGTTTTAAGTTTTATAAACTAATTTATAACTCGCTTATAAGTTTAATAAATCAATAAATAACTTAATCGTAGTTTCATAAAATGTGTTGTTTTTTTAAAAAAAAAATCGTTCGATAGAAGTGCCTCGGTGATGTTGGTATCTTACACCCGTGCCTTTTGTTTCAGGTTTCCTGTTTACTCTTATCGTGGCGTTTCAACTCCTGCTGTTAAAAGGCAAAGTCCACGCTCAGATAAAAGTTTTAATTGGAAACTGCTTGCGTTACTCGTAGCAGCCACCAATCAAAAAGGGGCATGTCTGCTGGTCGTTGTTCCAAATTTAAACCTTTTAGCGCAGTTTTTGTTTCTAACGTTGTTCCAAAATCATTTTGTTTCAATCCCAAATGAAACAATGGGGATACGAAAAATTGTACTAGAAGTCATTAATACTTTTTCCAGAGAATGTTTAATTTTAATTAATTGTTAAATTTTAAATTACAGGATCATTTGTGAAATTCCAGTGAGAATGAAAAGTAAGTATATAAAGAAATGGAAAATTTAAACTAAGTCAATCATCAGATGAAACATAATAGATTACTAAATCTGTGTTTAAAACAGGCAATGCATACAGAGATATATAATATAAAATATTTAATATTTAAATTATTAATAGTGATGAATGAAATGTTTGAAAACCAAAGTTAGTATAAAAAATTATTTACACTAAAAGTCTTGACATTTCATTTCATTAAAATAATTTTAAAAAATGCCACCTATATGGCTACCATCTTTATTGGGAAAAAATTCAGAAAAAATAAAATTTTGGAAAAATATTATTTAAAAATTTTCATTTATATTTATATATTTATACTAATATAAAAACCTACTGATATGCTTCCCGCACTTCGGATCAGTGGGGACGATTTGGTCAATGAATGAGTTATTATTGGTGTTGTTGTGTTGTGGTATTCAGTCCTATGACTGGTCTGATGCGATCCTCCACGCAAGCCTTTTCATTTACCCATAACCAGGACATCCCGCATCCTTAATTATATGCTTAGCGTATTCCAACCTTCGGCTCCCTATTTTTGTTCTTACCCCACCTCTAATGCTAACTTTACCAGATCCTCATGTCTCGAAACGTGTTCTATTAACCTATTCCTTCTCTTGGTCAAAGTTCTCCATATTGTTCGCCCTTCCCATATTCTGTTTAGAAATTCCTCATTAGTAGTCCTATCCATCCATCTGATTTTCAGCATTCTCTTATAGCATCACATTTCAAAGGTTTTTATTGTTTTCCTTTCTGCAACTTCTATCGTTCATATTTCGCACCCATATAACGCCACACCCCATACGAATAATTTTAGCAACGCTTTCCTAATATTCACATTACCCGTAAGTAAATTCCTCTTCTTCGCGAAAGCTTTCCTTGCCTGTGCTATGTCTCCTATACTTCTACCATCCCTAGTTATTACGCTTCCCAAGTAGCAGAATTCCTTAACTTCCGTCAAAATATCCCTTCCCAATCTAACACCATTTGTTATTCCACTATTTTCCACGCTACCCTACACCATCTTGGTTTCCCCTCTATTAATCTCATATTGAACTCTTTCTCCACGACCACGTTCATGTCATTTATTATGGTTTCCAAATCTTATTCTGACTATATTATAAAAAAAAGAAAAAAGTTTCATAGCAAAAATTAATTCACAGACGTGATTTTTGATTTAATAATAAGTAAATGAGACTTAACTCCGCAGTGAAATGGGTTATTACTATTTTCATTATTATACTAAAGTCATAGTTGAAAAAATTATAGCGAATAACTTTATTTTTTTATATTTTCCTAGGAACGCGTTCTTATTTAAACTAATAGAAACAGAAAGGTGAAATAATTAACTTTTTAAAACTTATATTATACTACGTCAGGTAATATTTTTAATTACTAGTTATAAATTAGTTACTAAGATATAGTGTTATACATTATGTATATATTTGATTTCACTCTTTTTCCATATATAAATGTTTTTGTGAACACAATTCGTACTTTCATTCGAGCAAGTTAGATTAATTTGAAGAGCTACAAAATCTATTATTTAAAGATTCAAATATTCAATTCAACTAATCAAACCGTGGAATGTGTTTCCTTAAGTGTAATGTAGCGTAAAATGAAATTGAACTTTTTAATTAATAGTTAAATAGTTTGTAAAGGAAAGAGAAACAAAAAATAAGTAAATAAATAAACACGATGTTTTGAAAGCTGTGCGAGGCTTGTTTGTCTATTTCCCTGTCCTTTGCTAGTTGGAGAGAGTGGTTTTCCCCACACCTGTCCAGCCCCTCGTCGGCGCTCAAATATTCAACGAATATCATCGCCCCCATCTGCAATCCTTCTCCGCAAGGACTGTGCTGCGAATATGAGATGTTAATACCTGAGAGGGGGTGTGTGGTAGGGGTGGAAGGCGTGGCGAGTAATGAGCGTCTCCATGGTAACCACGGCGCCGCCATTGCAGACGCCACGCGGCCATGAGGCAGCGACGGCGGTCCGAATTCGCACCCAGACCGAAATCCCTTCCTCAGATGTACAAATACCTCAATTCTTGAATAAAATATAAATTATCAGGATGGTTTCATGTATCATCATGCCCACCAAAGAAATTATGTATTTTCTTATGCCATTGGTCAGTTGTTAAAATTTTAAGAAGACACGAATATGGCATTGATGTGAAGATAATCTGAAGAGCGTCATTCAGTATTGGACATTTCGTCTAGTGAAAATTGAAAGTTCTCTCCAAGCCAACACAGTGAATAGAATAGTTACCCATTTTCAATTCCCTTCCTATACTATTAAAGTGGAGTTGCCTGTTTCAGGATCACCCTCATGTTAACCCCCCAAAAAATCTTATACTGATGTCTTGATCAGTATATGTTAGCATCACACCAGACTTCGGGCTGAACACCACAACAACAATACTGATGTGAACGAACTGGAGATGGTTCATGGACAGACAGTATTCACCAGTCACACATCACTTGAATTCAAAATCTTAACACAGGCAAGGGAGAGGGAATACAAATCCCACGAATATACCGAAAGCAACAAATAGAGTTTCCTACGGTGGTTAGTAGAAGACGGGAAACGTGTAAATATATATTGATGTCACCAGAGGGTAAACATCAAAGAACAAGACGATAAAAAGTGTAAATATTGACAAGAAACTAAACAATCCAGGCGTGCAAATTTTTATTTTACTTAAGCTTTCGCGTCAGATGATAAGAAATTTATCCAGTGTGGTTTGTACATGAGACCTAGTTCATGGCACTACGGAGAGGTCAAGACTCTTGGCTTACGGGTATCCATGTATAATTCCGTGAGAAAAAGTCCAAAGACTCTATGCTGATATAACAAGAACTAACGAAGATAAATTCTCCGGTAAAATATATACTACAATTCATTGTTTCAGTACTATAAATTTGAAACGAATTCCTGAATGGTATTGCAGGAAATAATTTCTATATTTATTTTCGTATACATTTGAACTTCAATAAATTTAACGTTACTAAATCGAATTCGTGGTCAAGGAGACTGTTGAAGCATAGATACGCTGACAACGTACCTCTACAAATGCGGAATGTGTCCGCAGTCAAGATCCTGAACGGGCTGCAGTGCCAATCAAGGAGAATAACTCGTGGATAATTCAAATATTGTTCGCAATAAAGCACTTCAAGTAATTCACATTTAATTTTAAGTTTTACGTCTGTAGTTCAAGTATATTTGGCCACAAACAGACAAGCTAGAAAGAAAACAGCATTACTTTCGTTCTACAAATTGGTAGAATATTGGAGTCAGGGAACTCTTTTATCCAATTCTGTGACAAAAACATTTCTAAAGTTAAGTCAGCGGTAATTACAATTGAAGGGTAAGAAAAGATGGAACTGAACAAAAGAGTAAGCCAAAGATACAGTCTGTTGCCCATACTCTTTAACTTATATATAGGAAAGACGATAATAAAGTTAAAAAGGAATATGGGATAGAAGTCATGCTGTAAGAAGAAGAAATGAAAACGTTACCGTTTTCCAATGATATTGTAGTATTAGGGGATTTAGAAGAAGACTTGTACAATATAATAAATGTCATGAACGTGGTCCCGCAGAAAGAGTACAATATGAGGATTAATAGAAGAAAACCAAGGTAATAGAGAGTAGAAAGGAAAACAAGGGAATTAAAAAGGGTGTTAGATTGGGAAAGGATATTTTGAAGGATGTTTAGGACTTCTGATACCTGGTCAGCATAATAACTAGGGTTGTTAGAACTATAGTAGACAATAAGAGTAGGATAGCACAGGTAAGGAAGGTTTTCGCAAATAAGGAGAATTTACTTACGGCTAGTTTAATTGTGTATATTATGAAATCATTGCTAAAACTGTTCGTATGGAGTGTGGCGTTATATGCGTGCGAAACGTGGACGGTACAAGGTACAGAAAGGAAAAGAATAGAAGATTTTGAAATGTTGTGAATAGAAGAATTCTGAATATCAGATGGGTGGATAGAGTAACGAACCAGGAAGTTATAACCATAATAAGAGAAGAGAAAACAATATGGAGGACTTTTATAAAGAGAAGGGATGGATTATTAGAACATGTTTTGAGACATGAGGGTCTTGTAAAGTTAGCATTAGAGGGATGTGTGGGGTAAGGACAGAAGAGGGAGGCCAAGAATGGAATTCGGAATACAGATTACTAAGTATGCTGGATGTAATAGTTATGTAGAAATGAAAAGACTTACACAGAATAGGCAAGAATGGAGGGTTGTATCAGACAAATCTAAGGACTGAGAACAATAAGAAAAACAAGATGGACCTTCCATAAGCCTTCGGTCCTCAATGAACTCCTTAAAATTAAAATTTGTATCATTCATAAAATTTCTAATTTCTTATCCTGATACACTCAGAATGATAAATATCCTGATGTATAAAATACAATACTTGTGTTATAAATACGTTTGAAAAAGTAAAACTACACGCGTATTCGAAATCAGGATCAAGAACAATTAAGGGTAATGAGCAACTTCCGGAAAAAACATTTCGTTTTACAAAGCAAATTTACGTACATAATCACATCTTTAATTGGAAAAATGTCGAAATTATTGTCATTCACCCTAACTATTTATTACATTTATCACAGAAATGATCAATGTTATTTTCAACAATAATGTTTCCACCTGAAGCTCAGCCAAAGGCAGTAAAACTGAACTTGGAAGAACTAACTGGAAAAATCTCGAGCGGACTGGGAATCGAACATAGGTCCTTCCGCTTTCCGGGAAGATGCTCTACCCACTTAGTATGTTCCAGTAGACCCCAGAATGTTGCGAGATCCCTCCATTCGGGTTGACGTAAAGTTCAAGCTCATCTAGAGGTTATTAATCACTAGCTTCACAACATAATTGAACATTGACGAAGGTGCTTTACTTCAATTCAAAAAGAGATGAATTGTACCCTAAGGACACCCGCCCAAAAGCCATGAAACTGAATTTGGAATATCTGAATGGATCATCTCGACCGTAATAAATTTGTGAATATTGTGATTAGAAAGTTGTAGGTATTACCGAATTTCAGCTACATATACATCTATCTTTAATTAATAATTTTACTTTTATTGTTCAAAGTGGCACGTATACTTAGTAAAATCTGTGACCCTTTACCAAAAATACGTGATAACTTTGATTTCTCATTTTTGTCTTTTATTTTTTACTGTTTCCTGCTCATATAGTTCTTAAGAAGGTCTATCAAATGGTTGTGCGGATTTTTCTCGTTTAGGTCGTGTGTTTCTGGCTAAATATATTTAAATAAAAGAAAAACGTTGGATCACTGTTCGAATTCGAGAATATTGGTTGTTAAAACATAATGCATCCTTAAAAAATGGAAATATGCTTGCGTTTATTAAAAAATATACTGTTTGAAACTCTATCCCTCATATGGCCAATGTAAATCGCATTTTTCTTATGGATGAGAAAGATCAAGATTTTCCATTTTCACCGTCATCGCAGGTGACTCGTCATCGGTCTGTACTAAGCCAGCATAAGTAGAGCTGATTGAAGAGTTTTCTGACCTTAACAGGCTGAATTCTGCAAAACTACGAGATATTTCACTGACTGCATTTTTCCTGTATATTCTATCAGCTACTCATCGTTGGTTATAAATTAATTCACTATACTAGATATTCCATTGAGCATGAATATTCATCAAATAGCCTTTTTAAATTTCATTTTCAAGATTAGGATTTTACAATTTTTTGAACTTTTATACCGTCCCATCAGTTTAAAAATAACTAAGTTCCAATGTATAATATTGCTTTAGAGCCACTTAAAGGATTTCAGAGCAGAATATGAAGTAAACAAAACCTAATCAATTTTCAATTTCAATCACAGATGATATTGTTTAGAATCTTATACCGGTGAACTAAGGAACTATCAAGATACCTATTTCCATTCTCTCAATTTAACTACCACCAAGAACTATTTTATAAAGCTGAAGACATAGAAGTGGTCAACTGTTGGGTAACAACAGGAAATAATTCTCACTATAGCATTCCATTATGATGATGAACGATCCTTCGATCGTTAACAATTAAGTCTATATGTAATGAAACAGAGATTCACAGTGGGAATTTTGGGATCAAATACACTTGTGATGTCTATAAATAGACTGATAACAATTGGAGAAAATGCTTCAGGAGCAATGAAATATTTAAGCTGCTAAAACTTGCTATTTGAATGTATTTTATAACATAAGCGTCTAAGCAACTTTAAATAAAAAAGAAACTTTCTAGTACGGATTGTAGATCGAGTTGCAAGACTTTCTTTACTTTACCTAAAGTTTACATAGAGAAACATAGATTTGTTTCAAACCAATGGTGAATTTCATTAATACGCGACTATTTTTCTGCTCCAATGTTGGACAAGCATTGCCTTGTTATCTACCAGAAAAGTAATTACCAAGCTGGGATAAATTTATATATCAGCCTTCCTCCAGAGGTTAAGATCAATAATAGCAACATAACGTTTCATGAATCATTAAATTGCGCATTTTACTCTGTACCGGAATGTCTTGATCGTTCCACTAATAGTTGAAAAAAGTGCGCAAGTGTGAAATGTTTTTCTTTGTGGTATTACCTATTACATAACTTTAAACCTCTCTGTATAGTTTTTTCTGTTTCATGTATTGCCTGGAAAGTCAGATTCCTCGTCGTGCAGCTGCAAGAAGTAAATTTTCCACTACTTATGCGTGTTATTGTGCTTCTCAGTGCGTGTTATATGGTGCTTCTTAGTGTAAATATTGTGATTTAAATGATTTTAGGCTACGACTCTTTACTATAGTTATTTATTTAAATATTATATATACTTATTATTATATATACTTTATTTTGTTTTTATAATTATTTATTATTTGTAATATATGGCACATCCTATTTCTTCAATCGAGGACTAATGGAAACAACAATAAATTTAAATTTTGTGTGTACTAAAGCCACTGTAATTGCTGATGCTTGATATTTTCTATATTCAGCTGGGTATTGGTGTTGCGCTGACGAATATATAGTTCTTCTAAAGAAATACAGAGCTATTAAACATTCAAATAAATAATATGAAATAATGAAATGTATAAACCTGCTGATCGAATAACTAACACGTATTTTACGATTTTATGGGCCATATTAATGGAAATTAATATATCAGGAACAACATGAGATGCGAATAAGCGGAAACTAACAAGACAACAACGGGTACGGATTGGTCGTTAATGACCACTCAATTTATGCTACCTCGGATAGTGCTAATAAACGAAAATGAAACGAAAAATTGAGACATGAGTTTATTTTCAAGGCATCTTTCTTAAAGATAAAAGTCAATTAGAATTTTGTAATTAACTGATTTTAAGGCATGAAATTTAGCGAGTCAGTTATCATGTTTAATCAAAATTGTCTGTGACTCACGGTAGCGCACCGTTGAATAAACATCTTCTGTATCTACGATAAAGAAAAGAATGATGAAGAAAAATCTCCAAACATAAATAACTTTATCTTACGCCGCAGATTTTCACTGCCAGAACCGAAATTCAGTTCTCGGTGAATAGTTAATCAATAAGAACTTAAATCTCTAATGAGCCAATAGACGCATGGAATACAGCATATTTATGGGATTTATAAAAATGTGCACAAAGTAATAAATCCACTGCATAAAGACGTTATGAGTAACGAAGAAAGTATTATTCGAATTTTAGATGTGAAAGTGTTAGGAAACATAAAGCTTACAAAAACTCAAAAAATCTTGAAATATTACGATGGTTTTAAAATTTTTTATTGCTAATTCAATTTAAAAAAGAGTAAATGTGTCTTTTTGATTATGAACAAATATGCCCAGCAGATAGACTATTATGATCATTTAGTAATAGTCAGTAGGATCTATGAATGAATGTAGGAAGCATTCTTGAGTGTTGTTGAGAAACTTCGGCTACGTTTTGGTTAAAAACAAACCAAATGAAGACCAAATTAATGATAGTCTCCAACTCAAAAACCAGAAGAGAAATTAAACTTGAAATTTTCGACGAATTTGTGTATCTTGGATCCATAATAACAAACTACACATTGAATGATGAAATTAGAAGAAGACACGTTTAAGCGGATATAAAATATATATTATAAATCTAGATTCTTAACGCGAGAAAACAAAATTTAAAATTTAAAAAACGTTAGTTATACTAGTCTTACTGTATGCATCCCAGACATAGTCATTGATAAAACAGAACAAAAATGGATTAAATGCATTTTAGCGGGAAATTTTAATTAGGAAATTTGGAACAATTAATGATAATGGAGTGTAGATGATAAGGTTCACTTTTGAGATCTATGACTTGTAAATTGACTTGGTGAAAAAAATGATGGCCAGTCCACGTAACCTAGTAAAAGGTATCTTCACGGAAAATATAGTAGGAAGAAGTAAAATGGGACGACCAAGGACCAGATGGTTTGATTGTGTGGAAACAGATGTGAAAAGTATCGGGGTCAGGAATTAGAAGAATAAAGCAAACGATAGGAACCAATGGCATGACATTCGTAGGGAGGCCAAGACTCTTCCAACGTTGTGATGATAAATGAATGAAATATGAGTTTTAGGTATTAATTTTTCTTTGGCATATCGACTTAGATAAAATAGTTTTTGACTGTTGAGTGAGAAATTTTGGAAACTTAATTATAACCATTAAGAGATGTATTTTTAGCATAACATTTACTTATATTCTCATTTCAGCAATAGCTACATCTATATGTAACAATATTTTTTATCCTCAAATGTCGCTCTTTTATATTTGCGGCGAAGAAATCTTCCCCCACGGTATAGGCTACCAAAGTTACACCCTACGTCAAGAGACAACCGTAACTTCGTCATTTACCATTTTACTATTATAAAAATTATAATTAAAGTCATTGGATAAAATTTACTGATTGGAAGGAATTGCATTTAATTTTATTTCACTTTGGTAGCTCAATTGGAAGATTTTTCGTGTATCATATAATATGAAATTATACAGTAAGCGAAAATGTAGCATCGTTATTTTAAATTAATTACTTAAAATTTATATAAAAATAGGACTGTTCTAGTTCTAAATCTGAACCTATTTCTTTAAGAAACTATTTTTCATTTATATAATCACTTATATATCAAGGTATAATTATTCATACAGGTGTCAAATGTAAACCATTATATAAGGATTTATCTAATACACCTATTGTGGTTTGGCTGAGAAATACATTTGTATTATAATATTTGTAATGTCCACTTTAAACACGTTTGCTTCAATTGATATATTTTGTAATTATTTATCTACTTATTTGCAATATACGTATTTATATATGGCTGAACTATTATTACATAGAATTTTTAAGGACAGTCTGACTTAACTTAGTGTATTATTGCACAAAATATAATGAAATCATAATTTACTACTTCTTCAAGCTACAATAAGAATCTAAAGTTACCTTTGGTACCATCTTAACGGTATTTTAATTTTAACACTTTCCTGGAAATTACAATAAATGGGAGAGATGAAATGTTATCACGATGATATTTCATTATTATAAATTAAGGTAATTTCTTGTTGGAAAAATTTATTATCAATTTTAGAAGAGCGCATGGTTAGATTACTCTACTGTGAGTCCTCTTGAAGGCTAATTAATAGTAACCGGTATATTTGCTGATCTCTCCAAAGCAATTGACATGGTTGATCATAAAAAATTCTTTTTTAATTAGAATTATATGGCATCAGGAAAAATCCTTCCTTACTTTGTAAGCAAAAGATCTCCATAGATAAAAATGACGGGAATATTTATGAATCCAATTGGTTAACAATAACTTGTGGGGTCCCGCAGTGATAGATTCTAGGATAACTACTTTTTGAAACCCATAAAATAAGTTCTTTACGCCGATGAAACGAACTTTGTAAAAACATGTAGGGACGACGAAACACTTCGAAATGATATCTATAACGCACTCAATGCACTAAGGAAAAACAAATTGGATATGAACTTACAGAAAACAAAAGTAGTTCAATTTTTCGTCTGCTGACAACGTTGCCGAATTAGCAAACCATACAACTGATTATGCAACATTTTTTGGAATCATAGTTGACGGAAAGTTGAGGTGGAGGGTACATATTCAGAAACTCTCATGTTAATTCAGTTGCGTCTGTTACTCTCTTCGAATATTTAGGCAACAAGTAGATACTTTAACAAGAAAAATGGTATATTATGCATATTTACATTCTAATATCTGTTATGGAATTAAGAGATGGAACTTTTTTTTAGCTACAGAAACGTGCAATCCGGATTCTATGAGGTAGAAATTTTAGATAAACCTGTAGACCTCTCTTCAAAGCTGTTACAATATTAACTTTACTTCTTATATGCATTGTAGAAACCATTACATCTGTAAAACGTAATGGAAATTTATTTGATACCAACGGGGAATTCCATGCAACCGCACGACTTTACGGCCAGATAAAGATCTTCTTTCAATTATTGAAAAAAAATTTACACTACTCAGATATAAAGCTATTCAATTGTCTTCCTCTAAGCATCAAAAGTGTAAATAGTTACAACGTGATTATTGTAAAATGAAAAATTTTACTTATTAACGGCACGTACGTTTGTTAATGAATTTGTAAATAGATCTCAGCTTAACTCATATTAGTTCCCCAGAGAATATTTTATGTAGTGTCAAAAGACATTTATCTTCTATGTTTATCCAACGGATCCTGCATAATTGTCTATTTCATGTAACCGAACTACGTTTCCTGTCACTGGCCTGAACTGCCAGATAGATTCTACACGAGAAGATATGTAGTGTTTCTGTGTTTTGCAGTTGGATTTAGTGATACTTGTGAAGCCATATTTATGTAATTCTTAATCTTAATTTACAAATATTGACTAATCTTACTTATTTCTGTATTATTTCCTTTTTGTAATGTGTTAGAATTAGTAGTTACGTATATTCTAAGTATTTGCTATATTAATGTACTTAATAAATATAATTTTTTACTTTTCCTATTTCCTCATCAGAGGACTAAGGGAACGAATAAATCTATTCTATTCCTTTAGTAAGCGTCAATGTAAAATTTATCATTTTAATTATTTTCTTAGAATTACATCAATAATCGTAAGTAATGTAAGCTAGTTGTTTGAAAGTACTGCCAAAAGTGTTTCATTAATATTATTATTATACTTTTATAAGAGCGATTTTAAGTAATATTTACTCCGTAAACAATGTAATTTGACAGAAAAATGTAATGTTATTTCTAATCGTCTGCATATTGTTGTTTTTTACAAGACAGTTGCATTGTTATTTAATTGCATTTAGGTTATTGATTAATATGTAAATTTTAGACAGTATTCTGAATTAAATTGTGCAAAAAGTGTTTCTGGACATAGAAAAGGGTTAGCATACCATAGTTTATAATAGCTATTTGTAAATTAATTTTGATGTATCTTATTTCCTCAACGAAGTACTCTTGGAATTAATAAAATAAGTGTTCAAAGCAGTTGTAAAGCAAATAATTATATTCCAATACTCTTCTACAAATTTTAACCCGATCACGATGAGTAATATTAAAGACCTTCAACATCAAAAGTATAGGACTAAATGCCTGTTTTTTCTTATAAAGGTGTTGGGAAATGTAAGGAGTTTTATAAATTGAATTACTTAAATTTTGCACTGGTTGGGCGTGTTATCAAAAAATCTTTTGTTAAATAATATTAATGAAATAAGAAGTAAGCCAATAAAAAAATATTAATTTACAAATTGAATGCCACACAACGGTTTTTAACTCTTTGTTGATTTTGTCAGGTAGGTAAAAATTGCAAGAGTAAAAACAATGGCCCAGTGCGCAAACTAGGCGACAAACTCAAAAGCAAAAATTTTAAAACATTTATTCTAAATGTTGAAATTTAATGTCTGTTATTTATAATAAAATAATTGATGACATTGTACAGACTTTATTCTATAAATTTACTAGTAACAATGTTTCGTCTTGTTTTTAAGCCTTCTTCAGGTTTTTTTCCTCCCACAAAAGTGTCAAAACATAACAAAAAATTACATCAGAAGTCCAATAATAGTAGTAGAGATCCGAGAAAACGAGTAACACTTCAACTTTTGCACAAGTAGTTATCGACCGACTTATTATAGAATAAAGTCTGTACAAGGTCATCAATTCTTTAATTAAAACAATTATCTTTGAAATTGTTGTGCGCACAGTAATTGTAAAACGTTTTAACACATCGGATATGAAACTTTTTAAATTTATCAGCCCCAGTATTTCTTATGAAATAGGAGCCAATTTTCCCAAGAAGCTCTTCTTTGTACCGTCGAATCAAATTCATTGTTGTAATATATTACTATTCGCGCAGCAACGCTGAAGTAAGAGTTTGTTGTCATTCAATACTGACTTTTCACTTTTGACAATGTTTATCCTTCCTCTGTTCTCATTCGCTGAAGCTCAGAACGGCTCCCATTAGAAAATCATTATTGGGGAAAATGATATCTCATTAAAACTGAAGGATTGGTGAAAGGAACGTTCTTATATGGGGTGGTTGACATCATTCTTCCAATACGTTATTATAAAGAAGCCGCTTCTTATTTACTGAATTAATATAATAATGAGTGTATTCAAGTTCATGTTTAAAGTATATATTGTAAAAATTTTAATTCCCTTATTGAATTACGATGAAAGTTTATTATTGAAAAATGAAACAGTGCTAAATTTATTATCGAAATGGTGGGAGTCAGCAATATGTTACTTTTTCTTCAATAATTAAAAACAGATACTGGATCCTGGTCGTTCTATTTTGTTTAATAGCTTCAACCACGTTTTGTAACTTGAACTATCGAGAAAGCCGAAGTGAGGCAATATGTACTTCATAAAATACATAATAGTAAATTTAAATTATAAAAGCGCTTAGTCTACGAATAGGATTGAATTGTTAGGAATATATTTGATTTATACTAATTAGATAGAACGTAGCTAATATACGCACGAACTGTTGTGTTTAACTAAAAAAACAACTTGCATGCTCCTTAGCAAATTCTTGATCTATTCAGTACAAAATTATTATGGGAAAAGAATGGCATAACAGAGAAAGTAAAATAATTTCTATTATCAACTATAATATTTATCATATTGATTGCAATAAATTCGTATATTACCTGTACTATAAAAAATAAAGTTTTGGCCTAGAGAATAGTTCTGTTCTCTGCACAAATTATAAACCACTGTTCACAGTGGAAGTCATTTAAACACTTTTTTTAAAAAGATGAAATTATTTATAATTTATTTTATAATATCAATGTATAGATTATTCTTATAACTCCATAACAATTTTTCTTCAATTATATGAACCGTATTACTATTTTAAACAAACAAATAAAATATATAATTATTATTCTGGCTGGCCAATTCTTTTCTAATTACGTGCCACGATTTTCGAGGATTTGGTTCTATAATGTATGAGTTTTAAACTAATGTGTTGCAGGTAGCAGTCCTACCGACGGAGGAATTCTGTATATTTATATACACTCTCAGCACTTACTTGAAAATTAGAAATAAATTTCTAGAATCATAAATTCTTGTTTAATGTTTTCCTTGACCGCCTCTGTGATCTAGTGGTTAGCGTCACAGCAGAGGTCCCGGCTTCGATTCCTGGCAAGATCTTGGACGCTTGTAAGTGTATTCACTGAGTATATCCGGCAATTGTAAGAAAATAAGTTACCAAATTAGGAAGTTGTAATAACCTCGTTATTGGTGTGACTGTAAACAGAATATTTTTTTTTCAATGAAACTTCATTCAGAACTTTCAGAATGGTTCTAAAGCTATTATTTTTAATACTGTTATTTTTTTTCAATACAATTTCTGAATAATCTAATTTTCATAATAGTTCACTGTTTACTTTTATTGCTACTCTAAATGTTATTTTTTAAAGGGAAATCATATATTTCACACATAACAATATGAACAAATTTTATCAGGAGAAGAGATTTCTGTTCATCTTCAATAATGATTCTCGTCCTGCTGGAGTTCATCAACAAAACAGAACTAGACAATAATATTTGACATTACTAGATATAACCAAGCAACTATGAACAATTTGATACTAAAAAAATCATATATTTGCTTTTTATTAACTTTATATGCTGTCACCAAGAACAGTATATGTTGACAGACATTAAACATTAACTTCTATTTTAATTGAAAAATATATTTTCCTTAGAGACATTTAAAAGGATATATTTTTTTCCTTTGATAGAGAAAATATTAAACATTGTATCAAGGTCTAATAGTTTGAAAGAAAATTAGCGATGTTAATCAGTCAAACAAATAATTAAGTTTGAACAATTAAAATATTCATTGACTTTATTGTCAATTATTTAGTTTACTTTGGTTATACTAGAGAACATTTAAAAACTATTTAAATTGTTTAAAAATATTTTTTTCTAATTTATGAACAACCTATTGCAGTAAAAGTGTAAAAAGAAGTTTAATTAATACAAATAAAGTTTTAACAATTTTTAACGAATAATAATTTATTAATATACAATTTATCTTCTTAAAATTCAACGTCATTTATCAAAATGATCATGATAGTCATTGTGATAACTGTATTTACTAATATAAATTTTTTTTGCATGGTTAAACGAGATATGGTGTTTTAAATTTCATTTTCTGAGCTTTAAATAAAATTGTTTAACCAATAGACTTTATCTATCAAGAAATATAATAAAATACTCTATTACATTAAATAGTATAATTAGCATTCGTGATAATATTAAAGTTCTTTAGCGATTGGAATGTTATTCTTACAGACACTTTTGAAGTATAAACTACGACTTGTAACAGAATATATAAATAGAGGAACCAATGTGTTGAATTTAATTATTATTACAGTAGTTTAAAGAAGAAACCCATTTATTTCGTTTAACTTGTATTTTCTACAGATTCAAGTTGTTTATTTTCCTCTTCAAATATATCATCGTTATCTTTATAATATTTATTGAAAATTTCCATTCTGTTTTTTATTAACTACGCTTTACAACATTATTGTTTGAAGTAGAATTTCTAACATATACTTCTTATTAGAAAAGCTGAACTCACTTTCCTTTTTATGACGTAAAATATTTTTAGGCTTTTAAACAATATTCACAAAACCTATTGAGCTATCCAAAATTTTTATATATAAGAATGCATTTACCGTTCCATTATAGAAAATAGATATATTACCAATGTTTTGTTAACACAGGGGACTACAATAAATGAAAAATAAATAAAAATTACGAAAGTACGAAAAATTAAATTCATTGACTTATACACATCTGCATTTTTTGCGGGTACGGTATCTTAGTTTCAGAACGATTATAAACAATTGCGTGTTTCTGCTATACTTAATTAGTAGGAAAATAATCAACATTAAATATAGTCTCTTCACTATTTTAACAGATAAATTATAGTTTATAAAATCGTGTCAACTGAATACGTTAAAGAAGAAGCTTATAACTCACTAAAATTATGAGATATTTAATTACAAAAATAAAATAAATGTGAACTTTTTATTAGAATTCATCTCTGAGCCACATGAAGCCTTTAATATGTTAGTATGTGCTTACGTTGGTTTAACGTTTCATATATTCATAAAAAAAATTAATTCGAGTTAATTTTTATATATTTTTGTTTTTATTAAATGCTTCTATAGTATGGAAATTAATTAAACGTGTACTAAATAACGATATTAAGGATAATAGCCTGTATTGAGCCACTTTGGCACTGAAAGTTCTTCAACGTTTTATATATTTATTTGGCAGCCAATGTGCCATGTACAAAAATTACATCGTACTAAGTAATTTGCACGCAGGATTACGGTTGATATATATACGATTGAAAGTTTAACGACTAATTTTGAATTTATAATCAAAAAAATAATTAAAAATTAAGGAAAGGCCTTTTATGTTTCCTTTTAATAATGATAATTAAAGGAACTTTTTTCAAAACGTAAACAACTGACAATATTATTGCAACCATTGTAGCTAATTTATCAGTACAAACGTCCAATAATATAAAACCCTCTACCATTGTGTAAATTACATCCAATATCTTAATTTATTATTATTTTAGTCTGATAACATATTATTTGATAATAATTCCGCGCATATGTTACGATCTACGTATATACAGTATACACTTATTATTCATTCTTAATTAAAAATTTTAATATTAAATTGCAGGTAATGATGGAATATAGAATAAGTTTTCTGAAAATACGTTATTTTAATCTACAATCGAGTAAGAATATGGACACTCGTTTGATACAATTTTGTAGTTTGCCCAAAATGAAGATAATTAAAGTCACGATTTAATTACGTCCTGCGTTAAACTAAATTGTTGTTGACATATTTTTTACCTCTAAGCTCCTGTGGTGTAGTGGCTACGTTACTGTCTTACAACACACACTTCCCGGGTTCTAATACTGCCATAACTTTGATGTTTGTGGCGTCATAGTTACTAAAACTGAGACATAAACTTCTGAAGAAACGATAGACGTACCACGTGTCACTAAAAAGTCGAAAGGTGTCATGTAAGATGATATTCGGAAGTCGACCCGGTAGGCCAAGGTCCTCAATGGGCTGTAGAGCCAAGGAAGAAGAAGAAGAAAGTCTGTATGTATGTATTAAACAAATTATTTCAAACATTCTGATTTATATTTTATAAATTCCGCGTACTCTTCGACTGGTTCATAATATGGGCCAATATGTTAGAGGCAATTATTTCCTTCGCGTTTAAAGTTTTATTAAAAATATCATATGTGAGCGACAAAAATTAAAGGCGGAAAACTAATTATTTACGTTCGGAAGTACCAATGATCCGAAGAAAATTGAATGTAAGAATATTTCAATATCAGATATTTCAAATAAAAAACAATTTAATTGGGCACAGTTGAAAACTAAATAGGTTATTTCTAACCATTTTTCTCGGTAACAGAATAACAATGAAGCAGATAAATATGGTTCCATAAGTGCTTCAGTTCAAGAACAATCTCTTCGGAATTTAAAAAGAAAGAAAAGAAAATTTATAAGTTAGTGTTAAACATAAGTTTTAATCTGAATGTAATTAAAAATTTCCTTTATCTGCTAGTGATTTGGTTCTCATTCAGAGCAAGTATAATAGATTCAATATGAATTAAAGGTATGCACTCAAAAGAACATTGATAAAACTTACGGTTTTAAATTATGTCTGCAGTATGTATCAAATCAAACGAATAAACTTTAACAACCGATGCCTTGTATGCAGTAAAATTTCTAAATTTCTTTATTTTTCCAACAGGTGCCCCATATTTATGCAACCAGCAAATCTCATACAAGGCTGACGGAACCGTTTCAAACGTTCATAAACGTAGGTCGTCAACGAATTGCGGTTAATTTTTCTTCAGATAATTCTTATGTGAGTTCACTGCGTATTTGAAATATTCTAAATAATATTTGATTATTAATTTTCTGAAGATTATGTACTGTCATCATATTTAACTGAGTGTCACCACGTTAATGTTATTAATAAGTGATATTGTTTTTCTATTTTACTGTTGGTTATATTGCTCATTAAATTTAACTTATTAGTGGAAGAGACGTCAGGTAAAATAATATTATCTCTTAAAATTTTTTAAACTTAAATTTCTTTACGTAAATATATATTTCTTTATATCCATTTTACGATCGAAATCGAAGAAAAAATTTTATTTTAACGGTTAAAAGATCTGGTACTTTTTATATTACGACAGTCAAGATCCTATTTGTTGATTTTATGCCATTGATTGAGTCTTTTTTGAACTTTGACTCGTAAGTTATGAAAAAAAAGTTATTTTTTGATGAACACGACGTGATGTTCACCAAAGATACGGTAAAAGGACGATTTGATACAAATAATACACAATTATTGTTTTATAATTTCGGCATTTGTCATAGTAAGCATGTAGTTTTTATTATTTGTGAAAAATTTCATTGCATTTGTTTTATTAATGTATCATTTTTGTTTCAGAAAAATAGGTAACAAAGTAAAGCATATTTGATTTCAATTTAAAATATTAAATGAATTATGAATTATATAAACTTCAGTAAAAATTATAAACATTAAAGATATAGATATACCGTTACTTTTAACCAAATGAAGTGTAATTACACATATGAAGTGTGAAAACTGTCGCATGAATAGACAATAATGTCACTCTGATACTACCACGGATCAATATTATTACAACCATACATTTTTATATACTTTTATTAAAAATAAAATCTATTCTGAACGAGTTACATTGTTTCTGAAAAATATAAAAGGAAGATAACCGATTTACAACTTTTCCAACTCAAATTGCATAAAGGTCGGTCCCCGAATTGTTAAATTTATTTATTTATGGTAAATGTGTTCTTTTCTAACTTCTGTAATGGTTTCTTACACATTTTGAATCCAAATTAAATTCAATGATTTGTGGTGAATTAATTTAGGTCTGCCTCCAATATAATTAACGAATTACCTGATTAGGTCCCAAATCTTGGACGAAACGTATTTCTTTCTTATTATTTAATTACGTGAGCTCTAAAATTTAATTACATTAAATATTTTCTTCCGGCTTTATTATCTAATTTATTTGTTTTAATTGAAATATTATATTCAAGTCTGTATACGTTTTATAAACCTTTCTTCCTTTAAATAACTACTCTTGATTTTAGCAATTACCCGTGCATAGATTGATTCAGTTCTACAAGTTAATGTTAATTATTATTCGATATGGGCTTTTAAATTATTAGTTCCATTTATTTTTTCTTCGTAGAAATAACAACGAGGATCACAAAGTATATTAGCGTGTTCTCTGAATACAGAATATTTACACTATCCTCAAGTATTTTTTTCAGCACTTAAGGTAAAGATATACAGTTATTTTTAAATAAATGTTAAATTTACCAGTCACATAATTAGTTTATTTTAAAAAGAGTTATTAATGACAAAATTTGTCACCGTACGATCTTTCATCAATGATGTGATACAAAGACGGAAAGTTCCTTATTTTTATTATAAAATACCAGCACATCAATTTTAAAAGAATGTAATTATTAATAGCAAACATATTACTATTAAAATTATAAAAGTTAAAATTATCAAATAATTATATTGAAAAACAACGGGCGACTTCAATGGAAATCAATGATAAGTTATGATTAATAGCTTACTTTTAATTAAAGTTGAAAATAGTCAGTAACTACAATTAAACAATCCATTCGGATATGAATAATAAATTAAAATACAGCTATAATAATACTTTAGTCCCATTTGTTCACATTCAGTTTATAAGTAAATTAATTTTTGTTATAAACTGTTAAATAATTTGTTTCTGAGTTTTAGTAAAATTCATTCTTTAAGAAATTGGTATTTATATATATTCACTTAATTCTGTGATAATTGATAAGTGACTTCAGATTTAAGAATATTTCAAACGTGGCAGTTAATGCCGTCAATAAATATAAAATTTGGAAAATTCCGACTTTAAAAAAATACTTTGTGTGATTCTCCTTGGTAACTTATAAACTTAAAACGATACATTGTTATAGAAAAATATAGCAAGATAATGGTAACCATTATTCGATACAAGATATGCGTTCATAAATATTTACAATATGTTTCACTATCATTTAAAACAATAATAATATAATAAAAAGGGATAACACCAAATATTAAGAAATATAAGTATGAGTAAAATTAAAAGTGCATATATTTTACATAATTTTGAATGTTTAAAAGTTTTTATTCATTTTTCAATTTGTCTCTCGCGATCTATACACCAGCCTTTTTCAATTGTAAAGTTAAGTTTATCTTACCTTTCTTACGTAGTTCTGATAAATATATATTGCTCTCAATCCATATTTCAATAACAAAAAGGCTTGAAATATATTAAAACAATTTTTCGATTCTTATACTTCAGGAAACACATTCCAGTATCTGAAAAATAAATTATAAATTAATTACTAGCCATAGCATGTATAATAATAATTTTCCGGCAATATTATTTAAATTGTCAAGAAGTGAACGCATGCACTGCATTTTATACATACAAGACAAGAGACGTACATGAGTTAGTATCAGTAAAATATTTTGGCCATTTAAATCTGTTGAATGAAACATACTTTATTTGTTGTGAAAAATAATGCGTATGTAATTTATTTATACAAAATATTTGAAATAAAAACTAATTAACGGAGATTGGTGTAATGAAAGTCGTTTTAGTTGTTTAAAATTATTTTTAAACAAGATAAGACATTTTCAGTTGAAAATATAAATCATTGGCTAATTTCATAAGATATACTTGCTCGCATTGTTCTTGTAACTGTGGCTGATAAAGCTTAAAACAAAATTTAATTCCAAAATTATATGTGCACTAAATTATTGGGAATTATTATGTTTATTAATTTCAGTTACACTTTGGAGAAAGAAGAAACACATGGAGATGAATAATGAGTTTACCGTGAAACAAGTATATTTACCAATAAAAATAATTATATATTTAACTCTATCAGGTTTATAGATTAAATTTATATAATTTAGATCATTATTCCACTCGTTCGTTTTAAATTGCATTTCCAATTTTCTAGAATTCTATAATATATAATGCTTGCAACATTAAGTAAAATATTTGTCGTTTATTTATTACAGGTTAGTTATTTTAATCTTTTGATGTATTTTACTTATTGTCGGACGAAATACAGATTTCAAATACATCACGCGATCAAATTTTATGACAATTTTATAGCACAGTTACAATGAGATATTATAATTTTTATTACATCGCAGAACGCGGGATTAAAAATGTAGGCAACAGTTGACGCTAAACTTGGTCCTTATGCAAAGCTGCCAGAGTGCATATCTGTCAAGTATACGGACCCAATTTTTAAATTAAAATAAACATTTTTCGACGATATAAAAAAGCGAGCGGCCAATGTTAATACAGTAATCGATATAAGCTAGGATATCAGCGCTACGTGTATTTTTTATGAAGGCCTTTTCCCGTATAGCGCAGGTCTGCCAACACGCATGCCCGTCCCTGGAAGGAGGGATTCCACGGCGAAATTGTAATAAAACAAAGAATCTATAGCAGCTCCGTGATGAATCGGACAAAAATAAAATCCTATCGGGGCGAGGAAGTGAATTTCGCTTCACTTTAATTGCGAACCTTATTTATTCGGTCTGTTATTTATAACGGAGTTCTTCCTGTCATCTTTGCGGGTCCCTCCGAAAAAAAAAGAACTCTGAAACAACGTTCACATCCAGAAAGAGCTTCTGAGTCATTGACTATTCAATCTCCCTTCCATTGAAATTGATTTACAGAGACTGTTTCTTAAAAACAAACATTAACCAAAAAAATGGTATCACCTGTGATATAAACGAGTTAACTTTATTACTCACTAATTCGTCATTAGTTATACAATAAAATAGGAATTTTGTTTTAAATCGTAAGATAGTACATATATTCGGTACAGTATTTTCCCTCCAAATTACGGTACGATTCCGATGTTACGTAAGTATACTGAAACGTCTCGATGAGGCAGTAAGTGCCTGATTAAGGAAGTTAGACAATGGGCTAACTCACTATTTATCCTAAGCATTGTTTCTGCCGTGACAAGGAAAGTAGGATGTGTTTCGTGCAGTTCCAAGCGCCTGAAGATCGCAGCCAATGGCTGGAGCTCCTTATACCGCGCATTTTGAAACGTCGGAACACGAAGACAACGATTTTCCGCCTCCGGGATCAAACGTAACTTTTAATACAATACTAAACATAGCCTAAAATTAATTTTTTTTAATATTATCGTCCAAATAAATTACATATACTGTAAGTACGTCCTTTAAAAATGTAATTTTTAGAACCAAAACAAGTAAGTTGGTTTTACAAACAGAAAAGGATGACAGCTTTGAAGCTGTTTTGAAGGTGGTGGAGTTCTTGACGCAAGCTGGTTTACTTAAACATATTTAGAATCACTCAGATAACAGTCATTGTAACAGTGTTTATGTAATTTTTCAGATGTAATCTCTTATGATCCTGTATGGTTAATGCGACTATAAAAATTAATAAAAAAATGATGAATTAAAACAATCTATTCAGTTGGTAACATATGTGAATAGTATTGTACTATAACCAAAATACTTATTTCGATCGTAACAGAAATAAAAACCTTACTCTTTGCCGACGATATTGTAGTATTAGGGGAGTCAGAAGAAAACTTGGAAACCATAATAAATGGCATGGCCGTAGTTCTGGAGAAAGATGAGAATTATTAGTGGCAAAACCAAGTTAATAAAGTGTAGTGTGGGAAACAATAGAATAACAAAGAATGTTTGATAGGGAAGGGATATTTTGACGGAAGTTAAGGAATTATGCTACTTCGGAAGCCTAATAAATTTTAGAAGTATAATAGACACAAATAGTAGAATAGCACAGGCAAGAAAGGCTTTCGCAAAAAAGAGGGATATAATTACGGGTAATATATGTGTAAATATTAGGAAATCTTTGCTAAAAAATTTTGTATGGAACGTGGCGTTATATAGGTGCGAACCGTGGACGATAGGAGTTGAAGGAAGGAAAAGAATAGAAGCCTTTGAAATGTGGTGCTATAGGTGGAAGCTGAAAATCATATGGGTGGATAGAATCACAAAAGAGGAACTTATAAACAGAATATAGGAAAGGTTAACAATATGGAGGACGTTGACTAAGAGAATCGATAGATTAATAGACCATGTTTTAAGACTTGTAAAATTAGAATTAGAGGCAAGTTTGTAGGGTAAGAACAGAAGAGGGAGACCAAGGATGTAATACGCTAAGAAAGTTAGGTAGCATTTGTGTTGTGCTAGTTATAATGTAATGAAAAGGCTTACACATGATAGGTTAGAATGGAGGTTTGTATTAGGCCAGTCTTAGGACTGAATACCACAACAAAAATCGTAAAAGTTAGGTAATATTCACAATTCGGGGTCTTATTTATAACAGAATCCTTGAATTTTGTTGTTACAAAATAAAAAAAATTTAAGTCAAATTCGTTTTATCAATTATTCATTTATCTGAACTCTTTCTCTACATTTAATTCTTTCGTCATCAATCTCCATACACGTATTAATAAAATATCATTGCTTATTGAATTAAAATACAACTTTCAAAAGTTAACTATTTCCATAATTATCTGACACTTGATAATTTAAATAATATGATTTCAACTGTCGTATGACACATAATGATATGTTTTTATTTATTACCTGTAATTCCATGTGAATATATTTCAACTTTTCGTTTCGCACAGTCTTGGCAAGAAAATACTGACAGAAAGTTAAAAAATTCTATTCCAAATCCCGATTGGTTTCCAAAATTATTCACATCAAACCATTTCATTGAATGTCACTTATTTGTTGAGCGGTATTTATAATGGTTTGATCCATGATATGTAATCTTCCAAAATTGTACTATTTATCTTCGTCATTTCAATTTTTATGATCCTTTACTATCCACTTTTGTCATTGTACAGTTATTTCTACAAGTTTTATATTGTCATTGGTTAACTGACCAATACTAGGAGAGAAACCTGTCATTGTTAACATATAACTTAAAATTTTCTATTTTCTTCTAATTAATAACTAAATAAAAATACCGGAGAAACGAGTAAACAACCTTATTGTTATCGTTAAAGTCAAAATCGTGAATTAAAAATATGTACCAAGAAATACATTCCTAATTGTATTTAGCGATGATAAATAATATGTATGAGGAAAAAAATTGGCTGTAAATAACTATAGTACCCTCTTTACCCGGCAGAGGGTCGACCAAACATCAGTGTAAAATTGCAACAGTAAATCCTAAATAGATTATCTTCGTCAAAATATATTGATCACCTGCCATGAAAGTTAGTGTTGTAAGTTATTTTAAACCATGTGTTTATAATAGCTGATTCGCGTTTTATATTAAGAATATTTTAATAATATCCGTTATATTATGTGCTACGTTATACATAGTTGGAAACAGGATTATTATTTAACCAGGGTACCTCATAGAAGTTGAATATGTGCCCTAATGGATGTCGTCCTCCGCTATAGTCTTCATTCACTCTTCAATCTCCTTACAAGTCGGAAGGTATCGTTTCAAGAATTCAATACGTGGATCATATTACACAAATACTAAAAGGGAAACGACGTTATCAGAAATTAATTTGCGTGGCAATATTTACCAATGAAATTTTGAATCAAATGCTTCATTACAGGTTAAGTTTTAAATACAAACTTAAATATCTATTAAAGGTATAACTAAATCATCTAAATATTAAGTATTTTCAAAAAATACAACGTGGAACGTCAGATTACGTTAAAGTTCCACACAATATCAACTAAACACAACTAAAATTGTTTCAAAGTGTATATAAAACCAGTTTTCGCTTCATTGGGAAAGATATATTGAAGATAATGATGTTTGGGAACTTTGCTTTCCACAGTCATTAATTAAATGTGGTTGCTTCTGTTGTACATTTATATTTAACGAATACTAAAGGAAAACAACTACAACTGATTCGAGTTAATTAATAATACCAATGAAATTGAACGGTATGTTTCTCTCCAAATAAAGATACTGATTGATCAATTTACTGATAACTCAATTTAACTGATGCAGATGAAAAGCATTATCGCACAATTGAAAAATTTATTACGCCTCCAGAAAAGATAAATTTTTGAATTAATTATGTGACCCAAAATTCTTTTTAACCGAGTAATTTCAATTTTTTTATTACGCCTTTATCGTATTTTTTAAATTTTATTGTTAAAAGGTCGGCTTATTTTTCTAGACCAATTTATATCATTACTTGCGATATGTGATTGTTTATTAAAATAAATAAATAATCGAACTGCCTATACATAAAAATTCAATATTGAAAAAAATATATATTGATTGTGTATTTTTAGGCATACTTACAGAGAATTTTTTTTACAGATATTCGCATTCTGATTAATATTATTTTACGAAAGAATCCCCAGCACATAATAAAATTTTTGTCTGTTCCGTGACATTATGCCTCTATCAAAATTCAGAAATTTTCCATTGAATATGAGGGAATAAACGCAACGTAAATGATTTGTGTGTGGAAATAATATGGATGAGAAAAAATTTGTGAGATGGTTCGTCAAAATTCAGGATATCGGGTTTTTATTCCAGTCAGTTGGCACAAAGACCATAAGAATGTATAAAATTACATTATGTATTTTTCATTAAAAAAACATTTAAATTGAAGAAATTGAAATCTTATTATATTAGTTAATAAAAATATTCGCTTGTAAATATTAAACAATTATCTGCTTGCAACGAATAATAGATAATGATAAATCGTCAGCACAAAACGAATAATATACCATTTTATTACATCAGATGGATTAACAAATTCACAGTTACTTTTAAGAAAAACATCAATTCAGGAAATGTACATGTTTTGTCGGATTATTTTAATAAACTTAGAAAATAATTCTGACGAATTAAAATACATCGTATTAATATTTTCCTTTTGTATTCCAATTAATGGTAAACACGCTATAAGTAAGATAGCCAATTAAATACTTCTGCTTATGAAGTAACCACAACCCACATGTGACGCTCTTAGTGTTGAAATAATGGCAAGACAGACTGAAAAGTCGTGAAACTCAAAATAAATGCGTCGGAAATATTTTCTTTGAATTACTTCCGTTAACTACCACAAAATAGGACGACTGATATTACCGACAATATAGGAGCCACTGAAATGAGTGCTGGTCACATGACGTCTATAGTATTGCGGTGTGCACAGCTTCGTAAACATTGTTTTTCCCAAAAAACAACGAATTTTTATTGTTGAGTATTATTTTGAAAGTCCTTCATATTAAATTGTTGTATACCAATTTAGTGTGAAATTTACGAAACAGAACCTAACAAATAGAAGATATCTCCATTAATTAATCGTTTTCGGATCAGTTTCAAACAAGGAGGGAACCGGATATTTCCATCATTCCGAACAAGCGTTAAGTATATTTTTAACATAATAAAATTGGCTGACGTCTACAACCATTATTTTACTCGTATTTCACAAGAAAATGTCGAGCCTATTTCGCTGAAACATGAAACGTTTTTATTTAAAGAGGGAATAAGAAAATTGGCGATAATAAAGGTCAGACTCAATATTGGTACAATATGTCAGTGTTTTCTATTCGCAAGACGATGGTGAACCCAATTTCTGCTATTCTTATTGTATTATATAGTTCAATAATAAGAATCTTTTGCACTAACAAAGTGCTATCCGCCGAATTTGAACTAATCTGTGATCGTTTTAACTTATTCTGTTAATTTACACAAAAACTGCTGAACGAGTTTTCTCTGAAACGGCAAATAAATGTGAGGATTTAAAAATATTTATCTGCCATTTAAAAATATTAAATCTGAAATTCTGCCACGCATATTTTCTTCTTCTTTCTAGTTATTTTATGTAGGTATAAACGTCCTTGTTACAAGCAGGGAGATATTGTTATAATAACTTTACTAATTGTGACAAGACGTTTCGTACGTTTAAAATTATAAATAGTTACCGGTTAATTCAGTTATAAATAGTTCCATCCTATTTCTAAGACAACCTAGATCAAATACATTTGAAAAATTAATTCTGAAATATTACTGTGCAATATGCTTTCCTTTTTCTAGGAAATACTGAAAACGTTATTTTATGTTGAAATGTATTATAAAATTTGTCTACCTTAATTACAGTCCTGTCTATTTCCATGTATTTACTCATTTTATTTGATGACAACTTTTCTTCTACTTAGGCTGGAAATAACTGAACATTTTGACTTTAGAGCATCTCATTGCTTATTTTTATTTATCACATTTCCTCCGACTAACGGTTTCAACATAAAATTCGTCTAAAATTTACACGAGCAGTCTTACTAAAATACGTATGAGAGGACTTTATTCACAAAAACGTTCTGCAATAGAGTAGAAATGAGTCCGTGCTATTTCTTCGCAATGGCAAAACGAACTCTTTAGTTAAACTTCAGATAAATTTTAACCACTACGCATACTAAATAATTGTTGTGGCAATTTTTTAAAATTTCAGGCATCGTGCAGGAACGACGACGCTTGTGATGCAAAAAAGCGGGCTAATCTGTATTCATGTCGCGGCAAAGGTACACAAATTGAAACACAATATGGAGAGCGAATAGAAAGCATTGATTGATTCATTTCTTAGGTGAGCAGGAACAAAAAATACCCAACGAAATGTGATATAATCGTACCGAACAATTGAAATATATGTATTTGTGTTTCATTTAACTTCTGTATCTCATTTACTCCCAACAATGCCTCATACACATAAATAGGTAAGTTAGCGACAAGCAAGAAAAATAATATACACTTAATTTCAAAGTAAATAACGTACACTTTTTCAGAAAGTGAATAAAGCAAAATAAAGAATGATTTATTTATAAAAATTATCACAGATACGTTAAAATCAAAACAGACGGTAATCGTGGATAAGTAATAAAAATACAATTCAAAGCCTCGTTTTGAAAATGGATTGTAAATGCATCAGACGTAGCTTAGGATATCAGATGACACCTGAATTCAGTTTCATTTGTAAACTGCTGAACTATGTTCGAGGAATTTATATGAATTTACAAAAGCATGGAGAAATAAACATCATAACAGGCACCAGTTTAAAGAATCAAAGATCATTGCACTGGTTAAGAAAAATTATTAACAACTAGAACAGTATACGTTACCTTACGTCAAAATATGAATTTAACCAAGTAACGTTCCAAAAAGACGCATTCTTTTACTAAACGTAAAGAAATAACATAATTATTTGAAATACAGTAAATCAAAGAATATTAACTAATATCGTATTAAAAGAGGAATACGTGGCTGTGAAGCAACAATGAAATAAACGTAAGAACGAAACTATAAACAATATGTTATATATTGAAAATTACAACTTCATTATATTTATAAACAATGTTTGTCGACTTTAATTGAAACAAGAAATGCGTTTCATATATTAAAGCGAATAGAAAAGTAATTGCTCTTTACAAACTATTATCTTTCAAAAGAATTTTAATAGAAAATAGATTAACTGTAATTTATATTAGACAGAAAATTGCTGTATTATACTTTTGCAAGTATGAAACAAAATGATTAAACTAATGTTCATAAATTTATTTAGACGTCAACTTATGCTTATTTAACATTTTATTGTGTCTTATAACTTAAAATATATCGACAATTATGCCATGGGAACAAAGCGAGCACGCCAAGAAAATATTTATTAAGGATTTAGTGAAGTGATAATGTGAATAATTTAGTGATATTAGGACCAAGCGATGGATTTCCAGAATCTCTGATGACGAATATAATTGGAAAATATAAGACTAAATCAGTTATTGTTAAATAGAATCCTAGGCACGACCCTTTGTTCGGTTAGAATTCTCCATGCAGATCCTTTAATTCAGTTTAATATTGTTGAGTGCAGTGCTTCGATTTAAAGTTTCCTTGTGTCATTTTAAGCAGAATCACGTTTCATTGTGTAACTAATTTGCAATTCTTTTGTCAGTATTGATAAGTGTAGTATAAGAAATTCGCAGATGCCCACCAAGGATTTAAAATGTTATCGTTTAACTTATTGATCCATGGAACTGTGATCTATAGCATTTTAGATCTAATAACTGACTGCATAGTTAATATAAGGCTAGCCTTTACCTTTCACGCATAGGAACTAATTAGTCTCTCGAGTCTCCTGCCATTTTAGACGTCTTGTTTGCCCTTAAGCTCTAAATCTCTGTTCACTGGCTAGAGTCATTGTAAGCATTCCCACGTTAATTTTAGAAATTAAAGTAACTAAAATATTTAGTTATTATGTGTCGCCTTTGAAATAATAGCTAAAACTGAAGACAAAAATATATATTACGCTTCTGTCTATTTTAGTTTTATTCAGTAAATTTATTAATTACATATATTATTAATTAATAACGGCTTCTTAACCTCATAGCCAGAAACTCGTGATGTTGCTATTATTATAAGCCTATTTTCCTATCCTGGAAATTGTTATATAATTTTTATTATTTTAGTGTAGTCGCCATTAATTATATCAAAGAAAAAATAATTATCATCACAATATTAATGCACACGTGTTTAAGTGGAAATGCGTCACGATAGTACATTTACGTTCATATCCTTTGTCAGAGACTGTAACATCGGATGGTTAGTCTTTGCCCAGAGGCACCTGGTGATAGTATCATCGTTAAGAATTCTACAGAGCCCCGAAACCAAAACAATTTAAAAATGTTTATTCATTTTCTTCCCCTCTTCACTTAATGGATACTAGTTTTTCGTGCTTAGATTTCAGTAATTTCTATGTGAACGTAGAGACAGGCGTATATTTTAAAATTAACTATGCTTTGATGTTTCTGTTGTATGCAGTCCTAAGATTAGTCTGATGCAAGCCTTTTTATTTCTGCATAAGTACAACATCCACCCTAATCTACTTAGCGTACTCCATCCCTGCCTCCCTATTCTGTTCTTAGTCCACACACTACACTCTAATACTAATTTACAAGACCTTTACATCTTAAAACGTGGCCTATTAATGTTCCCCTTTTCTCATCAACGTCCTCCATATTGTTCTCTCTTAGATTATTCTGCTTACAACTCCGTGGTTAGTTACTCTATTCAGCCATCTGATATTCAGCATTATTCTACAGCACCACATTTCAAAATCTCCCCATTTTTTCGTTTTTGTAACTCCCACCATCCACGTTTCACACCCATATAACGCCACACTCTATACGAAAATTTTTAGCAATTATTTCCTAGTATTCACACTCATATTACCCATAAGTAAATCCTTCTTTTTCCAGAAAGCCTTCCTTGCCAGTGCTATCCTACTCATTGTCTACTATACTCCTACCATCCCTAGTTATTTCGCTTCGCAAGTAGCAGAATTCCTTAGCACCCTCAAAAATATCCTTTCCCAATTTAATATCTATTTATTACACTGTCTCCCATACAACACCCCTTTACCTAGGTTTTCCGTCTATTAATTATCATATTGAACTCTTTCTCCAGGATCACGTTCATGCCATTTATTATGATTTACAATCCGTCTTCTGACTTCCCTAATATCACAATATTATCGACAAGGCGTAATTATTTATTTCTTCTCCTTGCAGTATGATTGATTTTCCATATTCCGTTTTAACTGTCTTCATCACCTGTTCTATATATAAGGTAAAGAGCATGGGAGACAGACTGCATCCTTGTCTTATTCCTGTTTTGATTTCTGCTTTACTTTCTTGATTTGACACACATGAGTAATTTTCTGGTTTGATCTCCTAAAGTGCAGTGATATTAGTCACTGCTTTCCATCTGAGGGGTCCCTGGTTTGAATCCCTGAAACGGCATGTTCTATGCGTTTCTTGAAAGAGTAACCGTTGCTGTATGCATGTATCTATACAAATGGGCAGATTCCAGGTGGCAGGTACTTACAAATGTAATATCTAATATGAGTTGACAATAATTAATAAGCTGGACGTAAGTACCATATTTAGCCTATAAATACATAATAGAATTATATTACTTTATAATCAATCATGTATACTCCTAACATCATTTTAGTTATATATATAGACGAGAAAAATATTGTTTCTAAACGAAAAAGAAGACAGAGGAAATATACCCGGAAACAGATTAACAATTTTACTATTTCTTTTAACTATATTGTTTGAGATTTTGGAGCGCTGATCAGTTCACAGAATTACACTACACTAATTTACTACCGAGTACAGATGCAGTCTAGATTATCTTCCCATTAGAGGACTTTCTCCAAACACTTCCAGGAAATTTTTTCTACTCATTTAAAGTCCCTTTTAGGAATGTGTATTTTCCAACATCTATTTTTTACCGCCTCGCATTTCATTTGAACAAATAAACACTTCGAACACATCGATTCAATTCATTTTTTATTATATTTCGGATTTCTTTACAAGGTTTAAGACCTGCAAAGGATAGGTAGAAAATGTGTATCATAGCTCTTTCTCTTCTTGTCTGCAGCGTATCCCATCCTAGTAGCTTTACTTTTATGTTTCCATAGATCCTAAATGTAAGAAATTTGCGGCCCTTTTTTGCACTCTTTCTAAGGTTTCTAATTAAAATTTTCTGTAAGGATCCCAGCATGCTGCACCATATTATCCTTAAGTGGGCGTACTAATGACAAATATACAATTTCCTTAGATTTCGCATTCCCCTTCTTGAGTGTTCCTAATAAGAACTGCAAAATATTTTCACGCTTTCCTTATAGCATAGTATACCTGATCCGCTCACCCTAGATTTCTGTTGAAATGAATGCCTAGGTAATTAGGGTTTGTCTCCTGAATCACTGTTACGCATCTATTTCATATTCCAAGATATATTTAACGCACATTTTAGTAAAACTTAATGCCTTACTTTTGCTATTGTTCACTTTGAGCTTATGCACTTCGAATATCTGAATCATTTTGAAGGCATTTGCGTCTTGTTCCCCACTTATTGCCGTGTAGATCACACATTAATCTGCAACAAGTTTAAGCTTAGAATTTATACTATTTGGTAAGCCATAAATATATATGAGGAAGGAAAAAAATGGTCCCTGGGGGACTCTTGATGATACAGATCCGAGTTATGATCTTTCTTTCACATTATCTTTATTTTATATATAGAACAGGCAAAGAAAAACGTTAAAAAGGAATCATACTGCAAGGTGAAGAAATAAAAACCCTAAGGTTTTTCGATGATAGTATAAGCATTAAGGGAGTCAAAGAAGACTAGGAAAACACAATAAATGATATGAGCGTCGTCCTGAATAAAGAGTACAACATGAGGATTAATAGAGTGAAACAAGGTATTAGATTGGGAAGGAAAATATGGAATTTTGCTACTGGGGAAGCTAGGGATGGTAGAAGTGTAGTAGACATAAAGAGCAGGATAGCACAGACAAGGGAAGATTTCACATATAGATAAATTTACTAACGGCTAATATAAATAAAAAAACTAGGAAATTAATGCTAAAAATGTTCGTATGGAGTGTGGCGTTATATGGGTGCGAAACGTGGACAGTAGGACTTTCAGAAAGGAAAATAATACAAGCTTTAGAAATGTTGTACCAATGCTGAAAATCAGATGGGTGGATAGAGTATCTATCCAAGAAGCTTTAAGCGTAATAAGAGAAGTATATGGACTAAGATAAGGGATAGGTTATTTGACCACGTTTTGAGACATAAGGGTATTGTAAAGTTAGTATTAGAGGAAACTGTGTGTGTGGTAAGAACAGAAGAGGGAGGTCAAGGATAGGATACGCTAAGCAGACTAAGGAGAATGTGTTAGTAATTTAGTAATGTAGAAATGAAAAGGCATTCGCCCAATAGGTTAGCATGGAGGGTTGCATCAGTCTAAGGACTGACAACAACAACTTTTTGTATCCAATTTTTTGCTCCCAGAGAAGTCATCTTTTGTTAATACTTGTTCCTTTATCAACTTCGTCTGCTAGATCTTGAAACACATTTATTATTTGACTTTCACATGAAACCCCCAATCGAAATCCATTTTGATTCTCAAAAAACACCCTTTAGATTAAAGTGCATCCCGAATGTACGTAGTTATTAAGTGCTCCACGATTTTGCATTCTACTGAATTTAGAATAATCTGTCTGCAATTTGCATTGAATACGAACATAATTTTGTCAATATTAACAAATGACGACCAAGAGTTATAATTACTCAATACATTAGTTACAGCGTTTAGGGCACAATGTTGGGACTCCTTCTGGCAAATCAACAGGTGGTAATAAATATTTTGAATAGATCAAATATATGTATACATATATAATACAAAATAGAGATCTATAAGAGAATACTTATGGACCTTGACTGCGTCCAATGACCCTTGAAACAGAAATTAACACTAGAAGAAATGCGGGCGAAAAGTTGTATTCCAAATGTTGAATACTAAAAAAATTCAGACTTATTGTTCGTTTTGATGTTTGTTACATTTCACAAATACATTTTTATATTAGCACTTCCTGGAAAGGAAACCATTCCTATTCCTAATTATTATCACTTGATAATTGTCAGATTTTTTAAATGAATTAATATTTTATTTTACAATTTTGTTTCGATGGCTACTCTGTATGTACTAAACTATTATTTCTGATACAATTATATCGCAGAAGGTTCTGACCTGATTTAAATCTTTTTATGTCTACATTTGGTGTATTTTCTTCCTTCTCTATGTCGTCGAAGTTGATGGATGACTAAAATAAGCTTATATATATCTGAATCAATGGACATTGCTTTTCTCGTGTTAAGTTTAGTTTTTTTTATTTAGAGTCGTCTTAACTGTTAATGGCCATGAGCTAGTATCTACCATTTGTGAATTTTTTGTAGGGGTTCCACAGCATGGGAACATCAACTTCCATGTCAGGAATGAAGCAGGGACCTTGTGATGTGAGGAAACGACACTTGCCGCTAGACTACAGGAGACCGGCAAATCACGTTTTATTACATCAAATCGATTTATGCTTGTTCAATCATTCAAATTTCCGTTCTATTATTTTTTCGTATACGTTTTCCGTCAGTCGCCTTTAATAACAGTTTTCTTTTATTCTTTAATCACTCCGTTTGTAAGGTTTGTTTGTTAAATAAGGTCGTATCTTTTGCTAATATTTATAGTCCTTTATTCTTTACCTTTTAATAGTTTCGTTAAGGTTTATAAAAAGTTGTTTAAATTTTATTGCTTTTATAATTGGTTACATTTATTGTTAAATTGGCAGGTTGTAATGTGATATATTGTAATTTTTATTGTGTTTTGATTATGCTTAACTTTTACGTCGTTTAGTTTATCTGTTAAACGAACCTATTTTAACTTCTTAGTTTTACACGTTGTTAGGTTTAACACTCCGTATAATATATTGTTGGTATGTATTCTTTTATCGCATTTCGGTTGCCTTGTAGGTAGTCAATGTTCTATTTTTACAAATTTTGCATTAAAAATTTCATCAAAATTGCAAGTTTATAATTAATATCTACACGTAATGTTATTAAATTTATGCTTTTTAATAATTTTCAATGTATTTTTTGTATAATCTGTGTATAATCTGAGGAAATCGCAAATATGGTGACGGAACGTTTTATTAAATTAAATAAAAAATGTGATCCTAAAAATTGGTCATTATTTTATTTCTTTCATATATCAGAAACGTTTGTTACTACAATATATACCAACATAAGATTAATATTATCATAGTATTAAAGTTATTAAATTTCTCTCTGATGAACTCTGTTGTTGTACAAATAGTAGATGTTAAGATATTTTAATTGAAAAAAAAATTATTTTAGGCACTTTTCGGAAGTAATAAATATTGTTGGCATAACAATTACTAAAACTTTACTGCCTTAATAATTTATGTTTTTATAAGCTGCATGCTATCTCTTCGACAACTTAGGTGATGAATATCTCATTTATTCAGGTAACCTATTTCGTATGTAAGTTTCAGTTAAGTGTAAACTGTTTTATATTGCGCCAAATGCCAATTTATCTGTTAAATGGCCACCCTCTTTATTTCTTTTAATTTACTGTTGAGTATAGTTGAAAATTTGTTTTACTCATCATCAATCCCGCACCTTGCCCAACTGTCAATTAAAATGTATTCTCCATATCAAAACGTTCGCAAATATAATTTGAACTGCTGAAAAGTCACTCGTAGGTATTGTTAGACATTTTCGTGTATTCGAGCGCTAATTCATTGAAATTTGAAAGTAGTTTAATCACCATTAGTATACATTTTCCAAACACATGATTTTTAAAACCATTTATTGTAATTGGAATTTGTAACTATCTATAGACGTCACTTATTTATTATTGTGCTATATCTATCAAGTGCATTCGCGTAACTACATTGTTGAGCTTCAACTTTAGTATAAATAAAAATACGGCCAATGAGTCAGCATATAACGTAATCACTATTTATTGCAAAGCAACGTTTCGCCTCCCTTTTGAGACTTCCTCAGTCGTACAACAAACAATATTACAAGAAATTAAATATGGGATCTATGTTACCATATTTTAATTTATATATAAAAAACCATGGTTCAAAACTTATAAACCTCCAATTCGTCGTATTTACTCCTTGACTCCCTCAGTCGAAAAGATTATTGGATGTACATGTGAATAATAACATGAATTGCATGTGAAGAATTTAGTGTAGCGGACCATCTCCAGCCCCGGTTACGGCCGAAATGATGAAGTAACAAAGAGTGCTTTCGGAAGTTAAATTTTAACAATGTAGAAGAAAATTAAAACATTAAACTACTACAACAAAAGAGTAACGTAAATTTTGTTCAAATTGTTCGTGTCATTTTTAACTCGAGAAGTAATTATTATCTTCGTCTAAATTTTCCAAATTTTGCCAATAAAAACTGTGATTGTTAATATGTATGTGTTTTGACACAACTAAGTCTTTGAATGTCTAATTTTATGTTTTTACTTTCTTTAATTGAAGTTTTTCAAACTCTTTTAGTTTGTCCCATATACAATGCGTTATAATCTAAACAATTAATTTTGTAGATAACATTATGTCTTCCAGAAATTTCATTTTGTCTTTTATATTTTTAACGAAATTTAAATTGTTAATTGATTTAAAAACAACTTATACACCATAATTATAAAAAAGGTCAATTATTTTATATTTTATGTTAGCTATATAAGGTAAAATTATGAAATTATTTTTCTGTTATTAATCTTCTTAACAAATAAATTATTATCGGAATACCAGATTTTATTCAATCTAATTTTACATGCTTGTTGATAAAATTGATTGGGTATTAATTTAGTAACATAATATTAGTAACATTATTTATATTTTCCTTGAGGTATTTGTGATGTGACAATAGACAGCTTTATCTATCTGATTATAATCCGTGGCTTTTTATTGAGCAATGGGATTTTTGGACATATAAGTAAGAACTCTTCCTGAATATGGAGATCTTTGATACCAATTGTTATCATTTTCTTATTTGAAACCTTTATCAGAACATCAAGAAAGTTAATAAAGCTATTTGTTCATTTTCAACTTTATTATTTCACTTTAAACTATTTTCCACTTTTCACTTTAAACTATTTTCCACAATATTAAAAATCATTTTTTTCTTCCTACTCCAGTTTCTTGCGTTTTTTTGTCGCCTCGAAAAACTCTTCTAAGGTACTATGGTGCTCCGAATTGTAATGTTATATATGCCGCAATCAGTGTACTCATAAGTTTTCCAAAAAAAACACACAGTCAATGAACGAATTTTGATCATTGCGTTTCCTCAACCATTGTATTCCAATATGGATTCTCATTTATTGTCGAGTTATTGATGTGTTAAGTACACCTAACATTATCATGAAAGTTTTAGAGGTTGAAAAATTGCAAACAAGGACACGACACGTCAAGAAATATAAGCTTATAATAACCTACCTTGAAATTTTCCGGAATTAAACTAATCTGTTCGACGGAATGTCAGCAGAATAGAATATGGTACATAAAATTAACATGGGCTGCGTGTCTCTAGAGAAAATAAATTAAAAAAGTTTATATAGCATACTGGATTTTATGAGAAATTTACTGATAACTATTGACAACAAAAAAAGGTGATGCGTTACAAAAATTTGGAACACCCCTGTATGAATAAAAATAATGACATTATAAGATTTTAACAAATGCATAATTTTAGAGGTTTATCTGATAGCAAAAAGTAGGAATCTGTTACTTATTAAGAGGAAATTTATTGAAATGACATAATAACGTCACGTTACGAAACACACGCTAGTATTGACATTAAAGAAAATCTTAACATAGTTGAGGTAATAGAAACTCTTATCAGAAATTTAAAAAATGTTAACACTGCATTCATCCTGTTCAATAACATAGAAACGGTTGCTAAGTTATTGTAAAATAAAAAATTGGTTTTATAGGTGAAATAAGTTTTATGTGAGATAATTATTAAAATATGCAGGTAAATGTTTGTGATATGCATGTAACTGTCGCTGTTTTTGATATATTATTAGTTACAATTTTTTTTATTTATGTTTATATATTACAGTTGAAAATGGTCATGGCCAAAGCTCCTGAAATCAAAAATACAGAATTGACAACTTAAAATGTTTTTCTTTTTACGGGTCCAATTTTTATGATTTTTAAATTCCATTTACTCTTAAAATACTCACCCGTTTGAAAGTAGTTTTTTTCTGAATTGAATATTATTGTCTGTATTTATATTGAAGATCCAAAATATTAATATTAATTACCAATTTGTTAATATTTCCTTAAAAGTGGACGCTGCGAATATTTTTACTTAAAAGTGATATAATGAAAAGTTATCAAATCTTTTCCAGTTTATAATTCATCCGCAGAAATTTAGCAACGTACAATGTGAACTAATTTAATAATTACTGGTCATACGGTTGATTAAATGGAGAAGGGTTACTGCAATAAACAGCATATTGTTTCTTACTAACCAAAAAATAACAATATTCAGTTACGATTTTACCGAACACTATATTTTATACAAAGAAATATTACAGATGAATAGTAGAGTAAGTTAATGTTTGATATGATTACTAAAATTTGTTATAAGCATAGATAATTCCTCGTTCTTTTTTGGAATGTTTAAACTCGCATCAACAAATAATGTTCTTGGTAACTAAATATAATCAATAAATAATACAAATATATAACATTTTTAGTGTCACATTGTCCATAGTTACTGTGTTGGTGAATTTCTTTCTTTTATATTTTGTTGATTTCATTTTCTAGTCGAAGCCTCTTTGGTTGGTATTCAGACTAAAATATTGAAAAATCAGCTTTTTCTAAATCTACTGTCTGCTTTTGAAGGGAGTGGCAAGCCTTTGCATAACTTTCAGCCTTCCTGCCATACAGTGATAAAAGATAATAACTTCACGATGTGTGCCCATTTCAACAATGGTGGAGGAAGGATCAAGAGTGCACAAAACATTCTTGTACCACCTAATGCATTCCTTAGACGTCTCAATGTATAAGTCATCTGTCTATTCACAACATATCACCTGACCCATCACATATAATTGCGTCCAATATTTCTACATTGTTCATATTGTTTTGTTACAACTATAACAACACAACCTTAACTATGCAACGTTCAGAGATAAATTTATTATTTGGCTGCACACACACAATAAATCCAGTACGAACTGTATCAAAATAAAAATAATGTATCCTGTATCATCATGATTTTTTGATAAAAATTTATTGAATTTGAATTCCTTACATGAAGCCCCAGGACAAACATAATATGCTTTCTTGTTAAGACGATTTCTGCGGAAGGCAATCTTCTTTAAATAATAAGCGACTTTACTATTTCCCTATTTAAAAACTCCAACGACCACTATACGCATAAGACTGAGAGATTGCCGCACCCGACGATAAGGCAAGGGCAATTTCTCTCATTACAGCAATAACATCTCAGAACGCTTGACAGAAAGTGTTAACTGGATTTCGTGATCTCAGTGTTCAACTTAAGTACTCATACCTACTAAGTGTAACAGGTATCAACGTAATTTCTTCACAAAAATAAAGATAAAACTCCAAATGTTTATAAACACCGTGGAAAAATAATTGTTTTGAGCCACTGTTCGCAAACATAGCTCTAACTCAGTAGGTAAATTCTGTCTTTAAAAAACATATTTTACGTAATTCCTCTAAGTGAACATTCCCTTCTTCGTATACATTTAATATTGAATTATTTTAAACAGATTTTCTACAATTGTATAGAGAAAATGACATAAACATGGACATGAAATATTTTTATCATTTCATTTCATTGATTAGACAAGTTATAATTAATTTTTTCATTATAAAACACGTCTCCAAAACACCAAATTTTTTCATAATTTCTTATTTTTATTATTTCCTGCAAATCAAAACATGTCATTTTGCAGATATTAAATTCTTTCATCTAAGGTAAGGATTTCAGAAACGAAAAGTTTCCTTCCCTAAAAGAAATCATAAATTAACAGAGATACCTAATAATTAAAGCCACTTATCGCTAATTTTGTATTATATCCTTATAATCAGTAAATTATTTCTTTCTCATTTCATTAATTAAATATGATTGTAAAGACGATACATATTTATAATAATAATAACAAAATTTTGGTTTACTTAATATGACGTGATGCGGAAAAAATAATCTTTCTACAATTTTTCCGACGTTGGTATGTGTAAGAAGCTATAGGTAAGTTGATATTTGTATAGTCGTTTCTGATTGGTTTTTTACTCTCCAAGGTAATATTGTCATTAACTCGCTTTAATTTAAATATGTGAGACATTTTAGAGGAAAAGAAAAAATTATATTCCAAATGGGAAACGATGTTTCGAAATCTTAGAAAAAATATTAGGTGAATAATAATACTTCACCCGGAATAAGATGACAGACTTTTGAAGTCGTAGAAACGACGCGGATTAATAGATGTTGCACCAGTGGCGAAACAGTAACTACACAGGTTAAACCTTTTACATTAGAAAAAACAAAATATTTGAAACGTTACAGATACCATCTACCTATTAGGAAGCGATTAGACTGCACGGAGCTAATTTTGGAACAAAACACAATAGCATTTCTGGATCAACGCCTTAAATGGGCAACAGGCAACGCATGTCTTCAAACATCATTTTAAGTCGAACACGCACCATACCGCTCAACTTGTTTCAGTCGAACTTTGAAATGGTTGGTTCCACCGAACTTGTAACTAGTCGTAATGAAAGTGTTTTCACTTCTTGGCAATAATAATTTTGAGGAAGGAGTAGGTGAGGCTTAGAAAATAGTGTGCTCAATAATTAAATAATTATTCTGACAATTAAATATATAATAAATGATTTAATTAGCCTCTTTGTCAGTATTTTTATAATTTAAATGAAAATATTTCGACGTTTCGTCTCTCATTTGAGACTTCTTGAGGTAAAACTTTAGCTGTACATGGAACCTCACTCACCGAAGGAGTCATGGAGTGAGGTCCCATGTACAGCTTAAATTTTACCTCAAGAAGCCTCAAATGAAAGACGAAACGTCGTAATATTTTCTATTTAAATTATAAAAATACTGACAAAGAGACTAATTAAATCATTTATTGTACACAATATTTTATCAACAGGGTTTGGAAATTTTTTCTTACAAATTATAGAAACAGTTTGGAAGCAAGGCCGCTAATTATACATTTAATTAGGTAATTTATGAATCCTACTGTTCCTTCAATTTAGCATGTGCATACATTTAACTAAGAACTATTTTCACGTTAATACTCGATTATATTGACAATATTAGAGGTGAAATAGGACAATAGTTATTAAAAGTAGAAGTAATGAATCCATTCCGTACGTTAAGGTTGTTTTCGCACGCTGGAGATAAAATATGTATTTGATGTTTATTGAATAATTCGGAAATTTTTTCTATGTAATTTAAGACAAATTAACAAATAAATATATGCTTAATTTATTATAACATATGTTCACTCTATGCTCTTGTATCATAAGACAAATCCTTCTTATGTCAGGTGTGAGTGAAACTTGAAAATTCAAAAATTAATTCCTTATTGTAACTTGGTAAAATTTTCATATATGTAAATAAATCAACGCATTTCAGAACTGGGAAAAATTATGATCGGAAAAAAATGTGTTATACAGTTTGTGATAAAATAAAACATAGAGATTGTGTCATATTTTTAACTATCATTATTTCCATTTAACTTTGTTGAAGTCATGGACACAAAAGGTTAAAGATATTTTATGATTATATAAAATAAAATGAATATTATGGCCAATAATCAGTTTATTAAAAATAATTTCTCGGTACCAATTTGCACCTTTTCCTGATTTCTCCACGTAAGACTGAGAGTACGTTTAGAAATTCATCTTTCCCTAATTTTACTACTTGACGTTTCAGTTAAGACAAAGCATGAAGAAGATAAAATTTGTTCTTAAACGTTGTTATTTTACACTATACTTATTTCTGAAAACTGTTTGTTATTGGCTGTAAACTACAGTCCACTTCATAAATATTAAATTATTATTTGTAATGGTTAATGAAATTTCAATTGTGGATTTAAAACTGTTAATTCACTTATTTAAACTAAAAGTTAATACAATTTAATTATTTTAAGCTAGCGCTATAGTAATGATCACATATTACTAAAGAAAAAAATTGTATGTTGGAGATATTGTTTAAATTATGTTTTCCGTTGTAAGAATATTATTAAAATTTATTAGATCATTCTTAAAATTTTATTCGTTCTCAAGAAACGGAAAAATTATTTATTTGGTATATATTTGTGTATACGATTCAGTGAAAAGCTATTATCAACTTTATTTGATTACTATTAACTGGATTCAGAGTTTTTTAAGAGGATGTTACTATTTATTCATTGAGAGTTTAATCACGTTTCCTGTATTCTGATTAATTTATTATTAAATAAAATTATATTATGTAAAAACGGGTAACAATCGGGTATAGTGTTACGATGATGTAACAATATTTTATAATATAGTGAATTTAATAACTGTTAAATAAATCTTATGATGACAGTGAATATGATGTATTTGTTATGACGCCTTATTCATTGAATAAATTTTGCTTGCATTGGTAACTGAATTTTACTTTCTCCGTCTCATTATCATTTTTACATAAGGATAAACATTCGGAGCCTGAGTCGAAAGTAAAAAAAGAACCAACAAATTAATTAATAATATAATTTACTATAGCTGCTAACAATTAACTATTTAGCATCCACATTTTAAATATTAATTATAATTTTTAAAACTCAAAAAGTAATAAATTACACATTTATCCATAGAATAACGTAAATGTAAGACTAGCTTCTAAGGGTGATGTTATTCGGACTCCTTTCGATTGGAATATAATTTCATACTGTCGTCTTGTCATACCACATTTAAAAACTTAAAAAGTATGAGTAATAATATGAATTTATTATAAACATTTCTAATGTTTCCTTAATTTTTTAAAACCGGACACTAGCTCTTATTGAACTAATATTACTTTATTATTTAAAAATTTAGGGGTGATTGTTCTTCTTTCTGTGCCTAGAACTAATCATTTGACATCGTTGTCACAGCGGATAGTTGAAACGGGCTTGATGTTCTCTCATTGTTGTTCCCCGCAAAGCTTGAATAATAATATATGGGTCATTTATATAAGCACATGTAAGTTGTTATTTTCAAAGTGCTACATTGGAAGAAAGTTGTTAATATTTTCATGGAATTATTCTAAGATACATTAAATAGTTTATTGGATGTGGTAGAATTTAATTTGTAATTCCTTGGCCAGCAACAGGATATTTTCGTTGACCGGGTGATTATAGATGCTGATGTAAGGACAGGAAACGCCCGAAGGTTCCAATTCATTTTAAGGTCAGTCACTATTTAGCTGTTGGTATTGCAGAGCTCTGTTGGACCGGCACGCCTTCCAGCCCTCTAGCAAGTCAATCAGTGATCAATAAAATCTCTGCGATCCTCCCTCACCCTCCCACTCATTCCGCTTCACCCTTCGCCCCTCGAAGTACCCCGCCGTCGTCATTCCACCCCATGCCCAAACACTCACATGTAACATAAACATTTCAAAGCGAATCCCCGTCAATTCTAGAATGCGCCATTTTTCTGAGTTCTGGGAGGGGATAGTTGTGTGTGTACGTGTGTGGGAGGAAAGGTGGGGAGGGTGGTTTCTGTGGAAGCATGGGTATGTGAGGACTATCTGAAATTTCCACTCTCCTGCTTCAATATTCTAATCAGAACGTTGTTACGAAAAACATCCCCCATTCGTCATTAATTCATAACATTTCACTGGTTGACTTAAGAATACATTTTTCTGGCTATTTTTTTAATTGAGGAAGGATTTCGTTTTCATCCTCTGAATCGTCCACATTTTTTTCAATTGATTCCTTCTCTTTTATTATGACAGTGGTATAAATGTCATAAATCTTTTATATTAATTATTTTAAACTTCGTTGTTTACGGATGACGTTTCTTGAACTTATTTTTAAAACCCCATTTTTCTAAAACTATTTTTTTACGCAATAACATTTTTGATTAACGCTTTGTTAAAATAGAAATAATAAATAAAGTGAAAAATTTCCGAGTATTTACAAAAATTTCGCTTTCATTAAAAAAGAAAAAAAAATCCGAAGCAATATTGTACCCTAAATTATTTTTAAGTTTTCAATTAAATAAAATTAGTGTCACATTGCACAAAAAAATTTCCGAATATGAGTCAGTTTGTTATTACACACTCAATAATATTAATAAATAATATGTTTAAATGATTAATATTTCGGCCTTCTATTTTCATAATACTTGATAATTTGAAAGTATAAACGCTTTCTCCTTCCAGACGTGGTGGTGTTATATTAATTTAAAGGGTGAATTCGACATTATTATTGTTGTTGCTGTTGTATTTCCGTCAGGAAAACGCCTACCATCTCAGAAAATACTGTAATTATAATGAAATTTTATAATTAAACCGCTGTCTTCATCTCACTCACGTTCTAACAATTTCTGATCAAAGTACATACTGATTGGCTAAATATATTGGATCATACATTATAGTGTTGTTCGACTTATAGTCGATTTTAACCAGACAAAAATTATTCTAATGCAGTTAATGGGAAAAATTACGAATAACGCAGTTAAACCATCAAGAGTTTGTCATTAATAGTGTACTGTATTAAAAAAATTATAGGTATGGAATTTATTATATTTTTCTTTAAAGTCCTTTAAAGACTGAATTGGGAAATTGTGCACATATTTTCCCATTGTATGTTACCATTAATTTCTTCATAATTTTCTATTAAGACAAAACACAGAAATAAACATTACATAAGTCAAATATCATAAAAAATTAATTGCCAGAACTTCCAATTGAATGTAGCAAAGTAATGCGTATATTTGAAGATAATATGACTGACTTCTTGAGAGCTGAGTCTGGAGGAAGTACGCCTCAGGTCTCAATCTTCCCCTTTAATATCCTCACACCCTTAGCCTTTAGAGCAGATAGTCCGTCTCGAGTTAGGCGGTGTTAACAGGTCTGTGTTTAGCTAGTGTCTACAACTGCAATTCAATGAACCACTTTACGGACTCCATAGCATATCAAATTTTGTGGCTTGGATGCTAATAAGAAAATAGACCATTCAAGCGTATTTTTTCTGTTTAGAGAAATACTGAGATAAAATAGTTCTCTTAGTAAATTACGTAAGAACATTGTGAAAACTTCAGTCCAACCTAAACTGGAGTGAGAAGTAACTGTTTTTAATAATCTACATAATCTAACCAATGGTTATTGATTAAATTCATTTTGTCAATACTGGACATACATACACGTATACAGATTTAATGGTTCTTATTTGGTAACAAATCAGTGAAATACTAGCATCAATTCATCGATAAGATTCTATAATACAACTATTTAATTTTAAATATTTACTTAACTTTCGCCAACAAAACAACTTTCGTTTGATACACAAAGCACCGCCATTTAGCTATAACTTTTAATTTTTACACTGTCCGACTGCTTGAAAATGAATAAATAGTAAACCTTTCGATAAATAAGAACAAAACTATATGAACTTTATCAACAGTAATGATTACGCAACGTTTCCTTTCTTGATTTGGAACCTTATTTGGTGTGAATTTAACTAAAAACACAAAAAAATAAATATTTACAGTAAAATATTTGTAATACAATTATCTTATAACTTGAAAAATTACTTACTAAAACAAGAAATTACGGATGAAATCTTTGATGTGCATGTCGCACAAGTAAAGAGGCCGACAAAACTGTTACAAAAACAATAACTTGTTCAGAAAAAACAATTCAAAATTTAACAATTAGTGAAACGAAAAATTTTTAATGATAGAGTGAAAAAATGGTTTAAATTATATTTCTTAACATTAAACATTTGTCACTAATAGTGGAGTTGTTAGTTCTGATGTGAATCATCTCACTCATCAGTATAATATATTTTAATATTATTAAAATCAACTTATGATTGTTTAAATATATATGCTTCCACAAAACTGAATAATTTTCAAAAATAATTTTAAATTACTTGTGTTCAATAATGTGGGTTTAAATTTAGTTTTCCGTTTGACCAAAATAGCAGAAATTTTAAAAAATTGATTTAGTATACAAAATTATTTTAATCAAAAATATTAAATTTATCTTTTATATTTTAACACAGTTAATATTACTACAAGGTTTAAAGATACCTGTAAACTTTTAATTCACTTTTAATTCGATGCTGAAGAAACAAATATTGTCAAAATGGGTTCACCTAACTGGACGAATTAATTACTATTATATACATTTACATAAATTTATTTTTTAAACTGAAACCTCAATGTATCTGCTACCGGGCATCTATCCATTTCTAGATTAAATAAGTACAATAATCTGACAGTACAGCAACACCTTCCTTGTAAAATACAATTTATGCAAACGATATATTTTTGTAGTGTATATTTTGTCATCTAAAATTAACAAAAACTATGTTATTATATTTTTTAATTTTACTTTTAGGTATTAATTGCAGGAAACAAATCGGATATAAAATCATAAATTTTAAATTCATTCTTTTAATTTAATATATTATTCAAACCTTTCTTTCTCAGTATATTTAAAATAAAGTAAAGTTTTGACGTCAAACGGGTATTTTAATTATAGGACACTCTACACCTTAAGAAATCTTAAGTGCCTATTAAATATTACTCATTGAAAATTTTAAAAGATTCCCTATGTGCAAAAGGTTTTTGTATAGAGCAAATTTAGTATAAAACATTTCGGATTGTCTTTGAAAATTATGTAAAAAATTGATATATTTGTTGTAATTATAGAATAATAATCATAAAAATAAAAATTTATTTCTGTATTAGAATTAGAAAATAATTAAAATAAGTAAGATAGTGACCCATGTGGATTAACTAAGACATCCAATATATTTAATAAAAAATTAACTTTCTGGTGAATCTCAGTAAATATAATTAATTTTAACATATGTTGCATTTTTTGCATATAATATGAATGTATATTACTATTAAGCAATATACGGCAATAAAATAATTTTTTACAGTGATGAAAGATAAATGTTTGTACTATGTTTCTTCAATGTTTGTTAGAAAACTAGATGACGCTCTAGTGAACATCACTGGTCACATAGATACAGGAGCAAATGTACCGCTGGAGTGTCTAGTTAGAAGGGTACGTCGCAGCAATACGCTTGCATAATCGCCTCTCTAGAAGAATAATAGCCCAAGCTGTTCCTAATGAACATTGAAGAATTAAATTACCCTTCCGATACATTAAAATATGAAATTATCTCCCAAAATAGTTGTTTTATGGACTGAAGAGTAGAAGTTACAGTGCCGATTTCTTGCGAGGGATTTTGGTTCGTGGATCTTCCAATCCGTTCAAATCGAAAAATTAATTTTATAAAACCATGTTCAGTACGTTAGTATTTTTAAAGAGGAATTTGAACGAGCAATGTAAAAACTATTTTACTGAAAGTAGCATTTCTTAGGAACCTTGTCTAAATTAACGTTTCAGAAAAGAATAAACATAAACTTCAAGTAACTATATATAAACATGAGCTCAATATTAAGAAACACACAAGGCTAACATTTGTTAACTGTGAAAATAATTTGATAAATACGTTAATAATTTATAAGCAAACATTGAACAACTTACATTTATTAATTAATCTGTTGTGTATCAGAAGATCTTTCAACACAGCGATTAATAATTAAATCAGTTTTAATAAAATAATCTTTAAAATTATTTACCTTAATTATCACATAACACGTTGTGTAAAATTTTATTACTATTAAAATTTAAAGAAATTATTATATATTATTTTCTTGTTTTTCAATTGAAGTATTTACAGTTCATAAAACATTTCTCCCAAACTGAAAAGAGCTTATAGATTAAGAAAAGATGAAAAACACACATTAAATGTTGTAATTTGAATATGTAAATGTACTTTTTTCACTGATAAAAAACAATTGCACTCGTCTCTCATCCTAGAAGTCAAAAGGGAAGGACTCTCCCGCAAGACATCACTAAGTACTACCGTACAGAAAAAGACGCTCAGTCACATTAAGCAGCTTTACAATTGCCCAGACCTTACGACTTTGTATCCCAAAATCCCTCACTTGAGTACAGGTCAACTCTGTTCTCCACAATGGATGTAAGCTCCAGCCAGCAGTTCTGAAGAATATAGCCTAAGCTTAGCATTCATTTGCTGACCTGAACTTTGAGATTCTTCGTGAGAAATGACATCCTAATTTCTTCTTCCAGTTTCCTCCAGAATGTATTAGGAATGATAATCTCTCATGCTAAAAGAGAGCTTCAGTTAGCCGGTTGTGAATTAGCCCTGAATGCTGTGATAATCACTGCCTGCGTCATTCTTCTTTATTTCTTCAATTTAATATCAAAAAGATCATGACAGACAATAACACGCGGCCTTTCAGTTTCCGAAAATCGTTCTGCGTTTTTTTCAGTATTAAGACAACGTACGGTATTAAGCATGTCGTTAGCTCAATATTTAAATATATGTCAAGTATTACATATTTTTAGGAAACAACTCCAAAAATAATTTGTTTTACATTTGCTTCCATCGGTCATTAAACAAAATATTCTGCATAAAACAAATTTTAATTAGTTGCAATAGCTTACTGCTTGGAATCAATAAATAAACAAACAGCCTATAAGTCAGAAGAAATTCATATAACGACGTATCTTTCCAAAATAGAAGCCTCATCTTGTGTGATTTAAAACGGGCTCATGAAATTTAGAAGTATAAAAATTTAGACTTGTAATGAATCCTTAAAAAGTCAAGTGAAAATAATTTTTCTCAATACATGTTTATGAAAATCATTAGATAATTACAGTTAATTACGACAGGTATGCTACTTATAATGTGCAACACTTTTCCTTTAGTTAGGCCTTCACAAATCTAAGAAACGAACAGAAAATGTAACTTTAGGCTATAATAGTTTATACGTATACAATCAATCTGAATTAAGAGTCTAATTTTTTAATAATAATTGTATTACTTAAAATTGGTTTCGTGTAAGAACTGCTATTTCAATATGTAACTGTTTCTATTCTATAATATAAATTCTGCAATGTGTTTCAAAGGAAGTTAAAATAGATACATATTTTACACTCCGACTTTTCTTGTCAGAATACGCATTAGAAAAGTTTTAATTAGTGTCCATTATTTACAATTTAATTAACTTATGTGCTTAAGTCCAATATAAATACTCATTTAAAAACGTAGATGTCAAATACGGAATGATAATTAATAATTAATTTTATCTTAAAATTTTACTAATTATATCTAACTCTGCTAATAGAAAACATGTTACTAATAAATAAATAGTTTATCTGGCAATTTAATAAGCACTAAATGAGTTGTAACAGCATTTGTCAGTTTATATGTTATTTAAATAATGAACTATACTATATATTTTCGATCAAAGAAGTCATGGAGGAAGGTGGATGAACAGTTAAATTTTTATACCTGAAGAAGTCTCAAATGAGAGACGAAACGTAGTTATAGCTCATTATTTAAAAAAATAAGACTGAGACATAGGTTGTTACAACTCATTTAATGTACATTACTAATATATCTTATTGGAATGCAATATATTCGAGCTAATTGACCACTTACAGCGATATCAAACAGGTGCATTTATTATTATTTTTAATTGCAGTCATGTTATAAAATGATAATTAGAATACTTATCAGACAAACTTTACATCTTGACTTGTTAAACGCATCATCCTTAATATTCATTATTAGGTGACAGGGATATGATTTAGTAGATTTGTGATAGTAATATTCTTTTGGAATCTAAAACATTAGTTACAGAGTGCCAACAATTAGGAACATTCCTTTTGTAATTTACTCCACCGAAATAAAGTCCGTGCAATTTAATATGTAAAATATTTTACGATCCCTACTTCCTCATAAAAGAGATACAGGGAAATGAAACTAATCCATCTGGGTATATGTCAATTTACCAAGAATAAATCAGTAATTTTGTGTTTAAAATAAGTATTTTGGATGTTATTATCGTTTTCAATAGTCAGTTTTTTAATATAGGTAATGTAATTGATTTATATTTTTCGTTTTCAATCCTTAGATTTAAAAATCTGTTTATACGTCAACATTTGTTATCTTAAAGTGTTGAAGCGCTGGTTCTTTATTGAAGGAAAAAGATTGAACAGTGTTTGAAGTAATTAAACGTTCTGTCTTTGATATTATAATATCATGAAACAATTGTCCTTTTATCTACCACATTTGATGCTATCTTACTCTCAATCATTTCTATTAATTTTTGTCATCTATATAATCAGTACCATTAGCACATAGAATATATATTAAAATGCATATTATGACCGAACAACGACCAGCAGTGTTTAATTGTAATATTCAAGCAACAAACGGGGTTTTTAAAAATTCTAAATATATCTTCGAGGTGCAATATATGAGACACAAAGTTTATTACTTACATTTAATTTTGTTTCAAAGGTATATTACTTATTTTTTACAGAATTGTCAAAATGACACTGGAATTTAATTTATTTATAGTAAATTCTATGCATAGTACAAAAGAATTTTTTTCCAGAATCAAAGTTATTGTTTTTACTCGAAATTCAATTTATATTAGCTTCTGGGTAAATCTATTTTATCTATAGTACTATTCATATAACAATAGTGAGTTGTGAATAGTAAATTTAAAGTTAAAAGTGTTTATGTAAATGAATATATTAATATTGTATAAATCGCTAATTATTTTACTGTTGATGGGACCAAAAATATTTTAAAAAATGATGAATTGGAATTTACTATGTACTTTTACTTTACTAGAGTGATTTTGATGTTTAATAAAATGGTGGTGTAATATGCATTTATTTTAAGACATAAATGGGCTATAAATAATAAAAATATGTTAAATAATATTCAATTACTTGTTATTAAAATGTTAATATTAAGAAATTGAAATTTTCTTATTTAAATTAAGTATAGTCTGAAATATTTACTGCGAACTAATTGAGGTGATCGGCTAATGACCGTTTATTATCAGTTAGAAAAGAATGACTTACGTGACCAGCTGCTTATTAAATAGGATTGTGTTTTTGTGGGAGGTTAAACATCCAGTATTACGCAGTTAACGAAGTTTAATTACTGGGTTAAGTCGAGCAGAGGACAATGTCTTTGGCTGCCACGGTACAGTCGTCCCCAAAACCGCTGAAACACGTGCTAATTGCCGTGTCAACAGTGGCTGCTTACGAGCCATCAGATCCGCGCGATTGCGTGGGAGGGGACAACTTCACCAAGTTAAGCAGCTATCTGAGGGACTACTCGCCATCTCTGTCAGGCAGTGTTGCCACTATTATTACACGTAAATAACATTCCTAAAAGTGTACGGTTTCTTTCGTCTGATTCCAAAACTTCCGGAATTATTTTTGCAAAAAAATAATAATTTTGTTTTACATACCAGATAAAATAAAAGTTTCCTTGCGTCACATACTATTTTCTAATGCTTCAAACGTATAATCTTACTTACGAAGTAGATATTAGTATGGCAATATATAGTTTCAAAACTGCATGTCGAGTAACCAAAAACCATTATAATTTTGTGACAAACAGTACGTGGCTCAGAAAATATAGGAGTAGAGAAAATAAAATACTAATTTTTGTGACATCCCTTTGACACTATCGTTACATTATTGAATAGGTTAACTTAATATTCAAAACAATTCAAATACAAAAAAGAGAGATGAACAGTCATTATAATTATGGAATTGAATTTTCGACGTTTTCAACCCTGCTCATTATACCTGGCTGTAATTGATTTCGGTTGTGAAGAAATCCACAAGCAGGGGTTTTTATACACACCTACAAGCAGCTTATTTTGAAAACACCGCAAAGGTGACTCAAAATTACAGGATAATAATACCTAGTTTCTAAATTGTCTGTAATAATATGTGTAAAGATTTAATCCCTTAAACTTAAACAAATACTGAACAAACGTAATTTATTTTTAAATACCTTTAACACATCGGTGATAAAGAACTCAAATTGAATGGAAGCTGCAGAAAAGATAATAAGTAAAGAAATTAATTAAACAGGTCCATATAATAATCAACCATTTCACGACAAAAGAGACTGTAGAGCGAGAATAATCATAAATCAAAAATATACAACGATTAACAACAGAATGTCAGAACAAAGTGGAGTTTTACTAAACGAAATACAGAATAGTAAGGAGACAGTAAATATGGCGAAGCTATCTACTAAACAACAAGTAGTCATTAACACAATTCGAATCTTGTATACAAAGCTAACACACTCCTGCCCGTTTATATGAGCATAAACGCCAGTATGTAGTAATTGTAATGTCAACCTTAATATTCCAACGTAAAAATTGAATGTAAATGTTGCAAAATATCCACGGATAATTTCCCTGGCAATTCAACACAAAGAAAGTAGCAACCAAATTCCTTTGTGCAATAGGTGTTTTAATTTAAATATAAATCAAAATATTTTGTCAGACAAATGTGAACAGTTCAATTTAGAAAATATAATGGATTATTTCAATTTATTGTTTAGAGAAGGTTCTGAAAATATATATAATTAATTCAAATTTTTTAGTTTAATAAGGATAAACTATTGTACTTCTCCAATTTCCATGTTCTTCAGAAATTAATGTAAAGTAAATGTAATTGAGGGTTGCTAAAAACCCTCGGGTAGATACGACGTTAAACCTAAAAAACACATTGGTTTCCGTGAGTTACAAAAAATAATTAATTAATAATTTTTCCAAAATATTTAATTTTTAATTCAACCTTTTTTATTTCTCTATAGTCTATTACTTTAATAAATAGGCTTATTAGAATAATTTTAGTTTTTCAATTCCTAATAAAAATATATTTTCCTAAAGCTGCAGACTAAATTGGATATTATGATGGGAATGGATTATAAAGGTTTTCTTCATATAATTAGTTGAAAATTTAAATAATTGGATAGACATAAAACACAATTAAAAACCTTTGTAAATTGACGTATTCATTATAATTATGCATGTACATTTAAAACATATCACAGAAGGATAATTACATTTATTAAATTGAATGCAAACAAATTCATTGCAAAATTAAGTTATTATCAATGCTATAACTTTTTTAAAAGTACCGTGTTTCCTATTTTTCAATTATTCAATAATAAATCTGTGTATGTACTCATATTTTATTATATATTCTCCTATGTAATCTGTAATACGTTCAGGCAATTATTCCTTTTAGCATGTCCTACATGCTGCTGGATGTTACAAAATAATTCAATAAGAGATAAGTAATAAATAAAAATATGCCAAGTTGGATATAAACATTGTATTTATGTTGATTAATCATTAATTAACTTGTCTGTACTTTTATTTATTCATAATTAAACTGTAACTCACAAAAATTGTTTTAATAAGCAGTAAGCATAAAAATAAATACTATCAGAAATATGATTTTGCGAGTTCCTCTTCTTCTTTCTATATAATAAGCAAATATTTAATGGAGTCCAATATTTAATAAATTTCTGTTACTACATGTTTTATTTTTATACAACTGAACAGTACGTGGAAAGGAAAGTTCGTGGGCTTCTTCTCTTAAACTTCCGAATTAAAAATCAGGGAATTGATAGTGCTCATAACTTAATCTAATAATCATTTATTTGTATCTTTTATTAAGTATTGACTTCATTATTTCTTCAAATGGTTACTAATAAAAAGTTACTAGAACATATGTGGTTCATTTAATTTTCTTGAATTATTCAGCATATATTTTGAGCGTGGTTTCTTTTAAATTAAAATAAGAACGTCTTTTTACTGAATATAACTGTGATTATATTTCTTCTACATTTCAAATTTCTACACCTAATTATTTTTATTAACTTAAGACCTTCAATATTAACAAATGGTTCGGTTTCATTAAGTTGAAATTCCTTTTATATTTTTTATCCAACACACTAATTAATTACCTTTAAAAATAAACTGTAATTTTATGATAGTATAACACGTGTTATTTTTATTTATTAAGTTATATTATTTAAGTTTTGTAAGTTAGTAAATTCCGATTCCATTAAACTTGTATACATATATCACCTTACAATTTATAATTTTGTTATTTAAAATATATCCTTTTTTCATCTCACGAATAATAATATTTTTGAAAATAAATAAATATTTTTAAACACAAAAAAACTATTTAGTAAGTGTTGTCCTAGTAAAATAATTTATTCTATTGTATGTATATATTGTACGGAACACAATTCGCAATCAATGTTCATAAACACTTTCTGAAATTTTGATATAACTTTTAATTGAAAGTTTGAACTTTTAAATTGTTATTATGATAATCATTGAAGGACATAGAATACAAATAAATTATTTTGTAACATAATTTGCAATGAGTTAAATAATAACATTGTAAATCATTCTTCTGAAAGTTCAATAAAAAGTTTTATGAATAAGACCACACTAAATTTTCTTTTACGGGAAAAGAAGGAATTTCGGAAGAAACAGTAAATTTTGAATACAATTAATTTAAACATACAGTTATGGTGTTAAAAATTATTTAAACGAAAAGTTATTAATGCCAAAAGAGACATTAAATTTCAGTGTTTTATTCGTGACGATTTCATATTAATTTATTTAACAAAAATCATTTTTATAGGCACTAATAGATTAGTATAAAAATCAGTCCTCTATGTCGTTCTGAATCATTAATGTCATACAGAGAAATTGTGGTTACTGTAACCATTCTTCATTTCAATAAAATATTAAAAAATCATAAAAACAACCATTCATGTATTTTATTGATACAGTTAAAAAAACTGTGTAGGATAAGTCAGTTTTAAAATTTCGACAGTTGCTGTCAATTTACTAAGACATATTTAAAATCATATTATCAAGTACCCCACACTTTTACAGTCAGAAAATAAAATGTTTAAATCATTTACATTATCAATGAATGTTCCGGCAATGCCAACATCAACTTCAAATTCAAATCAATTTTCATAAAACTTCCTTAACCTAACAACTATCATACTTTTAAGAATTAATTCTAAAATTTTTAATTATTATCACTAATGACCAATCTATTGCCCTGCCAACTGAAAGTTAATAATGACGACCAGATTTAGCATCAAATAATCGGATAAAATAATTAATAATTAAAAAGGATAAATAAATGAAAGACGGCCAATGCGTTAGTAAATAAATAAATTACTATTTAATTAATACAAATACAAAGTTTCAACCAGAATTTTAGATTCCTACACCAAAAATATTATAAAATTGAAATTAATTTCAAATACATTACATTATGTTAATATATGAAGTGCAATATTCAATACAAATTAGTTTATAGTTCAACAAGTTGTTATGTATTCGAAATTAATTTTGATTTCATAATTTATTTGGTGTATAGTTACCTGAATATGTACATAACGTAGGACGAAACGTTGTATTTGTTTACTAAAATAATTAATATGAAATTACTAAAATAGTAATTAAGTTATTTACTGACCTTTGGCCAGTCTTTTAATTAATATATTCATATATATATAAATATATCTATAAGAGGAAAGTAAGTAGTAATCATATGAATGTACATTCACAGTTTGCTTAAAAATACCATATTTTTGTGTATATGTGTACGCTTAAGAAAATAAAATTCATGATTATCACTTTCCCCTTAAAAATTAATTATAACAAACAAATTTATTAAACTTTTAGTAATCCTTTCATTATTTTTTGCTAAATCTATTTATTTCTTATTGTTACGCGACAAGTTACAGCACACTGCAATTTGAAAACGATTTCATATGATAAACTAACACTGGAACAAGAGTGTAGTCGTCAAAGTGTGTAATTCAACATATATAAACCAATAAAAACAGTACTCAATATTATAAATAAAAAGACAGCCAATAAATCAGCATTCAAGTTTATCATTATTTATTCAAAAAAGACGTTTAGTCTCCTATTTGAGACTTCCTCAGGCGTGCTACAAACATAATGTTACAAAAAATTAAGTAAAGGTTCTATGTTACAATTTTTTATTTATTGTAAATTTTAAAGTCAGGAAACTTTGTTGTAGTACTCAAAATAGACAAATATTTTATTTGTTCTTCGTCGTTAGAAATAACGTATACACATCTACAGCCAATAATCTCAGTTTGATTTCGTCATCAAATTTTCACCTTCATTGAATAATAACAAACGTGTCGTTTAAGAAACGTAGCGACCAAAAATTCATCCAGAGGCGTTTAGTTAATCTGAACCGGGTAGAAGTTCTATGTTACCTAACTATCACTTCAAGATACCACTTTTGCTATCGTTTACGCTGAAAAAATGAGTCAATTTATTCTGATGACTGTTTTATTCAATTACAGAAACATATAACCTATCGTTCGCTTCAAATGGGATACGATTTGATCTTGGTGCTCTTCCTTGTGCAGTCGAATCATATTAATGCGATGTTGTCGCATATTATTGTACACGCGGGTTTTGTTTAATTCATTATTGACTTGCCACTTGTTGCAACATTTTCCTTTTCTCTGCTCACGTTCGCTGAAAGCCAGGATGACTCCCATTTGAAAATCATTACAACTGTTTATTCAGTTACCTTAAATAATAACTGCTTGCATTAATAAATACATCTTTCAAGATATTAGAAATTACGACAAACTTGCATTTTAACGTTAATGGGAGTGTATATACTGTTGACTAATCCAGATTAATGGTGTAAGAATAAACAGATAAGTATAGACTCATGTCTGAAAGCTTCTGTTTTTGAAAGTAATGAAGAAGAATAAAACATTTGTTTAATTTGAGGATACTTTTTATTTATTAATATAGGTTGAATACCAATGATTTAATAGTTATTAATGTCTTTAAGTTTAATACAAGTTCAACCTGAAGAGGGTCCATATCAGGACCGAAACATGTAGTTTCTTTTAAATTATATTTTATGTCTCTTTTTGGCCTTATTTGAACGTATACCAATTATTTATTATTAGAAATGTTATTTCGGAAGGAACTTGATTTGACATCTATTTTTCCATCTGTATAATAAATATGCTAATCCGTCAAGAAGAAAATAAACTAAATGTAGCGGTTTTACGTACGTTATTTTTCTTAGAGAAATGTATTGCGTGTCAAGGTTCAATTATTTAAAGGTTGCAGCGTCGTGCGTCAGTCTATCTATGAGCTCTAAAAGTTTCTTTGGATCCAATACAGAATTGAGTCACTTCAACAATCATTTTTCTCATCCGCGTATTTTTCTCAGTAAACATGAAAGTGGGACTGATATATACATCTCTAAAGAAACGGGACACAAAATTCACCATCATTAAAGGTTATTGACAGAACGAATATTGGCGATAATTTTTCTCGTCCTGCTGGATGACGACTAAGCCTTCACTATTTCACGTGAAAGCATGAAATAAATTTGTAAAATGATACCCGAGAACAGAGCTTTGGAAGAAGTAGTCTTTATATCGAGCTGAAGTGACAAGTATGACTTATTTACGGAGGTTTGTTTATCATTTTACTACCAAATTTAAGTGGTGTTTCCTCAGCAATGTGTATGTTTGTGTGTGTGTGTGCGTGTTTTTATTTCGTGTGTGACGTCTTTGCGCATGTCAGACCACTGCCGTGGCCATGCCCTTTTCACCCACCACATACGCACGCATACACACACAAATGCCCATACTGAGCTCGGCACCGTACGACAGGCAAAGTCAATACATAAATGCCGCCGTCGGAAGGCGTTAAAAATACATGTCTTAGGCTGTGCTGTTATGCGGGGGCGGAGTCGGGCAAAGTGAATCACTTGTTATTTGGAATACATTTTAAAGAACAGCACGAGACTATTCCTCTTTGCCCTTTTTGTTTGTTTTGAACTGGAGAGCTTCATGCCAACGACGAATCCTGAAAATATTCTCCACGTGTTTGTACCTTTCATTTGTCATCAGATTCTTTATTTTCCACTAATTATAATTACTTCACTAATTTTACCATTCCGGATACGTGACTCCCAATAAAAGCATCTCTGTTCTTGTTAACTCCGTAATATTTTCTACTGCAGTTCCAGGGTCTAACTGTACACAGTGAATTCCAATTTCTGATAAATAATAACGAGACTTAATAATTTTTTATTTATCAATTTATTTTAAGTCGCATGAACCTTTCGGTCATTAGTGACTACTACATTTTATGTCATATGGATAACATCTAATTAGCTGTCAAAATTTATTACGGAACTTAAGCCATCAACGAATTTTATTGTATGATGTATTTTGTTCGTTATTGATGACTAGATTTCGATTTCTGTGGGCTTGTGTTGAATTGCATTCGAATATATATTTGATTGTTACATTATATACATTCTCTCATTAATTCTCTCTGTGATTAACAATGAAATATATACACTACTAATTCAGATGTTCACAGTATTAACACCAGAAATGAAAACTACACTCATATAGAATGTAAGAAACTATCAATAATATATAAATCTGTACACATTAAGGAAAAAACACTTTAATATTTCTCCCAAACACATTAAACAGCTCTGAAATAAACCAAACGATTTTAAAATTTAACTAGGTACTTTTTAAATTATCCACTCGTTGTATTGTGTAAAAGAACAGTAACAAAATTATAAATAGTCAACATGTGATCCCAGATATAAGATTAACCTATTAATAATGTAATAAATATGTGTAAAAGTATTTAACTCATTCCATAGCCTAGAAGCATTGCTTCATTTAAAGATCCACGAAATATGTCCATCTATTACAGAATTCGCAAATTGTTGCCGTATTTTTGGATAAGAAGTGTTCATCTGTTACTTTGGAGTGGCCTGAACGTAAACCTATGTAGATCATATTTTTTAAAATATTTCCAACTATTGTTGTTATTTGTTTCAGTTGAAAAAATGAACTATGCTACATATTGGAATTAATTAAGTAAAATAGAACCTAAGACAAGGTTTCGTTCCTTACCTGGAAAACTCCTTTGGTGCAAAAGAAAATCAAATTTGACAGCAGAATAAAAAACTAAAAACCAGAAACAGTGTTTTTCTATTATATTTCCTCTGATATATTGGTCTACTTACTTATCGATTTTTTGTATTGATTTAAGATAAATATAACTCTTTTTCTAACTTCTCACTGCTGACATAGAAACGACATTATAGAGGGATTATATTTATCTAAAGAAATTCAAATAACATTTAAATGAAAACTAACGTCTCCATTCTAACGGATGTAATTAATTATTATTATCGGTCACATAAATGTGCTTTTCAATTTTTTCTCAATCTCATTCACCAAATTTAATTTATTCCATCAAATACTTGAATGACGTTTCTCCTACCGTCCCGTCCATTACCTATAATTTTAATCAAAACCTCACCGTATATGACCAAGTATTTGATGGAAATTTCTAATTCGACTTTTTTAATGACAGATTTAATTTTTGGTAATGACAAGATTCAGTATACGAATAAAAACATTAAAAATCTTTTACTGGCTCAAAATAAAATTAAACTAAATGTGATAAATTCAGAGTAATTTTAATTTGTCTGATTTTTGCACTATTGAGAAAATTATTTTATTTCATATTATAATATTTTTCTATTTTCCAATATATACGTTTTTCGTAAAACACTTTCATTACTGATGTTCAATGTTTCAACTGCATATGTATTCGGTGCTTCATACATAACGTCAAAATTTCTTCCCAAATTTATATTCGAAATTAGAACTGTCATTCCTGATATTTTATCCATTTTAGTACAGTATTTTGTACTATTTTCCGCATTCAGTATTCAGAACCTGACGAATAGAATCGCTCTTTCGCATGTTTATTTTACTAGATACTAAGCCTCATTTGATTCTCTGCTGTTTTATTCTTTTATGTTTCTCTTTTAATATTTGTTTTTCATTTTATTAAGACTTATATAATAATTTAAACTTTCTATGTGCCATAAATTATAAAAAGTAAGTAAAATATTATTAATAGTACTATACATTCACGCCGGCACCTTCAAATATAAAATAAATCCTTATATTATAGACCATAATTTATTAAATTTTAGTATTAATTTCTATTACGTTTATCCATAAATAATTGGTACATTATTAAAACTTCATTCATAAAAATATTTACAATATTCTTTTAATAAATCCTGAATTTTTACTCACTTTGTTTCAAAACAAAAAGAAGTAACAAACCTCGTGTAAAGTTCTATTATTTCAGTGAAACGGGGAATAATTGGATTCGGTTAACTTTAAAACTTTTGTATTATATTGTATGACAGAACAGAATTCATATTCTATTAAATGTTTCACACATTGTTACAATTATTTTCCATATGACTTTAAAACTTTTCCTTCCCTATTTATAATAAAAACCGATTAACAATATTAGTTCATTTATATATATATATATATAATGGGCGTTACATATACAATGGAAATTAGTGTATTTTAAGTTACTAATCTACACTCGAAGAAAATTATACAATATTCGCAAGGTCACGTTTATGTTTTAATACGAATTTCTGAATGGAACGTAATCTATGCATTTTATACTTACAACAAAATATTAATACACAATAAAACCAGTATAAATCAATTGTACTCTTTAATACACGATAATAAGCAATTATATGAGATATTTGTTTTGTTATTTATGTCAGTTTATTCAAGAAAATATATTTTTGTAATTGACAATGAATAAATTACCATTAATAACAGCTTGTTTTCAGAATAAAATAGTGTTCTGATTATACTGAATATTTCAATAAAATTTACCTTCAGATTATGGCTGTCCATTTTCATTAATTTCTGTGTACGTAGTGCAATGTAATATTTAAATATTTATATATTTATTTGATTGTTATACAGAAAATCATTTCATAAATGAGAATAAGTGGTAATTTCAGACTATAAGTAAAAGGTTAATATTAAATTTAACTATGCTGTAATTTAATATTAATTTGACAGAAGTATATGATAAAACATGCACCATATTTGGTGTCATATAACGTTATATTGAAATTTCTATTAAAAATTATATTTTATATGACGTATGACATTTAATGGTCAAATACTCGGAACAAATTAAAGACTAAATATCCACAGCAATGTCTACATCAACATTAGAAATACAAGAAAATTTTTCAATCAAGTTAATTCACAAATTTGATATCAATGAAGAAATTCTTTTTTCATAAATTAATTATTCATGTTATGTTATGTTACCTTTATGAAATTCGTAACCAAGCGTAGTGTTCTTATGTTGTTTTTTATTTGTGTTCACTTAAAGGTCATTATATTTATTTATCAATGTAAAATAACTTTTCTGAGGCCTCTATTACTAGTTTTTATGTAAATTATTTTTTCATATATGGAAATAATTTGAAATTGAATATTAATGGGATATGTTCTTGCATGAAACTTAGATTTACGTTCAATTTGTAAGAAATGATTAATAGGAAACTCACAGTACATTAAATAATTTCAATACGATCTCATAATAAAAATATTGGTGAAAAATTTAATTATGATTTCAATATTTTGAAAACTTGTAGCTAACTTTGTGTGTTCGCCTGTCAACATCCCAGCATTTTTTTCTTGTTAAATAAACATTCTGAAACCCTGGACCACTTTATAATTTAGGCAGCATGTTGTGGACTTACGTGACAGTTAAATTTCATTCCCTCTCATCTGATAAATATTTCTGTTGTTTTATAATAACATAAAAACTTGGAAATTGGTGACGATACTGACAGCAGTTTCATACGATTTATTTGGGCACATTATAAGATCCTTCAGAAAAAAGAAGTTTATACTAAAACATTATTAGACATAATTTTGTACGTTTATAATATTTATTGATTTCAGTTATTTATTATCAATATAATTTTGTAATAATCGTCAATTTTAAGTATTGGTTTGGCAACTGAGATGAAAGAATAAAAGTTTCATCTGTCATAAATATTCTTACAAGAAGGTAACTCGATTTCTAATGATTGGAGTATTTCTTCTAATGGTGACCGCTGTAATTATTTTTACTAATAACGCAGTTCATTAAAAAAAGTCATTAGAATTTAAGTTACAACCTACCACCTTGAATTCATTTTACCTTTTGCTTGAACGCAAAATTAACTGCTCACAACTTTTTCACAGGAAGGGGAACAGGCCGCGAACTCTTCAATTAGAATTTCGGCAATTCACGTCTTGGACGTAACACGAGACGAAAAGGAGGGGAAGTGTGATTTAGTTAGTTAGGGACTTCCCCGTCACGACGAGGTCGGATGTCTTTATGTGCTTCTTGTCTCGAGCATCCAAGACTGTCCTCCTTCCACGCATAGAGGGAAAGTCCTTCTATTAGTATAATGCATTAACACAGACAAAACCACGCTGACAAAACCCGTAATTTGTTGATCTGTGCAATTACCCCGAAACTCTGTTTCTATCATGAGCCTCTAATCTTCCGCGCCTGTAAACGAATCTTAATACTGGATAAAAGCACTTTAGAACATAATTTCAAAGAATTTAAAGAAAATATGGGTTATCCTTTGTTTCTTCTAAATATAATATGAACAAAAAATTGATCTCGCTGCTTAATCATATCAGTACGAACTAAGACCTAATTACAATTTTTTCAGTATAAAATTGGAGGAATAACATGGTTTACAGAGATATAAATTCTAACCATGACATTTATTTAATAGAACATATTTTACCGAGATAATAAATTTAAAAATAATGTATTCAGTGTGGTAAACGAACAAATTCTGCGAAAGAGTAAAATATTTATTCTTTTAAGTATTATTTTTCTTTAATAATTAATAGAATATTTAGAAGTGTTTACATTCGAACCGCTCAATGTTAAAACGGTAAGCGGTGTATATGTAATCTACGGAAATAAAAGAAGTATATAATATAGTTTCAACCTTAATTTTTCTAATACGAATAATTCTCAATATATCTTTGTAAAGATGTTAGTATGTACTTTTTCCCATATATATATATATATATATATATATATATATATATATATATAAAGGTAATTTAGAGTTTTCTAATTCTTCAGTAGGTAACTACATAAATAAATGTAAATTAAATATTACAAATATGAAATAAAATAAACTAACGACCAGATACAGACAAAGATTTTATTTGTTTCATTTAACGTTTCGTTGCATGTTAGCACGTATTTCAGGTTCTCCTATCACATTATTGTAATACATAATGACTGGATATTATATTAATGTGAAATGAAAACATAAATAAGGTACTAAAGTGCACCGAAACGTGGAATGAACTAACTGAAGGCTTTGTCTGTATCTGGTCGTTAATTTATTTCATTCAATTCGGAAAAAACCTTTAATTTATTATCTATTGCAAAGATTATTTACAAAACTAATACAAATAATATTCTAACCGTACTTAAACGATACATTTATTTATCTGGCCCATAAAGACTTGATTTCATTCTTAAATTGTAACATATAGTTTATAAATACTCATTATTTATAAATAATATGAAAGGAACATAATCAAATGTTTAAATTAATTATTTTCAGTTGTTTGAAAGTTAAATACTTGATATTACACCTTTATATACATTCAATATTCTTTACAAAAATTACTTCATATCTGTAAATAATTGAATACGATTAATCACTCCTATAAACTTTTATTATGAGTATGTATGCTTTTAAATTAACCAGCTTTAAGTGAAACTAACATCACGTCGTACATATCAGTTCAGTTTTACAGATACTGAAAAAATACCTTTTCGTACTTAAGGAAACGAGAACACTTTTCAAGAGTAAATCTTTTACTGTAACCGTAAAATAAAATATTAACATTTTCTAAAACGCGAATATATAATATATGTTGCTGTTCTACTTGGAGAAATTGAGTCTCAGCGAGAAGAAATAATAAATATATAACGCTTTGTACATAAATTGTGGTAATATAATAAATTTAAACATTTATTTATCTGATAAAAATTTAAGCGCTGTTTGAAAACCATAAAATAGTGATTTTTATGTACCTGTTTCTTGGAAATCGTTATTGATAAAACTCTGAACATATTATAGGTTTATTTCTAATTTCATGGTATTGTGTGGACGAATAATAAATGATTTATTTTAACTATAAATTTATTGTTTATTGAAAATTTTAGGTTCTCCCCCCTTAATTCGGATACGAAAATCACTTTGGTGGAAAAATAGGAATTAAATAGTTAATTTAATTTCAGGTTTTCAAGGCAGTAGAGCCTTGTCTCTCAATTTTAGCTGTCAATCTTATTAATTGAATAAAGACCTGTATAGAAATTTCTTTAGATTTTTATACAAAAAGTACATGTTTTGTTGTAAATAGTGTTCTGACTGAAGACTATTTATTTATTTAAATAAATTGTGAAGGTACTGAGAAACAAATTTATGCTTTTTATTTTCATAGATCAAAAATTGAGTGTCCTCACACTATTTCTCTACTACTATTTATCATAGAATTTTAATTGTGTTAGAAAACCACATCACATTTGTGACGGCCGTAAAGTAATTAATAAAATGTTTATGAAATGTGTGGTCGGAAATATAAAATATAATAGTTGTAACAATTAAAAGTTAAATACAATTTTTTCTTGATAATCTTTTGCAAAATTATATAAACGTATTTCAACCAATTAATATGTAAATTAAATTAATTTCTTTCACTATTTTATATAATTCCACTATTACTTTTTTTATTCATTCACAAATTCCTTCCCACGCAAGTGATGGGGTTGTGTAGTTTTATAAATAGTTACGGTCTAAATTCCACAAGAAAATATATCTGACAACACATTCCGGGAAATTATGTTGTGAATACCAATACTTTCATGTTTGAGAAAAGTTTAATAAATGTTGCTCTATAGTTAACTTTTCTTGTAGTAAACAGATTTGAAACAAACAAGTGCGTTCAGCCCAAAATATGGTAAAAATTTGCCAAGAAATTTATATAAGTTATGATGTTTAAAATGTCATAATTTTTTCATAGATTCTTTCAAATTCATTTTATTTTTAAATATATAAAACGTTCGAACATTATAAATATAACCAGAAAAAATATTAATATAAAGATATAAGTAAATACCGATACAATTATTGAAATTATTTTAATGTATTCTTTAACATTTCTCTATGGAATATTTATTTCTACTGTCGCATCAACCCAAGGGTTATTAGCGAACTTTCCAATTATATTATTAACATCATAATTTACAATCAATTCTTGAGTAACCATTTGACAATTGCAAGAATGTAAAAATTGTTACTTCTTATTAGAAATAAGTACTTTTAAAGTTGAATTGAAGGCAGAAAAACTTAAATACATTTTAAAAATAAAACTATTCACCTAGACATTTGTCTGATACATAAAAATTAACTAATTTAAATTTCATTAAATATTTCAGATAATTTTTTTAATTTTATGGAATATTTGTTTTATTTAAATTTGTTTACCAAGGAGTTACCAGAATTTCTTTTGTCGTGTTAACATTTTCTGTGTACTTCAGCATTAGAAAATAATCCTATGGTGAATACTATCAATAATTATCACCTTTATCCACAAATTTATTTTCGTAAAAACAGTTTATCATTGCAATTTATGATAAATTATTAATTAATTTAATGGACAAACCTTTAAAATTTGGAACTTGTTAAATGTATTTAATGACTATAAATCTAAAGGATTCTTATTGCATTGCATTTTCTACAAGTATGAATAAGGTTTCAGTTTATTCAAGATTAACATTTTGGAATAGCGTATGTTTTTAAAATGTAGCGCTACAAGTCAAAATGAAAATTATACTTTATTAATTCAATTACCTGAAAAAATTGAACATGCTATATAATTCAGGTCCTTGACATCCTAAAGTAGCTATCTAATACACAGATTGAACGAAAGGACCAAAGTCGGTTTCTTTGTTAGTAAATATAAATATGTTGGAACGCTTTCTAAGTATTTTATTTTATAATAAATGATATTTAACTATATGGCGGTGAGTACTTGTTAAACTAATGTAATGGAATATGACTTTTATTTTCAAAGCTCTACAATTGCAAGCTTATTTTTATTTACCTTCACACTACCTTGTTTCCAACTACTATAACTCTTAATTTAATTAGACATCTCATTAATATATTTATATAAGCCATAACTTTGCTTATATGAAGAATTATTTTCGGTTTTCCAAGAAGGGCGGGCCGATGTTGGAATTGAATAAAATAAGGTATATGAGAGGTATTAACTAAATTATTCTTTTATTATTTCTCGCACATAGCTTGTTTTATTACATTTCAACGTTGACCTTATTAAAAACCCTATAGTAATCATTGTGAGAGTAGAAGTACACAAAACCTCCATAAATTAAATTTTAGTCCACCTTCTGTTGTGTAGTGGTCTCAGAGATCCTGGTTTCTAATCCTGGTATGGTCATGGTTTTTGTGTTTTCACACAGCGAAGATATTATGAGAAAACTAGTTCCCCTATCATAGCCCCTAATAGTCATATTAGTTGATGCCACTCTTATTAAAGACAAATAATTAATTTATAGACATTTCTCGTCAATTCCTTACATACTCTTGGGAGAAAAATATATATTGTGTCAACCTGTTGATGACGTACATGTAAATAAAAATAAATTTTGCAAACTAATATTTAAATATTTACTTTATTAATTGGTGAATGACAATTTAAGATAATCGCAGTCATTTTATGTTTCAGAGACGTTAGGTTTTTCGAAATTACGCAATTATTCCGTTGCCGGATAGGAGTTGGTCAGTCGCTAGTAACTTTCTCATAGTCCTCTATAACAATAATACGGTGTTTCATAGAAATCTAAAAGCCCATTTTCTTGTTAAGAACGAACCAAAGCGATAATATTATTTTATTTATACCATTTACATAAATATGTATCCAATTTATAAAAAAAATGTGGTTATAAAATAAGTGTCACACAAGGTTTCTGCAAAAAAGACAGAACTTATCTCATAAATATGCAGCTAAAGCACTATAACCATATAATTAAAAAATGACATATCACTACCATTCAGAATTCTGTAGCAGTGAGTCAAACCAACAGTCATACTGTAACAAAGAGCCTAATCAACAAAGCAAACTTACGAATCGTTGTTACTGAGGCTGAATAAAATTGTGAATTGACACTGTTATATGGTTTCTAGTAGCAGCAACGCATTAGCGAAATATGGTTTCAAATAAGAAGGCAACGGAAAAACAGTGATACATAATATGGAGAAAATACATAAAGAAAGGAATGACTTCAACTCTTTAAGCACCAAACACCAACTGAACCGCAAGGAGCAGAATTAGAACAGGGCACAGTAATATAATACATACCGATTTCAACAATATGTGAAGCTTGTAATGTGCTACTAACAACAAGCCTCATTTTACAGGACTGTAAAAGATATGATCAACACAGATAATATATCGTGGGAAACAAGAAACACAACAAAATTACCGAATCAACAACGTCACAAAAAAACATTGTAAGGTACAATAAATTAAAAAACTATTACACGGGCATTTAGCAATTATGCCATTTTATGATATATGTAATTCAATGCAATGTAAACGTATAGCCGCTAAAGACCTAGTTGTTTATGAGAATTAATAAAAAAGTAATTAAAAAAACATTTTGCAATTCTTTTTGCTTTCGTTAGGCGATTAAAGAACGCAACAGCCGCACAAGCAATGTGACGAACTCAAAATCAAAGCTAAAACCTTTTTTATTACACTCTATTCCATATTATTAGCCATTAAAGTTTTAAAACCAAATAACTCATCTTCAGCCAATTTACAAAAATTCCTAAACTCTGATTATAGCAGTTTTACTATAATCAGTTCGTGGAGTATCTTTGTTGAGATTGTTATGAGATTTAGAGGATTCTTGTATTTGTCTTCCAATACAATTGTTAGCTATAATAGATAAGTAGATAACATTTTCTGTGTACTTCAGACTTATAAAATAATCATTTAGTGATACTATCAACAATTATTACTTTCATTTAGAATATGCTCACGAAATTGAATTAACCGTTCTTTGAAATCTCGGTTTTCACAATACTTCACGTCAATTGGTTTAGAAAACCTACATCCTCAGGACATGCACTGACTTTTCTTCATCATCATCCTCCTAACCAAATGAGAGTTTAGTTTTAGCTTTTGTTTTGAGTTCCTTGCCTAATTTGTGTAGAGCGTCGTTCTTGCGCTTTGCGAAAGCAACGCGGATTTCAGAAACATATTTATTTCTTCACCTAATTTTACCTGTAATTCATCTACTTCTCTGTGTAATTAGTTTATTTTTACTAAGAACATTTTATTTTAATTTCGATATATCTTATTCATAGGTTTTATTTTTTCATTTAATATAATTTACAATAAATAATTAGTGAGCGGCATAATATTACTGTGATAAATCCAGATGCAGTTCTGATCTAACATGGGTAGTAAAAAATTATCAGATATCTTTGGCATGGATTTGTCACTTATATCTTTTACTTAAAAAATAACGTTGAGGTCATGTCTGTGATGCCGATCGCCTAGTTGTTTGATTTACGTAGGTAATAAAGGCTTGAAATATTGAACGGTGTACGGATTGTAATCTGTATTCCGTAGCATATTCGAATGCACCTGACGCATACCACACATCGCTTCGTGTCTGAAGTGTGATCACTTAAGTTGAGTAATTCTCGCGATATGTCACTCAGCGTCTTGGAAGCAAGTAGGACCGGTTCTTCCACTCCCACGCGAAGCAACCGGTTCCCGGAGGAACAACCTTGCCAGGAATCTGAGGAGGGGTAAGCGAGTCTAATGTTTTAACACAGCTACTTGCCTACCCGGAGCAGGTGCAATGCGGACGAAGGCGCCATACACTCACGAACAGAAAGTCACTTCTCACTAACCGGGCGTTGATACACCGGTTGATTGAATACTTAGGACTGTGTATCCAACATGGAATATTCAGTCTATCACATTGATCAAACACAGTTACGTTACGGCAACTTTCTTTTCAGAGTCAATTGGTCAGTGACCCGCTTCCATTAATTCATGACATCGTTGGGTATACTAAATATTTTTCTTATATTTTAAGAAAATCGTCCAATATTATTTCCAAAAATGCTCTATCAGTATCATCTGCAATTATTTTTCCAACTTTTATTAACCTTTTTGTAGTCATCAACATAGTCTCTAACGTTAAACGACACTCCGACTGTCTCCAATGTGAACCATTCGAAACGTTGGTTTCCTAAATCATCTTGTCACATTTTTGTCTTTGGAATAATTCGTTCACCTTATCCGTATCTCTTCCTGACTACATATTCTCCCTCACTAAGAGTTCCTTTCCAACTTGTGCTTCTTCTTTAATCTCCTTAACTTAAAACTGATCTAAACAGTGGAAAACCCGATAATGACATCTATTAATGATTCCAGTTCCTTCCTTCAAAATTTCAATTTTAAATTACCAAATTCCATGCCATATCCATTATTCTCCCACTACTTTCATAACATTTTTATCGCTGATGCAATGTTTCTACTTACTAAAACTGTGTGTCGCAAAATACTCCCCAATGATTGATAAATTCTTGAGTGCTATGAATGTTTCATAGGAATGTCGAAGAATAATACTGGAATTTGTAGATGATTTAACTTTAAATAAAATAAAGTTCCCAAGGTACTGATTTATACTTATTTCAAAGACGAACACTATTTTTTATGAGAATATATGTATCATAAAAAATTACAAACCTTTCACTCAGACAATTAAATATGTATTTATTCGATAATCTACAATTGGGCATAAACCCGGAGGCAGTTACATAACTACATTTACCTATATATATGTATATTACTTTTAATCCAAATTAACTATTGATCTTTTTAACGTTTATACCTCTGAAAGGTAAGAAAAACCGTTCAAGAATTATATTTAAGTTTAACATTCCACTTCGGATTAAAAATTTTAATTGGGCTATGCTTCAATATTCATTTATATTGTTTAAGAAAACCACATCGCTTCACATATTTTCTTAGATGTAACCTAAATTTGTTTTCCTGAAAACTATTATCCGCAAACACTCCCTCTTGTGTATTATTCCCGGCGTTATGGTTCAATTTCAGATTGAAAATTTGCCAACAACTGTTTCCTACATTTTACTTCAAATAATATTTTTCATAAAATTCCATACAGCTTTAAATTAAATAAATATTCTACTCGTAAACACACTTAGAAAATTATTATAATAAAGAACATGTAGCTTCACTAATATAATTATTAGTCTAAATGTGTGATTATAACCATTTTATTTATTGAATCTGTCCATAAAACGATCAAAGAACTACCACTGAATATATACTATTCCACAGTCACTTGGAAAATTAATCCTAATAAACATAAATAAAACAAATTTCATAACAAAGATTAAAATGTAGACCAGTTTCCTCAAGTACATACACAAGCACATATGTATTTTCTTATAGCTTCAATAACTGCTTAAGATTGTCTTAATCTTCTAACAAATAAAATACTCGTATTTCGGTGTATATATATATATATATATATATATATACCAATCACCCTCGAATTTCTTATATATAATTAACAATGGAAAGCGCACAGTGTGCATAGTAATTATTCTTGTCCTGGTCACATTATTGAGATTGTTCTTTTCTTGCAGTTTTGGGCATGGTATCTCTCACAGTTTTATTACATCCGTTTGTCGGCCTGTTTCAACGAAATAAAGTCAATAACGGCTCAACAAATTCCAAAAAAAAATATGTTTCCACTTTCTATAGCAACAGCATAGTTTATATAGTGAATTCCAAGTCAAGAGTTGGGTTTACAGTAAGGTGAAAATACATTTGCATAATTGGCTACCGCATTGTCTTTGTATTAATAATACTTTCTTTAGTAATACCGTAATACACCATCATTTAGTTTCTTGTACTCTGTCGTCGTCGGTAACGCATATATAGCTTGAAATACAGATAAATTTAGTTATACGTGAGTCAGAAAAAACATGAAAAATATTGTAAAATATTTTCCTTATTAAGTTATATATTTTTTGAGTATCCTGTTGAAAAACTGACTTTAATAACAACAAATTATATTTATTTTTAGTTACATGGTAACTAGATAAGGCTATATTTATAATATCAATGAAAAACTCTAGTCCCAAAAATGTAAATTGTAGCTATAATATTTTCAGTAATTACATGGGTGTTAATAAGAGTAACTAAATTAAAGTTAACATATAAAAGAGTCAGAAAAATTAAGTTTAATCTGTATACAAAATGTAACTTTCCATACTGAATATGGGATTTCATTAGGTGATAAATTAAAAAATCTGTATCTTCTCCTTGACAATTTTTGATTCTACACGTTTTAAAACATGCATTTAAAATTAATTCACAACAACTAACTTCGATAATTGTTAAACATAAAAAATATACTTAAATAGTATAAAACTTCATCAATTAAATAAGTTGTCAAATCTGTTGGGTTCACTACAGATCCCCTCATCGCAAACTTAAATTTTTCAAAAAAATTTTATCTTCGTCAAACGTTGCTATTTTGACCCATCAATTTATTTTCTGCAGACGAATTTAATAATCCTACGGTCCGCTATACACTTTAATGTCACCTTGGTAGGTGCATTGCAAATTTTCCAAATAAGTTTGCGTGGAATCGCCTATCTTTCTGATTTTGTTCCTGATATTGAGTTTTTTTAATTTTAATACGCGTTTGAAATGTTGTTATTCTAGTACTTTACCTTTTCTGCTCCTCAGAAATTTCTTAAATGTTAATTTTTTTTATGTTATACTGATTACGGCCCTTCAATGATCACAATTATCTTTTAGCACAACTCATTCAATTGTTTCAGATGTAAACTATTACAAGTAGCATTATATGAAAAATAGTATAACGCGTTTTCTTAGCCCTCCCCCCCCACTCTCTCTCTCGATCACTTCCGTCTATCTCACACACGCACACAAAAGATAATGAGGATGAAAGTTCGTGACTCAAATTTCAAGTACCACTATCTTGAGAATCGCTTAACATCAGCAATTTCAGCACAGTCACTTGTTTTATTCAATCTTCTCGTGTAAAATATTTAACTGTTTATTTCGAGGAGTGAAAAATTAGGAAAATTTATGTGGCACAAACGTCTTATTTTATGATAACCTTGAGCTATTATTGGTGCAGAAATATTGATAATCAAATTATGTGTTTATTTATCGGCTGAAAGTTCTTATAAGTAATATTCCGCATGAAATTCAAATAAACACTATTTAATTAAATTAACAGGGGAATAATTACTAGTTATTATTAATTATTAGAACATTTTGTTATATTTCCATTTCTTTATATAACCGTGCTTTGCTCAAAAACCTTACAGCATCCTATAATATTAATTAGAATTTATGTAGCATTATCCTTGGTTTCATTTGCATTTTCTAATTTCCGTATTTTCTGAACTTCATTTACTTTGTCATTCCTTAGCTCTGATCTTCAGAATAAGTGAAGTCATTACTTCCATATAGCCGTATTTATTTTTAAAAACTTCTACTGAAATATGAATTTAATACTGGTAAATAACATATTTTTCTAATCATTAACTGCATTAATTACAAAACATAAAACAGAAACAGAAATATCATTTTCGTATACAAAGATCACGAATAAAATACCTGTTTGTGAATATAAATATGATTATCAGTAATCAAAATTAAAATAATTTATTAAGGAGAAGTTCAGTAACTCTTGACTAAGTTAATATTTTCTTTAATGTTATAATAAAGCTTAATACAACTAATAAAAACCTGGTAATTGTAAATTATGAAAAAATTAAGGATTTATGATAGAGAAAATTTGACATTATTTTAATAAAATTCATGAAGTTCAGATCTGTCGAAAGATCAGATTAAGAATTAAATATACTGGGTTGAAATTTTCTTCCGGGAGGTTAATTAAATTTAACACTCACCCCTATTAAAATTCCAGACTAATAAAATGACAGATTTTATTTTTTGGATGAAATACTCAATAGATGATGATAACGGTTCAAAGTAATATTGGAACTGTGTAAGTCTTTAACATATATCTGGAAATTAGTATGTTCCGTGTAGCTTAGACAAGAAATATTTCAAAAAATTCAGTGGATGTTTTCTGGATATGGAAGTATTATTTTACAAAATTAATAAAAATGGAATAATCTTCGGCATTAACAAATAAATTGATTGCCCAGTGTCGCTTTTAAAAAATCAAGAAACATTATTTTATAAATAGAATAAACATATCAGAAAAAAAAACAATGTGCAAATAATTATTTCAAATATATCTACTTTTCCCGCATTATTAACTGGTCTTTCAATTTCATATTTCAAGTCCACATATGGTTTTGACGCAATCTCATAAATTATTTAATGGACGGAAAAACTTATATTTCAATCAATGTCATTGATAAAGTTCAATAGTAATTCAAATATTAATACTGATTTATAACCAATTCTTAACAGTTTAAAGTTGAATTAATATTTGTTGTAATACATTTCCTGTATATTCTATACAAAATCAATATTTAATAATATTTCATTCTATATGACACATCAAGAAGAATGTAGATAAAAAAATTAAGTAAAACTTCAATAATTATTATTAAAATACAGTAAAATTATATTTCTTTAAATATAATATTATAATACAATTATAAAATTGGTTTAGTGCTGCTGATGCATTATTTCGTTTAGATTTTTTATAACGAATGAAACAAAAAAATCTTTAATGTAAATTAAGAAGAATGAAATTAGTTCTTGCCTAAAACTTTATGAAATATTTTTAAAAAAGCACAAGCTTGGGTAAAATTATACGGCTGAAAAGTCAGATAAAGCTATTTTTCTGGAAACCTTGCAACAAATAACAGAAACTTCACTCATCTTATTCTGTTTCTAAATATTTTTCGTGATATTCTCATTCTAAATTAAGAATTTAATTATTTTACGGTGTAATATTTATAGTTAATCCTGTGAGGTTCACCAATACAAATGTTTGATTTGGAGCTGAAATTGTTTTACAAAAATTAAATTTATTTAAATGTTTCAGGTGAAATTTAATTAGTTAATACAATAATTAAATGACCACCATAAATTATATATATACATATATATGTATAGCTTGATAATAACTGTCATTTAGTTAATTCAATTTAACAAAGACAGTCTTTGATTTTTACAGTTATATTCTAACAATTTAAATAAATGCAGGTAATTTCAGCAAGAATTTCAGTAATACATATCTATCTAAAAAGAACGCTGAAGTCTAAAGTAATCAAATTTGCTATTGAATTAAATTTTGGGATATATTCAATTATTAGACAGTTTAAATGATCAAGCAATTGAACGTTATATTGAAAAAAACACAAATTTGTCTGTAACTCTTATGACAAGTGAAATAAATATGATTCCGTTTGAATTTGTTCTGTTTAAATTATTAGTTTACTTTTTTTATATTTAAGCATTGAAGTTATAAAATGAGAAAATCTTCATATATAACTTTAACAAATATTTATGCATGTAAATAAAAAATACTTGGTAAATTTAATTCAATTATTGTTGTTTGTTTAAATTTTTTTTAAACTTTTGCTACACGGTTTAAGGTGAAGATTACTTAAATTTTTCTGTTAGTCAGTAATTATCTAAATTATTTTGTTAGTGGCAGTAATAAATTTTTTAAAAAATACGTACTAAATTTTATTTAATTCTATCTTAGACTGAGCGACTTTGAACTTAAGGGATTCAACAATACCGTTCCCTTCGTCTGATCAATTGAAGTGTCTACGTTAATAAACTTTATTACCGTCATTTATGGACTTACAGTTTAATTGACTACGAAATAATTTTACGGAAAAATGAATTCATGGCAATAAAGTAAGGAAACAGGGGCGGATACATACGTTTAGCATTACAATTATAATTTCTTAACATTTTCGTAAACACGTTCCTAAACACACGGATTTAATTAAATTGTCAAAAGCATGACTTTATATCCTCATATTTAATCATTATATGTATACGAGTGTACGTATGTGCGAGAGTACGTCGCGGGAGATTTTGACAAAAAGTTACGCCCTCTTTGTGACGTCACGACAATGGCGTGTTTTAGTTCGTGCAGCTTACGACTACCTGATCGATGTCGCTGCTAGTCGAGGGTTCAAAGTTATGTCTCTAATAAAAAAAATCATACATGTATTGAGAGCGAACAAATCACAATTTCAGCCGAAAGTAAAATTTATCGTAGCTTTCATTTTTTACAATGTTATGAAATTCATTAACTCATGAATTTATAGAAATCTCCAGTAAATTTATCATCATACAGCACATGTGTTCTGATCTGAATAATTATGTGTTGCGGTATCGTAATCAAAGTAACTTGTTAGTAATACGAATGGAAATCATTGTCTAGCTATAACCAGATCTATTCATAATTCTATTTAAATGGTTATGATACTACCTTAAATCGATAGTTTATAATGAAAAGGAAAGTTTTATGTGCTGGTAGCGGAAATATACTTATAGATTTCCATTTTAGAAATTAAATAATAACGAGCTCTTTGCATATGAAATCTCTGGAGGAAGAAAGTGTTAAATTAAATTCTTAATGTATTCATTGCCTCTTTTTATCATTCTAAAACTGAGCGTGAATTGGAATATACAATGTTTATAAGTGGAATATTATTGTAATGCGACTATATTTAAGCAAAAACTTCTTACGGTCATTATTCTGGTTTTATTGAAAGATATATTTAACTAGTAAAGTTGTAGCATCTTTGTTTATCTAATGAATTAGCAGATATAAGACGTAGGCTGTACGAAAATTAGATGTCTTATTACAGAGAGCTCGGTAATTAATATATAACACAAAGGTTTATGAGGAAAATTCCGTAACTGCTAATTGCAGTTTACCGATAGAGTTTGCTGCAGGGTTACCTCGAACTTCCAAACCGAAATTAATGTATCATCCAAAACATTGATAAAAATAAATACTCGATTTAAAAATTCGTTAATAACTGCAAGTATAGTCTGGGTCGAAGAAGAGATTATTAAATTTAAGTGCACACAGATTTGATTAATTTATTTTTCTTTTACCTTCTAGCACTTTACGGAAACTATGAAATCCTTAAATAGGGTAACCAGACAGAGAACTAAAACCAGTTTCTAATGTCTGCCTGTGTCGGCTAAAAATACATAGTCAGTTCTGACCTATAATTATAATGGTAAAGAAATTTACGCCACTTTCCATTAATTGTAGAGTGGCAATTAAACTGGCGTTACATGAGCAGGTTCACTTTATCTGAAGATATTAAATCCTGTAAAAACTATTTATTCAATAATTAAATGAAAGAAATTAGGAACCAAATAAAGAAAAAAGTTATATTTAGTTGAATCAACGTTTCGTTAGCATATTTGTGACTTCCTCAGGTAATCTTACTACAAACTTTGTACCTTAAAAATTATTGAAATATCAGAATACTAATAACAAGTAATTATTAAACTTACTATTTGGAAAATTTGATAAAAAATTGATAACAAATGTATATCTTTTCCTACAATCGGATTCTTTCATCTTAATATTTTCATCTTGCTTTTCAGTAAATTTTCAAAAATGTAAGTTTTCTAATTACTTAGTCTTACTAACACTACTAACATTCTGATAACTTCATAATTTTTGTGTATCTTTTATAGTAACAACTATGATGACGAAATGACGATTCAGCTTAATAAAAACTTTTTCTGCATCTTATCGTTAATTTGTTACAATTTATTGAAGATGAATTAATATGGAAGCATAATCGTGATTGAAGGGACTAATCACGAACGTTATGTGACCGCCATTTCAAAGGTATAGTTAATATATTTTGCTGAAAAAATATTTACGTCTGATTTATCTTAGGAATCACAAACAGTTAATTCATAAACAACTTAAAAATTAAATAAAAATATTAAATCGAATCTTAATAACATCCAGTGCATGGTAAGGTGTCTAAAACTGATACATTTATTCGACTTAAAAACAGAAAATTTTTAAAAGTAGCATATGAAACTATACTGTATTTCAACACGCGAGTCATTTATTCTTAAAATATAAAAATATGTCAAAGAAAGACTTATCTCTCATCGCAAAACTTTTCAAATTTATGAATAATGCAAGAACTAGGGCTGGATTCAATAATTGTTAGAATAAAGACTGAACGAAAAAAGCAAAAAAAAATGTTGACAAGGTAAGCTACAGTAAATGTGATAACTATTAAATCTAAAAATGATTGTCTTGTTTCGTAACGGAGAATAAAAATTCAAGTTGTTTAGTGAAGACGTTGTTAAGCTTACAGGTAAGCGGTGCGATGTCCTCCGAGGCAGAAGTCCCACTGGAAACGTCCCGGACGATACGGGACGGGACGGGACGGAACAGGAGTACCTAGTTTTGTTTTTTACACGGACGCGTCATTCCAGTTTTTGCCCGGTGTCTTTTGTTTTGGGATCTTAACTAACCTCCGCGGGCCAAAGGGGGCAAGGTGACGGAGTCCCGCACAATTGGCCGCCCCGGACAGAGATGCAAATCAAGAGGCCCGTTACGGAACACGCAGCTGTCTCCAACAGACCGCATCTCGACCAAGATTCCATTCTTCACAGCACGTATACCAATACCAACGACTCATAATTACAACAAGTTTCCTCTAATTTATAAATGATATCTACATACAGAACCATGATAATTAACATTATTTTATAACCATAACTTAAAAATTTGAATACACTTGAGTTATATCTTTTAGTTTTAAGCATCATTGATCGAGTTCTTTTTTTACAACATACTGTCCCTTTCATGATATATTTTTATGTTGCTATTAATTATTAATTACTTATGTGTTTCAATACAGTGATATAATTTTAAAATGAACATATAAAATAAATGCTATTATTTTCGTTTATTGTCACATTAACATACCTGGTTATTATTATGATTTATATTCAAATTATATAGAGGGAAAACTGTTAAAGCTACATTACATTTTGAATAGGTTCTAGTCTTTTAAATAACCTATGATTGGGTTTATAAAACGAGGTTCGTTGAGACTTTCTTTGCAGTTATCTCGTGTTCATTGGTGTCTTCTTTATTGAATCGTAAATGCAGAATTACATTTGTCGCAGGGGAGGGGGTTGTATTTGATTATGAAGAATTTTCTGGAATGACCAATTGTGAGACGGCTAGATATGGTTTTACACGTCTATTTAATTTTTTTAATGTTTTAAGTCACTTCGACATCTATATCATTAGCGACAACACATAGCCTTTATATAATTTTAACCAATAACATTTATAATTACAATAAATAGAAAAACTATGCTTGAACGAGGAATTGCAGAAGAGCATTGGACAGCTGCGAAGTTTGTGTGGAGATCCTCTCTGTATGCGTAATGATAGGATTTCTTATGTTATTGTGTAACACACAAAAAGAAGGTGAAGCATATAACGAGCGCAATGCATCCGTCACATATAGATTGGGCTGCCCTAGAAAATAGAAATGAGTAGATTACGGCACAACTACCTGTTGACTCCTGGAATACTTCATATTTACCAATTTTGTTCAATGTAAGGAGTCCGACACTGCCCTTACATGTTTCTAGCTTCCATTTTTCCTCTACTTTCCTGAGGAACCCATTTTTGTAGTCATTGCTTGTACCTGTCGATTGATTAACGAGTCTTTAAAAATGTTATTGTCCCCTTTTTAGACATAAAGAAGGCTAAAAGTTCCGCTGTTGTCACACTAGCATTATTGTTGATGCTGGTGGAAGAAAGTCTGTTTTCTGTAACAGTGGCACAACCAACGCCGCCTACGCTTTTTGAGGCGTTTACGTAGGTAGCCCTAGGGGATCCCAGAATTCCAAAAATGTTCCTTACCTTTTCATTCCACTTAACGGTGTGCTGAATACTGTTCTTCATATCCCGTGTTAACCTGAAAATTCCCGCAGTTCCATGGTGGGGTCGCCGGTGTTGTGATCTATTTTTGGGGGATTGATACCTTTCTTCTATATTATCCTATTTACCGCGGTGTAAAAGAGCGTTAGCTCCCTCGGCGGATCCTTCATAGCATTTGGTGAGGTCTCTAATAATTGGCTTTACCGCCTCCAAGGACTTAAAGGCAAAACTTAACATGTTTTATTTCCGTCTTTTAGACAGTGTGATCTCGTTTGCTTCCTTCAGAAGTCTTGATGAGCTGGTCTTGTAACACCCCGTTACCACTCTCAGAACCTCGTTATGGATGCTTTTTAATTTTCTTAAGCATCTCTTTCCAGCCGTATTCTATTTTGTATCTGATCATAGCCCGATACGTGTTGTATAATATCTCACTTTTTGCACCCCACTTTTTCCCGGCCATTAATTAAGTATTAATAATATTTTTCTGCACTCCATCAACAGTTACTGGATTTGTGTTCTAAAAGAGAGCTTTAAATCCCAGTAAATTCCAATTATTTTTCATAAATTGTATTGGTATGGTTACATTTCATACAGACTGTTCCTTATTTCATGGAGTTTAGTCTGTTCATTGATCCACTCATTGTTCCAATATCCTTTATTTTAGCTGTTAATGTTTTTATTAGGTTCTTGTGGAGGCTTTTTTTGGCAGATTAAATGGGTTTGGGTTTGGTAATGCACATTTAACTGTCACATAATTTGCTTCATTCCCTGCGATACCAGCGACTGATGGTGTCCATGCACAAGTCAGTTGTCTTCTTGACGATAAAATTTTGGAGTTTACGGATATGAAACCACGTGTGATAAGTTCCTTTCTGTAATCATTAGAGATTGATTCGATAGGACGTATTGGATCCAAAGAAATGTCGAACTGGGGAGTTGTTTGAGTTCTGGATGGCATTTAGAGCTGTTTTAAGAGCATATGATTCTCAGTACAAGCTCGATGCCACACATTTTTGTGGGCCCTTAAAATACGGTAATACACCATCAGGTGTCTTTGATCCGTCGGTGTATATATGTATTCAGTCACTTTAATTCTAAGTTCTTCGAGGAAAAAGTTTGGTATATAAATGCTATTACTGTTTTGTTTTAGAGCACATTATCATGTAGTGGATCGACTCTAAGTTTTCATTTCTTACTGTTACTTAACGTTTTGCTGTTTTTGATTTAGAACGTTTCTATTCCTAAGATAAATAAATAAAAATGGCGTATTTAACCTCTTTAAAAATTCTCAGGTAAAAAGTTTCATTTTATTTTTGATTTAGTCATCACTTACCAAAATATTCTTGAGTATACCGGTAAATATAAAGTGATAATTTCTGTACTCTTGAGTTTATATGCTAGTTTTTCATATAGGGTAATCCCGCCATTTACAAGATCCTGGAAAGACTGGACAATACAAACACTAGTTTGAGTTTAGTGGAAGCCACTTTATTGTGCAACGAATCGACCGAGTATGCCACATTAGATCTGAAAAAAATACCATTTTATAATCTATATAATACTAGCTAGGTTTTGGCATAGAGGATTATCAACTAATATAAAAAGTTAGACTCCCATTAAGTACTTTGAAATATTGAAATCCTACCAGAGGCACAGAGAATTTAGAATAAAACTAAATGAATCCATACCCCAAAATTTCCAAATAGAATCTGGTGTGCCACAAGGGTAGTGTCCTTGGACGTTTATTATACACCGCAGACCTTCCAACCAACCACTGGGACCTTTGCTGGTGACGCCATCGTCCTTTCAACAAATGAAGATCGAAATTGTTACAATCTCCCCTTAGTAATGTACAAACATGGTTCCAAAAATGTAAAATAAAGATCAACAATGTAAAATTCGTACAAGTTAACTTTACTCTCAGAAGGAACCAATGTCCCCAAGGACATTTACGTAACATTAGTATACCGTAGTCTCCTTGCACAAAATATATTCGAATTAATGTGAAAGATATCTTCTTCTTTTTCCTTGACTCTGTAGCCCATTCAGGGCCCTCGAATACCGTGTCGACTGCGGAATGTCATCTTACGTAACACATTCCAAATTTGGAGTCGTACGTAGTCAGCTTATCGATGGTCTTAATCCCAATATCCGTGGCTCTTGCGGCACAAGCATCCAAGCCCATTCCAGGATTCGAACCCGGGACCACTGTTGTGAGACAGAGACGCTAGTCACTAGTCCACATAAAAATAAATTTAAAAACAAAAGACTAATAATGGCTGATCAAAACTTTCTTCTATATAAATAAAAGTCAGTGTAAGCTATGAGCTCTCGACTTAATATAGAATTTAAATAGACTTATTTGTTTTACCCTTGTGAGTTCCTATACCATTCATTCGATTGCCGTGAAATTTACGTCTTTAGCGGTGTTCACTCCAGATAAGTTTACTGCCGATTTTTTTAAGATTTACATTCCTTCCTTCACCCATTTCACGATAAAAAATGTCCCACGCCAATCATCTGCTCTGATAGTTCCTGTTAGTCCCTCATGCGCTCTTAAATTATTCATCCGATTACCATGAAATTTTGGTGTATTTCAGTATTCAGCCAAGAGTTTTCTGTCCATACTTCTAAGAAGTATATTCCTTCCTTCCTCCCTTGCAGGCCTAAAGAGTTCCTACCCTAAAGACATATCGAACTCGCGTAGCCTGTCAAACGAGATGATTAAATTGCTTTAATCATAAAATAATGCTTAAATTGTAACATTTTATTTAAGTAATGATACTTTTTAATTACATAATAAATAAGAAAAATATTTCAAAATTCGCAGTACGAATGATTAAAGCACATTATATAAAGATTAGGGCAGATTCCACTCAATTTTATTTTTGTTGGTATATGCATGTGTCTGCAATCACTATTGCACGCTAGAAGAGACAGAAGAGGAGGTTCAAGTATCTCCTTCTTATAAACATAGTTCAATGCTTCTGTGTATTTTTCTGTATGCATGTCCTTTTTTAAGGGACCAGGAGATTTCTTGACTCGACGTACGTAATGAACTTCGAGGGTACAGCAGGCAAGCAGGTCAAATATTTAATAAATACAGAGAATACAATCAAACATACTTCTAATGATAATGAACTCACCATGGTCCGTAAGTAAACACACGTTGCATACTGACCTATAAATACAATAACAACGGTATCGGGGGGAAATGTATCGTGATGCACGGCAAGCTACACATAAATGCCTCACTCAAATCTCTATTGGAACCTTAGTTAAGAAGAAAGTTCAGAAAAATGTGGACAACAAGAGTAGTGAGGTATCCTCGGTGGAGACACTTCCCAACTCCAATAAAGTGTACACTGCTCTGAAATGAACTCATTGTTATATTACGACCACCAATAATAAATTTATTACTCCAATACAATAGGCTCCTTTGTATATAGGGTTGACAGAGACGGACATAAAATAACTGGTTACAACCGTCTCCCTGGCCAACCCTATTTAATATTTTTCTTAGGTAATCTAAGGCACCGAAAGTAACATACCAGTTCGTATTCTTCACGAAATAAGAAGAAAAATATATATTAGAGAACGAGGGCTTTCCCTGTGTAGATGATACATAAACAGTTCTCGTGTTTGCAACCGAGTCACTTGAGAATTTAAACACAACGTTTCCGTGGCATCTTCATCAGATATACAGTACCCGGTGTAATATATATTAAGCCTCCACCGCTTAAAATAATTTGTTTTTGTAATAATTCCCACCACCCCTTTCTAGACAACATTAGCAATTTATCATCGAATTTTTTATTCCCATCATTTGTTATCAATTTAAGTCTGTCAACTATTTATTTTTATTCTCGTTTGGATAAACATTTATTTAATTCTACTTCCTACAATAATACTGAAGGAATTTATAAAGGCTATAAGAGCTTAACGTAATGAGATATACTGTCACTGTATATATGGACCCTTTTTCCAGAATTACCAAGAAAATTTGACGTAAAAAGATAAGTAAGTAGACGAAAGATTTTAGAAACTAAGGCCGTAACACTGATTGTTGCCTTCAAAGTAGTTCACTATTAAGTCGATATACTTAATCGTTTTCTCTTTTCTTTCTTTCAAATAAGAGAAATGGAATGACTAGATTTTGGAGCGGCGTGAATAAATTTCACGGTGCTAAAACGGGGAAAGAGGGAGAGTACTCGAGGTTTGTAACGTTCTAAGAGACAGCATTTGCTATTTTCTTCAGGGAATTTTTCGAGTACAATTTTGCAGCATCGTTGTTTAAATATTTTACCTCTGGATAGCCACTCTTCCCTAATGATGTGCTCTACTTCGGAAACAATAATAATTAGCGTGAGCTTCGGTTTTTTTTATTTTTGCTCTTGAGAAAGATGATTTACTCCAACTCATAAAAGTTGTTGTCTGGATCGTACATAAATTGCCACGCCTCGTCGGTGGTTTATTTATTTGTGAAAACATCCACTGTCATCACGATCATCACAGATTTCAACCATAAGAATGTAGTTAAATATCAAATACTGTTGTCATGAAAAACAAAACTAAAAATAATTCTCATCTTACTGTATCAGTTTCGTTAGTTTTTGTTTAGTGTGTTAAAGCGTACAAGGTTTGAAAGGGTAATGTATCAATTTAGAAAGAGAATCAACGACGGTCTCAGGTACTGTATGAGAGACTAAGAACTCTGACATAGTGACGTCAGATATCATGAAATGAACCACAGGAAATTTCATGACATTGATAAAAAAAAACAATGCAATTTTCTTCAGATCATGTTCTTCATTCGTCTCCAAAGATAAAAATGTATTCAAAAACGAAAAAGCTTAAGTATTATTAAGCGGCAGCACGGATTCAGTACGCTTCTCGCATAATGCAAAGCAAGCAGGTTCAATAAAAGTTTTCATAAATAGGAACGAGCAGGAGAATGGCTTACATAAACCTTTAAAACGGCCAAATAAACTTTAAGATGGAATTTGAATAAGTTAATAAATATGTTGTAATAGAATCATTCATCTCTCTTGAGAGATCAAAGATAATTTGAAAGTACAAGGAAACATACGGGTACACGAAGATCGATTTGCAGTGATGATTAAATAATAAAAAAACTTATCATAAAACCACAGGAGTGTGGGTGAGATGACTCAGTATTAAAGAATAAATTCCAATTATACGTGAAGTATTAAATTGTGATACTAGAACCCAATAAATGAAAACGGACGATAGATCCTTGTTTGAAAGTCTCTGCTTTTATTACTTGGTTCATTAAAGCTATACACGAATCGGAGATGCTATTATAGAATTGAAATAAAATCTGGTTTATTGCATTACTATTGGTCAGTTGGCGTAGAAATCAGAGTGGATCTAGACAATTCGTAACATTTTTGGACGGTGAGTAGGCAAGATCAGTAGGAACCTAAATCTAAGAAAAAGACCATTACAAATCCATGTAAAGAGAAAAGAAATTTACGGATTTTCGTAGGGAAACATGAATCCGAAGATAATTAAGTGATTCATATATTCCAGATCGGCTGTACACTGAAACATGTAAATCAAATTAAATTTTTTAAAACACGTGTAAAAGGATACTTTATTATTATAATGCGGTCGAAACTTTTTTCTCACAAATGATATCCCACATGCCAAGAAACTGATTAAATAATTTTCATTCACAATAAAATGCCATTTTTATCGTTTTAAGATACTATATTTCGCCTTCAATGTACCTATAGTGACACTCAATGATGGAAGGATAGTTAGAATTAAGTGTGAGGACTGCGTTTCAAAAATGATTTTAATTGAAACTCATGCAAATCAGACATTACCCAATTTATTTGAAGAGATATAAGAGAATGTAGGCTTTCTCGGTGGATAGAATGAATAAGAAGTTCTCGGGATTTCACTCGGGTTGTCATTTGTAAAATACGTTTCGAAGGCTAACTCAACCATCGTCTTCAGTATTTTACAAATGGCATAACCCGGGTGAAATCCCCAGAACTTCTTATTCAGTCTGAATAGATATACTTTACGATATTCGCTGGAAGAACGGAAATAAGGATTTACATTCCAGTTCCTACACGTTCAATTGAAACTTAATAATTATTTATTAATATGAATCTAATAATTTACCGGTCTACGATCTAGTCAACGAATATTGCTGTTTAACTTTTATATAGTTAAAGAAAGAAGAAATTTAAAATGGAATTCGGAAAATGAATCTTACTTCATAGAGAAGAAATAAAAACCCTACGCTTTTCCGATGATATTATAGTATTAGGGGAGTCTGAAGAAGACTTGGAAATGGCATGAACATGGTCTTGAAGAAAGAGTTCAATATGAGGTTTAATAGATGTAAAAACCAAGGTAATCGAATTTAGTATGTGAAACAGTGGAATAACAAAGGGTGTTAGATTGGGAAGGAATATTTTGACGGAAGTTAAGGAATTATGCTACTTGGGCAGCGTAATAACTAGGAATGGTAGAAGTATAGTAGTCATAAAGAGTGGGATAGCACAGGCAAGGAAAGCTTTCGCGAAAAAGAGGAATTTACTTACGGGTAATATGAGTGTGAATATTAGGAAATCATTGCTAAAAATGTCCGTATGGAGTGAGGCGTTATACGGGGGCGAAACGTGGATGATGGCAGTTGCGAAAAAGAAAAGAATAGCGGTCTTTGAAATGTGGTGCTATAGGCGATATTTACTTTATATTAATACACATTCAAACATATTGAAATAACTGTCTTTACCACTCTTCTTTGCAACTGCACAGCCCGGAAGACAAGGTAAAAATCTCACTCCTTAGTAATTGTGCTATAATATGTGACGGCGAATTAAATAAAGTATGTGTAAGTGCTTTGTTGACTTTTGCCTGAAAGACAGAAAATGATAAAAGGACACGAGTGCATATCATATTTGTGGCTAAATCAGTGACCTGAGAAACGGCTCCGGGAAACACAAAAACGAGCCAAGTGCATTCCGTAAATTTTTCCTCATTGAGCTCGTCCTTTATGCTCTGGTCTCCTTGACCCCAGTTATTCAACACCTCTCTTCATTCAAGACCGAATTCTTGGGTTCCTTTGTGCATTCATAATAACCTCGAAATAGATTCCACGGAACTGTTGTTACTGCAGAAAGCCACATTCATCGGTTCTGTGAAAGTGCATACTTTCAGTAGGACTCATTTTTAGACCTATTAACACTTGACGCCACCGACGGTCCATAAAAACCTGACACATTTCTTTTTAAGTCATTGTCTCAGAACAAGGGCCCGTGGCCTCTACTCCAAACCTCATCTGCATCCAGTACCTTAATTACCCGTGGAATGCAGCTCCTGCATTTCCTTATTATGCCACAGAAATAATTTGTTTTATAGTGGAAATGAAACATTATTATGGGCTTTCAGAAGACAAGTCAAGGTAATTGTATTTAATGGCCTATTTTTGTAGTTTAATTATTATTCAGAACGTGGTTTACCAGAAAGTCTAAAGAAACCGAAGGGATAGTTAGAACACTCCAGTATTTTATCCTATTACAAGGGTTGTGTAAGTACCGATATTTATTTAAGTTATTTTCTAGATATTTTATTAATAATCATTAGCTTACACCTCACATTACTATCGCCCTTATTGATGGACTTAGTGTAACGGGAAACCAGTTTTTATAAGTTATCAGAGACGGTCGGACGCGCCGCGACTCATCCTGCACAACTTCACAGCCATCATTAAATGGTATAATTCAGTTATTATCACACAATTGCCGATGAATTTTTTTCTGGCGTACCATGCCTTGCATTCCAGAAACTAATCACTGATTGACGAGCCGTTCAGTTGTTGTTTTGAAGATTTAGAAACGCTCTAACAAATTAAAACAACGAAGTTACGTTGGTTTGACTGTGTGGAGAAATATTGCAAGGTGAAAGGTGATGATTTATACTAAAATATCTGGAAAATAATTATTTATTTTAATAAATAACGACCGTCGTATATACGTACATTTTCGAAAAGTTTTCCGAAAAAGAAAATTTGAATTGTGCACGTTTTTTTATAACTTATGGCTATTTTTTATGACTATACGCACAATTGGGACATGTTATTACAGTTTTGTTGATCTATAGCTGTAAGGAATGTATTGAATTGTATTTCTTGTGAAATTATTTTGGCTGCTTCAATTTTTACCTGATGTTACCAATAGGAATAGAAACAAAAACTTGATTTGAAAGCATGTCCTGCTTTATAGGTGTAATTGTAAGTTACTTCTGAATTGTCCTTCCGTGAAGATCTCGACAAGTGACAGAGGAAATAATGTAGATATTCAATTTGTGACTCGTCAAGAGGGAAGAGTGAATACTAAAGCACTTCTTCCATTTTTATTTTATATAATGTTTTTAAATGTTTATTCTTTTTTATTTATTCTCACACAAATTTGTTATACCATAATCGAGTATTTATTATTCAGACACATTGTAATGATTCCATATGTTACATTGTTAATTATAGATCTACCGCTTAAAATTATTAACACCGTCGTTTCTAATAGTTAAATTGAGTAATACTATGCATCATTTATATGGTTTATAACGACTATCAATTTAATAAATATAACTTAAAATCGGCTTTATAGCTTTTAAGTAGAAAGGTAAAGATATATTGGGACATCTTGATTAATTGATTTTGTACAAATATGACCGGTAGATAAATTTTTAAACTTTAACTCATGTCTCATGTAAATAATGCTAACATTAATTATAAAAAGTTAAATATGTGCGGAAAAAGGCTTGAAGAAATCACGTAGCAGTTGAAGCTGAAGGGAGACATTAACGTAATTAAAGCACAGAGGAATCTTCAAAAATAATGGCACTGTAGAATAAGACACCAACTCCGACGGTGCAGTACTAGTAAACGGCTTTGAATTGCTTGCAAGAGCATATTACAGTCATTATTTACAACATTAAGGGCTGTCTCTGACATCTGAGAATTCCCATCTCATTTGCAGGGCATACCAAAAATTTCATGATTATTCTAGTACGTAATATAAGGCAGCCCCGCTGTGCTCTGCATTATTGTACACATTCACGACCAACAAAGAACAAAGGATAAAAGAGAAATAGGACCGCTAACAGGGTAACGCTTAGCTAAAGAAACATGCATATATTGATTCACTCAAATGCTTTTCAGACTACAAGATTGGTCTCATTGTCCGATTATGATTATTTACACATAAGTTTAAAAAGTATAAAAATTTCTAATCAACAGAGCCAATACTTTATTCTTCTTTTTAAAAAAATTATGTTAACATCAGGGTCCAATAGTGTAGAAATTTTCTACATTTCAGAACATATGCTGCTTTATTACCAAAAGTTTAATTATAGATAAACAAAACTACGACCAAATAAGTCAGAAAATAAATTGAATTAGTATTTAAATACAACGTTTCATCCAACTTTGTGGACTTATTCAGGAAACTATGGACAATAAATTATAAAATAAATGATAATATTCCATGAACGTATTTATATGATTTAAATGCTAATTAAATTTATTTGCTAACTTATTTGATTGTATTTTTATTTATTTATCTATTATTAAGCTAAATGTCAGAAAATAATGTTCAAAAGTTTAATTACTATCCTAAAACTTTCTATTTGTTTCCAGTTAACATACGATACCATTCACCAATAAATACATTTCTATCAGACTATGAAACCCTGCTAGACCTCAACAAAACAAAGTCAATTGACTCTAAGCCAATTATAATTCAAAATCATTGTCAATTTTTTTAATTTTAATTAAATTTCAGACTGAAAATATAGTTTATTTTTAAAGTTAAAGTTGTTTGACTATTTACAACTTGGGGTGATCAATACCGACAGGCAATCTTAAAATCTGTAAAAGGACTCAATACTACAACAAAAACATTTATTACTTATTCATTGGATCCCTTGCGACTTTTATCACCCAAAATTCACATTAATAAAGTAACTAAAATACTGTTTTAAATACCTAATAATTATTCATAATTTTTTGGAAATGTTTTAACTGGAAACTGCCCATTGAGTATAAAAAACAGATAAATGGTTTATCCAAAAATAGAAATTCAGTAACCAGCAGTACAGTTTCCAGTTCAGAATCTTAGTTATCGACGTCCTTACTTTGACATCGATGAACATCTTTGGACTCGTATACAGTTAAATGACGAAGCTCAGCTGAAGGGGACGTAACACTTGATGTAACGGTTTTAGCAATATAAATAATTCAAGGTAAGTTTTGACCAAGTGTATGGTAAACAACTGTTGTAAATACATAGGTAAGAGATGAAAACTTTCATTATAGTCTTTTTCTTAAGTCGCGCCAACAACTAAGGTCATTAGCGACTTCTTAACCATTTAGTGGATCTTATCTTCATTGTACGGGTTACTCGATTTGGGAACACAATGCTGCACACAAACACCCAACCCGGGACATCTGAGGCACGAGGCCGTGACGCTAGCCACTAGCCCACAGAGGCCGGTTTTTAAGTCTTGTTATCCACAGTTTACTAATATTATTAATTTCACAGATTGAAAATGACCTAAGTCGAAAGCTTTATGAACTGGAGATTGACTGTACTGGTGGTTACTGAGATCATATCTCTTTTTGGGATTCGCATAGATCGTGACCCCGTCTGATTTTGCGTCACGATACTACATTTACGTTAATTTTTGTGGTTACGGAGTATCCTCCTGATATACAATGGTTCTTATATAGGCTTTCATCTGGAACATTGCATGACTGGTTAGTAAATCAGAACCTTTAACTTCAATTATATCATAGTGAAGATGCTTTCAATGAATACAGCTGGAATATTTCTTGTGAAGAATAATACCAATTCCAAAATGATGTGGTTGAAAATAATTCCTATGGTTTCTCGTAGATGATAAGTGAAGAGGTGCGACAGAATCCAAATAATACGGAAAGGACGATGCCTCCGTGGGATTACATACATATGAATATTTCAGTGGTGGTCATAGAGCAAACCCACACTGAAACGGGCCTTAATAAAACGATGCATACTATTTAATGAAACGCCTTTTCCGTGAGACGTGTTGATTGGGAGCAGGAGAGGGAGAGTTTCCAGGTGAGGAGTCCGGCGCTTAGGCGACGCACCGCTCAAGACGTGATTAAAGGCGCGTGTGGGCGCAGAAATAATGATGCCGAGGCTCTCCACAAGTGCACGGGACATACTTTTATTCACGCACCAGAAGCCCATTAGATGTGTTTGTCTTGTCTTCCAGGTGTTCATTAAAATAAAACATTGCGGGTATTCGATGGAACGCGCTCAGCGCTTCAATAACCTGAGGCCACGGCGAAGGAAAGGAAAGCGACGGCTTGCAGTAATATCCAAGTAATGACAAACCTAAAGCCTAATCTCCCATTGTGCTCCTCAATCGGCAGGGGGAACAAATGAGAAAGAGGTTCAAATCAGGCAATCCCTGCCACGGCACCTTGGAAGAAATCTTCCTGTTGCACGAAAGCTAAAATATTTTCAACAAATAAAACATTGGCTAGTTAAAAAGCGTATAATTATATAAAAATATAAATATCAATATTAATTTATCAAATAAATTCTAATTCATTGACAACGCACAAAATACGTTTTGAAAATATCATGTATATATACCACTGCTGAATAAACTTGTCATCGGAATTGATCATTCACCAGACTTTCTTCACATTTACTTTTATTCATCCGTGACTGAACTACTAATTTCGATAAAGTACATCGTAAATGAATAACGAAGACATTGGTAGTGAAATAAGAAGCGATAACACAATTTAATAAGAATAATTGAGGCTGCCATTTCGTTTTAACAAAAATAATGATTTAGTCTGGAGGAGAGACGTAAATAAATATTTAAAAGTATAAATCAGCATTAGCCCAATAAAATGCAGTACAAAGACTCTAGTGCTCACGCTCCCTGGGACACCGTATATATCCTTCAATTTTCTATTTGCCAATCTCGTAAAACCTGAATATCCCGCGACCCCCATTTTTTTAGGATTTGAGACCTGGACCCTTGGCCTTTGACACGGCGGACCTTGGCACAGGGCCGTTATAACCGTCCCGGGACACCGAGGCGCAACCTGTTTACACAAGACCTAGTAGGGTGTCCCATCACCTACAAGGCCTATAAAAACCACGTATACGGCCCAAACATGTCCGCCGAACGACTTACACATAGCACAAACGCGTTCTTCGACTTACAGTCTCCAGTTTTCCAGTACTCTATACGCGTCGGTGTTATATACACTTATCATGCAACTCTCGAATTTTAATGATGAACTGACAAAAGGCCTTATAAAACGTAGCCAATGCTTCATTGGTTTACAGTGAACGGTTTTAATTAATTGTGAGGAAACACATTTATACAATTTCAAATCACAAATTGACTCATAATATAAATCGATATGGTAAAAAATTGTGACGTTTTCTTAGAATGGTAAGAAACATAAATATGTTCTTAGTCCTTTTGACTGTCATAATGTTTATCACGCTTCTTCAGCCTGTGTACACTGTCACTGCGTTCAAGGACTGAACGCTTTCAGCGTCATATGAACGTGGCTTCAAGCTCGCATTCCAAACGTTGTCTTTCTTGCATCCACCTATAATACTCTAAATAAGTGTGAAGCGCGCCGTCTACAATTCCGCAGTGCATAACCACTTACGGAAGTGTCCACGTCCCGTTACTTACTAAGTAAGGTATTCAGTCCTAAGACTGGTCTGATACAACCCCCCATGCTAACTTTTCATTTCCTTATAACTAGCACAACCCACATATTCCCTAATCTACTTAGCGTATTCCATCCTCTGCCTCTTCTTCTGTTCTTATCCAACACATCCCTCTAATGCTAATTTTACAAGACCCTCGTGTCTTAAAACGTGGCCTAGTAATCTAACCCTTCTCTTAGTCAACGTCCTCGATATTGTTTGCTTTTCCACTATTCTGTTTATAACTTGCGCGCTTGTGATTCTATCCACCCATCTGATTTTCAGAATTCGCCTATAGCACCGCATTTCAAAAACCGTTATTCCTTTCCTTTCCCCAACTCCTATTTTCCACGTTTTTAGCAACGATTTCCTAATATTTACACTTATATTACCCGTAAGTAAATTCTTATTTTTCGCGAAAGCCTTCCTTGCCTGTGCTATCCTATTCTTTATGTCTACTGTACTTCTACCATCCCTAGTTATTACGCTTCCCAAGTAGCATAATTCCTTAACTTCCGTCAAAATATCCCTTCCCAATCTAACACCCTTTGTTATTCCACTGTTTCCCATACTACACTCCATTACCTTGGTTTTCCCTCTATTAATCTTCATATTGAACTTTTATCCAGGACTACGTTCATGCCATTTATTATGGTTTGCAAGTCTTTTTCTGACTCTCCTAATACTACAATATCGTCGGCAAAGCGTAAGGTTTTTATTTCTTCTCCTTGCAGTATGATTCCTTTTCCATATTCCGTTTTAACTTTCTTCATCGCTTGTTCTATATATAAGTTAAACAGCGTGTGCGACAGACTGCATCCTTGTCTTACTCCTTTCTTGATTACGGCTTTCTTTTCTTGGTCTTCTATTATAATTACTGCCGACGGTCTTGTGTAGAGGTTATGTATACATAATATAATAATATAAATGCTCATATAACTCCATGATTCCGGTCCATTCATTAACCAGTCGTGAGATCAGCCGCGCAGTCTACCTTCCATTGGGTTCTTGTTAACACTTCTTCTGCCACCCCTACATTTTAATTTACCGTCTTCTTCCTTTACCTTCCAAGGTCGTTCTGATGCCGGTCCAGAGCTCGTAAATCTCTGGACACTACACCTGCTGTTACCTATGTAGCTGCATTGGATACTTTTCGTTTTTTTGTGTGTGTAACAGGCTACATGATGGTGATCCTGAAGCAGGCAACAACTCCCCTTTAATAGCATAGGAAGGGACTTGAAAAGGGGGATGTGGAAGTTAGAGCAAGATAGACCAGGGTTCACTAGGGCCCCCAGGCTATAGTATAGCGATTCTACCCGGTGTTTCACCTAAAGGTAATGCAGGGAAAAACCCTAGAAAATCTGCATCAGGTAGGTCGGGCTAGTGGGCACTACTTCTGCGCCCTTCTGATGACGGGAGACTGGATTGCTGTGGGACCGCAACAATCCCGCCTCTATGCCTAGATCAGAATTGAGAGGCAGTTAGCCGACTGGTCCAATGGGATCAGAGGAAAACTCTCACCGTATGTCGGGCTGGGGTTTTGTGCAGGGGCGAAACTAAATGGGAACCACTCGGTGACAGGAGGAAACGGACTTGACTTATGGCTTACACGGACGAACCGGCCTGGTCAGAAATAAGGGAGCGGCTGACTATACCAAATTTCTTCTCTAAAAATTACCATAATTAAAAAATAAAGGAAAGGGACCAGAAAAAGGATGTGGGCAAATATTCCTTCATTAACAGAGCGATAAGGGACTGGAACGCTTTGTCTGCAAGGGTACTGGAGGCTTTCCCTAAGAATATTTTCCAAAATAAGCTACAAACCGTGAAAAAGGGGGGATGTGGTCGTAATTTTTATTTTTCTGTAATTTATCTTTGTACTTAATTTACTAAATATGTTCTAATTTTATTATACTGCCACGGGGCAAATGCCCACCTGTAGTGATGTGAAATACAAAAATACACTACAAAAAATACACCTCTCAAACTGCTCAAGATCGTCTCAGCCTGCAGGAGTCTTAAATTGATTACCTAGGACTTTTCGCCAAAAGTGCTCACGCTCCTCAAAACGAGATCGGCCAGGACACGACCTCCGAGGACGGTGTGTCCACCAGTCTAGTTTACTATCATCCTGACCGGCCTCGCAGAAGTGCAGGAAAGGTTGCATACGGATCCCAAACCCGAGCTATTGGCCGTCCCGTAGGAAATGCAATCCATCCGTAGCGATGAAGTGCCTCAGGGCCTCCTACTCTAAGATCTCACATTCTCAGATAATAGGAGTGCTAGCACCACCTCCGTGGTATTGTGAACGCAATTCACTGGTCGGCGTAGTCCAACGCAATCGTGAGCCGGGCTACCACCCAACAGAGTGACAACCTGAGCTCACCCCTGTCTACAAAATTTTTCGCTGAGGGTTCTAGTCAACCTCGTATCACTCTTTAAAACTGCGTTTTGTTGCCATCCAAACTCCATGCGTTCCCGGGGTCGGCAGAGTTAGCACTTACAAGGTTTCGGGCGTCTCTAGTCTATGATCCTGGACATCGGCGACAGGAGTACAGCCCTACTAACCTCTATTGAAGCTTACACATCCACCGATACCCACAACTCGGCTTCCGTGTATGCTATTAGCTATCCCCTAAGATAGGTTGTCTGCGTGTCTACCCTGCAGCGAATTACAGCCAGGAAGTTTTAATATCGGATACTGAGGCTGGGCAATCCCTCCATCCTTGACACCTTAGTCGACGGCATGTCGACTTCCTCTCGGTTACTAGCAACTTGGTGCATCAAGTGTCAGTCCGTCATGGACAAACTACCGTGCTCATAATGTATAACTAGTCCTCAACAAGTCAGAAAGAGTCGCCAGCCCCTCCCCCTAGTAAGGAAACTGTTCTTGCTGTTGTATTATTCAGTCCTAAGACTGGTGTGATGCAACCCGCCATTATAGCCTATTCTGCGCAAGCCTTTTCATTTCCGCATAACTAGCACATCCTACATCATACTTAATTTGCTTAGCGTATTCCATCCCTAGCTTCCCTCTGCACTTCATACCCCACTCACTTCCCTCTAATGTTAATTTTACGAGACCTTCATGTCTTAAAACGTGGCCTATTAATCTATCACTCCCCTTGGTCAACGTCCTCCACGTTGTTCGTTCTTCCCCTGTTCTGTTTACAACTTCGCAGTTGGTGACTTTATGCACCCATCTGATTTTCAGCATTCGCCAATAGCACCACATTTTAAAGGCTTCTGTTCTTTTCTTATCCGCAACTCCTATCGTTCACCTTTCGCACCCATATAACGCCACGCTCCATACGAACATTTTTAGCAATGATTTCCTAATATTCCTGCAATGATTTCCTAATATTCCTCTCTATGCGAAAGCCTTCCTTTCCTGTGTTTTCCTACTCCTTATGTTTACTATACTTCTACCATCTCTAGTTATTATGCTGCCCATATAGCAGAATTCCTAATGCTCCTTGAAAATAATCTAACAGCCTTTGTTATTCCACTGTTTCCCATACTACACTCCATTACGTAGGGGTTTACTTCTAATAATCCTCATATTGAACTCTTTCCCCAGGACCCCATTCATGCTATTTATTATTGTTTCTAAGTCTTCTTCTGATTCCCCTAATACTACAATATTATCGGCAAAGCGTATGGTTTTTATTTCTTCTCCTTACAGTTTGATTCCTTTTCCATATTCCGTTTTAACTTTCTTCATCGCCTGTTCTATATATATAAGTTAAACAGCATGTGTAACAGACTGCATTCTTGTCATACTCCTGATTACGGCTTCCTTTTCTTGATCTAATATTCTAATTACTGCTGTCTGTCTTCTGTAGAGGTTATGTATAAGCATCATTTCTCTATATTGTATTCCAGTGCTCGTCAAAATTTTAAATAGTGTGTTCCAGTTCAAATTATCAAACGAGTTTTCTAAATATACAAATGCCGTGAACTTAGACCGATTTTTTCTTATCCTGTCCTCTGAAATTAGTCACAAAGTCAATATTGCTGCTATTGTCCCTACGTTCTTCAAAAAACCAAACTGATCTCGTAACTCGTATTCTGATAGTAGGGATTTCATATTTTTTTTTCAAATGTTCGATATTTCCTGAATGAGACGTTTCAAGATGCTGGGTAAGATATTCCAATTGCCACCACGGTCACCGGACTGAACGCTTTAACATTTTTTTTCTTATGAAGTTACATCAAGTATATAATTTATCTTACACCTCTACCACAAACCACAAAGACGTGTAACACCGGATCGCAATACCTGTTCTGTATTTGTGTTGAATATTGCCTGAAGAAGGATTGACACATAGCACTTTTAAATATATCGTAAAAAATGGAGAATTTCTTTCGAACATTCATTGTCATTCTTGGCCATTTTACAGATATTTTTAAATCATTTTGTATCTCAACAGAAGTCCAATCGTACAATTTTCAGCATCTTTGGTCGGTGTCACCCCTGCTGGTGGTTTTCCAATGTACTTGACTACATCATGATCAAAAATCAAGAGAGTTGGTCCTACAAATACTGGACTACTTCTTACGTTATGTTAAAATCATTTACCTATAAATTTTTTAAATGTTGCATGGACATTGTAATTACCCTGTATACATTTTGTAGTGAGACAAAGCTAATTATTCTTTACGGTTGAATTGATGACTGTATTCTATAAATGTATTTATAAAACATTAATCCGATAGCGCAATTACCATTTATTTATCACTTACACAAGGAAATACGAAACAAGAAACTATTCAGAAAAATTTTGTGTCAGAAATTTGTTTTCCCGAAGTCATCAGCGTCATCTGTGTAAATAATACATAAAATAAGGTACAATACAAAAATTCATAGCACTGAACTGCAATTCAATAAAACAGAATGTGCGAGAATCTCTCTAATCTCTCATCCTAGTAGGAATGTCAAGATGATAATACCATTTTGTCCTAATTCTACATATTTACCATTAATTAATTTGGCAAATAGATCAGAAAAGAATTATAACTTCCTGTAAATGTTCCAGTTGAAATTTTAGTCACTTAGCACAAATATATAGTCATTTAGATGTATTGGCAACAAATAACCTGTAAGAGTTTCTTGCACCATTAATTGTTCTGAATAACTTCTGAAATTCAGAAAAATTTGACAGCTCACGCTTTACATCTAGGGTGGATGATATGTACATTGATTGGCTTCTTTTTTATTGTTATTATTATATTATAGTATCGTTTAATTTGGGGATCGTTAAGAATTCATGCTAAGGGAAATTCCTCTAAGCCAAGGCAGGCTAAGGAGTTGACGCTGAAGTGTCGCGCTAACTGTGGTACATTCGTAATATTAGAAAATGGTATTCTTGAACATAATTTAAAACAGGAAGTTTATGAACCCGACCCATGACGTGGGAAACATTTATAGAATCTTTAAAAATTACCGAATGTTGCATTGGGGAGGGGGAAGTAGAGGAAGCTGAGCTTACACAAAGCAGTTTTAAGAAAGAAATCGAAAAGAAATCACACCATAATTATCATTGTATCTCACATTCAGAGAAAGTCATCCACTAAGTACTGTAGAGTGGGTTGCAGTTCGCCATGGTTCTCAATCAACTTTAAGTTGTCTACTCAGGAGCAGATTTACACTGAAATGAATTAAAGTTAGAAGACTTTACCGGTGTAGTTGCTGAAGTTGGGTTTCCACCTGGGGTGCAGCAGAATCTTAACAGCGACTTTTCGATGAGCTCCTGCACTACAGTCATCTACCAGGTAAAGCTCATATTTAATCTTGATCCTGCATTTGAAATTAAAATTTTGGGGTTAACTAATATTGTACATTTTTGATTAAATACTTAGTTTAATAATTTCTATACCTAAAACTTTTAAAAATAAGCAAATAATATTACTTCTATTTTACAATTTAAATGGAATTTCCTGTCCAATATAAGATTGGAAGAAGTATAACCCCTGGCAAAAAGTTCTGATTTGTATCAGCGTCTTTATTCAACCTTTGGTTATTTTTATTATAATTTATTTTCTAAAAGATCTCTTCATATTCATATAATTCAAATAAATAAGTTGGGGTGGAACGGGATACCCTTTTTTTACTGGGTAGTGCTGGAGGTTAGTAAATAGGGGTATAACATTGTAACTGGTCAAGGAAGAAGTCCAGGCAGCCGACGATCAAGTTGTGACTACATCTCTTCTTTTTGCCTCTTACATCTATGACATAATTTTTACAACATACCGACAGAAATTAATCTAAAAAAACTCCTCGCTTTTACCTTTTTAATGGTATATATTCGTAAACTAGGTGTCTTCAGCAGCATATAAGTTAAGTATAAGGTTTAAATCTACTCGTATTACGGTTCGGTAAAAAAAATTACTTCAGCTAGCATGCGGGATGGAACGGGATACTACTGTATAAGAAAAAATATTGTGTTCCTCAAATAAAAAAGGAAAAACTGACAGGTTCGCCTTATAAGAATGAGTTACTGATGTACCCATAAAGAATAGTTTAAGAAGGAAAGGAACGGAAAATGGGGAAAATGTTAGCAAAGACTGTTCAGCTGCAAAAAAAATTCTTTGGGAAAGGAAAAATCGATAAAGCTAAATATTTGTAAGGAAGAAAACACAAAAGGTGTTAAGATTTTTCTTAAACTCCATTTAATTTTACTGTCCCGGAGGGTGGGGCGGAATTGGTAATTTTGTAAGTTTCTTTTTAACATTTCATTAAAAAATAAATTCCTTGTTCTAAATAAAATTGATAGTAGAAGTAAGTAATAGAATAAGCTTTTGCTTCATACTTTTATCAAGTGAATTTTATTATTCAATATTTCTATATATAAAATTTAAACAGCAAATGTCCCGTTCATCCCCGACTTCCCTGTGTCATTTGTGATTGCTATTTGGCGCCTCAAATTACGATTATTAATGAATATATGATGAAGAACCAAAATAATATTTTTGAAGAAAATAACTCAGTTATTTGGTATGCTCTATATTACCCTTTGCTGAATTTCTTCCTCGTGATTTACCCTAACATGTACCTTCCGATGTTCAAATCCCCTCGCCCGTGGCGCAGTTTACACAGAATTTTCAGCCATGGTAAAAAGTGTTTGATCAAATTTCAAGCAGCATGTCCTTCCTACCAGGGTTCGAAAAATGCTGATGAATTTCCGCGCCAAGATTCCGTCTGGGAGGAATAAGGAATGCGTTCCCCTCCTGGATCGATCCTCAGATCCAATCAGCGCTGTACACGGTCACTCTGAGACGTCGGGATCCCGAGAATCCATTTAGGAAACAACCTCGTGCCAGATTTCAATTTCGGAGGTGCGTGTTAGAATGAACGAGATTTATTATGGCGCTGTAGCGAAATCTGTGTTCCTTTGATGCAGCAGCGAAGGAACGTGCGCTTCCTCCCTCCTCTTTTTATAACAAAATCTCTTTGCCAACAGGAGGCGTACCCATCAGAAGGATGAACGAATTAATGCGCCATGTCCTTCAAAATTGATCTCATGATTTCTTCTACCATATATTCAGTTAAGATACTAATGGCAGTGCTTGTATAAGGCGTAGTTGTAAGGAGGTCATAACAAGACAATCCTGGTTCTCATCACGTTTCGATTCCATAATAATTCTACAAATTTTAAATAACCAGCTATTAGTTCTCAGAAATTCAGTCTTATTACTCATGAACTTTACTTTTTTATCATTCACCATTCATCCTATAGTAGCTAAATTATTTTTTGTGTTATTTATTTATTAACGTTTCGATCTTTCATGCTTTATTGATGTCATCTCACTATTTTCTTTACCCTCGAAAAGTGACTAACGCTTATTATAACGAGGCTCAGAGCTTAACAAGTAATTCATGCTGCAGTTACCTTATTTATTGTATGACTTCGAATTCTATCACTCACAGTTAAGCGAAGGGAAAAACATTCTTCCAATAGATTGTAGTTTAACTATTTGTCGTTAATGCAATTACCTTATTTACCATTATAGGAACTGTTCCGTCTGTGAATAAAAAATATATGAAGAATTAACGTGACACGCTGCAATTAATGGCGGTTTATTTAATTGTCTTGATTAATTTGATCTTTTAGTTATGCTCTTTGGGTTTATATCTTAAATTGATTTAGTTTATTGACATGTACCACAATGTACGGTCGAAATGTTTACTTTCTGTTTTAAAAAGTTCATAATTTTGTGTGTAAGTCTGTCAAGTTTAATTAATCTCTTCTGTGCCTCTCATAGCTTTTTATCTGGTTTACTTTAGTTTTCTTTTATTTCAGACATGTGGAATTATCACTCTTTATTCTTTATACTTTAAGGTATAGAATATACTTATGTCAACATATAATTACGAAACAACTAAGCTAAGAAATGTTTTAGAAGTTTCAGAGTTGCAATTTACTTCTTAAAAAAGTTTCTTTTCTTTTCATAAATGCTGTTCCAACACATCTAAAAAATATAGCAATGAAATAATCACGTAATGTTTCAAAATAAAGAAGCATTATTTTACTACGTAATTTTTAATATTTTCCACTGTACAAATATATTAATTTTTTAGCCTCATTATAATATACGGTCCTGGTAAGAAAAAAAAAGTGAGTGCTTATTTCTGAATGCAACACGCAACACACACTTTTACACTTGTGTTTATTCTACTAGGATTAATTGAGGAAGGAAATAGCTCCTCCACTAATAACTTGTATAATTATTATTGCACTAGGCGCAGAATTTCTCAATTCGATTATTAACTTGCCTTTTTCTTGTTTATTTCAAATATAAGTATAATTTCTGCCAAAAAATACTGAATTTAGCACTATGAACGTGTAAAACGTACCAGTGAGTGTGAATAGTGAAACTGCTGAATTTTATATCAAAAGAAGTATAATGTTGGCTAAAGTTAGAATTCGCCAATATGCAATCGTCATTACTTTGTTCAGAAGTTCTTTAATCGTAATAATTTTTTTTAAATTACAGGGTAATTTATTAAAAATATCGAGCCGTAATAAATACCGTGGAAGCTAAAACCCGGGTTAAATTTTTGACATAATGTGATACATATATGGCTACTCCTCTTTCAGCTAATAGACTCGCGGATTCTCTGTACTGTAGAACACAGCGAGCTACGAGTTAACAGACGTTCTTCAATCAAGCAAATATTAAAAATTGGAATAATAAGTGAACTAATGTAAAAAGGGTTCAATCACCTGCTACACAGTAGAGTTCTGTGACACAAAAGCTAACGAACTACATGGACGAAGGCCAGTGAGTTATAAACACAGCAGAGACTGATAGACTTACGTATGTTTGTATAGCCAAATATATTTATAAATTAAAGAGTAACTTTATATTTCACCAGATCCTTTAGCATTTAAGTTGGCTAAACAGGAAACATGGCGTTTACTTCAGCTTATACCTATAAACGTCATAGTTAGTCAACAAGGAAAATTTCGTTTGTTAAATTTAAAGTTGACAGAAGAATTAATTGTTTACGAGTTTACGCAATTTTATAACCGTTTATGCACTTCTATGATTTATAGAAATCATTCAACAGACTTTTTGGGCCATTCATTTTCATACCTAAAAGTAATATGTCCAGACCGTCTGTTGACGCTATATTAAATTTTAAATATAAAACAACTCATTAAATAAATTACTACCATTACTGCCGTTATGTAATTCATCTACTACTGTTTTTTGCACGATGCTCTGAAAACTGTGGTTGTTATTAAAAAACTCGAAAATTCATTTATTCATTACAAATTTTTACCACAAATAACAGAGAATTACTAAAATGCATTTAAATTCTGTATTAGATGCGTACAACACATTTCTTCTGAATCTAATTCAAAAATATATATATTACCAGTTTGTCAGAAAAAATTAACATATTTACATGGTTTCGTATATTTTTGGACTTAATCAGGGAAATGTTAAATGGTTAACAAATATGTAAAAGCGCATAATTTTTGGCCGGGGACTTCAATTCGTAAGCTTTACAGAATTTTCAATGCTACAAAGCTAGATCTAAATTCTCAGACCAAGCTTAAAAAATTCAATAAATCATGACCTGAAAGTTAAGTATAAAATAATAATTCAATCACTTTTCATCAAACAAAATTAAAATATTTCTGAACTTCATTATGATTAAATACGGACGAAACGTCGTAAATATATTAAGTAAATATTAATTTTGTTCGCTGACAAATTCAATGCATTTTTATTTATTTATACTTAGTTGTCAGATATTGATTTATTTAAATATGGTACAATTGTTATCAGGTTCATTAATGAGCTGCAATTTCTGTCCTTATTATCGATATTAGGAACGTAAGCAGCTGTTTTATTATTTTGAAATAAAAATAACTTTATCACACAATAAAAATATGACGACGTAATTGTTTTTAATTTTTTTTACTTATTTCCAAAATGTATCCATTCTTATCGATTGATATGCTTTCCACATCACTCAATGTATGTTATTTATTTAAAGTGGCTACTTTATTATCTATTTAACTAAATTTTCCGTGCATATTAGGCCAACAAAATTATTTTCGTAATTGTGGAAACGTTTATCCACTTTTTGAACGTAATTCTAAACCCAATGTAGTTTAAGTATCTCATTGAGTTATTTTCCGGATTTCGTATCCCATTGCGAAGCGTTCGAGTCGCCCTTTGTTTACGAAACTCTAGTCAGATGTTAACGAAAGATAAATTTCAAAAACTTCATGTATGTATTCAGACGTTCCCAATAATTTCATGTCATTCAAAAACAGGTTTTCCATTCATTCCTTTTTCCTGTTTACCATTCTTCAGTACTTAAATTTTATGCCCTTCGATTCGTTATCAACATTTATAATAGACGAACGTCGTAGTACTTGATGAATGAACACGTAAAGAGTTAATATCGTTGTTTCTGTGAAGCTGAAGACTGCGATTTTAGTACACTTGTGGTCATTCTTATCTCGGTCTCTCCACAGCTCCTCTCAAAACATTTATATGGAATAAATTGCTATTACAAGGAAGGCCCCTATTCTTTCTTGAACACTCCACAACGACCAAGAAAACAGAGAACCTGGCAGAGGAGAGAAAACACAAATCAGAAACGTGCCATGTAAGTTGAAAACCTGTGGCTTTCGTATATGTGCAGAGAATTAAAATAAAGCCGGACCATTGATGAAAAAAATATTTAAATGAATACGTAGCAGTATAAACTCCGTTCGTGCATAGATTATATGTTTTTATATTTTGGATAATATAATGAAAGATGCCCAAATATACTGTCTTACTTTTGGTGAGTTGACTGCTTATAATTACTTAAACATGAGTAATAAACATCATCATCATTTCACTGATTATAAACTGTAAACTTAGGTTCAATAGTTGATTACATAGTAAAATAATAAATGTCCTTACACGATGTTGTTAAGTGTTTCTGTGAAAAATTTTGAGTTACACAAAGACGTAAATGTAACAAATTTTGCGTAGTCGTCAAATTATTTTAATATCACCTAAATTTGTCTCAGTATTACTTCATATAAAGTGTGGAGAATCTTAGTCTAAAAACTGGTGTGAATAACTCGGAAACGAAATTGTTGACTCAGCAGTCAGCAGTAAAAGTCTAATTAGTACTGACCATTTAAGTCGTCAAAATAAAAATTCTTTATGTATAAATAATAATTACTTGGCGAATGTTGCAGGAGTGTATGTTACGACACATAAACTAGAAAGAGTCCTCAAAAATCATAACAGTAATTTTATTTTTGCAAATGACTCAAACTCAAAAGGTTAATCTGAAACATTCGGCTCAAGTAGCTATCTTCATCTGGAAGAAAAATAACGGAAAAACACGAAAACAAATGCATAAACGTTAAATTAGCTTTGTCAAAAATACAGGGAACGTACATTTCACTATTAACGTCAAGTTAGTTCTTACTACGGAAAAGACATTCTTCATTTATTTAAGTTTACAATGCTCAATCTCACACTGTTATTTTTGGAGGAATTTGATTTTTGACGAATAGTTCCTGTGATCAGATTAAACGTGGTTACATTGAGCTGAAAGAATCTGATTATGTAACCTTTAATTTTAAAAGGTTGCAAGAATAAAATTACTCTTACGCAGTTCAATACTTTTTTTATTTTCCTGTGAGATCATATACTTCCAATTACATTTGCTTCGCATAAAAGTTAACTACATAGCCAATATTTCGTCCTAAAATTCGTACTTCTTCTGGTAATTAAAGTAAAAGAGAATTTTAAAGCTTAAACGGTCTCTTCGCCGTACGACTTTTCATCCTTCTAAATTTCTTGATTCCATTTTATAGGATAGTGGTCAATATATTAAACACATACCAAAAGTTCAAAAAAAATACTTTTAGTATTAAAAACGGACCCTAAGCAACAAATTAGGGGTTCTGAAATAAATAGAGAGTTTTAAAGAGTCCACTTTTCCTTAACAGAAATCGGTAGACTTAATTTATTGAAATAGTGGTGTCATGATCGACCTCCAACTCGTGACGTATCTTTGCCACTACTTTTTGTCCGCAACCAAAATTCTATTGGCAATATTTTTAGAAATTCTCAAGCTTTATAATGAAATTTAATATTTTTATGTCTGATACGAGAAAGCGGTCTTTTAAATGGCTACGTCTACAGTAATCAAACCCCATTCTGAAACAAATAGTGGTATATATATATATATATATATATATATATATATATCGACCACCTACTTTTTCCTCTCACTTCCCAGTAAAATTAACATAAAGGAATTCTAACTATAATACATGCATCTATAAGCTATAACCTATAAAATGAAATAATTTTTTCCCAAATTTTGACCAAAAATAGTTAGGGGTTAAATCACACCAGATAAGGTTCCAAGTTTAAGAACAAAACGTCATGTATAACTACTACTAATAAAATTTATATTATACTATTTCTGTTATAGTCTGTTTCACTATTTATTAAAGTCTCTGTATTATATGATGTAGGGGAAGTCGGGGTGGAACGGGACACTTACTGTTTAACAAATATTTGTAAAAGAATGGAAAATAAAAAATAACTTCATAAAGGTACAAAACATTACTACATTCTAATGTTTACCTAATATAATATCAACATAACTTGAAACAATGAATTTAGAATTTCTGTGGTTATTTAAAAAGAAGCTGACATATTTTCCCGTTCTATCCCACCCCCGAATTTTAAGTATTTACAATTCTTACAATAAAACTAAATTGAATTTAAGAAATCTCTTAACGCATTCTGTGTTTTCTTTCTTATATTTATTTTGCATACGGTTAATTTTTTCTTTCGCAAAGAGATTTTTTTGTAATTGTAAAGTCTTTGCGATTAATTTTTTTTCTCTTTTTTCCATTCCTTTTCTTTCTTTATCTATTATTTTTTGGGTACAGTATCCTGTAACTCATTCTTATAAGGCGAATCTGTCAGTTTTTCTTTATTTGAGGAACACAACATTTTACCTTATACAGTAATATCCCGTCCCACACAGCACGCAAGTCTTATCTTAAGCGTTTTCACCGAGCTTTAATACAAAAAGATTTAAACCTGATACGCAACTTATATGCAGATTAATACATAAACTTTATGAATATTGAAAATCTAGCAGTTTTGAAGCTTATCTTCTGTCAGAAAGGTGCAAAAATTATAAATTCAGAGATTTAAGACGCTAAAACAAGAGGACATTCACAAAGTGCAGTCAGAACTTGGTCAAGTTAGTTGCCAGGATTTCTTCCTTGACCAGTTACAATCTTCCAACCTTATTTACTTAACTCCAGTACTACCCAGTAAAAAAATAGCTTATCCCATTCTACCCTGCTATCTCATTCCACCCCAAATTCTCCTAATGTTTGAAAATCCTGTTTAAATTCAATGTTTATTATTTATTATTAAAATTCTGCTACGTCATTCATAAATTTTAAAAAAATATATAAAACAGGAGTGTTCCTGTGGGCATATAGTCCTTTACATGTACATCTAATTTATAATCTAGTAATTTTTTTATATTTATGAATGTCGTATAGGTACTAAATTCACATTAATGATTACTTAACAGGATATGTAGCATAATTACCTCACTATACAAACAAGTTAACATTTATTTTTAAAGCTATCCTAATCTCAGAAAAATTTAGTATTTTGTTTATGCATTCCCTCAAGTTTTGGCAGTTCAAAACTAAATTTGTTTCATTTATATTTTGCCCGTTCCAAAAATGGCCGCTGCTTTTGTTGTAGCGAACACGTTTGCAGGTATCTACGAATTTCTAAAGTATCCACGACTGCGTTGACGTATCCTTTTCAAATAAACTGAATCGTGTTCTATATATTTTGACCCACAAAGTAAATCCATACTTTCTAACCTATTACTATTTTTTCATGTACTCTGGGTATCGCGAATTTGTTGATTCCAAATGAATAAAATTTAATTTTCGTATACTAATTTCTCCAAGTATAAACAGTTTGCGAAACAACAGTGTAATTACTTTATATAAATTATCAATGGCATCATACCCCTTTAAAAATGAGATTCGTCAATTTTTCTTTTAATATTTGAGACGCTATATCTCGGACTCTGAAACTTGTTCACATAATAGATGTCTATAGTAGAGAACTACAATATAAATTTTATTTTTGAGATTTGACTTAAAGAAAAATTGTTAAACATAGCAAGAAAAGCTCTATTTCCACATGTAAGATAACAGCGTATATCAATATAATAATTCAAATAATTAGACATGCTTAACTGAGAAAACTATTTTCATAACAAAATATAATATTATATAAAAATTATATAACACTATTGTGTGCAAAATCGCGGAAGTTATTAAGCTTCGCAAAATTTTTCTTCTAGGGGAAATTTGCGTACAAAAATTAAATTTTTTTCATTTGGAATCGACAACTTCGTGGTAAACATAGTACATGAAAGTATAGTATTAGGTTAGTAAATATAGATTTAATTTCTAGGTATGAATGTACTTAACACGATTCAGTTTATTTGAAAAGGATACGTCAACACAGTCGTGGATAATTTAGAAATTCGTAGGTACCTACAAAAGCTAAAAACAGCGTGCGCGCTACAACAAAAAGGGCTGCCATTTTTGAACCAGTCACAATATAAATGAAACAAAATTAGTTTTGAATTGTCAAAACATGAGTAAATGTACAAACAAAATATTAATTTTTTCTGAGATGTTTCGGCAACTTGGTTTGCATTGACCCGAGAGCCTTTAGCCTAAACCAGTTTTTAAATTCCTGGGACAAAGGCTAGGCTTTTAGCAAGACGGTCTATACTAAACCAGGTCTATGATGTATGGTTCTACAGGAAATTCAGTACAAGGACACGAATAATATATGTTTCGTGACAGAGGACAAATAAATTAAACGACACAAAGTTATAACAACATCAATAATCCGACACATCTCGAAAAAATTATACAGTTATCAGGTTGTTTATTCTATAATTTATAATAGTGGAAATTACCAGAATCAACTCAGAGATGTGATTCATAACACTTTTGCAGAAATTAATCTACTGAAACAGAGGCTACTAGTATGTAACCTTGCAATTCTGACGCATGCTTCACTTAAGACGAAATCATTTTTTTATTGTTCAAACACGTAGATATTTACTCATATGGGAAATCACTTCCTCATAGTTTGAGATAGCTACGTGCCACGTGACTGTCATATAATAATCATTAATTAATTAGAGAAATAACTAATAAAAAATATTATTTCTAGAATTAGGTCTCTGAATACTTACCTCGGATTTTACTTTACTATACATATCGAGATTTCGTACTCCCTTATTTTACTAACATAATTTTCTTAGCAGATTAAGTCTATCATTATCTAGTTTTTCCGTTTTTCCGGGCTCGATTCCTAGCATGGGCCTGAGTATTTTGTGAGTGTTCTCAAGTACCCTGACTGAAGTATACCCGACAGAGAAAATAAAAATTCGGTACTTAAATAGCAAGTCGCTAATGTTCTCGTTGTTGGTGCGGCTATAACAAAATTTAAAAAATTAAAATATAAATAAAAATAATTAAAATATTAAATGAGTTAAGCCTGTTTTTATTTTTCTTAAATAATGAATTATACTACGTTTCGTCTCTCATTTGAGAATTCTTCAGTTATAAAAATTTAGCTGATGGACCTCACTCCATGACTCCTCCGGCCGAAAATCATGGAGTGAGGTCCATCAACAGCTAATATTTTTTTACCTGAAGAATTCTCAAATGAGACACGAAACGTAGTATAATTCATTATTTAAATAAAATAAAAACTGACAAAGAGGCTATTATAAACTCATTTAATGTTTACTTAAATGAAAAACTAATTAATAATGTTAATATTCCTCTTTTCCTCTTATTCTTCCACCTCTCTTTCTCAGAGGCACTTAAAATTCTCAAATATTCTCTATCAAGTGCCACCACACTCAAAAAATTTATTACATACATTCACTAAGAGATTAAGTTCCAATGCACTACTTCTAAAACCACTTACGGAATTTCATTTTACACTTCTCTTATTTAGTTTACACGCTTCAATGAATTTCAAGCATAAATTATTTGTCTCCTAAGGAATAAAGACATAAAACCCATGATTTACATATAAAATGAAAATACAACAGAAACTGAGAATATTACTTTTAAATGTGAACAACTATTAAGTTTAAAAACAGTAGTGACAGTATAAAATTGTCAATAATTATGAAGACCTCAGTTCATTAATTGAACAACGAATTTTATACAATAAGTTAACGAAATTCAGAATTATTATACTGTATTTAATGCAGCCACCCATTAATTTATATCGTATCATTTTTCCCGAAATAACTTTATTCAGACTTTAAAAATATTTAAAAGCTTACTTTGTTGCTACTGTCAATATAATTCACAACTAATAAGCGTCCAGAAGTCAGTTATGAACAATTCAATAAGTAAAATTTGTAGTAAAGCATTCTAATAGCATAGTGTATTGTTAATTTTTATTAATTATTAGTGTCTTCTGCGCCATTATTTATTGTCAATATTAAAGCTACCTGAAATTACTTCGTTAATTACTTTTGGGAATGTAGCCTGTGTTTTCAAATATGGAATCTGTATTGGTGTCATTGGATCAGTATCCATGTTTTTTATACTCATCCCTATCGAGTAAAAAATTAAAGAATATTAGAAGCATTGATAATTAGAAATATGATGTAAGTCTTGAAGAGGAAAGAATGAAGAGCAAGATTAGTTTTCTCCCATTGTTTATAAAATAGGTACATCCCAGCGATTGAAAGCACTGAGTCGATTAAAGGCGAATGGCAATTAATACACTTTCAGAATTATTTTTGTATACTATAGGTACAAAATTTACTCACAGCTGCGTGAGTATATATCAATAAATTATCATCTTCAGAGTGTACCAAAACGCCATTCGACCTACTGTCTTAATTTTTCATGAAACGATGTGTACAACATCTTACTACTTGAACGCATCTAATTTCCGTGAATCAATTTATTCAAAGAATGGCTTACTGTATTTCTACTACTCTATAATGGGATAATACATGTTATTGTGGCTCGGTGGCCATAACAACCGGAATCAATCAAAGGCGCAGTTTTTTTTGTAAAATAGAATTAATTATTGATATTGAAGTCATTTAGTGTTTCATAAAATTCCTCAGTGTATGACGGTGCAGTGGAATTGGGTTAAAGCAGAGTAACAAAAGGAACGAAAATTAATTTTCATCTGCAGCCCAGGGACAAGAATATCAAAAGTAAATTAATTCTAGAGTACTCAATGGTATTATTCCTAAAAAATATATATTTTTTCCGATATATGGGGGACGTTGAATATATATCTGTGTGTGTATTTCATTTCAAAAGCCAACGTAACATAAAATTCCAGAGAAAACTGTCAATATTATAAAATTTAATTAAAGATAAAATTGAAAGGACGTTAAGGTTACTTTACGGCAATTTCAATCGTATACGATAAAAAAAACAGATATTTCATGTTAATACTAAGATGCATTGGGGTATTTGAAGATGACAGTAGCTGTCATATTGAAAACCGACGTCAAAATTTCTGAAATAAAAAAGTGCATGCCTTTAAATTCAGCCAAAGCCATAAATAAAACATTTACGTCGACATAGTACGAGCGCCCCCCACCAAGTCATCCCGCTCACGTGTTCCTCCCCCACTCTCAGCACTACTTCCACACTCATACAACACAACATTTTAAAATTTTTATAATGTCCATTTCTCATTACATATCGGTTTTAGATGATAATTACGCAGGGCGCCGCCCCCTTCGCGAACCGCAGCCAATAGACACGCCCCGTAGTACTCGGCCCAAGTAGTTCTCCCGTCTGCCGCGGGACCACGTGTGGCGCAAGGGACCAATCACGTAGTTCCCGGGTCCTCCACTCGAAGCGCTGCTAGCGTGGCTTTGGCGTGCGATGCTTCAAAGGAAGCCTGGTAATTTGTGCACACAGCATAGGATATGCGCTATTATCGATCAGATACTATTGCTGGCATCGCGATAATTTTGATCTACGTCCGTGCATGTTGCTCTACTCGCTTCTGGTTGGCGAAACAAGCTTAATAGCGTGTTTAGCAGTAAATGTAGGTGTAGATTCAGCGCCGAAGCACAAATTCAATCACTTGACTATTCGAAACGTTTTCATATTTCGTGCTACATCAATTATTTATTTATGAGTAATTCCAGCCTTATTTGTTTAATTTTCCACGGAAGCTAAGCTACTGCTCTTTATAAGCTCCTAAACGACGAAGCAGTGTATATGCGTACAATTCAAATTATTCAAAGCATGCCACTTTAATTTCAATTACCTTCATTTATCTGAACTTTCAATTCTACAGGAAAATTAAATGTTAGAATATTTTTGATATCATTTGGAAGCCTACGAGATAAAACAAATTGTACTAGAAACGTTTACAACTTCGAATGTGTTCTTCTTTCAAAATAAACTGCCATTTCAATCAGAAAAACGTTATATTTTCGTGCCTTTAATAATACTGTAAGAGGAATTATTTCCACTAAAGTTCTTACAAATCTTCAAATACGTGTACTGTTGTTAAAAAACATTCAGAATCATCAGATTATATACAATACATGAAACAGAAGTTTGTTCTTAAATGTCAATGAATAAAACCTTTATTCCTATAATTATGTAATACACTGGAATATCTCAAATTAATTAGTATATATTCGTTTCCCTTTCTTTTTGAAACTTTTTAAGCAAATTCAACTGGATTAAAAAATTACAAACATTTACTAAAAGTTAATCAAGCTCTCAATTTTGTGAACTCATAATTCTGACAATTCTTAATTAGATTAACTTGACTTCAATGAAATAAATCAACACACGAGGAAAATGTCGGAAAATTATTTAAATTAGAACATATATTCAATATATGGATAAAACGCACACACATTTTCATTAAATAATATACATACAATTAAATAAGTTAATTATATTCAGACTTCTAAAAAAAGGAACAATACGACGCCCTAGTCTTACTGTTTTATTTTCTTATATTATATTTGTATTGTTTATTGTTCAGCACGTTGACATTTACATGTGCATATTACAATTATAGATATGATACACATTATTAACCACAAACTATAATTAACTCTAAACAGTAATTATACTGCCTGACAAATGTGCTGTTGTATTCGTGTATTGCGAGTTATTACGTATATAATTCAGCCAGTGAGACAATTTTATATACACTCAGAGGTTTTGTCAACGAAAAATGGTTAATACAACGTAATTATTGTTTGAGTAAAAAATGCGAATTCAATCGCATACAAAAAACTTGTCATTTTTTATGAATATAAAGAATTCTTTAAAATTATTTCATTATCACATTTAATGTTTCTCCTCTCGGTTTACTGTATATTTTATCTTTTATTAACGGAAATACTTATCCAACTAAATAACTTCAAATGGATGAATAAAATTACTGACGCAAGTATGAATAATATTTTGATAAATATAGTCTAAATCCCTTGGGTAAAGAAAAAATATAAAATCGTTAATTAATTATTTTATCAGGAAAAAATATTCTTATCTGTTATATTCTTATTTTTAATACACTGTCAAACGCTGTAATTTAATTTTATAACATAAATACTGGCATTGTTTAGTACTTTACAATATAGGGAAGGCATTCATATGTGTATAGCTGATAGTAAATTCAAATATGAAAAAGAAAGTTTAATCAATTACCTTAGAAGATTTCAGTAATTCTTAGTATTTACGTTCTCTAACGTACGATCTCAAATTGAAGACCACAATTAAATTCACCTTGGTTCTAAGGAAATTGTTGCAGCAAGGAAGAATTGATAATCAATATTGTAATCCATGAAATCAAACAACAATGCAATTTCGTATTTCGTCAGCACCATCTATGAATGTTCTGTCACTTATTTATGTTTAAATACTATATATTATACCATTATGAAATATAAATCAGTAAAATGTACTGACATAAATTTTATATATTCCAACTAATTTAATTTTATGAGAATCTATAGTTTTTATATACAACCCAGATTGAACTAAAATCTATTAGAAAATGTATTTTCATTCACGTTGCATGTTCCAAAGTTCATGTGGATTTTTAATGTTGGATTGATTTACATATATCGTTATTATTTTGTTGTTCAAGATATATTTATTGGAAATATCTCGTTCGATTTTCCTAGTACTTTTGAAATTTAATTAGAACGAGAAATTAGTCAAATTCAATCTCAACAATGTATGAATGTGATTATTTTATTACCTCCAAACATTGAGTATTTAATACTGATTTAAAGGTAGGTATTTTAGCCCTGTCTCATTTATTTTCCGTATTATTTCATTTTCTTTCTTCATCTGCATCTATATTATTTTATTTATGACGTGGAATCTTCAATATTCATTTGCCTTTTGTTTTTGTTTTCTATTTCTTTATCCTACCTTTACGGATAAAATTGCCCGCCTGTTTCATAAATTCTCCCAGATCTTCGGGAAAATTATCCATCTGTGTACAAGTCAGTGAGGTAACTGTAATTCAACGTTAATGTTTAAAAAACTTCTAATGTTGGTGATGCTACGACATTTAAATTAATCCCCCTATATCCTTTATTGACATTTAAATTTGTTTTGTAATCCACTTTGGGTTCATACCAATTATTTACTTGCAACTGCGCGTTTAAAATTTGATTTTTTGCAAACATTATTTTAGACTGCAAAGTTAGTAGTTTCCTGGATATATTTATTACTGAAACAGTTGCTTTGATTTGTAAACAAGAAAGAGATAATTTAAATGCGAAAGTCGGAGTTTATAATTATTTTTTTACGAAAGTGGTCATATCTTGCCAAAGTATATTGTACGTTAATTTCAGTGGCGTTTTAAAATGATTATTCATTGCAAAGCTGCCGTGTTGTTGATTTTGAAACTCTTGGATACGACGCCAGTGTCATAGCCATTGTTGGTTGATGTATAGCCTGTAGATAAGCCGATGACTCTAATTTATGAGGGTCACTGCACCCGGAATGCGCAGTAATTATAACCTCCATATACTTAATCGTAATTAGCTGTGCGACATTGTAGAATTTGTGTGACAGGTTGGAGAGCGGTTTTAATCGAGATAGTCGTATTCATATGCAATTATCACCTTAATATCCGATATTTGCTTTTTACAGCAATATGTGTTATCTACTCGAAACCTATTAAACAGGAGTCGCATCAAGATGGCTGTGATGTTTTTAAATTTTATCTCGATATCTCCTAGATTGAATGTATAATTTTTGCAATGCGATTTATATTTTTACAATTCTCTTTGTCAAAAATTAAATATCACTATTATTTGTAATCTGGAAAGTCTAGCGTGGATTATTGTGTTGTATTTTACAGTTCGGTTTTCGCTTTATAATTATTTGTTTAAAACTCACGATCTTTATGCATTTAATTTCACTATTATTTACAATTATCCTTACCATAAGCGTTGGAAACATTGACAAGGCTATGAAAGATTATTAACCAGTTTCTTAAAAACATTGTTATTTTTTATTATCAAATAGATAGTCAGACACCTGGAAGAAACTCTAAAATTCACAGGACTGGAAAATGCGCTCTGGTCTATTAATTTTGATGACCATTGATTTTATAAGTTAATTGAAAAATTTTAAGTTTTTTCGAGGTTAAGAGGCTAGAAAAAAAACCATAATTATATTAATATTTTTGTGATTTAACTGCGTATCTAATATTGGTTTTCTTTATATTATAGTATCCTTATTTATGATACTGCACATAAGCACATAAGTTGGCTATTTCTAACACGAACACAAGAAAAATTTATGATTTTAATCTGATTCATGAAATTGAAACTTATAAATACTTTTCAATTATTATAGAAACTATTTGGCTTTATTTCGCTGTAAAATAATAAACCAAATCGTATTTTATATGTTTGCGTGTTATATTTCAATATTTTGATTTCCCACAAAAAATATTCCGATCTATTCTTCAATAACCAAAACATCGTTAAAATCTTGAATATATCCTCACTATAAGTAAAATATGCTAATACTATAAGATAACATTTTATTTATGTTAACAAACAATATTTAGATGCTTTATTTCTCAAAATAATAGCCGGAGAGGATTTCTGAAACACCACTAGAAAGATTTATGTTTCCTATACCCAGAAAATATTATTAAACAAATACTACATTAAAAAATAAAATTGAAGTAATTTAGACATTGCAATTTATTTATCACAAACAATTTCGCCCAATTGTATACTATTAGTATGTATTACCATTTATAATTACTATGTATCGTTCAAATAAAAATCAGTTTAGCGATTCCTTTTAAAATAATTATATTCGCATAACACGGAAAAATAATAACAATAATTTATTGGGAAAACGGATTTCGCTGTTCACATTATTTTAATAGCTCCAATAATTGGGTATCCAAACTAGTTATTCTATCAACTGAACACAAAAAGGTGATGATAAAATTTAATAATAAGTAATAAAGTCGGAAATGTTCATTGAAAATGCAAACTTGAAACTATTTAGTTGACAGTTGATTTTTATTTCCGTTATTTGCATAGAGAAAATCTCAGTCATTCAAAAAATTATTCGTTTGTAGTTATTTGATTTAATAGTTACATTTAGCTGACTAGAACGTATTCATAAAATAAAAATTTCCATGACGTGTGATTCCCTTTTCGATCATCTGCAGTTGACAATGTAAAAATTTAGCGAGTCTTGCTATTCTAAATTTGGGACAACGAAGTTTTATGTACATTTGTTTAAATACATACATAAGTTACAATATTCTGAGCATTATCTGTTTATTTCTTGAAATATTAATTTTGAATGTGATTTAAAGTCTATGCATTATATCAATAACGTAATCAATGAGTATCTGAAATTCATTTTGTATTCATAAGTAGTATAAAATGTTGGTTAAGTGTATTTCCCAATATTTTAATTACCAAAAATATCGTCTGCATATTGTTTCTTATTTTATACGAAAACACGGTCTTCTCGATTAACCAAATTTATTGGTCGATACACACAATCATTTAAATAAAATATATTCCTTCGAACTGACGCTTATATCGCGGTCAACGCCGACTTGCCTGTTTGCAAGTAACAAGTAAAAGCATAAAAATCTCAATTGTTAAAATGTCATGTCAGCACTTACTTTTCCCAGGAAATATGTTTTACGTGGATTATAATCATACTACGTTTTAAAATAAATTACTTACTTACCAGTAAATCTTCTATTGACGGGAAATTTAAAAGACACATCGATCAACCTAGTAATAATGCCAAAGTTTTAAATTTTAAAATGCAATTAAAATTTCATGAATTTAGTTCAACTGAAGTGAAACTTCTATTTTGAATAATAACGGGGAATATTTCAAAACTGACTTCCGAATAAAGATAATAAATTTGTATAAGGTGAAACAAAATTGTGCAGGACATTGTCTCATGAAAATAAATAATCAAATTCATAATTAAATGTAACTATTATTACAATGCAACTGAAATGTTCAAGGAAAAGAAGGAATACGGGCAACATAAGGAACTTCTTCAGATTATATTAATATATTGAACACAACAACACGTAGCCACATAGTAATAGTAAATAATAATGACGTGTCCAGTTCGTAGGACTTAATAAATAAGTATACCAATTTTTATGAAAATTTATTAAAAGTTACTAACAATCTTAAGAGGAAATCGCTTTAAACACTCTGTAACTTAATATTAATTCATAAACGTTGATAAATTTAAGTTTGAGAGTTTTAATCGATTACTGCTATTACGTTATTAAAAAGTTTTCATTTTTGTGAATTGAATGCAGCAATATAAATTTTACTGGCTCTACTTCTTCAATTCAGTTTTACGACTTTTACTATTCATTACTTGTTTTACGTTACTAGGACACCAAAATAACTTATTTGTATATTTAAAATAGACAAGGAATTCCTTGATTAGCAGCGGAGTTCGATTTTTAAAATTAAAATATCCTTGTTAGAAATATATTTTAAATTCTTGTTCATTAAAGTATAATAAACATAGGTTCGTTAATTTAGGGAAATTTTGTAAACTAACTGGCTTCGCTATTCATTAATCACAAATCAACACAAGCCTTTTCCGCATATTCCCGCCGGAGAAGTAGAAATATTTTCGGTTTTATTTTTCATAACCTATTACAGTTTTATCTCTATATTTTGTGAATTTTTTATTCATGAGTCTGGATTTACACTTCGGGTTTTACGATCAATAATCATTGTTGCAAGCAGGCGCACGCAACCGCTAGAGGAATATTTAGATTAATTTAAAAGCGGGTATTTTTTTTACAGATTTCTGAGTGCTTAGATTTTTATTAAAAAGACATTTATTAGTTGTTTCGGGATATTTTTGCAGCTCCAGGCGCGTTGTTTCCACTTTCGTTTGTCGTTTACGGTATTGTAATACCATATTCACTGGACTTAATTCATTTGAAGCGCCTAATGTATTGATGACACATTCGCAGACATACACACACGCGCATACACACATAGACACACACACACACATACACACACAATTGAGAAAACATATACAGAGAGAGCGGCGGGGAGCGCATAAACAGGCCCTCTGCACATGGCGTCTGGCGCTCGACAGGTCGACGCCTGGCGCCGCGGCGCAGCTCACTGCGCAGGCGTGGGCCCCCGCTTAGGGGTGCACAAACAAGTGCAGCAGCACAGCGGCCGCAGATTATCACGACGTTTTATTTCCAAAACCAATCACGATGCCTCTCTCATTACGCAATGTATGGAAACTGAAACAGTGAGATTTAAAATCTAAATACTCGCTGTGGAAAGAAAATTGTTATGCAGCAATAATCTTCTCATTAGTACTTTTTAAAATACATGAGGCACACAAAAAACATATATAAATATATATAAGCGAGCGTTTCCTGAGTATTATATATTCTAATCGTATGCTAGACAGAAATGCAAAATTCCACCTGCAGTGTAAAACAAAAATATACACTGGCACAGTTTCTAGACTATTCGCTGTTTAATGAAAACTGATCTACGAGGAATATTAGCCCAAGAAATGCATATTAACTGTATATATCATACTGAGAAGGACTTCAGCAGAGTGCGATTGCAATTCAGTGATGTTTGGTGACGTCATGTCACTCCATCAGACCGGAACTAACATGTAAAGTTTGCAGAATAGTATTTTACATTATCACGTTTTTTTATCATATTAAATTACATTTTTCCGCTCGCTGTTTAACCGCTTTGCGGCTCAACCGCGGCAATGTATTTTTCAAGAAACAAAGGGACCAACAAAGACGCTGCCAGACAAAATTCAGAAACCCTATCAATCTGTAGCAGTGGGAGGAAGAAGAGTTAAGTTTAAGAAGAGTATAATCCCGTATGTCACTATACGGCTCAGTTGTGTAGGAAAATATTTAAGTTTTTTTTTAGAGGGATTGCCGAATTAATTTTTTATTATCATTGTGACTTGTGCTTCAATGTTACGACATTAGAATATTAGTCTAGATACCAAAACAGTTAACTTCACCTATAAATCAGCAATAGAACAGTTTTTACTGTAATTGGTTATATACCGCACTTCAGAAGCTTTATAATGACGAACAATAGCCAGCATCACAAAAGGTAAGCTTAAGTAGGGTTTTATGGGGTAAAAATGAACGATGTTAATTTTATGCCACTACATCTGGCTTGTGTATGTGTAATACGGGTTTTCCGCTGTTTTTGATTATCTGCGTTAATTCTCCCCGCCATTGGCGCGGTTAGTTGAGAATCTAGTATACCTCATACGACTGCCTGTGAGTCTATAATGACTCTGTGCATCTGTTTCTTCTAAACGATTATCACACAAAAGAAATTTTGGCTCTTAATTTTCTTATGAAAGTGTTTATGACGTGGAAACAAGAAGAGGCTCTGACCAGCTTTATGGCTGTTTTGAAGGATAGCTAATGGAATTAGTTCCTCGAAATAAGAAAGTTGTCTTCAGATATTCTAAAGCTCCATAAAGCTAACGCAAATGGAATGTTTAACAGCTGTACGACGGACTTTCCAGGAAAAGGTAATCATTGAAGAAATCATAGAATATGTAAGTTGTTGTTGCTGCTGTGGTATTCAATCCTTAGACTGGTCTGATGCAACCCTCCAAGCTAGCCTAACTTGAACAAGCCTTTTCATTTCCGTAAACAATATCACAAATCCTCCCCAAACTGCCTATTATATTCCATCCTTTGCCTCCCTCTTATGTACTTATCCCACACACTTCCCTCTAATTCTAATTTTACAAAATAACATGACTTAAAATGTGGCCTATTTATCTATTCCTTCTCTTAGTCGACGTCCTGCATATTGTTCACTCTTCCCCTATTCTGCTTAGAACTATCTCGTTAGTGATTCTATCCACCCATCTGATTTTCAGCATTGTCCTATAGAACCATATTTCAAAGGCTTCTATTCTTTTTCTTTCTGCAACTCTTCCCGTCCACGTGTCGCACCCATATAACGCCACACTCCATACGAACATTTTTAGCAATTATTTCCTAAGAGAATTATAGGACGAAGATTTTCCCGGTGGAGAAACTTCATAGAAGATTCCTGGGACTCTATCCGCGGAAACTCGTCCATAATACGCGACGTTTCGATGGCTTTTATCGCCATCGTATTCGCCATAATATGACGATAAAAGTCACCGAAACGTTGCGTAATATCGACAGAGAATATCTAATTGGCTTTTACGAAACAGAGTACAGAACTTCGCAGCGACATTAAATGGTAATACCGGTTCAAAGGACGTTACAGCTGCAGGAGAAGTCGGGGCCGAACGAGACACTTAATAGTTAACAATCTTTGTAAAATTTGCGAAAAAGAAAAACCGCTTAATAAATGTATAAATCATTCGTTTATTTATTTAATCTAATATTAATATAACGTAAAAAACGAATTTAGATTTTTTATGAATATTTGAAAATAAACTTACAAATTTAGCTTTCTGTCTCGCCCCCGGGGTGTAATTAAAATTTATACAATAAAACTAATTTTAAATTAATAAAAATATTAACACCTTTTGTGATTTCTTTCTTATATTTATTTTTGGTACGGTTGATGGTTTTATCAAATTTTCCTTTAAGCAAAATGATTTTATTGCAACTGCACTGTCTTTACAAGCATTTTCTCTTTTGTCCCGATCCTTCTCTTTCTTTATATATTATTTTTGGGTATTTCATCCTATAACTCATTCTTATAAGGTTTTTCCTTCTTATCGCGAGGAACACATTTCATTTTGCTTTATACAGTAGTATTGCGTTCCACGCCACACGTAAGTTTTAGTTGAAGGTTTTTCACCGAGCCTTAAATCAAGCAGATTCAAACCCAATACGTAAATTATATGCAGCTAAATACATCTCCTCTACGTATATATACCAATAACGAGGTAAAAGCAAGGAGTTTTCTAGATTAACTTCTCTCGAAATGCTTCATAAGATTGTAAATTCACAGCTGTGTGTCGCCAAAACAAGAGTTTATTCACAAGGTGCATTCAGAACTTGGTAACGTCGGCTTCCGGGATTACTTCCTTGACTAGTGACCATGTTATATTCCTACTTCAGCTCTATCCAGTCAAAAAACTATGGTATCCCGTTCTACCACCCCGAGTTCTCTTCAATAAGGTTGCTTTGAAACATTGATAACCGTCACGACAGTTATATTGTCAAATTGTCATCTATTTAAACCCCTCCTTTAATCAGTAACTTTCGAATATAATTTATTTACAATTTACCCTGATTATATATTATCATAAATTAAGAAATTCTTAATGCACACCTGATGAGTCAAGTATTGCAGGAAACTACTGATGAAAAGAGCCGTTTAAATAAAGATAAATTGGCATAATATAATTATTAGCGAGTTTTAATAACTTTCTAGTTGCAGGAAGTCATAGACTCGGTTACAAAGTAATCTGTAATATCCACAAATCTGTTTTACCGATTTTACATATTTCTTGCATTTTTTGATTACTTTATATTTGCTTGGTGATGTTTAAAGTACCAGTAACAATCGTACAATGACAGTGTATACTTCAAACAGTCGAGAAAGAAAATGTTTTTTCCATTACTTTTCAAAGTTATTCTTGTTAGGAGCAATCGCAAATACACACACTTATTATAATATTTTGCTGATAAAATTCAAATGCGTACCATGCTAAATTTTTCAGTATACATTTCAAGAGAAATGAGCTCCTTTTGGAACAGTAAAAGATCTATCCGTGTCCGTATTGCAGCATTCAGAGCATGATCAGCGGGTTTGTGTAGAGTTACGCGGTAGTTGACCTATTTGTTCAGACCAACTCTAGAAATACAGTTATCTCGGTATTTGAATCCGATTGATCCGACAAATGTTTATGCGAGATAATATACAGTGATTGTGCAGGGGCATGTTGACGTGACGACCCAGGGTACGTAAACATCCGCAACGTTCTACAGTCATATCTCTGTTGATTATCTATGGGAGTATAGGTGTATACAAATAATATATGGCAAATAAATTTACTACAATTATCACTAAGTAGTGGTATAAGTACTGTAACTGTCAAAATGACGAATTGTCAGTAAATGTACGCAAAAGGAAGCGGTAATGAGAACTCAAAATGCATACAGTTTCAAAACGAAGTATTCGTTGGGAAAGTACATAATATGTCAAGTAGTTTTTCAACTCACATGCATTGTAAAAATCAAGAACAATACGCAATTATTAATTGAGTATATTATTTTAATTACTTTCATTATAATTTTATAATAACGCATGCAAAAATATACTGCACTTTACAACTTCAGTAAACATTGTTACTTTTTATTCAACCATTTCTCAAACAAAAAATATGCGACAATACGACAGATAAAATATGATTTTACGTAAAAGAAAAGGAGGAGGTATGTGATTTGGATAGTTCCATTTCTGGAGTAGTAGTTTAAATTTAATAAATGCTGATGTACAAAATTATAGGTAAACAATTTAAATTTAATGGACAGTTTGTAAATACAATCACCTTAGGTGTAAATATAACGACGTTATAATAGGTGCCATAGTAATACAGTGAGATGAAACTGAAATTAATTATTAATATTTTTAAAACATTTGCAAAATTATGAAGTTACAGAAAAATTGAATGGGGTTTGTGACATTACGACAGATAAAATATACGATTTTACGTAAAAAAAATTGAGGAGCAATGATGTACGTGATTTGGAACTATAACAGCAGGAAAATGTATTTCGTTACTTTGTAGTCTGAATAGTCTGTATTTCACATTCATAAATCGTATGAATACATTGCTCTGGATTTAGCATTAAAGCCGAATTTTTTAGGATAAAATCTCCAGGAATTAATGGACCGGAAGGACACGCAACATATTGTTTCTGTATTTCTGCATGAATTAAACACGCGTTTTCTGATGGAATGTATCAGGAACGAGTGACAGTTTCAAAGTTAGTCGCATTTAATGAAGATCGCAAACTTCGTGAACTTTTGCGAGCTCAGTTGAAGGGTTGGCTACCCCTACGCTGCCTCACAGCGACGGAACCGTGGAGAAGGAACGTTTAGTGGAGAGAAAGAGGGAGAGGGAGAGAGAGAGACTAAGCTTGTCTCGCTTCGGTGTTGTCAGTGCGCAGGCTGCGCAGCTCCTACTTGTTTTGACAAACCACATTTCATAGGCGAGAGGACCGGTGTTTTTTTATTTATCATGATTAAACCACTCCAGCAGGACAGCACATTGTCGCTTCTCGCTTTATTATTTATACTCATTATTCGCCGCGGGGTCAGGAGCCTTCCTAAGGATTGAGACTTCTCTAAGACGTGAGTTGCATCCAAAAGAACAATACGTTGTAACGCCGCTTTATAAACATTTAATATTCTTTTACCACAATACTGATTTTTTTATACTTTTACAGCATTTAATATTACAAAAAATCGCAGGTAAATTTATGTAAAATTTTTGAGGTTTCAAAACCATAAATAAAATTAAATAAACATGTGCCTTTTCGGAGTATTTTAGGAGAGACCAGCTGAAGTACCTGACGTTGCACGGGTTCACGTAAGTAATAAAGTAGGAATGTAATTAAAGATAAGATTATTACAGTTCTTGAGGCTACACTACAATCTATTTCTGTCATCAAATCCAACCTACTTTAATCTTGGGTTGAATAAATGGCAAAATATCGACAAAATGGTATTTTTTACTGAGAGGTATCGTTAAATGAAGTTTGAAGTTGAAAGGAAAAGGAAGTAGGAGAGGAGAGATGTAGCAGTTTTACTCGAAAGTTGGGAGGAAGAGGACTTAAAGTCACTGTACGTTTGAAGTGGAATAAGATGTAGGAGAAAAGTATAAGTGTTGTTCGATGTCGTAAGGAAGATTAATTTAAGAAGAGAAAAGAAGACGCTTCCAATAATTAGTAGAAAGTAAACACAAAAGCAGCATAAAAAAATCACAATATCCCAACCAAAACTCTGCTGAGACGTTAGTTACCTCGCTGTGACGGAGGACTGGTATTTTCTCGCTACCCGACGATGCGAAATCTCCTGCATTCTGTCTGCACCCTGTGGGAGGAAGGATCTCTATAGCCTGCTGCCTACCTGCATGCATGAGGAAGGAATAAATCGCTTTGTACCTTCACGAGAGACCAAAATAGCCCAAAGAGTAATAAAACAGTTTCGTCATAATAAGCGAGATCTCTGCTATCCATTGTTGCAATAATTAACTCTGACATTTCCATATATAAGAATAACCTGAGCTAAGCCTTTGTTAGTTCAATATTTAATTTTCGCTTAAATCCTACATTTGTTGGTAATATAGATAGTGCAGGACCCAACTAGGTATATGTGTTTGAATACGTAATTAAATTAAATAAATTTAAAAGAACATTAAATTTTTATTAATATTTAAATAATGGTTTCCCTCCATCCTTTTCATTTTACAATTGCTTTAAAGACGAAACTTCGTGTTAATAAACCTCCCTCCGCCTCGAAAAACGGCAATCTACTCTTTGAATACGCCGCTCAATTCTGGGAATTATTACATTACAATGGTTCAGAAATGCTACAGTCTCTATCACGTGGTTTCTGAACTTTAACTATTTATCTTGATCTCTAGCAGATTTGTTCACTTGTATTAAAAGGAACACATTCAAGACTCGGGCTTATCCAACCACCAACTCGAATTTACACGAATGTACAAATTTATTCTAACTACGCATTATTGCTTAATAGATCATTTTCTTGATACAAATCAAAATTTACATTAATAGTACTAACCAAAGAACTAGTTATATTATATTATAACGTATTTAAAGATAAGAACTTTTCCTGTTCTGAGAAAGAGATGATTTTTAGCAATTACGAAAAATAGGAAAACCATAGAATAATATTACATGTTATACGTATCTTTTTCTATGTTTCGTACGTAATGAGTGAGCTTCGTAGAGAAGTATGGTTCATATAGAAAATTACAAGGAATTTATTAATTCTAAAATTTTTATGATAGCTTCCAATTTAAGTTAATGGCAAATGAAAATGTATTCTTACGAATGAGGATAATACTAAATTTACTTTTGAGAATCAGACTGCAGTTTGAATATAGTAATGTAAAATCTATTCAGTTTTTAAATGTTGTCTCACGAAGACGGTAATTGAGCATATATGAAAGCCGATATACTTTTTAGAACTTCGTTCTTCCAGCTATAGACTCCTCTCTGGGATTTAGAAGAGAAAATTGATTTCATCTTCACAAAAGCGTGGACTCCGTTTACAAGGTTTAAACATAATTAAATCTTTATTCTTTCAAACTTTAAATAATTGCCAAGTAGAAAATTTCATGACTATATTATACCTCGTCTGGCATTAGTATCGTTCAACGTTGTCTTCAGCATTATCTTAGAAGTAAAACGTAATAACCTTTCAGTCGCTGCAAACGACTTAGTCGATATAAGTTGTTATTAATTTTCTTCGTGTAAAATTTCCCACTATATTTCTTGCAGTGTAGGAGTGTTTTACAATGATCATTTCCGCTGTAATTATGTCAATTTGTTCTGATAAAGTACCAGGAAATTTGCCGTCTCCTATATCTTAACGCTCTGCTTGCTTAACGATAGTCATGTGCTGCCGAAATTAACCTGTTAGATACTGAAGAGCACAAACGGGTTTCATTAACTGTTCCATCTGATAAGACGTGGATATCCGCAGGAACTTCGGCCCAACTAGTTGGTCTGCGTGTCGCTTCCTGCAGGACCTGACACACACAGCTATGAATAAAATTCTCCTATCGTTAGGAAGAAATTAAAGTCATGTAAACGTCCTTACAAACCGTTGTCAGAAGGTTAAGAGTGTATTCCTTTTCTCGTGGAATGAGCACAGTCCTGACGAATAAATAATTTAATAAAGTCGAAAGAAACTTCTATTCGTACTTCAACAAAATTATCCGACTTTTGAGAATTATAATACGCAAAATAGGTCTCGTGTGCCTAAGTTCAGTCACGGTAATACATAAAGCCATGACCACATTCACAATTACTCTACAAGAAGAATATAAAATCAATATACTTTTGTGGTAACCTATATCAAGCGGATTGTTATATTTTAGAATCAATCAAAGTGGTGTAGATGAATGGATAAGTTGAATCATATCTTAAATAATTTCAAATATTTTCCTATTCCATAACGGGTCGCAGATTAATATTAAAATTGTCTTTCCTGAGTAAGATATTAAAAAACTTTTTGACACTATTCGTGTGTTGTTGTTGTTGTTCTGGTCAGTTCACGGATTGTTTTGGTACAACTCTATCCTACATTAGCTAATTTTTTCACCTCCACAGAACTTTTGAGGAGCACATCCATCCTAGTTTGCCTAACATGTCATAACTTTTGTCGACTCTCTTTTATTCCTATCCGACATACATTCGTATGGCAACATATATTTAACATTCCAATAAAGGAATATAAGTTTTTAAAAAGTAATACTAATATAAACATTGAATATATAAATACTTTTACACTAATTTTAAGCCTGAATAAATAAAGTTAAACCATGTCCCTAATTTAATACTAATTTAGCGAGTCCTTAGAGCCTCAAAATTATTAGTCTACCCCTTTCTATTACAATGTATGCTCGATAATGTTATTTCCTAGTTAATGCTATTCAGATCTTCCTGATTTGTGGCTCCATCTACCTCCCTGCGGTTTAGCATTCTTCTATGGCATCACAATTGAATAGCATATATTATTTTCCGTTCTGCAGCGTCGATTGATCACGTCTGGCTCCAATACAGAAAAACGTTGCACAGTCCACACTGACAATTTTATAAGTTAATTCTTAATCCCCAAAATTATATTAGTCGAAAGAAAATTTTTCATTTGCGCTAAACCTTTCCTTACTTTTGCTACATAATTTGTATACCTATTTTCCTTCTACAATAAATTGTTTTTCTAGTTCCCAAATAGTTAAATTCATTTACTCCTGTCAAAGTATCACTTTATATTCATTGCATTACCATTATTATTTTTTTCCATTAGCATTCATCTATAAGTAATATTAAATAGTAAAGTCTGGACAAACTGTTTATTCAATTTTGCGTATTTTTTTATTGGGGGAGAAGGGGTTAACAGGCTACATGAGGGTGATCCTGAAACACGCAATTCCCCTTTAATATCATAAGAAGGGAATTGTAAAGGGGGATGCGGAAGGTAGAGCAAGATAGCCAAGAGTTGACTAGGGCCCCCGGGCTATAGTTAAAGGATCCTACCCGGTGTTTCACCTAGAGTTGCAGGGAAAACCCTAGCACACCTGCATCAGGTAGGTCGGGCGTTGGGTACTATTCTCACGCCCTTCCGAATGACGGGAGACGAGTTATGCTGTGGGGTCGCAGCATTCCCTTCTCTGTGTCTTCACTAGTTTTAGGAGGCAGTTGGCCGACTGATCCAATGGGATCAGCGGACAACTCTTGCCTTATGCCCAAGGTCTTCGACCGGAGTACAAATACATCCTAAAATAGGAGAAGGTGTCTCGGCATTTGAGAACTTTGAAAAACCAAAAGAGAGTACGAGGCATTCCCGACAAAATCAAGTGATACCCACAGTCACTCTGGAGTAAGTGCCTGCGAGGGAAAACTCACTTTTCTCAGGTTATTATTATATTTGGAAACATATAATATATAAATATGGGAATTTCTACATTGCAGATAACGGAAGAACAAAAATATGTCACTCATGTATTTTCAATTCCTCATTGATACCGTACATATATATAACGTTTTATGAAATCTATTGTGGCGTTAGTTGCTTTGCCCATATATGAATTGACATCCATTGTGTTATTTGAAAAATTATAATACATATTGTATTTGTAGCACGTTGTCCTAAGGTAACCCAAAAATAATTGAGGTTAGTTAATAAATGGTTGTAAAGTACTCATGACTAGGATATGCATTGTATTGATACTGTTAAATTTATTCTAAAACCATGAAACATCTGCTGCACATCGTGACAGAAGAATTAATTACGTGCTTTATTATTACGACAGTATTAGGTCAAACCCGAAGTGTAAAACTTCGTCTTTATTATTTAGTGAAGTAAACCGGGGTCAATATTTCGTCACGCCATTATTTACGATCTTAAAAAAATAATGATTTTCCGGTCACGCGCCAATGCCGATAAATATACTGCAGAAGAAATAGGTGGGCTGACAATTTTTCTAAAGTATCTACCTCTTGCCGTTCTTTCGCTATTTTTAGACCGTAATTATTGTAACTATTGCGTTTCCGCAACGAGCAACCGCTACCAAGAATTGTTTGTGCTATATGGAAGGATGAATCCTATACCAGAAATAATTATATTTGCTATTCATGTATTATATTTTTAATTATAATCATTACCTTTTAAAATCAAAATGAACTAGTTGATCTGACAGGTCTGTGCTTTGAAAAAAGGATTCTTGCAATTCTAGTTCTAGAATTTTTTAGAATCATTTTTTCGGTATTCCAGCAACACCGCGTGGAATAACTCTTTTTTTTTGCCTTTCAAAGCACAAAGAAAAATTTCACTTATTATAACGTGCATTTATTTACTTTATAGAAATAATTATATTTAACTACTAAGAACTAATCTATTTCAAAATTTCTATGAAATGAATTCGTATTGCCTTGTTTCTCGCTTATTTTAAATTCAGACCTGTTCCAAAACATAATTGGTTAGGTTCCCCTCATAAATGTATTTGTTATTATTATCTGTAATGATCGTTTTATAATTACAAAATCTATTTATCTTCTACTTAAAACCCTTGCTTCTTATTTAAATGTTATATTTCTCATTAATTTTCAGTAAGAGTCCTATGCAATTAAATGTTAACAGCCTTACTTATACCATTTGCAGAAGATATTCTTTTCTTCCTCTAAAATAAACTTTGAATTCAGACACCAATTTGTCGTCTAACTAACAGAGTCAGCGTCAAAATAAACTTTGCAAATGAGACAGTTTTCGGTCACTTGTCAATCAGCAACAACTGCTTTGTCGTGCCTCTATCACAATTGCTCTCGTTTGTCCGATGCAGCATCAAAGATTCTATTTCCGCTGACAGTACTATCACACACAGCTCCTTTGCCAAGGATCACTGACACAGACGTCATCTGCCACATGATCATCATTCACGTTGCCATAATGTAGCTGTCATCTGTTTTAATAAATTGCTGACTGTAATAGTTAGGGCTATAGCTACATAATCGAAATCAATCAGTTTTATCATTTCCTTAAAACTCATTTCAAAAATTATTTCTACAATCTAGAAACTACCCCTAATTATTTTCCTTCATTATTTTCTACTTTGGACTTATTTTACCTATTAATTCAGTACAAACTCAATTAAATCAATATAAAAACTTGGTTCTTTTCTATCTCCATAATCAGAAAACAAAATTTTATATTATCTCACAAATTGTGTTCCCACTTCTCAAAATACTATCCCGATTTCACAATTTCATTGAAGCATTCATTAAATCCACAACTTTACCAATTTATGGTGTAAATAGTTCAAAGCTGCCTTATATTTGACAAAATACAGTTTATATTAAGTAGGTTCCAGTCATTGACCGATAATCCTAAGGTCTCACTTTTATCTATAATTTAGAAAGTCAACGATGGATGTCTGCACATTTCTAGATTTGAAATTTATTAGCATTTCTGGAAAAACTTTCCCGGGTATTTTACTGTCTGTAATACGGAGAAGAGTCATGAAGAAAGTGATTAAAATTTCCTGGAATTTGTTTTGGAAAACCTTCCCTGGTATTTGACTGTCTTTTGATATGGAGAAGAGGAAGAGAGTTATAGGACTTCCACTGGTTAGGGTAACGGGAAAGAAATCGAATAGTTTGAGTTAAAATTATTTTCAGACTAACTTTCCTTTTTGTGAAATTGTTTCCAGATTCCTGAACAGTTATGAGAACAGGAAGGAAAAATCTCAACCGGGCCGGAAATCGAATACAGGCATAATGCATTAAATAGTATTTTGAAGAAAAAAAATTGTACCCTTATGAAATTAACTGTATACCACTTTTCACTTATAATATATTTTAGAGTCTCTGATTTAATATTAACCTCAAACTTAACGAACTCTGGTTTGCCCTAGATACTGCTCATATATTAAAGTACTTTCAGATTTCTCAGTATAACTCAATTAATAGAAGAAATATCAAAATTAGATATTAAATATTAAATTCCTGACGATTAAGAACAAAGTTTACCAATATTTGTGTTTTCCATTACAAATATTTAACATAATTAATGTAAAATATATTTTCAAACGTAATGTATTCATATATCAGGTAAACAATGTATATGAAATCTACTGAAATTTTTTCCCTTTAGTATCACAATTGTCAGGTACCTAATTTACCGAGTTCGCAAAATTAAGTTATTTTAGTAGCGGTTGAGCTCATCCCATACTACGAAATTGAATTATAGTGAACCCTGACAGATGAGGTGTATTGAGCATTACATATTTTATTCATATAATAAATAGATTTACTTGATTTCTTAGTTCGTAATCTTTTAAACAATATTATAAATTAAAGAATACCCCACGTCCAATAATGAAATCATTATCATTAAAAATTAATAAAAACAATACGTCATGAAGAGTAATGACGGAAATTTTAATGATGGCTTTAGCAAACTCAGATATCAGTAAGTAGGTTAATTATATATAATTGATTTAATTTTTGAAAGAAAAGACAATAAGCGCACTTTCATTGACTGTTTATGCAAGTGCATTTGGTCAAATCGATAACGCTATTCTATTAAATTCGTAATTCAAATTCAATAGAAAGCATTTTTCACACGTGATTGCATAAATAGAGCCCTCAGCAATGGAATTTATTCAGAAAAATTAAACTTTTTATCCATTCCACAAATGCCAATTCATGTTTAATAAATCATACCACGTGATTCCGGAGCAAACCATATACATTTTTTTGGTTGGAAGCACAGAAGCATTCGATCAAGAATATGCGTTACAATCGTAAACTAATCTTTGAATCATTTCACATGTTAAACAAGTTATCCTGGCATCATATTATTGTTAATTTCAAATCGCAAAAGCAAGTAAAATCACCTCAACTCCGAGTTTTGATAGGAGTTCTAATCATTAGAATGCAAACGTTTAATTCATCTCCTGGTTTTGCTTTTCAATCATTTTCATCATAACATACAGTTGTACAATCTGATGCCTCAACGACCGCATCGTCGTACGGAGAATATAAAAATGTCTTCTTCCACAATAATATGTTGTTGAAGTATTCAGTCCTAAGAATAGTCTGATGCAACCCTCCATGTTAACCTGTCTTGTGGAAGACTGTTCATTTCCACATTACTACCACATCCACCCTAATCTGCTTAGCGTATTCAATCCTTAGTCTCCCTCTTCTGTGATTTCCCCACAAACTTCCCTCTAATGCTAATTTTACAAGACCGTTATGTCTTAAAACGCGGTCTATTAATCTATCTCTTCGTCAACGTCCTCCATATTGTTCGCTTTTCCCCTATTCGTTTGTGATTCTATTCACCCATCTGATTTGCAGCAATCGCCTATAGCACCACATTTCAAAGGTTTCTATTATTTTACTTTCCCCTACTCCTATCGTCCACGTTTCGCACCCATATAATGCCACGCTCCATACAAATATTTTTAGCAACGATTTCCTAATATTCATACTTATAAGTAAGTAAATTCCTCTTTTTCGCGAAAGCCTTCCTTGCCTGTGCTATCCTACTCTTTATGACTACTATACTTCTACCATCCCTAGTTATTATGCTGCCCAACTAATAGAATTTCTAAGCCTCCTTCAAAATATCCCTTCCTAATCTAACACCCTTTGTTATTCCACTGTTTCCCATACTACACACCATTACCTTTGTTTTCCCTCTATTAATCCTCATATTGAACTCTTTCTCTATGACCACGTTAATCCTATTTACTATGGTTTCCAAGTCTTCTTCTGACTCGCCTAATACAATATCGTGGCAAAGCAGTAAAATTCTTTTTCTATATTCAGTTTTAACTCCTTACACTGCCTGTTCTATATATAAGTTAAACAGCATGGGCGACAGACTGCATCCTTGTCTTACTCCTTTCTTGATTTCTGCTTTCTTTTCTTGATCTTCAATTCTAATAACAGCTGACTGCCTTTTGTAGGGTTGTGTATATGCCTTCTTTCTCGACATTTTATTCCTATGTTCTTCAAAATCCTTAATAGAGTGTACCATTACACATGATCACATTATCAAAAGCTTTTTAGAAATCTACAAATGCCTGTTTTTTTCTTATTCTGTCTTCTAAATAGATGCTGAGCCAATTTTGCTCCTCTTCTCTCTACATTCTTCCTAAAACCAAACTGATCTTCTCCTATTTGCCGTTACATCCTTCTATATACTATTTTCGTTGATATTTTGTATGGATGAGATGCTAAACTAATTTTCCTTGTCTGTTCGCATTGCCAGCCCCAGTCTCCTTCCTATAAGTATAATTATATTTTTATTGAAACTTGAAGTATCAATATAATATATCACTTCTGTAAAAATATTTATTTTGATTTATTGAATCTTAGCCTGTCAAATTCAATTTCATGTCGAATCAATTTTTAAACAGTATTCTAGATCGAAAATTTCAATTTCTAAAACACGTATCAGGCTGAAATATATTTTTGTTGGAAGCTACGATATATCATTTTGAAAAGAGCTGGTTGGCGTGCCGAGCACTTGATTATGACCTGTATCACGTCCTTTACTGTGAAATCTGCGATGTGTACGAGACAGGTGCTCGTGATGTTTAGCTTCCCGCGGTTCTGTTAGCGCGAGTCACGGCATGTTGTCAAGAAAAACAGTCGGGGCTCGAACTCACGTACCCGGAAAAACACGGCTCACTGCCGCCCGTGGCTCGTTAGGGAACCAAAACCCAGCCCTCTGACTGACATCCACTTCTGTACGTTGGGTAAACCTAAGTTATAACCACCAAATGTGCTGCACGCTTTCAGTTGTAAATAAATTCAGCTAAAACTCCCCAATAAATATTATAGATTTCTCATCTGATATGAAACATTCTTTAGAGGAAAACTAACAATAATTCCTGAATCCCGCGTATCCCAATCTTGTTAGAAGGTTGTAAAGTAGAAAATTTTTACGTACTGTTATAGTATAGCCCCTTTTACTTGGTTCTTATAAAGTGTTAACTCTATCCTAAACGTTTTATATTGATATCATTGACTAAAATAAATAACGACTGGAAACGGATACCCCACAATGGAATATAAGCAAGAAGGCTTGACTGATGAACGTAGAGAGTAATTTATAACAAACTAGACATGCCCACGACATCGTTCACGCGGAAATAGCTCTTGTTATTTTGCCCTAAAAACGAAAGCATGCTATCCTTAATGGTCACTTCATGGCAAACCTTATAACTCGTAGTTGGTTTTGATGAGGTTCCGCTTTCACGTGTTTGCATAATAGATGAAGTGAGAATGCTGGCCCTCCCACTCTCAAGCTGCCAAAATTACGCTTATAATAACAATGTCAGTGGGGAGAATGGTATACGAACACCTAATAGGACTCGCAGTTGGTTTTCACGCCGCCTTTCGCGTGGCAATTCAAAAAGTATTTAAATGTTTATATTAATATCTTATGAAATCTACAAGATATCGATATGACACATTCACGAAAAATTAAGTTAAAATTTCTGTTGCAGTCCCTGCAATTTTCATTGAAATCAGTTGAGCCGTTTCGGAACATAAACAATCCGCATTCACTTTTTGGAATCTTCAACGCGCGTAAACGAAGAAACCTCCCTGGAGAATTAATATTTATATTATATTAATATCACTAACAAAATTAAATATTCACTATATTGAAGTTAAATTTCCTGTTTTTAACCCTCAAATTTTCATTTGAATCCGTTGACCATTTCGGAGCCTATTTCAGGTAAGCATATGGACGGACGGACAGACAGACAATCAGCCAGACACTTAATTTTTTTTATTGGTACAGACAAATGCGACGACTGGAACAGATTGCTAACAATGAATCACATACCTGTGAAACAGTTATATATATATATATATATATGTTTTTTTCATGGACAGGTGAAAATCTTCGAATGACTCTATCACAGGGTCCGTACTGGATGGTAGTATGGGATTATAGCCACTAAAAGCATCTCCCTTGCCAACAATGACTGCGTGTATCTTCCTGTGGGACCGTTGTTAGACATTACTTCACAGGAAGCAGTCGTAGCGTCAAGTTCTGTCTCGTTTAAACATTATTATTTCTCTCTTTTAGAAATTACGTAATCTTTGAAATATTTTAGGGGCATATCCAGGTATTAGGTGAAAGCAGCATATTGGGTACTAAATTATCTGGTGTAATTGAAGTTCCAATATCGCTGTCTAATGCTCGTCTCTCATATGAAAAGCTCGAGTAACTGAAAAATATTTGTTCTGGTGTCTCATTAAGTCCACATTCAGAGCATGCAAGTGAATTATCTATCTATAAATGTATGTATAAGATATGTATATATACGTGTGTGTGAGAGAGAGAGAGCATTTAAAAACAGTCCATTATGGTCAGCTTTTGGACCTTTGCTTTATTTAAATGACGAAAACACGGACAGCATTTAAAGGGCATGCAGTTATCATCAACTGATACATATGTGATCATTGGCTTAGGAAAAATTGTTCGTTTTGTAATTTTAAAAGACTTTACAATAATTCTGTTTTAAAAGCTTGAATTTCTACTTGCAACCTAAAACTGACGCCTTAGCGGCGAGCTCTCTCCCGCTAACACAGCCAGCTTGGTCAAGTCTGTGCTATCCGAAGCTGTAACACGATTTTTGTTGGAACGAAAAATGCGAATGTGAAGTATCCCCCCACCCCCGCACCACCCGTACAGCTCAACAAACTGCCTCTTTCCGGTACTATGGATGATGCATCACTATGCTGTATTGAATGAATTACTAAAAGGATTATTGTTTATGGATGAATCAAAGGTTATTTTAAAGAAAAGACATTTAAAGGGCAGCATTCCGAAGACTCTTACTACGTCGTGAAAACTACTTCACACAATACTACCATAGTCTGTGGCATTTTCATTAACTTCCTTCTTTTAAAGTGTACAAAAGAAAAATACTTTCGTGTGATCTTGGTTTTAAAATTTCCCCAGTATTAAAAATTATTCTCTATTACACGTTGCGTAAACGCTGTATAAACTGGTTGGGTGATTTGACACAGAACATTGGTAACACTGTCTCTATTGTAAAATTATTAACATTATTTGCATAGTTACTCTCGTAAATATTGGTGGTAGCACATAACTTTAAAAACGTACGAGCCGCAATTGGGTATAATTATTAATGAGAAATAAAAACTCAAAAGCAGAACATTTAGTATTCTCCTTAGCATACATTGGCCAAAGAAGAGTAAGCCTAAAATTGAAAATTAAATTGTGATAATTCACTCCAATTTGTAAATAATTTAGGATGTAAATACAAATAATTAAATAATTTCTTATTACAACAAATTACTTAATAAATAAATACAAATGCAGCCAAATAAGTCAGCAAATAAATTTAATTAGAATTTAATAAATATAAATTCAACGTTTTATCCTATTTTATTATTCAAAAAAAATTGTAATTAAAATTATAACATACTTCATATACATTTTCCATTAGAAAAATTTAACGACGTCATTGTTATATATCATTTCAGCCATAAGCGTCGCGGAAGATAGTCCGTGACACCAAAATAATCATAATGCATTCAGTTCATCACTTAAAAATGTAAGTATGTTATTTATTTTACTTTATGAAAATAACGTCATATTTTAACAAATTTTTTATGTAATCAAAATTAATATTCATTTTATAATTTTTTGTTTATGAAGAAGTCCACAAAAATGGATTATATTAATTAAATACTAATTAAATTATTTTCTGATTTATTTGGCCGTATTTTTATTTTTTTATTATTAATGTAAGAAAAATTATTGTTGAACCAATTATTGAGGAATTTTGACTAGCATTTGTTAAATCCTTTTAGGTCTCATAGGATGTTAGGGAAGAGTGTCTTCTAAAATATGTGTACGAAAACTTCTAAAAACCTGATGCCTATTTAAAACCAATTAATATTATAGGAATTAATAAAAAGAAAATTTCAGGTTATTGCCTGATTTGTTAATAGTGTATTAAATTAAACAAATTACGACAAATAAAACGATGAGGTGTCAATATTTTGTTTTTAAAGACTCATCCATTGATTTAGAATTACATGCCCGATTTTCGGGAATGTGTTGCCTTTTATTGTTAAACGCTTACACATTATACCTTCACAAATACACGGAAAACATTAATTAGTTTCATTACATAAATCGCAATTTAATTACAGCGAAGTCTTTCACACTTTGCTTCTTCTTATTCATTGCACAAAAAGAATGAATATCTTTCCATCCGCATCATTAATTTACCTGTGCGGACTTTTCGGAAGTGAAAGCGTTGCTGGTATTGTAGCTTCAATGCGTTCAAAGCAAGAAGAAATTCAAGGTGATCGACGGAATACTCTTAAGCCTATTGAAACCACCCACCATTAAGAGTTGATGGAGTTTTACCGTGATTAGCCCATTCATTCAGTTGACCATAAAGAATGGACGCAGCTCGTTCCCAACTTAGATAGTATCGCAAGTTCGCGTCTTGCAAAGCTTCGCGCTCGCTGAACTCTACCCGGGGCCGTGTTTCACCTGTTCCAAAACATCCAAATGGCGTACATTGGCAGCTGTTTGAGGTAATTAATCGGATTTCGGCAATGAGAGGGTGCTATGGTTTTGATCGAAATTATATTATATCAGATTTGTTTGCTCGACGCAGATTATAAATGTTCTATGCAGACAAAAGTAAATTTGCTGTGAACGGAGATAATTGGCATCAGAGTACTCGATTACTGGTTTAGTGTAGATCAAAAGTTAATGTGAGCAGCCCTCTTTTTTTTTCTTTTTTTTTTGGAATAAGCGGCGCGTGTAATTCCATTGAACACTCGGCGAGAGTCGCTTGTTTGTGCAATCAGTCGCGGGGGGGAGTGGGGTTGGATTCGTGGGGGAGGGGGAGGCGGCTAAAATCACAGGCAAAAGCTTGAAAGCCCCCGCCTCAACACGAAATTGTTGACCGAAAGGTTCGGACCAAGAGAAACAGTGAAAGCGCTCCTTCGGCCCGCAGTTCCTGTTGTCACGGAACAGTCAACACTCCATTTGTGTCGGGACATCGGCGAGGAAATCTCCACAGCAGAACAGAGACCATATTATATTAACGAGTACCGGACCTCGCAAAAGTGGCAAATTACAAAAATATTCCCGACAATTTAACTCTACAAGTCCAACTGCACGACACTTACTCCCTCTAAACGCGATTTAAATATCACTGGAAACTATAAATATAAAGTTTATTATTGCATTATTATAGTTTTCAAATGGGAACCGATCAGCGAATAACAGCAAAGAAATAGGCTAACGTTGTTACAAATGAAAAAATCGGTAATGAATGACAACAAAATCTTTCTGTAGCACAGCTGCGTGGGCAATAATATGTAAAAACATCACATGAATTTTATTCAACGGCATAACCATTTACATCCTGGCTCTGATTTTAGAAAAACTATTAGAACTTTATTATCGATCCAAACCGTTCAATTGGTCGTAATAGGCATGTAAATTAAACAATATTGTAAATATAGCCATTGTCGATGAGGATAAAAATTTTAAATTCCCATGATCAAATCACAAAGCTTCAATAATTTTATAATTGGACGGAAAATAAATGCAATTCAATTTCAAAAAATATTTGTACTTTCTTCACGAAAAGGACATACGATTTTAATTTCTATTCATTTATGTTATTTCTAGAAAATTTCTATAGAACATTTTAAACATATTTTAACAGTATGATAATACATCATACTGCCAACGATATTGTAGTATTAGGGAAGTCAGAAGAAGACCTGGAAACCATAATAATATGAGTATTAATAGAGGGAAAACCAAGGTAATGGGGTGTAGTATAGGAAAAAGTGGAATAACAAAGGTTTTAGATTGGGAAGGGATATTTTGACGGAAGTTAAGGAATTCTGCTACTTGGGAAGCGTAATAACTAGGGATGGTAGAAGTATAGGAGACATAAAGAGTAGGATAGCACATATAGGGAAGGTTTCCGCGAAAAAGAGGAATTTACTTACGGGTAATATAAGTTTGAATATTAGGAAATCGTATGGAGTGTGGCGTTATATGGGTGCGAAACGTGGACGATTGGAGTTGGGGAAAGGAAAAGAATAGAAGCCTTTGAAATGTGGTATTATAGGCAAATGCTGAAAATCAGATGGGTGGATAGAATCACAAGCGATGAAGTTATTAACAGAATAGGGGATAAGCGAACAATATGGAGGGCTTTGACTAAGAGAACTGATAGATTAATAAGCCACGTTTTAAGACACGAGGGTCTTGTAAAATTAGCATTAGAGGGAAGTGTGTGTTAAGAACAGAAGAGGGAGGCCAAGGATGGAATTCGCTAGACAGATTAGTGAGATGGGTGATGTGCTAGTTATGAGAAGATGAAAAGGATTTCGCAAGACAGGTTAGCATGGAGGGTTGCATCTGACCAGTCTTAGGACTGAATGTCACAACATAACAACGTAATAATACATTACAAACGACTATTTTTACGTACGTTATTATAATTCAAAAAAATTATAGCAAACAATTTTTCCATAGTCATTTAATAGTGCTGAAATTTTCAAATAATACTATTCTAAGTTCAATTCATTAAAACAAATTTTCCGGAGCTTTCGACTTGAGCACCTATCGTCAGTATATATACACTACAATTTGAAAACACTGAGTTTGCAAATAAGTGCAAAATATATGAGGAGTGTGGTTAAATTGTTTTTTTTAGATAGTAAAACAAAAAAGTTGCAATATATTATATGTTTCTTTGAAAAAGTACAACAAAAAAGTTGCAATATAGTATATATTTATATATATATATATATATATATATATTGTAACGACCCGTTACAATTTTGGGATTTATTATAAAAACTTTTAGCGCGCTAAATCCCGATGTATATTAGAAATTGCATGCGAACGCCTGCGGGTGACGTATTCACTACGTAACCGGTGACGCAATCATTACGTAGCCGGCTGACCATCGCTTGCGATGTTAATGCAACTTTAATCGATTTGATAAATAGAAAAGGAAATATAAATTTAAATCATACTCGGAATTTGATTATTTAATTCATCTTTGTAAAATAAATATTCCATGGATTATATAGCAAGGAAGAAAAAAAAAAGAAGAATAACGCGAACAAAAACAAAAACAGCTCGAGACATTGTAGCGGACGGACGTGGCTGACCCAGCCAGAACGCAAATAGTGGTTGAGTTTGAGACATCGTAGCGGACGGACGCGGCTGACCCAGCCATAACGCAAACATTGAGATCGAGACATCGTAGTGGCTGACCTAGCCATAACGCAGACATTGAGATCGAGACATCGTAGCAGACGGACGTGGCTGACCTAGCCATAACGAAAACAGTGAGCTTGAGACATCGTATTGGACGGACGTGGCTGGCCTAGCCATAACGCCGACACCAACACAGGGTGCTGCCGTTCGCGGGAGTCGTTGCAAGAGTGGACGCCAAACATACCCATAGAGGAGGGGACCCCTTTGGTGCTGAATCGTCGCCGTTGCTGCTGCCTGAAACCTGTTCGCTGCTTGCTACATCCCGAGTGGGCGCTCTGTTCGGCGATCGTGAGGAAAAAAGAAAAGAAATTTGTATGTGTTAACGTGTTCCAATAAATGAAATTGTTTGCTTTATCTGTCCGTTTGCTGATTATGGAATAGACCGCACTTCTCGGGTCCAAAAGAACCGAGTTCCCTCTCCTTCGAAGTGAAGAAGAGCGAAGAGAAAGGGGATTCACAATATATATATATTATTGTTCCCTTCAAATTGACTATGAATATTAAATATTATTAAATTATTTTTATTGTACAATTACTCGCCGTATTTATTTACTTGGTCGATATGTTTCTGGATGTTTAATTAAGAAATATATATATATATGAGCTGTCTTAGACCACGTTGAGATCGTCATTATCGTAAAAGAATCTTTCATATTATTAGCAACGTTGAGAATCAAGTCAAGATACCTAAGTCCTTGATATGGTCCGCATAAATTTACAATATTTGAGTTTTAAATATACACAGGAATTCAGCCGACTAAAGATAAAATCAAAGAGATCTCCGACCATTTAAATCCATCGCCACATCATGTTGACACGTAGTAAACTATTCCGCTTCGAATACCATAAAGAGTTGTGTATATACAGTACATACGTACATAAAGCTCATCATCATTATGAACCAAACTGCGGCCAGTCGAATCACGCATCACTGATTCAGCACAGCCAATTTGCAAGCTGAAACGTCGATGCAACAACGCTAATCATAAATTTACATTCAAACCATAAGATCTGATCACATGTCCACGTTTTACATTGCCCTTTTTATTATTGTTTTTATGCTACCTCGGAACTGCTTAATTTTAGAAATTTTCGATACGGACTGAGAATACATTGAAAATCGTTAATCGAAACACGCTCCTCGCTGGTTTATATGCAAACTTGATTCTTACGCAGACGAGGAAGGCATCTCATAACGAATACATCAGTGGCTATAAATCATTACTGGAAGGAAAACACGATGCGTGCAGAATAAAGATCAACTTAGGTTTACGGAAATATTTTATCATACGTTATGCCCGGAAAAAATTCCATCGAAATGCCTGAAATGAAACAACTCTAATTGAATTATAGATTTTAATTTTGAAATATTGATATTGAACCAAGAGAAATAACACTAATTTCGATTCATACGATGAGTAGAAAGCTGCCTAAATATAATTCCATATCTATCCCATCTTCTTGTTGAGCTTCGTCTTTTTCACAAGATTTTTGCCATCCTAATTCTGGCGGGAAATATATTCTTGAAATATAAGTGGACACCATAAACCAAACTTATTTTAATTTATCATTCACGAAGACCTAAAGTTTAAAAAAGCATTCTTAATTTTATTTCAGATACCTTAGAACTAAGACTTGTCATAGCCGTTAATATATTTTTCCTTGATTATTATTATTTTATTCGTCACTATACTCAATGATAAATAATGTTTTATTTGTTTACATATATTTTTGGGGTTAACAGGCTACAATGAGGGTGATCCTGAAACAGGTAACTCCCCTTAAATAGCATAGGAAGGGAATTAAGTAGGGGTAATGTTGAAGGTAGAGGAAGGTAGCCAAGTGTTGACTAAGGCTTCTAGTTTACAGTTTAAGGACCCTACCCAGTGTGCAGTGAAAACCCTAGAAAACCTGCATCTGTTAGGTCGAGCTTTCAGTACTATTTTCACGCCTTTCCGAATGTCAGGAAATGAGTTTTCTGTGGGGTCACAGCATTCCCTTCTCCGTGTTTTCACCGGTTTTAGGAGGCAGTTGGTCGACTGATCCAATGGGATTAGCGGATAACTCTTACCGTATGACCGAGTTCTTCGACCGAGAACATACAACTTCTAAAATAAATGAAGGTGCCTTGGCATGTTAGAATCCTGAAATAACCAGAGTACGAGGCATTCCCAAAGGCAAGCTCCGCAGTAAGACTGTGGAGAAATACCTGCGACAGAAACCTCCCACAGGCATGTCTGGGTCCTAGCCTTCGTTTGCATAATAACTCAATAACCCATTCTTAACTTTAAATTATATCCATTAAATTTAAAACTTTTCCTATCAGTTCACAACATAGTGAGTAGCCCAAAGTAGGGCACAACAATTATTTCTTACACACATGTTGCTTCTTCATAGCTTGTTCCATTTAATAATTCAAATGCAATTCAATCTTTTATATATAACCATAAAAACTTATTAAACCTTTAAATATAAAGCAAAAACTAATATGTTTAACATATAAATTTATAATTTCCCAAAGAAAAAAGTTTCTTATCTGCAGTAAGGACTGATACATATTTGAAAAGAACTCAAAACAAATTAAAAGATCCTAAATCAATATTGTAACAATTAAGAGTAAATAAATTAAACAAATACAGCCAATTTGTCAGTAAACAAGTGACCAATTCCACAATTATACACAAAATGTCGTAAATATATTAAATATTATTTGGTTTTCTGACAAATTAACAGTATTTTTTCACTTACAAATTAAAAGTTTTTTCAAATGTGAAGACCAACATTTCAAATTAAAAGAAAATGTACAGTATAACTTTCAAGCAAGAGCAAATGTTTTGACTTTAAATCAGTTGGCACTGCAATCGAAGGAGCCTGTAAATTTATAATAAATACGTGCTCCACTTTCTAGTTACCGTGTCTGTTGAATCGAGCGTTTCTCTAACTTTGCGTGATAACATAAAGAGACCACTCGCAGTATCGCGTGCTACCTTATAAATTTAAATTCATAATTTATGTTTCACTAGACATAAAATTTTGCATCTGACGTGAAACGTATTTTATACAATCCAGGTTTTCGTGTTGAACACGTCCCGGAATCCAAAAGACTATGTCAATGAAATTAACAGCCAGTTAAAGGAAAATAGGAGAGACAACAGTCAGAAGCCTTTTAAATTTACGGTAGACAGTACAAGCCAAAAATAAATTTAATGTTTGAACGAAAACAGCTAAATTTGTCAGAAATAATGTGATAATTTATTTTATACTAAAAGGATTTAGTCAACACTGGTTTGTTTATTTTTTTATTTGTATGTTTAGATAATACTACTGACGATGTCTCAAATTGAGGACAATACGTCGTGTTAATTCTGTGAATTAAATTATTTCTGCAAGATGGCATGTTCTCTTTAATTTATGATTTCGTGAATTTAAATATTACTACCTAATTACATTTTTGTAATAACCGAATGATATGAAAGACGGGCATTGACACCCCACCATAAGATGGTAGTAATGATAGCTGCCGAAACTTCGTGGAATTACTGGTGGAAGCCCGAGAAAACCTTGTGAACTACATTTTTGTAATTGGGCCATCGATGAATTACATCGGTACCAAAAAAAGAATGCAATCCAATAGTTGCAAATTTGAGAAAGGTAATAAACATCGAAATAAGATCCATACAAGGAAGGACTGATTATGCAGTGGGATGTGTAAGTCCGCTTATTGATAGAATTAACGTATAGATTTGTATCGTATTTTTGAGAAGCTCACATCAGTGAGAGAACGATGAAGCCTGTGACTTGCAATACTATAGGCGTGCTGTTCTTGCAGTCCGGATGTTTACTCAGCAGAGAGCACGTTCTCCTTGGCAAGCGCTTCCCACAAAGTCCTAAGAGTTCAAAGACTTGCGTACATCAGCTGCGATCGCTGGAAAAACACTCCTGCATACCTCACTTCTAGCTGACGACAGTATGACGCCATGACGACATCTGCAAAGTTAAGAAAAAAAAAACTTTCATGATGAATGGGAAATTCCCCATCGCAATTGTAGTATTATTCACATTCACTAGGACTGCTTGACCTAATTCCTAAAACAAATGTCTAAAAGAAATTCCATACATTAAGTCGCTCAATTAAACTATATTAGATGCATATATTGAACTGTCGGTCAAATTCCCTCTGGGACATCTTACATGTTATTTTAACTTACAAAAATTCATTCTTGACCGCAGATTTGAATCAGTCAAAATAAGCAGAACACTTTTACTTCCTTTGGACATTCGTCTACATGCGTCCATTAGTAGAAAAGTTTTAGTTAAAAACTAAAATTTATATGTATGCTGAAAATTTGAATTAACTGTTTACTGATTGTAGCCTGGGGACTTGAATGAATTGTAGTAAAATAATTAAAAGCAAACATAATAGAGATAAACTATTAAAATAACATTATTATAACTGTATAACACTAATATCTGCTTAATTATAAAACAAAAATTTATACCTTACTCAAAATCAATACTGAATATCATCACTACTTTAATATTAATTATAATTTGGTAGGTTATGGAAGTGCATATAATGACATTAAAATGTAATAATTTGAATAAAACAACAAACTTTTCTGACTTTAATATTTACAATAAATAAAAATACGGCCAAGAAGTCAGCATTAAATTTATCACTATTTATTCAGAAGAGCGACGTTTCATTTCCATTTTGAGACTTCCTCAGGCTTACTACAAAAATAATATTACAATTAATTAAATATAAGTTCTATGTTACAATTTTTGAATTTATATATAAAAAACAAGGTTAAAAAATTAGCTAATTTTGCAATACATCCTATTTACTCCCTCACCAAATTCTTCACAAGTAAAATCATTAATATTTTCGGCTATAATTATATATATATATACATTAAACGAGAAGAGTTATAAGTTTTTATTTTATTCCATTTGTTGTTTTCTTATGATAAATATAATTTTAAAATTGTAAACTTTTTATTATTTATTCACCTTGCTATTATAAAATTTACAGTAAATCCAAACCCTTTATAAAACGTTACATTGTAAATACTGTAAATAGAGTAGTAGAAAGAATCGCCCATGATCGTGTTGGTTTATGCGACTGTAAATACGGTCTAATAAAAAATATATAAAAATAAATTTTCGTTCACCGACTGAGCATATATAAGCTGGAATATTTAGTACAGTTCATCAATTTCAATGTTACTTGAGAGCTGAAATAGTTCCATTGATATTTTTCTCAGTTGACAAATCAATAAATTGTTGCCAGACATAGAGTCTCTATAAACTCTCTATACATTTCGTTTTAGAGTTCCTCCGTATTTAACCAACCATGAATTTATTTAACCTAATTTATATATATTTTTTAGTTCAGTCCTCTACTACAACAAGTTTATATTATACATTTCGACCAATTGTTATTAGATATTTCTCTTATTTATTTATTTATCAGAAAAAGTAAATGATTTATATTCTGATAGATTAACTGGGAAAATAATCGTCAGCATGCAGAAAATCATTGAACTGAACGGACAAACAAGTAAAGTTAATATAATATTGGTAAAAATAATCATGGTAATAATGATGCTTTCGGTTGGTTTAAATTATCTGCTGTCATAATTACTTAATAAATTTGGAGATATGTTCTAAGTTCAAAGTAAAATGTGCTGTAAGTACTATACCGTCATCCTCTGCGTATTCCGTCGGTCCTTAACGGAAGTAGTCCTTATCTTTAAAGAGCACGTAAGAAAACGAGGCACAGGATACATCCCCATTACCAAGGCATTTACACAACACAACAAATTTCTCCCCTCAACTTCTGAACTAATAAGGCGATCAGTTACAAATAATAGATTACAGGTTTTATACGTTCTCATTATTAGCTAAAAAGTTTTTCTTCTTTTATCGCAAAACTATGAATTGTCTTTCTTAAATCAAAAATTTCTATAGAGAATAGCTCACGGTCGAAGAGTCTACAGGACTTTACTTAGACCCCTTTAAATTTGTATAACACATATTGCATATCTGCCACAAACACGTTTACTATTTCCTTTGCAAAATACGCACGGGATAATCCCGAGTAATCTGATTTTAGCTTAGGTATTTGTTGAATTGTCTGATGAAACTGGCTGCAATGTGGCTTTAGCATCCACTAACCACTAGCATTATTACTGTTTTGTAGTTCCCATGTTTCATAATTTTGATTTGTCGCTAGCGAATTAAAAAAAGTTGTCTTATCGAACTTTTGACGTATGAAGAAGAACTCCGAAATATTTTTATCGGTCACTAACTTTTAATATAAAAAAACTAATTCAAATCACAATGAAAATTTAAATTTTGAAAATATTTGGAGCTTACGGAAAAGAGAGAGAGAGAACATTTTTGTGGCATTAAGTTTAACAATAACTAAATAAAAATACGGCCAAATAAGACAGTATAATAATTTCGGCCGTAACCATGGAGGGTGATTGTCCGCGACACCAAATTACTCATAATCTAAATAATTCGTCCATTTTAAATTTTACCTGAATAAGTCCACAAAGTTGGATGAAACGTTGTATGTACATTAATTAAATACTAATTAATTTATTTGCTGACTTATTTGGCCGTATTTTTATTTATTTATGAATGAGAATACGTTTATTGAATACGTTAATATATTATAATATATCATTATTTTATTCTTAATGTGGTAAATTGACTTGTCCTGTATATAAGAACATTCCTACGTACTATAAATTTGAAAGAACCAATAAAATATATTATCTTATTTTAAGTATTAACTTATTCATCAATACAACAATATCTTTAAATAAATTTTAATTAGTTGTATTAAAATTGGAGAATAAAAAATCATTCGGGGATAAAATAAAAAGATACTCAACTATATATCAGTTATAATAAATTTAAAAATAATTGAAGAAATGTAGGTCACATTTCGATGGGCGACTCAGTCAAAAATTTAGCAAGATTTATTTCTTAATTAATGAAGACAAATTTACCATCTGAGTGACACATCAAGTAGATGACATTCACCAATATTTGGTAGAATTTTTAGTGCGAATGTTATACGTAGGTCATTTTAATAATAATAAATAATGTTAAATATTGAAAATAATATGTAACCACTTTAGTTTTCTCAATTCTTCATTGAATTAGCCAAAAAATATAACATTCAGAAGCTTCCAGCAATCATTTTCATATTCATCTTTCAAAAAATCTTAAATTTGTAATGTGGGCTAAAACCGTTTCCAGGTATAAGTTAATTTATTCTTCTGGATTACATGCCAACCAATTTGTTGGTATGGAATTACTTAAACATGAGGAAAACTAAAATTACTGGACTTTAAATTAATTCACATAGAAAATAATTAATTTATAGTCATGTTAATATGTTTATATTTTTAACGTATTCAGTAAAGAATAGAGATGAATAACATGGTTAGATACTAACTTATGCTTAAACTTTGGATAAAAATAGATTTTTAAATATTTTAGATAGTATAATTGTGAATGAAAACGTTTAAAACGTACATGACAAAAACTTAATGCGCAGATAATTCTAGTAACCTCTGTATTTTCAAATTAAAAATAAACTAGAAAATTATGAATTAGTTTTCTTAATTAAAATTTGTGACTAAGAAAAACATTAGACGTCGTCCTCCCTTTTTGTACTGGTTAGCGTCACAGAGGTCCCGGGTTCAAATCTTGGAAGGGCATGGATGTTGTGTTTTCACATTGTTAAACCAGAGAAAACGAGTTCCGCTACCGTAGTCGCTAATAAATATAGTGGTTGATGCGAATCTAAATCAAGATAAAGAACAATAGACGATAAAACAGAAAACAAATAAATCAAATGTATGTAATATTAAATTTATAATTATTAACGGAAAAGCATACCTAATTGCTATTACTATTAGTAGTGGCAAATGAAGACTAAATTATTTTATACTCAATAAAATCTCTTCGAAAATAAATTTATTGCAAGAGTACCAAATTAAATATTTTTTAAATCCACATTTGTGTCTTTTAAAAATATTTTCATTGGGCTATGGCAAAGAACTCTTGTTTTGGTACCTTACACCTATGACTTTTTGCAGCATTTCGACATAAGGTAATTCAAAAAACTTATCGATTTTAGCTCTTTGATGGTATATATTCGTAAACTTGGTGTCTTTATCTGCATATAAGTTACGCTTAATGTTTAAATCTATTTGTATTAAGGCACGCTGAAAAACCTTAAACTGAAAATAGCGTTCGGGGTGGTACCCAAAAATACAAATTAAAAAAGAATAATAACGGAGAAAAGGGAAAAATACTAACAAATATTGTACAATAACAAAAAAATCCTAAAAGGCATACAGATTTTTCTTAAATTAAATTAAATTTTATTTTACGATCGTAAATACATAACATCCTATCCCGTTCTGTCCCAGGGATTGGGGCAGAATCGGACGTTTGTAAGGTTTTTACATAAAAAATCTAAATTCGTTGTTTAAATTATATTTATATTGTATTAAGTAGGTATTAGATTAAACTAATGTTTTACACTTTTATGAAGTCTTTTTCTTTTCTCATAATTTTAGAAAAATTGTTAAACTGTAAGTGTCGCGTTCCGCCCCACCTTGCTTGTTGTTCTATACCAGAATGGAAAAAATATATTGTAGAATTTCCAAAGCGGTGAAAGAAGTGCATGTCAAATTTGGCAAAGATGGGAAACTCAAGGAAGACAGCGAATAATCTAAGAAAGAGTTATCCAAGAAGAGAGAACTCGAACGCTGATCTGACATCACAGGAAAGTTTTCCAAAACTGTACTTCTGGATTTTTAATTTATAAGGAATCAATGCATGGGCAGTTGTGAAGCCGTAAAGGAAAAGGCTGTATGTTTGAAATGTTGTACCACACCATGATACTTAATTTTAAATTATTATAATTAATAAGAACTGACAAGTCTTTATATTATTTAGCTAACTCCAGGCTGTGAATGTTCATGAGCAGTGTAGAAATAATTAACTTCAAAGTAAATATACAGTTAGTTATTACTCGTAAGAAGTAGCACGTCGTATAATATGCGCAGAAGGAGAAGGGAGAAGATGATAGATAATATTGCCGTCAGGAGAGAACTTCCGTTCGAGGAAAAAATATTCATTATAATTTTACAAACAGGACATAACAATGGCTAGGTCTTTTTACCACAACCTATCCTTGCCATATCTTAACTTTTACGGATGACTTTTTTGTCGTACAACTTATCCTAAACTGACATTTTCAAGTGTAACCCAAAGAAGTTTATAAATTCTAATATTAATTCTGTACAGATTTTTCTTCAGTTCTGAAACGTTTGAAAAATTATCTCTCCGTTTCTGGGGTATGACTTTTATTCAATGTTGAAGTGTGATTTACGATGTCGTCTCGCGTAAAATAACCTCTTCCTTGTGAAGTCTCACAACGGGAAAGCCATTTGGTGTCGGAGCCCACCCGCCGACGTACTGAAGGGTCACGGAGAAATACGGTTCAAGGTGGAGTAAAGAAGCAGCATGGTAAAGTTGAGTATAGAAACTGAATAATTTTTTTATATATTAGAGGTTCAAAAGAAAACCTGGAAAGAACTTTAACTTGATTCGACAAGTCACTGAAATTATTTTACATTACGACGAACTGAACACTTCAATTTAGCCCAAATTTTAAATATCAGAATTAACCTTATGTTAACAAATCCAATACTCGACTCATGAACATTTTCGGTAAGATTTATAATGTTAAGAAAAATATTACAATTGATAATAATAATAATACGGTTTACACTATAGAAGCTTTAAGCACAGTTACGTAATGGATTTGTTTCAGTTGATTACTGGATCAATTGTAACAGAATACATATTATAATATAATTAATATTTGTTTAGTAATCACAAAAAAATTTCTTATACTTATCTTATACACACCTTTCATTAACTAAACTATTTTTGTATTCTCACATACCAAGAGTTTTATTTTATATTGTTCAAAATAAATTGACAACTTCACCAAGCATTTATTTTTTCGTTATAGCAATATGGTCGTTTATTTCAAATTTTGTAAGTAATGATGGCAAAAGAAAGGATTATTTACGTTAGAGATTAGCATCTGTCGCGAACATTTGAATATCACCTACTTTATTAACATGATAGGTCTTGGATGAAAACACTTTCTTTATTGCATTACTAATAACTATTTGTTGTTGTGTTGATATATTGTTAATTCATACTTTTAGTTACGTCTTGGCAAACTCGTAACGCCAAATACTTTCTTTGCCCTCCCAAAGCAAATTCAAAAGTAAATTAGGCTGATCCAACTTAAAGTTTATTTTTCAAAGTGTGGGTTACAATTTAAGACAAACTCAAAGTTATTCACCAAATCAGATAAAAAAGTGTTTTACTTTCCTTCTGCCAACCTCCTGTGATCTAGTGGCTAGCGTCGCTGCCTCTCACCACAGAAGTCCGGGTTCGAATCCTGACGTTTGTGTTGTCTGAGAAACCATATATGGACATAAGTCCCCATAATCGTGTACAGTAGTTAATAACCTTCCTGTTGGAGGGACTATAAATACATTTTTTAAGTCTTCTGTTCAGATAACAAATCCCTATCACGTTCGTTATAAACATGTTTTTGGAATGTTAATTTAATTAGCCTTAAATAGCGGCGTGTAATATGCCGTCTTTAATAGAGAAGAAATATTTCATCTAAATTGGACCCGACTTTTATAGAAGAATCCTGACAAAATCTAGGCTTTCTTCAAGACATTAGTTATATATTTCTGAGAATCTTATTACACATTATTATGCTATATTTTGATTAAGTTGTTCGAATTGCCCGTTAAAATATACAGGGCACACTGGGATGGAAATAGGTGAGAAGATGAACCATCACAAGAATACTTTAAAAGCTAATTCTAAATCTAACACGGCGTTATCTATTCATTATAAAAAAAATTCAAACATGAGATAAAATTCGATAATATTGTTATATTACAAGTGGAAATTCAAGATAAGATTATTAGGAAATATCTACATACAAAAAATGAAGAAAACGGAATGAATCTAAAATACGAGGGAGGGGTAATGTAAGTACTAGTGTAACATAAACATAAAAATAAAATCAATAATTATGATTATGGGTTTGAATGTAAAAAGTTATAAATAAAATTATGTTTAGTAAAAAGGTACCTGTATATAAATCTTGTTTGGAATAAGGTTTAATATTAGAGGTTTCATGATATTGGTAATATTTTATACCTTTTTGGGCTAAAATAATGTAAAATGAAATTATGCTCTTTGTAAAAAGAACTTAAATGGAATAATGGATGTAAATTGTAATGAGTAGGAATAAAAAATGTTTATAAATGTTATTGTACATGGAAGAGTTAAAATAAAATCGCTTTAGTTAAGGAAGCCACAGGCAGGCCCCAATGGAGGGGTGGGGGGGATTTGTTTACAATTCAACTTGTTAGCGAAGTAGACTTTACGTACTGTTTCCTTGCTGTTTGACGTCGGACGTCATGTACGGATGAAAAGAGATTTATATTGTAAGTAGCAAAAGTACTTATATTAATAGTTTCCGAAGAAAAGAAAAAGAATGGTGGTGAATTGCCTGTATGTTGGTTATTAATTACAGATTGAGGATGGCCAATGGTCGAAACCTTTTGTTTTAATTAACAACGGTACGATAAATTAAATTGTAAAATATTTTGAGGACATTCTAATTCTACATTATTAAAAGTCCTACTGTACCTTATCGACTTATTACTACACATTGTATAACAACGAAAAGGTTTATCGTTGTAATCCGTCCGGTCTTTTGTTTTTTCCTGAACGCCAACAAAGTGGGTGTAACATTCGTCACGGATAAGTTAAATGTAAAGAAAACTAAAATTACTGGACTATAATAAATGCACATGGAAAAGATTTATTTTTATATTTATTATGTTGTGAAATAATCGATCCAAAACACATTGCAAATAGCACTGAAATTTAAAATAAAAATTATACCACTAAAAAACGTTTGTTGTATAAAATAGACATCAAGTTTCAATGATTTACGTAATGTATTTAATGTAAACCAATTATTTTACACGTTGGAGTTATTATGTTAAACACAATTATTAATTTTTTGCATGTTGTTGTAGTACTTAGTCCTTTGGCTGGTCTGATGCTATTCTCCACGGAAACCTATTCTGCGGAAGCCTTTTCATTTCTACATACATAACACACTCCACATCTTCCCTAATCTGATTAGAGTACTCAATGCTTGGTCTCCCTTTTCTGTTCTTAACCCGCAAACTTCCCTCTAATGCTAATTTTACAAGATCCTTATGTCTCAAAACGTGGCCTATTAATCTATCCCTTCTCTTCGCCAAAGTCCACCATATTGTTCTTTCTTCTCTTATTCTGCTTAGAACTTCCTGGTATCGACCCATCTGATTTTCAGCATTCTTCTACAGAACCACATTTCAAAGGCTTCTAATGCTTTCCTTTTTGCAACTCCTAACGTCCACGTCCGCACCCATATAACACTCCATACGTACATTTTTAGTTATTATTTCCTAAAATTCATACTTATATTATCGTACGTAAATTCCTCCTTTTTACGAAAGGCTTTCTTGCCTGTGCTATCCTACTCTTTATGTCTATCAAACTTCTATGCTGATCAAGTATCAGAATTATTTAACTTCCTTCAAACAGTCCACACCCAAACTATCACCCTTTCCTATTCCGCTGTTTCCCATACTTCAATCCTTTACTTTCGGTTTCCCTCTATTAATCCTCATATTGTACTTTGTCTCCAAGACCTCGTTCATTTATTATGTTTTCCGGCAAACCGTAAGGTTTTTATTTCTAACCCCTTACGGTATGATTTGTTTTCCCTATTCAGTTTTAACTTTCTTCATCGCCTGTTCTATATATAAGTATAAACATTAAGGGCAAGAGACTTCACCCAGTCTTACACCTTTCTTGATTTCTGTCTTTTTTATGTAGCCCTTCAATTATAATTACGGCTGACTTCTTTCTGTAATAACTCTCTTTTCTCGATATTTTATTCCTGACCACTTCACAAATTTTGGTAGTGATACCATACTTAAATTGAATGTTTTCTGAGAAATTGTTTTTAAAATCGGTTGAGGATATAAGATTGTCGTTACAACCAGAAATGTATCACATGATATTTAATAAGTAAACAATTGCCTTACCTGTGAGATATCCGGTTAGTTGTGAGTTTTTTCTATCCCATAATTAGACCGTGAAGAAAGTTATTTAGCATATTTCTGATGATCCTGAGTTAATATTTATTGAATAGATAGAGAAAATTCACATCTGATCAGCCGCAGACAAGGATAATTCGGTAATAAGAACACTGCGTAAAAAATCTGAGGTCCTGTGTTCGATTCACACTCTGATTAATAACCTTTAGATCTGTACTTTGATTGAAAGCATTATTTCTGTTCCTGAATAGAGTAATATTTATTAGAGAAAAGTGGGCTGTAGAATGGGAAATTGTATATTAAACCTGTATTTCGTAGTGGTTGAATCATGCGGCCACTTTTTCTTTTCTTTTTTCTCTATGTTCATTGAGGTTCATAAGCAGAACCACGTATTTCAGAAATTCCCAAGGAACATGGGGAATTCTTTTTTCTTTACTATGGGATCTCTCAAACTAGAAATATTGTTATGTATATAAATTTCTTGACTGATATACTCTATGGGATCCCCTATGGGGAAGTTTTATAAAAAAACTTTTTATTTATAATGTCTTGAATACTTTTATGTACAATACATCATTTTTAGCACATAAACAACTTTGAAGACATAAAAAATACAAATGGTTTCATAGTGTAACCACTATGAAAATGCTTTCCCACAATTTCAATTACGTTGAATAGGATTAAATTTAAAAGCTTTTCGATTGTCAGCAGTTGTTGGTCTGGTAGTTGCTTTCCAATCTCCAATTTGATTAGTACAATCCGTACTCAATTCTGTTAGTAAACTTTTAAAAATTGTTCCATCTGAAAAAGGATTTGACTAAGCAATATGCAGATCTGTGAAAATTATTAGACTTAAGTACGAAACACGGAATATTTTTTTTTGCTAAAAAACTTTACTATGAATATTAAATACTTTCATACGTCAAATAAGTAATTTTCGTGTATGTTTTATTACATATTAACATAACCGCCTTGCAATGTATACTTTTCACAAGAATTTTATTTATTCAGCTGGGGTTACATTAGTATTTGATTTTCAATAAATTTAGTTTTTGTGGAAATTTTAAGTTTTCCCAGCTTTCCATACTTTTTCAAGATTCATACATGAGTTGATCCCAGGTCATTGTACTGTACCTACCAGTGGCACGGTATTCTAACATGCATGAAAAAAAGTTTTCTTCAGTAGGAACATAACTTTACAAAACGTAATAAATAGTTGACCAAACCAAGATTTATTTTTTTGAGGAAATACGAGCCTAGTGAAAGGAAAAACTATGAAAATTTTAGTCTAATAATTTCCACACAAAATAACTACTTAGAAAATAGTGTAGTACAAGATGTAAACCACGTGGAAAAAAATGGTCGTGTAAAATAAACAGCGATGCTATCAATGAGGTACATTGAAAAAATATATTTGTATTCCCAATAATCAATGTTTCATGTTTCTATCGTCCCAGTAATTTTTCTATTATGGATGCTGAAGTTTCACAATAGTTTCACCAAGAAGCAACAGATATTTTTGATACAGTAGTTATCCAATTATTTTCTACATATTCTTTTGGAAAAAGTTTGTTAATGAAGTTAAAAGTATATGAGTTAATAATTATAATATCTTTAACCAACCTAGTATTTTTATTATGGAATTTTGAATTTGGTAAAAGTATGGCTTTGTCTATAAGTTTGTACATCATAGCTTTTTTCATATCTACTGGAGGGTTGGAACGGAAGTTTAAAACTCTTTCTGAATAAGTTGTTTTTTCAAAACAGTATTTAATGACACAAACATCAAGAAAACTAATTTTTTGTCGGTTTACAATTGTGCGCATTTACCACTGAAAACACACAAACCTAATAACCTGTTAAGATTGTCTCTTCGATTAATAGTGTGTTACACAACTCTTCGTGATTCATACTTAAAATATTAAATAACGGATTGGTCGAGAAGAACCGTTTGGTACAAAATAGCTCTGAATTCACAAATAACTTAAAAAACATATTCCAAAAGATCATGTTATGTTCTCTCTTGATTTAACTTCTCTTTTCACAATTGTCTTACGTAGTATACAAAGCATATGGGATAGAAATAAAGATTTTTGTAACCTTCTTTTGATTGAGATGGAAATTACCATAAATCTAATACTGAATTCAATCTTTTTCCTATTCGACAAAAAAAAAGCATACCGGAAAATAGATGGTTCTCATATGGATTTTCCTTTGCCACCAATATTCTCTGAATTTGTAATGAGGGATTTAAAGACTATAGTTTAAACTAATTAAACGTTAAACCGTTATAATATTTTTTACACACATTATTTTAATTTGATACTAAAAACTTGAATAATTAATCTATCAGCGTTTTTACATTATATAATATTTATTAATTAATGAGCAAATGAGAGTACATTAAGTAGGAACATTGTGGTGACTTTAAAATGAGAGGAAAGTGTAAGGAAATTTTAACATAATTTTATGACTTTAAAATTTACAATAAATAAAAAGACTGCCAATAAGTCCGCATATAAATTTTATCACTACGACATTTCGTCTCATTTTTGAAACTTCCTCAGGCGTACTACAAACATAAAATTACAAGAAATTAAGTATTGGTTCTATGTTCCAATTTTTTAATTTATATATAAAAACATGGTTCAAAACTTACAAATTTAGCAATTCATCACATTTACATCTTGACTCTCTCAGCCGAAAAGAATAATTAAATGTACATGTGATAGAAACGTCGTTTTCTAACAAGACTGTGGGGCTCACCTTATTATGTCGGGAATGTCTCGCATTCTCTTTGTTTTTTTATCAAAGTTCTCATATGCCGAGACATCTTCACCTACTTTAGGAGGTATATGTACTGGGGTCGAAGACCTTGGGCATATGGCAATTGTTGTCCTCTGATCCCATTAGATCAGTCGGCCAACTGCCTCTTGAAACTGGTGGAGGCATGGAGAAGGGAATGCTGCGACCCCCCAGCAAACTCGTCTCCCGTCATTCTGAAGGGCGTGAGAATAGTACCCAATGCCCGACCTACCTGATGCAGTTTTTCTAGGGTTTTCCTTGTATCTCTTAAGGTGAAACACCGGGTAGGATCCTTAAACCATAGTCCGGGTTCCTTAGTTAACCCTTGGCTGAAACAATTAAAAATAAATCCAAACAAGTTCAAATATGAACTAACTAACTTCTTACTAAGCCACTCCTACTCTGTTGAAGAATTCATGAAGCTGAATGTATCATAGGGTAGATATTTATAATTATGTAAGGTAAGAACATTATTAGAACACTAATTTTTAGTATAGGATGTAAAAATATTTATCAATTTTATATATAAGGTACAAATTGTATGTCTTCTGTATAGAACTTAAGAAAATCTTATTATAAGTTAAAAGTAATCAATAGTTACAGTATATTCTAATATTAATAAAGCAACCTATGTAAAATCTCTGACTCGTTCCACATCCTTGAAGCTTGTGCTTCTCTATAGGATTTATGGAATATGATTTTATACTTATGCTGCTATCTTGCTCTACCTTCCGCAACCCCCTTTTCAATTCCCTTCCTATGCTATTAAAGGGGAGTTTCCTGTTTCTGAATCACCCTCATGTAGCCAGTTTACCCAAAATAAATCTAACAAATATTGATAAATTTATGTACCGGCTTATTGGCCGTCTTTGTATTTATAGTAAAGAAGGTGTTTTAGGTTTTTCGAGTGGTTAAAAACATTCTATTACTCTTCATAAAGGTCCTGAATCATAGGTAATTCACGCACTCGTACCTGTAAGCTGCGTGGATTAAGAACACAATCGTCAGCTATCAAGGTTTTATACGGCAGAAATTTTGCCAATTTTTGAGGAAATGTGCAATTAACAACAATGGTAGTCAGGTGACCTGTCCGCTAATAAACGGAGAAATCTAAATAGCAAACAAGCCTCATTATTGTGGCTATTTGGGAGGAAGTACTTTTACCATTGTGATAGCGACGAGTGGCGGAAAAGGAGAGGAAAGGGGCAAATGTGTTTCGTGATGGCGGTGGAAGTCGTCGCGGGGGCACGGGGGTATTTGCATCGACGGTGTCATTATGTACTGTTAAACATTTCACACAATACGTCTGTTAATGTCATATTAGCCCCGAGCTGTTGCCATAGCCAATTTACAACCCCCATTCCTCCCTCTCCCTCACAAGCTACCTCTCACCCTGCGATCGCCCACGGGTACGAACAGTTGCGCATGTTGCCTAACTGTCCCTGTCCATGCGTTATTTTCCCCTTTTTTAAATTATCGAAGAGAAATCGAACGGTTTTGTTTGTAAGGGAGGGGGAAGGATTGAGAGTGAAGGAGAGGCAGAGGGGAAGGCCGTTGGTCATGCGCAGTCGGAGGCAACGGTAACGCTAATGGAATGCGCTACCTGTAGCCCGTAGATAAGCTGCCACCGAGGATAAACATCAACACTAGGAGGCCACTGCTGGCCGCTTTAATGACATGGCGGTCAATCTGCTCGCCAGAAATGATTCACTTTGATCGTCACTGGCATTAGTCATGGCCCGCGGTGTGAAAACGAACTTTAGTCAACGAGTTCTACGGAAACCGTTCATGAAAATCTACCTAAAAAACTTTCCTCTTAACATATACGCAACCTGAGGTAATTCATGAGTCCATAATTGTGCAAAGACGCTAGGTAAGGTACTGTAAATTGATATCATCAACTTTTATAAGGAAAACACTGGGATATCCGTCCTGGAATATCACTTCCATTGCCTGCGACCACACTTAAGTGCTAACAAATTATATATGAATATAGAAACCTTTTTAAAAGGCTTAAGTTTGACTTAAAAAATTAAATTTTATCAATACATAAAATAATGGATATACTCCAATAAAAAAACAATTTTATTATATTTTATATTCCACAGTTAACTATCGAAAAAATACGGATAAACCTTCACTGTAAACTAATGCTGACGGTCTGATTGATTCCATTCAATTTTATCCGACAAAGCCTACCCTTCCTTCATAAGATTCTTAAATACATACCAAAGAAATTCCTGAACGAAGTGGCATTAATCTGTAAACAAATCCGAAGCAAATTAAGAAAATATGTTTCGCATTTTCTTCAGCCACTCACTATTGACTTGAAACCTGGCAAACAATACGAGTATAGTCTATACTGTACCCCATGTAAGTAGAAAGTATACTGATACCACTTTCAAATGTGACGATATTGTTGGTAGACGTGCATACATTACTAGTGATATGAATTCACCGTAGCGGGTTATGATTTTTTATTATTCAACCATGAAAACATCGTTTTTCATTTTTCACAATTCCGGGCTTCCCTCATTTAAATAATAAGGATTTGGCATTATATTTAAATGTTAATACGTAATGATTTACTCTCATCGCGCTTTTTATAAATAATTTTTTATTCCTCTCCACTTAATGAAAAAAATTATTTCGGGCAATTAATATTCATACATTCATATAAATAATTAACATTATTGGACAAATAAAGTTTTTTTATCAAAAAAATTCAAAAAATTGTATTTAATTTAATACCATGTTGTTATATTTATATTCAATAATCGTCTCCCAGGGTATTCATGGACAGAATTTCCAATAGTACTAGATCGTTCTATTTATTAGTTTAACGAAGACATTTATAGTAAAATTTATGCCTTACGGACTGTTAGTAAACGTTTTATTCAGATCTGCCTAAAACCTTTGTCTGGTCTTCCCCTTCTCTTATTTTCTTCCAACTATACATCTTCTCCATCGTCTCCGTCTTCCACTCTTTGACACTATTTCCGTTGCTCCGACACAGTTCCACTCTCATTTTACTTCTACTACCCCTATCCTCCACCTTTTTCCCCCACAAAGAGCCTAATATTCATAACTAGGAATAAAATAACGTGAAGTCGATCGACAGTTATCTTCTTTCTTCCCTCGTTTCCTGTCGGCATGCAAGGTTCCATCCCAGTTTCCTAAACAATACTTCAATAGTATCGTGACTGCCAAGCTGCGTTTTTTTTCTGAGCCCGATAATAATATCTGCAACTTTAAAAATTTGGCTCCAACAGTGCTTCAGGTCTGCAATAATGCAGTATTTAAAAATAATATTATCATTCAAACATATTAACAACGCCATTTTTATAAATATACTACGTTGAGAAACCTCAGTGGCAGTTACAATTGACAGTTTTTATAGAGTGAATTATATAACATAAGACACGATACAAGTATAAAAAAATCATATTTAATTAACATAAGTGAGACTACAATCACAGTGATCACAGAAAAGTTGCTTTCTGTTACTCATTGCGTTCATAGTTTATGTATGTGTCTCACAAAACTATCTGTAAGAAAAAAATCTATTACGGTCTTTGATTTCCTTCCAATTGTGAGCCATATATGAATAATATAATTTCCTTGTTGAGTTCATTCTCTGCTTATTCTTTTATGAAGGAAAATCTCTGACAAATCATATTAGCGTATAATTCCCAAGATTGCGTAAGAAATAACTTATTTAAATTTTCGCTTGAGTAGTAATGAGAATAATTAATTGCAAACATTGTTAGGTGCCTTCCAAAAGTAATTTCTTTTAACAAAGCGAATGTTTTTCAATATGTAATACGAGCATCTAATTAATTTGTGATGAAATTGAAGGCTTTTATTGCAATCAATCCACGCATTATAACTAATTGAACATGCGCGCTTTTAATTAAAGCGTATATGGTGTACCGCAAAATCTCTTCAGGCTTAACATTTAATGACAAGAACTCCTGCCTTATGTTGTTCAATTAGTCCACATGGAAAAGACATTTACGTCAGTACTTTGGATTGTTTGAGGAACGATTAATTACCTGGCTCGTGTCTCATTCCTGTATTTTCAACTGAATAAACTTTATTCTAGTGCTAGAAAATTCTCAGAAATTTTGTTTAGTGCTATTTTATCATTGTTACAACTGACGAACTACCGACTTGGATGAATCATTTTAGATTATTAAATGCACGTGTTTATTTCCCTGAATCGTTTACCATCAATAGGAGAAAGAACTACTCTTATATAGCATTAAAACTTCATTTGCTAGAAATATTTCAAAGAAGAATGCCTGGAAACTGATAAAAAACTGATTCCCCATATCACGAGTTCTGCTTACTCATTGTGTACTTTAAATAATTGCACAGTATTATTTTTTGGTGGTCATCAACGAAGAATTATCTTAACGTGGGCGTTTCACAGTAATTTGCTTAATAATTCAAGTAAGTGTGATTCGTTTTAATATAGAACATTAATAAACGTCTCATATTGTTTCAGTTACAATGGATGACTTTCTTACATAAGGAAATAATTTCTAAAATATTTCCCTTCAACACTTGATACTTTAAAAAAAAATATTTAGCTGCAATTTTTTAACTATAAAAAAATTACTTCGATGGATAGACACTAACAATCTGTTAGTATTAAATATTTAAATAACGGTCATTTTATCGACACAAAGATTAATGTTATATTACTTGGCAAGCTTAATTTAGCATTTTGCGGTTATTTATTATGAATATCTCTCAAGATGACCAAGGATAAATTATTTGAGTTTAACGGATTGTTTCGAATATATATATATATATATATATATATATATATATATACAACCAAAATTATATTACAAAGTTATCAATCGCAAGATATTTCCTCTGCTCGACGGAAGATCTCATCATTTACTTAAAAAGAAAGAACTGAATTAAGTTACACAAGTGTCAGATGCATAACTAAATACATTAAAAAATAATATAACGTCCTTTATTTGACTTATAGAACATTTGAATTATTCTGAATATTTAAAGTATTATTATTGACTTTTATAGTAATCACTTATGTAATGTATAAGAGAAGAGGTAGAATTTAATTATTAACTTGGGTTTTTCAATTATTTGTTTATTTATACATTAGAACACCATTTCTTAGTTGGGTCATGCACTATCTACTGCTATCAACAAATGTAGGATTTAAGGGGAATTAAATATTTTATTAGAATAGGCCTAGCTCAGGGTTAATTACTGTGGGGGCACAACGGGAATAAGTGATTTATTTTATCATGATGAACCTGTTTTAATCTTTTTTCGACTACTCGCATCCAGACACAAAGCGATTTCTTCCTTCCAGGAATTCATAGGGGATTCAGGCAGACATCAGGCTGCGAGAACCTTTCCCCCACGGCATCCAGAAAATGGAGATTTCGCACCCTTGTGCGTCGAGTAAAAGCCAGTCTTCCGGCTCGGCGAGGTCATTCACGTCTCAGTAGAGGTTTGGGTGTGATACTATAATTTCGTTATGTAGATTTAGTGTTTTCGTCTTACTAATTATCGAAACAGACTTCTTTCACGTCTCATTCTTATAACTTTTGACCATACACTGCTTGCATTTAGTTCCTTCTAACTTCGAAGCCACAATGGCGGCATTTCTTCTTTCCCAAAATCCTCTTACTCCTAGCTTCAGAGTATTACTGCTCCTTCTCTCCTTCCCTACGTCCTCTTCCTTGAAACAGCAAACACACACAGCTATTTAATGTTACGTATTCCTTCTCCTCTCTTTGCATGATGGATGACGAATTATATACTTGTGCATATGATGTTCTCCTTCAATAAAATAAATAAAAAATCTGGAAGAAGAAGTGTATTTAATATACGTCATAAAAGAAGCAGTGGAGAAGGAAATATCTCCAGCCAGCCCACCAATCTATGTCTTACCGAAGTTTTTAAACATTTCTAACAATAATTCCAAATTCCAACATACACTGACTATTTCACCACCTTGTCACCTCTATGGAAAAACGCCACCCCACGAGACGTTCCTTCAACAATAGTCGTTAATTTTTTCGTCAAGCACGGGATCCGCAATTATGACGTAATAGGTCGGATTTTGGTTAATTTCAAGGTTAACGTTCCCTGGTGAACAAACATCTCTAATCCCTTGTACCTAGCAAGCAGGCACGTTTCTTCTAAACAGCCTGGGGCCTTTTTAATCCAGGGTTTCCACATCTTGTCTACTTGTCTCCAGATATTCTTACTTAATTTTTCTGAATTTAATTCGTTTTAAAATAGGATTTAATTGTGTAGGGGTCCTCCTACGCTACAGTAATAAAGGAAAAAAGTCATCGTGGCACACAAAATGATTACTTTATTAATATTGATAAAATATATAAACCAGCCAATAAAGTCAGAATAAATGTAGTTATTTTTCTGTGAACATGTTCAAAAGTTTTTCTCCGGTCATATAATTAACCAAAAGAACGTTATGCAATTTTATTGTCTGATCCCAGGTTTCATTCTGCAAAATAAAATATTGTTTTCAGTGTAATTATAACAAAATCGTTTCAACCCCCACCTACAATACCCCTATTGATATTTCCTCATTTGAGAGCTATTTCCTTTAACTTTTATTTTTATAATTTTCTGTTACAGACTTTCGCAGAACTAGCGTTTTTACAGTACTTCGTCATAAATAAACACTTATATCCGCTATTAATGTGTGTTACTGTATCTCACGATCCTTCAGAAACGTGACAATATTATTACATCTAAGAGGTTTAAGAAATTTAAGTTCTCCAATGTTAAGAAAATTTATCTTGATAACCACACAATATGCATTGTACCATTATTTTATAAACAGTTACACTCGAAATACAATATAACACAAGTAATATTCATAAATCTCATAATTAACAATTTCAATATATTAAGAACAGCAAGAATCCATTTGATTCACGTGTTACTTATTTTGTTATAGATAAATTCCTTGTATCAACTGTGAAGCTGTTTATATAGGCCAAACTGGAAAGTCCCAAATAACTAGGTTGCTTTCATTTAGAACGAATTTGACCGTAACTTTGCTTGTAATAATGAAGTAATTCTATAAATTGAACACGTCCTTACAGATAGATTGATTTCTGTAAGGTTGTACTTCACATAAAATAATAAAACTCAATATTCAGAATGATTCCAACCCATTAAACAAAATCTACGCCTCTATCACTTCTACTAATGTTCTTAGCAACCGTCTCAATGCTTCTGTCAGGTTAACCTCTATTAGTTTTTTAATTAGTACTGCACTTTATAATATCTGCGATGTCAGATGAAACGTCCAAATGTTAAATTTTATCCATTTTTCTATATTTGTCCATAAATTTGTTTTTCAGAGTCATAAAGATTAAAAATCTAAATTATTTAATTAAGGATGTACATTCGACAGAAAAACAGACAAGTAAAATATTTCATGCTAGCTTTGGGACCTCGTAAGGTACAATATTAATTTAAAAACAAATAGGAGAATTAAATCTAAGTTTTTTTGTGAATCCGTGAGATAAATTTATCTAATTTGATTGTGTGAAATTTAAATATCTTTTATTCAGATAAATAAAAATTTATTAACATTGGTTCATAATTAAATCAATTTAGTTCTTGACTATAATTTAAACTATAAAATAATTTATTTCAATGAAAAAATGTGGTTCATTTTTAAAACGTATTATTAAATTTGAATTAATTTGGACGAATGAAATTGTTTCATGTAAATCGTAGGACGAATGAGGGAAATATATCGAATCAATACCTATCGTGTTTATCAAGCTTTTGAATTGCAACTCTCTAATCATTATCACATAAACATTGCATTCACGGACAAAATTTGTAAAGGTTTTGATGAGTCGACACATTTTGGTCTCGTTACCGACCGCTCCGTCGGAGTAGTTAATATCAGGGATACTCCAGCGGCTCATCATGGCTACCTCTTAAGTTTCGTTCTAGTGGCCCAAATCCTTAAACTCGTTAACCTGCTCGAGGGTGTTGTGTCCCAACAAAGGGTGACGTCATTTCCACCCCAGACAGCAGACATGGGGGTAGCACGGATCAATAGACAATATGAACCGCATTCAGTAACCCATGGGACCAGACAGCACAAAGCACGCAGATATGCCTCAGTACATTATTATTTTCATCTGTTACGTTACATCTGAGAATCTCATTTAAAAGCATATAAACAAATGTATAGAAGACCTCTATTTCAAAAAATTCACTTAGAATTTCTACCAATCACAGCAAGGACATGACATTTCAAATTTTATCAGATTATACTAATACAAAGGGTTTATTTCCTGTACTGATATGTAAATAGTATTTTTCCCCAATAATATACAAAGTTTCTCCGATTATATTATTTATTATTGTATTAATGTCAATGTTGTTAACATTACGCCTTGTTTTTTAAAAGTCTGCTACTTTCACAAATGGCTGATATAGATGCCTAGACTGTTATGTCTGTTGTAAATAATACGTAAAACTAACACTGCAGTTTCAATAAAATCATTTATTCTCCTTGGTAGCCTTAGACCAATAAAATTTGCTGCTACATGATATTTTGATATTGTGTAATAAAAATATATAAAGTAAAATTTATAGTTTCTGTCAAATTAAAATTCATTTTAAACCTCTAACTGACGGGTCTAATAGAACTTCTAATAAAATTTCTCTAAACCTTTTAAAAAAATTAGAATCTCAAACTTTTTAACAGTTTAAAATCACGTTATTCCCTCTGTTTATGAAATGAGTGAAGAATTAAATAATATCAACCAAGATGGCATAACATCAAAGAAGTCTAGCTTTGTCAGTTTAACATTTATTAACTCGTAGAATTCTTAAAATGTATTTAGAAAAAAAAACAATTGAAAATAGAGTTCCTGGGTTTCTACCCGGGTTTTATCGCTAGTGAAACACAAAGTTTCTATAGCTACCTTTACCATCGTCTTCAGGTGACTAGTTAACCCTCAAACCTATTCGTCACTTTCATTGAAATATATAAATTTTGCTATGGGTGGAATAAGTTTTTAATATTATACAATTATAATAAGGGATATATTCGATTAACTTCTACATTTTTAAAGCCCAGTAGTTTTAATCGAGAAATTTAAATAGATACCAATACAATGACTGCGACATTACTTATGCCAATAAACAGACCTCAATAATAGCTTCCATCACAATTTAGTAAAGACGAACGAGATGGATGGGACATTTATAAGAAGCCAAAGATCTTACTTAAATTAGACTAAACAAAACGTGTGCTAAAACTAGGATCAAGGAGAATAAATCTAATTTTAAAATTTCAGTCGGGAAACATTGTTTTAGAAAACATAGTAATATTCATTATCATAGCTTTGACTACTTGACGTTGGATTTAACTACCATACCTCTCTGAAATGGAAATTGCACTTCAGAATGTCTGTCGATTGGCAGAAGAAACGTCTTAGTAATTATATTTATATTGGTTAAAAATTTGTCTGTATTTGGCTATTCTTACAATTTAAGGTAATTAATAACAGAGACGAATAATGTGAATCACAAAATAAGTTTGAAGCTTATGTCTTTAGTAGTTACCTCATCGTCAGATCATTGTAAAATAACAACCATTGCTTTACACTTAAAGATACAACTACTTTATTAAAAGCAAACAGTGGATTAAAATTAAGAATAGCTAAGGGCTATGTTTATAAATATCAATAAAGATTAAGAACAGTGACATTTACAATTAATTAAAACGTCTGCAGGATAATATGACTTCTACCTTTGGTTTTATTGACAACTCTTTGAATTGTAATCATTATTTACATGCCATTTGTCGAACGGAATTGTAAGTACTTAATAACTGTGTCCATGCCGTAAAATTGTAACGACAGTCGTATAGATTAATTGTTAATGTGCGGGTATCTAACTAATTATACATTATTAGATATCGGTTTTTGGAATTTTGGCCCACTTATACATTACTTCAGTCAAACCGATGACACAAAAATTGTCTGCTATATTATAACTACACAACACTTCTGTAGCTTTACAAATTATGATTGTTGTGTGTTCACTTTTTCTTCATAATTCTATTTTGGACGGAATCGAAAGCTATAAAATATGTTCGAAGATTTTATTGAGATTTCAATACTAGTTTTTGGAATTTATTTTAAACTATATAAAATAATAGGAGCAATTAATGCCTGTGAATAAAGTACGTTCGAAGAATTAACAACCCGCATAATAGACTTATACAATAAAATAGACAATGTTTTGGATGTAAGGTAGACGTTTCGACAATCTATTTTGGTCCTTGTCAACTGAATCAACTAAATATATGTCTGTTATACGGGTCGTTAATTCTTCACACACACACATATATATATATATATATATATATATAACATGAAGACAAAGAAATATTTAAATGTATTGTAAAGTTAAAACATTAAATATGATTCATTAAATAAAGTGGAAAAGTTTCATTATTATACATGGACGTTCTATTTCGGTTCAATTTAAAAGTAACGTTCTTAATTAATTTTAAACATTTCTAACAATAAAAAGCAACAGTTTTACCACAATAAATATCATTGTACTTTTTAATCTGGTGTAAAAGTATTAGGGATAATAATTGTTTGAGGATCTATGATATCCCTTTTCAGCAAGAGCTGTTTGATGTTTGAAATACTAATCTCGTCGCTTGGACGTGATAAAGTAACTCGACAAGCATTAGAATCATATGGATAAAGTCAGAGTTCCAGTTAGATGTTAGCATTGACGTTGATTAAAATGTGTTATAATTACGTAATTTACCTTTCACGTGTTTGCGAGATAACTCAAACATTGCTACCAATGGATTTATTACCCTTCACAATTATTTGCCGTATACACAAACCAATGAAAATATTACATGACTTTGGTTGAGAAACCTCTAAACCAGTATGTTGACTAGAATTTCAGGAAATATACGCAATTATCGACTCAGAAAATGATTCCACAAAGTAGTCGGGGATTGAAACGTGAACCCTTCAGGACAGAAAGCTGTTAGATCACAAGCAAATAAGGCTTACTACACTCAATACAAAGAAGTGCCATAGTTCTGAAAATGCGTACAGTACAAATAGACGTATATATTCAATCAGTACGAGATGCGTGCGCTTCGATGTAACTTTGAGCACACACGTTTGTTCAACATATTTCATACAATGAAATTAAAAGAAGTTGCGAAAGTTCTTCAGCAATACTTTACAGATGTCTGCGTCGTTGATATTTCAGAAGCATTACTATTTAAGGGAAAAAATAATTAGCTTATTTAGTCTTTAAAAAAAACATAATTATCCTTCCCTTGCAGTGGTTAATATTTCCACTACTAGAATAATTAAAAGTCGTGGAAGCTATCATCTGTTATAAGGTAATTCTGTTGGAAAAATTGGATTGAAATTATAATGTGAACTTTTTCTTGATAATTAACGTATTTGTGTGATCTATACTGCACAAAATATTTATGAATTAGTCGGTGATGGTTTCTCTTTTCAATTTATAACAATATTATACATTTTTACAACGGATATATTTTTCGGTTTGACTTATTTATTATATTCCGGGAATTTTTTACCAAAGAAATATGTAGGGGAAGTCAGCGCAAAACTAGACTCTTGCTGTTTAACAATTTTTGTAAAATTATGCAACAAGAAAATCAACTTCATAAAAGTATAAAACTTTAGTTTATTCTATTGGCTACTTAATCTAGTATCACTATAACTTAAATCAACGAAATTATATTTTTTTGAGTTTTTAAAATAAACACAAATTTCACGTTCTGCAACATCCCCCGGCGCAGAATTGGATGTTTTATATTTACAATTACCGCAATAAAATTTTATTTAAGGTGGTTTTCTTCTCATACTTATTTAGCCTACAGTTGATCGCTTTGTTGATTTTTTCCTTCTTAAAGAGATTTTTTGCTCCTGCACAGATTTTGCCATTCGTTTACTTTGTTAATCTATTCATTTTGGGTACAGCATCATGTAACTCATTTTTATAAGGTGACTGCCAGTTTTTACTTTTTTCCTTGAGAAACACATTACATTTTGCCTTATACTCTGGTATCGCATTTCACCCTGCACGCAAGTTTCAGTTTAAGGTTTTTCACCGAGCCTTAATCAAAGCAGAATTAAACATTATATGGAAACTTATATGCAGCTAAATACACCTAGTCTACGAATATATACCATTGAAGAGTTAAAAGCGAGGATTTTTCTAGATGGTCCTCTGCCGAAATGCTGTGAAAATTATAAAGCCACAGGTGTAAGACGCCAAAACAAGAGGTCACTTACCAGGCACAGTCACAAATTGGTCAAGTCGGTTGCCAAGACTTCTTCCTTGTCCAGTTACAATGTTGCAGCCCTATTTACTAAACTCCCGCACTAACTAGTAAAAAAGGTATACCGTTCCATCCCGCTATCCCGTTCCGCTCCGTCTTCCCCTACGTGTTGTATATACTGTGGTGAATATTAAGCTTCCAATACGATGTCGTAGCAAACATGAATAATTTATAATTTTTGAATTCGCCGTTTTCTTCCAATTTTATACCTACATGTTTAATCATAACATTCCAAGATAGTCCACTAACTTGCCTGTACTCTAAAATGTAAATACTTGTCCTTAAAACATATCTCCGCGCAGCCTCTCGAATATTAACAAGCGTGCGCTTTTAGAGATGTATTTAGTATTATAAATTATACTTTATATATACTGCTAGTTCAACCTATACGAGGAACATTTTCTAAATTAGTTTCGTCTACGGGAGACTGGCGTAACACCTTGTGAGTGCGGTTCTCTTCTAGGAAACAAGCTGAACCGTTGTTGGAAACAGCAATCAGAGTTGGGTTTCAAGAACGTCGTCCATTACCCGATTCATGTTACGGTATTTCACCGTTTCCCCATCAAAGCTATTAATTTCCGCCGCTGGACAGGCAAACATGACGCTTTCAACATTATAGTCCTCACGTTTTAAACAAATTCATAATACATTGTTTTTGAGGACGAACTTATTTAATAAATTACTTATAAATGATGAATAAATCATAAAAATTTTCTCCTTTTCGCTTAATGTTATGATTTTGGGAATCTTAATTATTAAAAATGTATAATTACTAGTAACATTTTTAAATAGAATTAAGAATTCCTTTACTCTGACATATCAGTTGAACGGAAAAGATTATATTCAATTTTTTCATGCAGCCATGAAAAAGGTATAACCTGTAGGCACATTGTGTAAGAGGATATGGCTATATGTATCACATTAACACACCGTTTTGTTAACTGATAACTTCGGTAAAATATAGATTTGTGGGCTGGCTGGAGATATTTCCTCATCCACTGCTTCTTTTATGACGTATATTAAATACACTTCTTCCAGATTTTTTAGTTATTTTATACAAGGAGAACAGCATACGCACAAATATATAATTCGTCATCCATCATGTTCGTAGAATCTGAAATAAAAGAAATGAAAATTTAAAAATTATAATGAGAACGTAATTCCGGATCCTCATCTTGGAGCGCATTCAGCTAAGTTTGATTACAATAGTGGCAAAATTCAAAATAGGACGTTTGGACAAAGACGATAGCCAGCAACGGATATAGGAAAAACTTGAAAAAACTAATTGGCAGTAATAACTTAAGAAAAGACAAGGAATTTTATGAAAATATTGGATATATTATAATCATCTTTATACATAACTGGCTTAGTAATGACATCAAGGGCTACATACAGATAGAGAGAAGTCGAGAGAAGGGTGAGGTGAAGGGAGGTGACTTCTGTCTGCATCGGAAATGATTTACCTTGTCGGTAAGGAGACATACGGAATAGACTGGCCAAAGCAATTACTCTCCATCGAGATCCAATACTCCATGCACCAATCACCGGTAATATATCGTTTGCAAATGGACTTCTGCGCAATTAGCAGCCATATGCCAATGAGTTTCTGTTGTACTAACAACAATGGGTCCCAACTACAAGAGATCGGCTTTGAATATTACGCCATTCAAGTCGGTTTCATTCTTAAAAAAAACAACCAACTAAATTCGTTTGGTTAGATTACACTTGCAAGAACTTTTTTGCGTAATTGCAAGAAAATTCTAAGAATATTTAAAACTTTGAACATAACGCAATGTGTCGTTCCATTCTTTGGACCTCTTCAGGGGAAAGGAAAGACTTAAATAAATCTAAAAAATTCAACAAAATGGGTTTCGCATATATGATATTAAATTAAATTAAATTCAAGAGAAAATATTTACATTAAGCAAACCTAAATTTTCTGTTTAGATTCATGATAGTTCCACACATTATCAATACAATTGTATTATTAAAAGAAAATTAACTGTGTCATTCATTTATGTCACTGAAGACAGTTAATCTTAACTATTAATGCATTAAATTATGCTAAATGATTTATTAACACAGGAACCTTTGAATATATTATGTATACCTATTTTTCACGATTAAACAGACTGCTTTGCATGCTTGTGAAGAGGACTCAAGAATTCTGAGGCAATATACATTATATAATTATACTTAAAAATAGTTCATTTCGACAAAGTAAAAAGAAAAATTCTTAATATGATTCAAATATGTTTTCGGTAAGAGCAATGCGCTTCATGGGTCATCATAATGCCAATTTTACTTCATCACAAAGGTCAAAGTAACTTTTAACTCAGATTACTTAATTGCTTCACTATTATTTGCAGTAACGAACTTGATGTCACTGGTTTGTTTACCTTAACATTTTGAAATTTCAAACTTACTGATGGTTTTTTGACATCCTTCGAAGATAGGGAAATTTAAACACGATTTCTAATTAAAGCCACTAATATCTGGTAGAATGAAATATTTGATTTAATAAAATTCCAAGACATTAATCGATATATTGGTTGTGAGAAATAGTAAGTCGTATTAGGTGCACAGTATTGAAGAGGAATCTGTTTTAACACGTGTACTTATTAAGTCTCAGTTATTTTACCTACACCATGATCCAACTTGCACGCAACAGACAGGAAGTAACACAAGTAAGAGCATAAATTTAAAGGGGTGATTGAAAAAATTTCCTCTTAGTATTTTTGTCAGTGACACTTTGATACTGCACAATTTGAGAATAGAAAACTAAGGAATTTCACAAACTGACCTCTACACAAAGCTCACAATTAAATTCCGTTGAAGATTCCTAGTAAACTACGAATTACTTGCGCTGCAGCCCCAATTCGGTGACGAAACTCTGCGCCGTCGTTCACATGTCTTGCATAAATAACTGTATTTACATTGTTTAGTACATTGATGTACTGGTGTAGCGTGAGGCAGCGTTTTCCAATTCTGTTTCTTAGTTATCTTTACTGAAATTGCGCAGTAACGAAGCAACTGTGACAAAAATTCCCCCAAATGGAAAAATGTTTGTATTGACTTATTTTATTCCTCCCATTAAGTTTGCTCATTTACTCCAGTACTGCATATATTCTTGCGCTAATGTTTTCAGGACAGTTTTTGCACCACCGAGTTGCTGAAACAAAATTCTTGCTAAAGTGGACTACGATCTTATTTGTGAAAAATAATGATAATAATGACAATTAGTGCATAACTTGTAAATATTGAAATTTAAAATACACACAAATTTGTTGAGTACAAAGGTTATAAACTCTATATATTCTACTGAAATCAATGGAATTAATTTTTAATTCTTTTGTTTTGTACCAAACCGCTCAATGTTTAAACGGTAAGCGGTGTATATGTATTCTACGGAAATAAAGGAGAATTTTATTGTTGTAGTATTCAGTCCTTAGAATGATCTGATGCACCCCTCCATGCTAAACTACTCTGCGCAAGCCTTTACATTTCTGCATAACCACCACATCCCACAACTTCCATTATTTACTTAGCGTATTCTATCCTCTGACTACCTCTCCTTTTCTTACCCCACAAACTTCCCTCTAATTTTACGAAACCCTCCTGTCCCAAAGGTGGCCTATTAATCTACCCCGTCTTTTGGTTAAAGACCTCCATATTTTTTCTCTTCTCTTATTCTGCTTATAACTTCCTGATTAGTTACTCTATCCACCATCTATAGCATTAATTAATAAAGGGTACTATATAAAATGTAAACTTGTAATTTTAATTTTTTAAGTTTTCGCATTCTTTTCACGCGATATCATCGTATTATATTTAATAAAAATCTGATACAAACATTTAAATGTATTCTTGAAAAAAAATTCCGACTGGTTTTGAAGTATCAGTCGTTTCATAGTGTTTGAATTGTATAAATATTAGTTTTATGACGGGTTCGTCCGGCAGTAATGAATGACTGTCACGCGGAGGAAGTTGTCAGATTATAGATAAGTGAAATATTAATTACTTCCTGCCTGCGTTTACGTACGTAGGCTAAAAGTTTCAAGGAAACAGATTTACGATATCCTTAATTTCAAAAGATCTCTACTTGTTGCTGCGTGAGTACCGGAAAGTTTAGCTCTTATGTAGACTTGTTTTTAAGACTGAAGTGAAGAAATATGCGGGAATTCCGGTTTAATGCCGTTGATAATCAGCTGTGAATTTTGTAGGCCTAAACAAATCAGGAAATTAAGCTAGGAACCAGTTATGAATGGCACTGTATACCTTGCCCAACGACGGATGAATGTATCTTCGTCATAATGTCTAGACGTATATCATGCAGTCAACATCACTACTCCACGCACGTCAATGTGAAATTAATTGGCCATGGTTTCAATTGAATAAGCATACTCATTCAATGAAATGTATGGATGCTGAACTCAATATTGAAGTCAATGTAGGATAGGGAAGTAGTTTTGTTTTATTTCAGCTGAATCATACCGTTTGGTTTTGCGCAACCTGCTACATGGAAATTTGTGACAAAACTTTATATATTGGTAAAAATGGGGAAGTAGATATTATAAAATGACAAGCAATAATTATAGGCTCTATTTATTAATAACAAAGTGCCTGTATAATAACTCAGTATGGTGTGATTTAGTAATACTTCGTAGCTTGGGTTCAGTTTGGCAAGTAAATGCGATCAAGCAATATTGCAAATGTTTAGTAATTTAAAATTGCCTTTATGGGTTTGACTTGCATATAGCACAAATATTTTATCCCCCTCTCTTTTCAATCCAGTTCCTTTTCTATTAAAGAGGAGCTGCCTTTTTCAGTATTGCCCGTTAACTTAAGATAAAAAATAAGCGATTGGGAATTTTTTAATTGAATTTATTGTGATTTTTACAATCCAAATAATCGTAATCTAACTTCAATTACATGAAGAATATATTTTTATATAAGAATAGAGATTTATTAAATTCGGCTCCATTTGTGTCATTAATGTATATGTATCAACTGATTAAGTCACTACGGTAACTCTTTCACTGCTGAGGTAAAAAATATATTATAAATACATTTAATGACTTTTTGGCTAATAAAATGAATCTATTTTGTTAAAAATTTCCGAAAAGGATTTTTGTTAAATTATTTTTCTGATTCATGGAAAAAGAAAGCTATAATATAAATACAATATAATAAAAATACCATAATTGAATTGTTAAAAGAATTAATTACATTTAATACGTGTTGAGACAAATTTATGTACTTAAGTTAATTGAAACTCACAAACTTTCAGATTCAACACTGTGACACTCGTCGCATTTAATTACCACTTTAATAAATGGTTTTTTTAGTCAGGTTTTATGAGGCAAGTAAACAGCTGCATGTTACTGACACAATTTTTCTTTAATTCATCCACTCTCAATGTAATTATATAATAATACAAAAAAAATTATTGTATGTACAAAATCACGGGTACTAAAGACTGAGGCAAAATAATAATTCACGATAAGGCTTGTTAATGTCTTAAAGAACACTATTCTGATCAAAGAACATCTACATTTCTACTTCCTCGACAATTGTTTCGATTGGGAGAAATTAAAATACTGTTAGAGACAATACAGGAGATAGACGGCAAAAATGTTATTTGAACATCCAAGATTTAATTATAGTGCTGTATATATTCTCATATATTTTATCTGAGACCTTAATTATTTCAAACAATTTTATAAATAACCAATTCATATGTTGACATAAGGTTTCGACTATAAACCGCGGGCATTGCGATATTTCACGTAATAGTTCAAAAAATTAATTTATTTTTATTTCCATAAAACTGTGAAATAGAAACTACCAAATATTTTATTTTAAAAGCGTCCATTAATATAACAACACGCCTTTTCAATAGTACAACAGTTTTATTGAAATGTATTACTATTTGAAAAGTAAATTCGTGCTGTGAGCGGAAGATGTCTGCCTTTTAGCTACCACACGTACCTTTGCAATCGGTTGGTAGAAATATCAACTAGCAATATTTCTTATATTATCCGATTCTGAGACTCCCAAACCTTTGTTTTGTAGTAGGCCACATTATTATAGAATATGTGATTATCTGATATTTATGTTGCACCTATTGAAAATAAAAACAGTGAAGCAAATGAATATTTGAATTTAGAAACATGCAAGAAAATAATTCACTCATTACACACCTGATAATACCAAAATAGGATGGAATAAAAATTTAGATACCAAGATGTCTCCCGTGCTACATTCATAATGAGTCGTTCACTTCTTGTGATGAGGATTACACAATCCAGTCCAAATTAAAAATTGAGTGTAAAAAGTTTAAAAGACAATAATAGTTTGAAGTTAGTATTTCTTTCCTGCAGTTTAAAATATTAATACGAATTACTATCACCATGTTCGAAATTATTACTTCCGGGACAGGATGCCTGTGGAAGCTTCCTTTCACAGGTATTTCTCCCCAGATTCACTGTGGGGCTCACCTGACTGCGGTGGGAATGCTTCGCCCCCTCTGTGGTTTTTTTCAGGGTTCTCACAAGCCGAGGCACCTTCATCTATTTTAGTAGGTGTATGTTCTGGGGTTGATGACCGAGTGCATACCGCAAGAGTAGTCCGCTGATCCCATAGCATCAGTCGACCAACTGCATCCTAAAACTGATGGCAACATGGAGAAGAGAATGCTTCGACTCCACAGCAAACTCGTTTCTCTTCATTTGGAAGGGCGTCCTATTCTATCCCAAACTACAAGAACTTTTTGTTTTCCCTGCATCTCTTTAGCTGAAAAACCGGGTGGGATCCTTAAAACTATAATCCAGGGACCCTATTCAACCCTTGGCCATCTTTCTCTGCATTCCACATCCCTCTTTTTCAAACACTTCCTATGCTATTAAAGGGGATACCTGTTTCAGGATCACCCTCATTTAACCTGTTAACCAATAAAAAAATTATTGACGTTGTTGTACAATGAAGGTCATAAGAACTTATTTATATTCAACAGAAATGTTTAGTGTTGATGACAAATATTTGGAAACAGATTTTCATACATCCTATTCAGTGTTCATTCTAAGCTTGTTTTCCACTTTTATTGTTAAATATTTAATTTTTTAACAAGAGTATCGAGACTTTTTATTTTATAATATGCTTCGACATTTGTCAAATGACAATAGATACGACCTTATTTAACGGACAAATTCTACAAAACAATTTAGACAGGCCGACGTTTGGATGCGAGCTTAGAATCTTTCTCAAATAGCTATTAAAGTGAAACTGACAATATTTGAAAATGTACTGACTTTTTTGTTAAAAAAATTATTATTTCTGTAATTTTTAATATAAATCTGTTTTTTGTACTATTAAAGGACACAAAGATCCTACAAAGAAATAAATTGGCTACTGCCAATGTTGTCTACAAAATTGACTGTTCTGATTATTATTTTAGTTTTATCGAAAATATTGTAATTGAAGAACATAAGACTATTTGTATACTTTCTGGCTGTAAAAATAATCCGTTTGTATTGCTTTCAAACCTTGTTTCGATTTTGACAAAACTCGTATTATAGTCACAGAACCATATTTTCAAAAAATATTGGTCTCAGGAACGTTACGAATTAAAATTTATCCAGAAACCGTTAATATTATACATGACACAGACAATTTTAGTAACCTTTACGATGTGTTATTTCGGTTTCTCGATCCCTGTTTGATCTATCTTTGGTATTATATTTTTGGTTTCCTCCTGTTTAAAATATTGTCAGTTTCATTTTTGAGAAAGATGCTAAGCTCACATCAAAATGTCGGCCTATCTAAATTTGTTCATTAGTACAATCGTATCTTTTGTATTTTACCACATACATTAATTTTTACATAATTTATCAAATGACATATGCTAGGTCGCTACAGAAGAAATCATAAAACCATTTATGAAAAGTTATTAAATTTCAAAGCAGTTTGTAAGGAAATTAACGCTTTTGAAGTATCGAATTCTCTTACGAAATCAAGTGCTTTAACTTTCAATATCTATAGAGAAAATGTCAATATATACAATCATCGATATTTTAACGTTTAAAATTCTTTAGTAAAGGAATCAATGGACTTTCATCTTTATTGAGAAGAGAGCTGTATCTATGATTTTATAAATTAATAGATTAAATAATATAAATTTTAATATACGTACACTCTGTAGGGCGAAAATATGGCCGTTCGTAATCAAAACAGAATTCTCACTCTACGACGCTGTTCCTTTAAGACAACGTCCTGTAAATAAATATATCCTTGTCTTCCCATTATAGTAAAATTAAAATTATGATACTACTGCATCCTTTTGATAGAAAAAAGCATCGTCCTTTAGAAACTGACGAATACATAACCTTTACAGCCAAATTTACTTTATTTGCATTGCAAAGAAACCCTTGACGTCGTTCAATAAAACTTCCATGTAATCGTAATTGTTATCCCAGCTCCTTTGTTTTACTAATGACTTCCTATAATACGGATTCCAATTCTTTGAAACTGCCTCTCAGGGCCTCATTATTACGAATCTCTCATTTTCGTGCGGTATTTTAATTTCTTGAAACAACTCCTATAATTCCAGACAAAAAGTTTCAGAGCTTCGCTCATTCAGTAGTGATACTATAAAAATACTTTTTATTCCTTAAATGAACCATTAATTTGAGATAATTTCTCTCGTTCGTAATATTTCCTCCATTCCCAGCGATACACAAATATGTCGAAATTTTTTATAATAGGAAAATTTAACAAGTTGTTGGTTGAGTTTTTAGTTATGACATTGAGAAAGTCAAGAGTTCTGGGCTCGAAATTGGAGGAAGCGTTGTGATTGTCTTATACCTGTAACACACTGAATTTCATACACAGCTTAATAAATCTTTCCCTACAAATCAGCGAATTTTCCTGTTTGTCTTCTGCTTAATTTATTTCACAGTAAGTCTTTTTACAAAAACGCTTTTCAGGCGTAGATTTATTTTGACATACTTTACACGTGAATTTAATCCCTTAAATTGAACTAATAATCAACAGTAGTCTTCCCGTAGTGAATAATATGACGGTTGTTTATTGACTTTATCTTGTATTACAATTAAATGCTTATTTGCAATTCTTATATGTTCCCGCATGATTTTCAGCCGCTACTGCTTTATGATATTAATAATTAAGGAAATCACTGAGCAGGTGCCAATGTTAGTATTACAAACTCGTCCTGTTAATAACATCAGTGGCTCGTAACTGAATGTGAAGTCACAACACCAGAATATTACTCTGCGAAGCTAAAATGTGTGAAAACGCTTACGCACGCTGCTCTTTTCGGAAGCGGAATCATACATTTTCCGAATTATTTCGGCATCAAAATTCATGGGCTTCAACACAACACACGTTATACCCTTTCTGCTCGTTTAAACTTCCTTCTTTGTTTGTGGAAGTTAATTTTCAGTCTCCAAACGAAAATTATATTTAGGTTTCCATAATCAAATGTACATATTTATTATCTACGATTTATTTTCTATTATATATGAAAAGGTATTATACTGAAAGGGTTCCACTTTTATTCCGTTATGTATTTACTTGCACAACAACCAAAAAAAGGAGACACAGGAATAAAATGTAACAGTGGTACCATTCTACAGGCAATGACAATGTATTCGTATTTATGTCCTTCAGTGACCTATTCGTACCTATCCACAATTCACATCGGTTTTTCTGCTTCCAATATTTTTACATGTAAATAACAGAACAATGCGTTCTTATTGAAGTTGAAATGAAAATAAAAAATCTTTAAAATAAGAACTGTATTTCTAGTGAAATCAATAATTTTATACAATAAAAATCTAATATGGTCAAAGATACTGGGATTAAGACTGCTACAGAATGTGTCACGTAAGATGACTGTCCGCGGTCGGCCAAAGCCTTGAATGGGCTGCAGAGCCAAGGAAGTATAAGAAAATCATTATATATACATATATATGATTCTTGTGTGTACTATGAATCAAAATGGTTTCAAGACAAAATAACGTTAGTAAAATATGAATATCAAATTAGGAACTCAAAAAGCTCCTGATATTTGAAAAAATCGTCACGTAAACCCCGTAACGTACAATTCTTTTACGTTTTCATTTAATATTTAAAAGATGTAAATAAATATTTTTAAAAAACCTTTGTGACAGATTTACTGTTTATAACTTAACATTCACGATTTTAATTCTTTGTTTAATGCCTGCATTTAATAGAAATGATCACAGAGTCGTAATGGACCTTTCCGTCCAGGTCGACACAAGTACAACCATATCCTAGCATTACTAAAACTAGAAGTTTGACTGCAAGTCAACACTCTACAATGGAAACCTACAATGAACAACACCACGATACTCCACTAAATCCTCTTTCGTTCTGTGTTACGGAGTTTTTATAATTTTTTTTTCTTTCCAAACTTTACCACTTTTCAGTACCCATCAATTTTCACCCATTCACATCTCAAAGTTAGTGCTGATCGAGATTTCAAGCAAATATCTTTTAAGTAGCCTCGCTAATGTTGTTTTCCCAAATTTATTCAGACATTCAAGGCAATCACCATTTCATAAGAAACACGATGCGATTTATTTCGGTTTCCGAATACAATTACGTTTTTATGAGTGGTACAAATTTGGACTTGCCCGATGCACGTTTTCCCCACGACAACGTCCCGGTTGGCATTTTCCCGAAAATACGTCCCAATTGACGTTTTCCCAACAGCTCCAAATCACGATTAACATTTTTCCACGTAAATATCCGATGGAGCATTTTTCCAGATATTGGATTACGAAATAAAGCATAATTTTAATTACAATGTTTAATTATTTAGTTTCTTTGGGTATTCCATTGTCTGAGTAAAAAAGAGAGAAAGATGGATGAGACAAACTTAAAAACCAACGTAATATGTTATATTATTATACACGATTTTTCTTGTAAACTCTCTTTCAACGTCAATGTAGGCTGTTTTCACATATTTTGAAGATGCCAACCCCGTCCTGCCCCATCACAAAGATTTATAGAGATGACTTAAACCCACATTGTTTGTTTTCGGATCCAACTGACTTGAGTTGAAATTATTCCCTGAAATAATTAATAATTTTATTTAAAATGAAATACATTCGGAATTTGGACCTGTCTGGAAAACGTCAATCGGGATAATGACCTGTCGGGCAAACGTCAGTCGGGATATTGTCATATGACAAGTGTCTGTTCCCGTTTTTACGTTTTATTTTAAAATGAGTATTAATTAAAATATTTCAAAAAATTGTTGTTTATTGCATTCAACATCAATTTTTCCCCTATGTCTTTTAACTTATATGTATGGAACAGGCGGTGAAGATACTTAAAACGCAACCATACTGCAAGGATAAGAAATTAAAACCCTAAGAAGTGCTGATGATATTATAGTATTAGGGGTGTCAGAAGAAGACTTGGAAAATATAATAAATTGCATGAAAGTGATCCTGGAGAAACAATATAACATGAAGATAAATAGTTAAGAAGCCAAGTTTATGGAGTGTAGTATGGGAAAGAGTGGAATAACCAAGGGATGGGGAATGGATAGTTTGAAGGAAGTTAAGGATTTCTGCTCCTTGGGAAGCATAATAACTAGAGTAGGCAAGAAAAGCTTTCGCTAAAGGCGTGGAATAAATATTAATGGCTAATATAAGTATGAGTATTAGGAAATCATTACTAAAAGTATTTTTATGGAGTGTGGCGTTATATGCGTGTGAAACGTGGACAGTAGGAGTTGCAGAAAGGAAAAGAATGGAAGCTAAAGAGGGGGATGTTATAGAAGAATGCTGAAAATAAGATGGATGGATAGAATAACTAACCAGGAAGTTCTAAGCAGAATAGAAGGGGAAAAAACAATTTGGAGGTCGTTGAGCAGGAGAAGGATAGATTAATAGGCCACGTTTTGAGACATGAGGCTCTTGTTAAATTATGATTAGACGGACGGAAGTGTGTGGGGTGTAAGAACAGTAGAGGGAGGCTGTGGATGGACAATGTTGGATGTTAAAATTATGTGTAAATGAAAAGTCTTGCACAGAATTGGTTAATATTGGAGAGTTTCATCAGAGCAGTCTAAGGAGTAAAACTACACACAACGATTTTCATAATTCTACCTAGCTGATTCCGTCTTCAATATTCTTGTTGGTGTTGGTAATAATTTGAAATATTTTGCTTGACACACTTACTGAATGCTCAACCGATAGCGATTTACGTTTTTGGTAGCTGCATCCTGATAGGCCTAGTATTAGATAACACATTTTTCCTCTTTGTCTCGAGGTCATTCAATTATTACTTGCCCTTATTTGCATAAGAGCAGGTGGCGTATAGTTCTGAAAATCATTTCAGCTCTGTCAGAAATTCTGGAAAACTACCTGCATACGAGAAACTTCGCCTCTATTCACACAACATGTAACAAATCAACCGTTTGACCGTATTTAGTTTGCTACTCATTGCAACAATTAGTAGAAGAAAGACCGAATATTATTCGGATTGGATTAGGACTCTACCAGCCACACAATATGAGATTTGCCAATATTTATGTTTCGGTTTACATTCTTAAATCGTCTGGACTTTACAGGTTCTTCCATTCTAATAGGATTCCCGGTATGGTTATGAAGGTCCTACAAAAATCTAGGCGTCATCCCATTGGCCCATATTTTCATCTATCTTAGAATAAAATGCTGCTTTTACTTCAAAGACAGTTTACTGTTACCTTCAATGAGCAAACCATTTGTATGTGTTTACTGTTTCCTTTTTCCTGTTCATATGTAAGAACTGAGGTTGGAAAATCCAACAAAATTTATAGATATTTAACTATTATATAACGCACGTTTCGTTAGGAATGGATAAAGGTGATCCCTTATTGCAAGGGCAAAGTGTAAATCGTGGTAATGAAGCTGTCGAAACGACTTTGGAATTGACGTCACTGACCTTTGCATGCATGATTTAAGTTTTCTGGTCAAATATAGTGAAATAATAATGTAACACAAGTGATATAAATACCTAAGAATTTAATGGCTTCTAAGCCCTCCTCATCCTAAAGCAGCCTTGACACACGATGCATCGCCATTGTGTCGTGGCTCACTGTATCAAGTTCCACTACCTGGTTCTCTTCACCGCTGTTAAGGTAAAAATGTATTGTGATTTTTCTAGTTCTTTATCTGATAACGATCAGTTCGTCGTGCTTTCTTTGTTGAAGCATTCCTCGTCACATTTCTCTTTGGGCTTCTGTAGTGCCTGTCTGCTCCTTTGCGCTTTTCGGGTGGTTAGTTTCGCATTGGGATTTAACCAGTGTAATTTAATAGATTCAGAATCAGTGTAGCGTGTGTGAGCACATTTGTAAGAAATAATACACAGTTAAAATATTCTTAGAAAGAGCTATTCTCAGCAATATAAATGTTAATATAGAAGTTTCAGGCAGTTACCGTCCCTGATATGCAGATGGAGATCATATTAGACGTTAATATTAAAAAAAATAAGAATATAAAATTATAAACCAATATTAAATTGTTTCCTAATCCATTTTTTATATTTCCTACAAATCTTAATTCGAAAATATTCTTAAAATTAACTATTTGAAATTCCTTTATTGTTGACTTAAAAACTCGTACTACTAAACTGGAGAATAGTTTTTGATTTATAACCGAATGATATTTTTTACTCAAATCTGAACAAAAATTACCTCGATATTTCTACGGTTACAGCTTTCCCTCTGCCGTCTGTCTAATTTACTCCCTTGTAAATATGGCGTTTACCGTACACTCGAAGTTGAAGTATTACAATTTCGTCAAATTTTAGAACACAAAGTCAGTCTTTAATAGTTTTATTACATTAAATTATACCTTTCTTCTTAAGTAAATAAACATTTTCATTTGAAACTGAAATCTATGTATATTTGTTACTACTCCAGTTAATACCGAACACTAAAATAATTAAGTTTCCAAACAAATATTACTATGAAAAACAGTTACTCTGAAATAACATTAGGTCTAGCTGGAAGTATCGCTGCTAATTTGCATTAATTGAAATTATTTCATTTAATATTACATCATTAAGGCAGTCATTTAGCTAAACATTTTCATTTAAAATTTCAGATGTGCGTAACTAATTATGCTCCAATCAATAATATTTATAAAGTGAAATTTCGTCAAATTATTGGTAAAAGCTAGCAAAGAAATATATTGTGATATGTAGAATATTTCGGAAATTCACGTTCTTATCCCAGCTATTATCAGAACTGATAAAAAGAAATGGTTAAGTAAATAAAGGTAACAATCATAAATAGGGTAACATTTTTATAAAATCGTCAATCTAAGTTAACAGAATTCATTTGTTATGAAATTTATATATTTAACTTGTTAAACAAACACTTAAAATAATACTAACGAGTGCGTGTTTTAGATTAATACAAATCAGTTTTATAGCAGTCTAATAGGAAGTCACAAGACGTATACTGTCACTCAAACCAGATTCAGATAATTATATAAAACGCCGTCAACTCCTGAAGTAGAACCTGAAACAACTCGTCGGATTTGTTTTTATGTTAATCAAGGATTGACTCATGCGTATTGAATGTTTTAGAAATTGTACCACTTATAACGTACGATTTTAATAGCGTTGTTTACAATATAATAATATGTCAAAATGATCAAAAGTGTTAAAATTAACATGATTACAAATTATTTAATAGTACCCCTAATAAGTTAATAGAACTTAATTGATTCCATTTGTGAAGGAATTAAATTTACACCTTACTATGAGAATAAATTAATCAGAAATTAATTGAACATGAAATAATTAGAATAATAATTTCATTACTTTATATTTGATTTCATGTTCTACCTGCTATATGTTACTAATTAGGAGATGATAACGGTTATTTGACAAAAAGCTCCTTTGAATAAAATGTTTAAACCCCTATTTAATAAGTTATTTAGCCAGGTTAAATAAATTTTACTAAGTAAAAGGCAGTCTCATTCTAATATAAATCGTCAAATTAGAAATTGAAATTATATAAGTATTTTTGTAACGTCATACATTTTACGGTTTATTTTCGTCGTTGTATATGAAGAGGTTCATAAACAGTGGCATGCCAAAAGTATTTACAATTTCGTGTATATGCTTTATACTGTGAATTGTAGCATCTTCCCTTTCTGTTCCGAAGTCGTCCCCGAATTATTATGCAAGTGCTTTCAGAATTCTCCGCAATCCCAATGTTCTTTCCTTCCAAGAACTGATATCATTCAAGAGCAACTTTCTCTTATATATACTCTTAATACTTGGCTTTCATCCATCGACCAAACGTTCCAGACCGTTTCGTTCTCAAAAATAAAATAAATTTATCAGAATTTCCTCATTAGAACTTACCTCTTTACCTATTCTGGACTACTGTACTACTATATTGCCAACCTTTAAAATCATTTCAGTAGCTTTATATGTTTCACTATTTCTGTCAGGCCTTTTTTTACTTCAACTCCTTTAGCATTCATTCATATAATTGATGTTACAGCCGTTACCATACTGTCATATTACACATAATCATCGCTTGGTAGTGTAAAGTGTAATTGGAATCGCTCATACGATAATACGGAACTTACTGTCAGGCCAGTGCAGATTCCCGGGATAACTAGATCCCTGCTACGAAAGGTCAACTGTTTAACATAGCTGACAATTGAACTACTTTGGGTGTGTTCATCAACCGAGAATATTCAATATTGGATAATCAGTTCTACATTATCAAATTTAACTACTACAATGTGAGGTACTACGAAAACTTCTGCATGACTTCATATGACTAATAAATTAATTAATAGAAAAACATATATTCGCTATAATATAGATGAACTTTCATTATCCAGTTGTAGTATGACTACAAATACAATTAGAACATATCTTTGCCGAGTACGAGGAAGAAGGATTACCATCTTTGGTGGCAGAGAGCGGAGAGGCATTCATATCCTGTTAGCTGGAGATGAAATTTATTTGTACGTTGAGTGGAAAATAATATGAAGGAAACGGTTGGTTATGGAGAGATATGCAGATAATTATATTTATTGGAGACAATTGAATAGTAATATTGTATTATTATTGTTTAATAAATTGACAAAAGCAGTTGATTCGTAAACCTGAGTATTTATGCATGGAAAACTGTAAACATGTTCTATATATATGTTTAAAAGGTATGTAAACTTTATTCAAGTTACTCCAATTTTTAACATATATTCTGTTAAAATGATACTAAATGGCGTGAATTAACAAATATATTCACTGTGTTCCATTATTAAATGCTGTGTTTTACTCTTTAGAGGAGTTGCTTGGTGGTTACCCTAATAGTTCAAATTAATGAATCTGCATCAGTGTTGAATGTATTTCTTTTACATAATCTTAACTCTCTTTTTTTCTGCCTGAAGCTAATACCGAAGGTCTTTTCCTTATCGTGCAGATAAATTTAAATTGTTTATGCCTAAACTCTCAATGTTGTTATGATGCTCCTTAGTGTCTATTAGTGCCTTTCAGTTTTCTTGCCATGGTTTCAGTTATTTTATACTGGTTACGTATTTAAGGATTTTTGGTAATTAATTGTATCTTATTTTATTTTGGTCCTAAAATAATTTGTTTCTTCGTGTGATGTATGATGTATCTTATGTCCTCAGTCGAGAGTAGTAACCATAAATATAAATTCATTATTACATAATTCGTAAGTTTAAGGTTTAATTTATAATTTAATTGTTTACCCGTGTTCCATAAACGAGTTATTCAAGAAGGCATCCGTCCAAGTGCATGACATAGTATTTTACTTTTTCTGCTTGTGTTAACTTCAGAACATGCTTTTGTCTTCCTTTGCTAAAAGCAAGGATTCTCCTCATTTCCATCCAGACGTGAACTTCGTCCAGGTGTTCTTATATCAGTTCAATTTCTCGGAGTGTATCGCGGTGTGAGGCCAGTATAGCAGTGTCTTCGGCAAAGACCCCTAAAAGACCTTCATATCTGAAGTGTAGAAGGTGTATAGCAATGGTTCTTGTAAACTCTTTGCGTTAATTGCATTCAGCCTATCAACCAGCGATTGCGGCTGGTTGTCCGATTCGTAAGCAGTAGGACGCGAACCTTATTTTTTTTAATATAGTAATCACACCTTTTTACAAACCTAGTTGACTTCTGTACACCAAACTCCAATTTATTTTAAAATATTTTAATATTTTTAATATTTTATTTTAAAATATTTAAGAAATACACACTATAAAACGAAAAATGATTCCAAACAAGCTATGACTAAAAAGTTAATATTGGGTAAAAAACTAGCATGTCCGTTTTAGTCAATGATGAAGTAGGTACCTCCTCTTAATCGTTGAGCGACATGTTGAGTTATCCGTTACCATGGAAGCAACGCAGGGAAGAACCATTTTACGAACATTTCTGTTTTTATGTCTTAGTGTTATGTTACTTTTGTTTGGATTAAATAATTCTTTATAGCACGTTATGAGGCTTTTTCGTTTTCCGATTAGGTAATCCATGTTGTATTTTATAGTTATCGGCCCACCCTTTTCTTTTTCAGTGATCCAAGTGTCATCCACAAAATACGAAGATAATTAAACATTAACGAATCAACTGTTGGGTTCTCAAACAAGACCTTCATGACTTGAAAAAGAAAACTGTATCAAACTTAAGTCACGTATTACTAATCTGTTAAGTGAAATTTTTTTTTAAAGAATTTATTTTATTCATATTGTGTACCTCTTTTCTCTTATACTACCTCACCATGTGCTACTTTACCAAACTCAAGTCCGTAAATTTTATGTTATTTCTTTTTGGCGTGTTTAGAACTACATTTGGAATAAATGGACTTCATTTTTTTTCTTCTAATTCATCTGTGGCTTTCTGAGTATGTGGTTGTTACTTTATTTGTACAAAATGACTAAGGGTGATAACCTTATGAGTCAATCTGATGATTAATCTCACACTCAATAGCCCTGCACCAATCTTCGCTGATATGTTCAGCTATAATTCACTCACTGACTTATTGACTGTTTGGTGTAATTTCCCCTGCAATAAGGAGTTGAATTGATATACTTTAAGTTAAAAGTCAATCAAAATAAATCTGAATCTGATGTGCAGAATTCAATAAGTATTCACGGATGGAAAAGGCCTTTCCTTATCTGACCTGGGCGGGGATCCAGCTACCTGTGACTTGGACAACCCAGCCACACTCCGTAGCTGATAGGATGTTCATAAAAGAATTTCCTAGTTGTTTATTTGAGACTGTGTACAAGAAATCAACCATCACATCGAAAGTAAGCTATCCTATTTTTCTTTAAAAATTTCAACCTTGAGTTACACGCCACATATTTAAGCAATAATCCAATTCACTCAACTCTTTTGCTATCACGTCCGGTGTAATTGAAGCTATTAGCCTTTTCAGTTCTATGTATTAATTCTGGTAAATCATTAGGTAGTGGCATAACGAAGACACGACATTTTATAAAGCCACAAAGGAGAAAATGGCAATGAACAGAGTAATTTTGGGGAACAATGCTTGGAGTGGAAGTTTGACGTCTTGAATGTAGGCCTCAACTGTCGACTTGGTATCGTCCTCTCCAAAAGTTCAAGGAGGTGCGATACATAACAAAACAGATGATTTTGTTACTTGCGCATGTCCTTATCTAAGAACTGTCTTAGTTACTCATTAATTATGATCTTAAAACAACGCTCTGCAACGCTTACAGTTGAAACTATTTTACGTACACTGTATATTATATATTCCGTGCGATGTCTCTACTTGAAACAATCCATGTGTCAAATATGATTTAAGAATATGACAAGGTAGAGCAGATATATACTAGCTGTCTCGTTTTAAGGAAATTAATCCCGCTGACAACAATAGAGGCAAAATTTTCCAAAATAGTGAATTAACTTTACATAAATTTGTATTAATGTTGGTCGATTAATTTTTCACATTATGATTTCACGTCACGTAAAAATTAACTAAAGATGATGAGACTGTCAGTCGTTTACACGAAATATGTGAAAAGCATGCGTTTGCACGAAGTGCAGAATAAGGTATTGCGAACAATGCGCGAAAATCTGTTCATTTAGGGGGGGGGGGCTCATTAGGCCGAGCTCCGGATAATACCCACGTGATCTGGACTGCTAATTGAGGCCAGACCGCTCTGTTCCTTGTATCAATCCCCACAGCAAACAATGCCACTGCCAACAGCTGTTCGCGAAATTACACCTTAATCTTTGGTGCACTTTTCTCCGATGGTCGTAACATAATGGTAGTCGTAAAACGCTCACAGGGGAGACTAGGATTGTTGCAGTGCAACGGAAACAATGGCATCATTGTTTTAACCTTAATTAGAATTAAGGCAATGGCCTATTGAATGTACAGGAATTACATGTTTACATGTCTGCTTATGAAATAATTACCTATGATTCTTTTATCATCACCATAAATATTAAAGTAATCACTTAACGTTAAATCTCAAGTCAAAAAAATATTTTATTTGTGAAACTTTGAAGCTTGAATTAATTTTGAAATTTAATAGAAAAACTTAAATTAATTTTTATTTCCATCTTGTTCAATTTTATTATTTAAGTACAGTAGTGTTGCATACGATTCTAAATATATTGGGCAAACTAATCGTGCTTTTTAAACTAGATTAAAATACTACAATACTATCCATAAATTAGGAAAAAATTATGAGTTTGTTTGAAATTATAGATTTGAACAAAATTTATTTAAACGTAATTTACCTAAAATATTATTTATTAAACCAACCCACTAAATTTACTTAATGAAGCCTTACAATTGAGTAATATTAATAACTTTATACATACGTTTTTATGTTTGTAATTTTTTATGGTTGGTAAGATTTACTGTTAAATTGAGGAAGTGTTATTTGAAATTATTTTATTTAAAAACTGGCTATAATGCTTTGGTTTCATGTATCTATTTATTTTAATTTTCCACAAATTCATTACTTTTCATTACATTTCTACTGTTGTTCTATGTTCTCAAATTACATTTCAGTTAAAGCTTTCCGTAGATACAGTCCAGGACGAAATATTTTATATTTAGACCTTTAATTTTCAAATATACGCTTAAAATGGAATATTTTTATTTATTTTTTCAACGGAATGTAATTCAAATTATTTGCACAATTTTCGCGGTCGTAACCGGACCTGATAAACATAGTAATAATTGAATAGACTTCTATTTTCAGTTGCTCGTTTTGATTTATATTTACGTTGAGTAAGATATTGTTTAAAAGGGACTTGTTTTTTACAGAAAAAAATTATTCTCTATAAAAAAATTATTATAATGTTTTAAAAGATCTCGATTGTGTTGATTATAACGATCCTCTTCCTTACTAATCCCACAATCAGATTTTAAAAACGTTCATCTGTGTCAGGCTCTTATTAGAAAATATAAACACTTACCTCAGTAATCCAATATTCATTTAGAAACAGCAGATACTATATTTTTGATTTCATGCTAAATCAATGGAATAATTTACCCAAAGTATTCAAAATACTCTTATTTAGTTAGAGAAGCTACAATATCTTTTGACCCCTTTAAGGTTTTAGTTGCTGTAGAGCATCAATTAGAATATTATTGTTTCATAAGTAGAAACGCGTCCCTTGGCCTGATTTCATATCATAAAAGCCGCAAACAGAATTCAAATTAAGAGGTAATTATAAGCGCCGTGTTTCAAAGACTCCATCTTTAACCTTTTTCTTTACATTAATGATCTCCCTGGTGGATCCCGTCCCATTTCTTATAATGACGACACAGATTAAGATTTAAAAAATCATTATAAACGATGGTGTCATACCGAAAGGTCTAAATATTTGATATATTGCTAATGAAAGACTTCAGTTCAACCGTTTCTGACGTGTCTTACCTGAGTCTACGGATTTTACCATGTGCATCTGCTTGTCGGGGAACTTTGTGCAGTTTGTTATTCCCTTAGCTCATTAATGCAACATGAGAAAACAAACAAAGCGAAAGTGGTTTACATTGCGTGTTACTTCTTTTTCATTCAGTTATGTGCTATAGCTTTGATAATTGCGGAAGCTGCTCTCGTTGCTCTGCAACATTTAAGCTGCAAAGAAATGTGTGTCATTCAGAAACTGTAAGCCTTTATTCACAAATATTAACATACGATTGTATTATATATAATATATATCTATAATGTTGTAAAACGAAACACGAATCTCTTTATGTATATATATATAGTTTTGGTTCATACTCTTTAAAGGACTACAACGTAAAATATTATATGGACCATACAAAAGTGTATAAAAGTTTTTGCACGCCAAATCACATCAATTTCCTAATCGTTCTAGGAATCAGAAGAGTTGTTGGCGTTCCAGTGTTATATATTTAAATATCTTACACAGAATATTATTTTAATGATCATTATTTGTGATTCCCTTACTCTTCATTTGTATTACCCTCCGCCCTAAGTCGGAGGAAGATTCTGTTTGTTATATAATGGGAGTTCTTGAATCTATGACCTACGTGATAATATTTTGTACTATGTACTAGTGAAACTTTTTCCTTCTTATTTATGTCGTTTTAGAGTTATTTACTCATTTTCCACTTTTTTTCCCTTAATAGTTTTGTAGTTTCTCAATTAAGGATTTTATATTGTCAGAAATTCGCTATTCTCATTTCTACATTTGCAATTACTTCACCAACAAAGAATGTAGTGCAAGTTTTCTACAGCTACTTTGTGTAAAATATAGCCAAGGTTCTATCCTTTAGTATTTATTTCAATATTTTCAAATAAAAACATGATAATAATCCGTATATTAATTTAATTTGTAGTGATTTATTATATACGACTGATTTTCCTGATTAAATATTTGCTCTGAAGAAATAATTTATTTTTCAACTTATTAAAAATTAAAATGTATAAATTACTACTACGTCGCTTTCCATTCTCATTTACGAATATATTTTTTAAAATATTGTTTCCACAAAAAATAATATAATTTATAATATTGGACAACTATATTATTGGTATGCATTCTTTAACTTGAAGCACTTCATGGTACTATGAGTCTGGAACTTACTTGTATTGATAGCAGCATTTAAAAAATGTAATTGCAGCTTCCTATGTAATAAGGTGCACCACAGTCTTGATTTATTTATATAATAAAAGAAACCGAACGAGTTATTCATAACCTTCTGATAATTTATACTTATTTTTTGAGAAATTTATTAAAAATCAAGTCTGTTACGCCTAGTTGAAATTATTACATAAAAAGAAATTATATAATTTATTCAATATTTTTTATTTATATATTTTACTCCACTTATTTGATCATCGTTTCGCAGAAACGTATTTTCAGATAAAAGTACTGAAGGCAACTCGTAAATAAAGCAGCGTAAGATTTCAGTTTTTTGTGAAAGCCATTGTGTTTTTTCCACATAGAGGGACGGTAGCCGTTGTATGTAAATATTGCGAAGAGAAAGGAGTCCGTACTTCTCATAGAATCGCAATATCTGTGATGTTGAAGCCGACGCGGCATCATCAAAGAATGCAACGATGCACTCTCATTTCTCCGGCCGATGCCTGCATTGAAAATTCAAAGATTATTTCTGTCGACATATGCTTTCTGTAAAGTATGTACACCAGAAGAGGTACGAGATGTACTCCTTACAATTCTAAGATTCCTTCTAAATTTATTTATTGAATAGTCGAGTAGGGCAGCGCAGGTGAGCTAAATTTACCAAAATAATAATTGTGAATCGCATAGACGAGTTAAAACGTCTGCTTGAATTTTATTAAATAGCAAGTGAATGATAGCTTGGATATAACGTAATGGAATTGAAAGTTAATTTTCTGATATTAATTTATTTGCATCCTGCCCATATGGTCACCGAAGTTTTGACCGAATTTTCATGGACCTCCGGCAATGTTTTACATAAATATTAATTTATATATAAGTATATAAAAATATATTTTATATTCTGTATATTATTCCGCCCGCTACGAATATGATTTTAATATTAATTCACAACAATAAATATATTCATACCAAAAATTACCCCTTAACGTTATTCCAGAATTAATCAAATACAATATAATATATTTCCGCTTCACCTGACTCAAATCTTTTTTTTGTATTTTAAAATACGATTTCATGCTATTTGTTTGGGGCATCTGTTTTCTGCGAATTTTAAAATTCCTTTCCGAGGAAATTTCTGAAAAATATATGAGGAAGAGTATGTTCGTCTGTGATTCGTTTTGTTTCTGTAACACCAGGAAAACATCCTTAAGTAAAGATATGTGCGGATAATAGATCGTGTAGATGCCACAATAAATTGTATATCTGTTTTCAGAAGGTTATTTTTCATAACTTTTCCCTATGATTAGGTTCTCTTAATTCTGAAATTCGTAATACGTTTCATTAACAAGATTATACCCCACATTCTTACAGAATTTTTCTAATTTCTAGTCGAATTTTACTACAATATCACTTCAAATTAAATTCATTAACGAGTGCATCAAATAATTTATAGAAGTCCTTAATGCCATTGGAAAACTTGTTTCCAGAAATTTACACCTCTTTTAATCCCTTCAGGAGGAAGGAAGCGACGAGAATATCAAACTATGTATGCTAAAACAGTTTGTTATTTTTTATTTGTATATAAGTTATTTACTTATTAAAAATGTTGTCAGTTACATATTACCTACTGTAGATTTTTATAAATTTTATATTTTCTTATTGGTAATTTTTTATCCTTATCTGTAAAAATATTTTTGCCTTGTCCTGTTTCTTCGTGGAATCCATAAATACAAACCTATGAAAATAACAATACAAGAGGGTTTCTTGAAAAAATTGATTTTAAACTATGAATTTGTTTATTCTTATTTGTATTGTAACATGTTACGATCACAACCCACAAATTGCTTATAAATATTTACTGTTACTTATTTTGTAACTTTGTTTCAATATATGCCTTACCTTGATATAATATATATATATATATATATATATATTGTAATACAATAGAAAAAACTTTTGCACTCTATACAAAAATTCAAAAGACGTGCCAAAGATGACGAATGAAGTGAAATTAATCTTGCGGCACAGATTTAACGTTACTGAGAGTTTATCGGAAGATATGCAATTATTTTCGATACAGTAGTCTGAACCTCAGTCAAGGCATGGGAAGGCAAGGAGTAATATTTCCAAATGCTAATCATGGGCAGTAACGTTTCGTATCAAATAAAAAAACTAGATCTTATTCGGTATCGTATGGCAGGCTAAGAACCTGAGAATCAAATAAACACCATCTCAATACATTAGTCGAGAAAATAATTTCATTTTTTAAAGTAAATAATAATAGTAACCGAATGAATATACATGGAAACTAGTTTTAATTAAATAACTACATGTAAGCAATATTATTTGGACGTTTTATTCGTTAATATTACAATCTATCGATTTTTCATTATTCATTACTGACTTACAATTTTTTTTCCCCAGCACTTGCTTCTATTTTTGAACTATTGTATTCTATGATATGTATTGATGGATGCGGTAAAACGTTTCCTCAAAAATATGTTCTTACCAAAATTAGTGATATTGATCTGCGAATATTTAAATACAAATATTCGGAGAATTTTATACGTTCATTAGTTATTTTCATTAAAATAAGTAAATTTAAAAGTCCCCAATTTCTGTTCTACATCAGGACGACCTCTCTGTTTGTATTTCTCGTATCATAATAGTTTTGGACAATCAGACTTTATAGTTTATCTAACGCTACATTAATAAGTAAAATAATAATCTATTTGAGCCGCATAGTCTTGTATGAATAGGAAAATTTAAAAGCAATTTTTTTGGAAAAAAAATAGGAAATTAAAAGTTGATGTAAAGACAAGCATAGAATTAAAGGATTTACTCAAGTTCTATAAGGGAATAATTTTAAAAATTATGTCGGTATGCAAAGAAACAAGGCACAGGAAAAATTTCAAAAATAAATATATATATATATATATTATAAAAAATATTACGTTTCCGGTAGAGGTTGTGTTCATCGTCGGTTAATTTTATATTCAAGTCTTTGATTTTTATTTTCGATAGACAATAAAATTATATTGTATTATTCTGCGAAATATAGTCGTTCGAGTGAGTAATATTCCCATTAAGAGAAACTTGTTGCAAACAAATGTAGTCCAATACCTTTGCAATCCGTTTCGCTTCGTTTGCCTCGGATTAGAACTGAATATATAGTACCGTATCAACGACGAACGCTTATTCGAACATGAGGAATGTGGCGTAAGGCTTCAACAAGAATTTTAAGAGGACACCCAATCTAAGTTGATGTCGGCAGGCCAAACCAACGCAGAACTAATATTCCATAAATCTCATTCGATGATCTTGTGGATCAGGACCTTAATGTCCTCTCAGTGACGGCGTATGTTGAAACCTTAGCTCAGATAGGCCTTTCTTATTTAACTGCCAAACAAAATACCAACTGTCTCAGATCATATCGTCCTAGCCCGTGGAGCCGACTGGTTTCTCCGAATAAATGATTTACTATTTGTGTTTACAAAATGTATTTATTGGCTTCATGCTATAAAATACTCGTTGCCGGCTTGTAAATAAAGCAAATTTAAGCAAAACATTTCACATTTGAAAGGACTAATAAAATTGATCACGTGGAGCTGATCAATGCTTACGTGTGCAGACAATTTCGTTGCATTCCATCGTTGTAATTCGCAAGTACCGATTGTAAGCACGTAAAGTATCTCAGAAATTCATTAAATTTGCCGACCGAATCGCCGAAGAATGAACAGTTGGAGCCACGGTGGTTTTGAAGCAGTATTTGCTCCATCCTATATCAATACCTCCGTATCATGAGGTGATCTACGGACTTCGTTGATTTGATAATCATATTTTCTGGTATATTATCAAAGATAAAAAAATGAGCCATTATAGGTGGAACCTAGTGTGGAAACAAATAAGGAGTTTTACCATTCTGCCAGTTCCAACACTGCTGGAACGAAATGGCAGACTGCCAAATTAGCGTGACTCATTCGGGAATCTTAGGGATATATAGCTAGTGCCACTAAGTTGATGCCCCGTCCTCTCAATTAACATAGTCGAAGATAAAATCCTTAAAGGGGCGAAATTTGACCGCGATACTTCTCCTTTGTGGCAGTATAAAGAAATTTTATAACACTTTGAAGTTGATTAAAGACAAGAATTACTGATAATATTTTTGAAACTGTTTCGTTTCGACCTGCTTGTATGTTTTTGACAATCTGAATGTATAGATGAACTATAATTAAAACATTCAGTCAATTAACGTCTGATATTAAAATATTAAAATGAAATAATTTTCGATCGTTTTTTATTTTTAATCATACGTTTCTATATTTGGCTATGTATAAGTTTAAATAAAAATTGAAAAATGTATTTCACAAATTGTGAAGAGGAAAACCCGAAGAATGTGCGAATATGCGCTGAAACGTTGTTTGATTCAAAAGAAAAAAAACTGTCTGAATATAAAACAGGTTGAAAAATTATTTCATTCATTATAATTAAAACATTTTTGAGTTCCAATAACTACATCGTCAAACACACAATAATATTTTTGAACGTTAAAAATTTTTGACTGTTTTACATAAATTGAATGCAACTGAAATTATTCAGCTCAGAATTATTACAAATACTATTCTCTCCTGACTAACATTGTGTGGGTGTGAGGTAAATTAAATAATTCTTTAAGCAAACTGATAAAATGCATTTTTTGTGAACAAAAGCGCAGTGTTAATGCATCCATATTTTGCAAAATTTTACTTGAATCCAGTGTTGTAGTATATTGTTCCGACATCAGACAGTCATTTAGAAAAATGAAATCAAATAAAGAAACGAATCACAGTTTTTAAGATTTGAAAAATGTATAAAATTTTAGTTGATTCAAATATGTTCAACGAGATCCTAAAATAAATATTAAGATTATCAAAGCAGTTATAATAAGTGAAAGGGAAACGATTGTGATCTTGATATCAATTTTACCCTTATCAATAATGTTTTATCGTGTTTAAAACAGCTTCGGTAGTTTTATTAATTTTTAATTAGTCAGGTTTGTTTCAAAACTTCCGATTTCGGAAAATCTCGCCAATTATTCGAATTAGAAAATCATACCATTTCGCTAATCCCATTTCCCAAATTGGAGAATGCAATACGCCTGTGTTTATGTTAGCAACAGAGTGTTGAGCTTCTTGTAGGCAATACTGAATCTAATAGTTAAAGGCAATCTTTAAAAAAAATTATATTCTCGATAGAAAGTAGTAATTGAAAAATATCACAACTACAAAACAGATCTAATGAGTGTAATGATTCAATAGAAGTTTATAATCACGCTACATGATAATATATTTCAACAAGAGAAATCCAAATTTCAAGGTATCACTTTTGTCAAAATAATATTTTGTAGAAAATATTTAGATACAATAACTATAAACAATGCTTTTCAATGTGCCCATGGACTATAATTTTATTCATAATTCTTATTCCTCATATGCACCAAAATTCTATATTTCCGTTATTGTAATGATAAAATAAACGATACTTTCCTAAAAACGCGGAAAATATTTTAAATTTACTCATATCAACCTGATGGACAAGTAAAGGAAAATTTGTTAATACTATAATTTCTTCAAAATATTTTCTACTTCGTGCTCTATATTACAAGAAAAATGAAAATTGAATTTTTATACTTGAAACCACCAAATACGTTTAACCTGAGCATAATTGAATAATTTCTACGATTTCCGACACTTACTTTACAATAGCTTTTTGTTTGAATTAAGTTGAATGCTGCAGCACGCTCACTAAAATTATTGTAGTTATTAAAATTAAAATGAGTTTTTTTATTTCGTTATTTAATCTGTGCGTTGATGGTTCTTAAAAAGTTTATCTTATGAAATTGAAATCAAAATTCGGGTATAAGTTTTCACTGTTGGTTTCCTAGATAAAAATTATAATTAATGATTTTAATGTCTCAAAAAATCAGCACAAATGAGTTTCCGTAAAACGCAGGTTTTTCTTCTAATAATTCACCGCAGAAAGAAAGTATTGAATGTTGTTATTATTAATGTCACAGTAATGGGTTCCAGCTATTGATGAATCTTAAGATCTACAAATTAGATAGATTAGGACACATTACCTTTTGGATTAATGGAAATGTGATGAGGGAATGTAATTTGCAATGTAATACTATAAACGGTAGTTGTCGTTTGTGCAATATGTATTGGACTCTTTAATTGTGAAGTATTTCGACGATATAATCATAAAAAAATGTAAGTAGGTGTGCGTATTCATGAAATCATCGACGTGAGTGATGAAAAGGAAATTGTAACGAGAAGGAATAATGTTTCTATTTCCGAGGATCCGGCTCCATGTTTGTCGGCTGTCGCCGGCCACTACAGCCGAGATAATTATGCCACGATCCACGCACTCAAAAAATATTCTTCTAGTGCCCCAACTATTCGAATTCTTTAATTTAAAATTTATAAAAGTCAGAACATAAAGCGTCTCGTCGAAAATAAATTTTTGAGAAGATAAATAAACATCAGAGTTGTAAAGAATAAACGTTTACATAACCTTACTTTTAAATTCGCAGTGAACTGTAATTATACCAAAATTTTCGATTTATAAGCATTATTATACACAATAAAATATATTTCGTGATTCTCTTTGTTACTATATGTAATAAATGTAAGATTAACTAATAAGTAAAAAATTGGACACACAAGTACAAAGCAATTAAACTAAAACATAAATGTTTAAAATATTTGTGCCGAATGCACTGAATTCTGTGCAACAATTTATGCTATTCTAACTGAACTACACACCGTGGCAGACCTAACATTATAATGTTACACTGAAATCAACCGTTTAACAAATCTAAAACAGTTGTTTCTATTCGCTACGTTTGCCGAAAAACACCGTATTTACTATGAATGATTTATTTGTATTCCAAATATGAATATACTTGAGGTTAAACAACTGCCACAAAGAAAAGTACAAAATAAGAAATATTAAAATTGTCCCGTTAAGTCCAACGCGGAAACCGCATAACTTATTATAAATTATAAAATCACTTTTTCTTAAACAGCGACCTATCCGCAAGTAGAATTAGGCGAACAATTCCATAATTGGATACTTAATTCAATGTTATATTACTATATGTAAATATTGCGGGGGAAAAATTTAACTCGAACAAATAATGTGAAAACAGAATAATTGTGTATGTTCGACGGTTGCGTTGATATTCTATCACTTGTCGGTTTTGAAAATATACTCCGAACGAATATAATCTTAATCTTTAACGACATTAAAAAACACACCATTAATGTTACTTGATTAGTTCAAGTCCACTTGGGCTGAAAAGAATATGTATATTCGGCAAGAAGTATGATATACTAAACCAAATTGATCGTATATGGCTGAAATTCTTTTAGAAGGGATTCGTTTCTCTGGCGATGCAGGCGGCATTCTCCTGAAATTTTAGCTTGGCGTCAAAACTTCCTGGGCAGGGTGTTGCGAAGACGTCACTTTGCGAAAGAATGTGCCGAGTCGGAGGAACACATGTACGCTCAGGGACTGGCTTCACGTGTGTCCTTGAACATCTTCTGCAGGAAATGAAGAGGCACACGCATAATTTTTACCTACTCCTCCTCCACCGCCACCTCACCCCCTCCCACGCGCGGAAATCATCCGCCGGCACGCAAGGAGTGCGTGCGTATCTATGTATATACGGCACAGCAGAAGAGAAAAAGACAGACGTCGTGAAGCGATCATTAAATATGGACGCCGACTGCTCACACAACAAAAGACGCTAGGTCTCAGAAGGACCCGTGCGGGAGACTGGCTGGAGTCGCCAAGGAAGTAGCTGTTTCCACCTCAAGATTGTTCCCCTCTCCCGCCCTGAAGTCCGTCTTAGGAGCCACCGCCCCTGGCCTCGCCCCGCCTCCCAAGGGCGGAGCCGTCCAGGCGGGGCGTGGCCCACGCGACAATGCCGGCCGCTACACATTCCGACGAGCTCGGAAGCCACGAGGGCTCGCTGCCGTGTGCGTGAGCGTGTACGTGTGTGTGTACGGGTACGTGTATGCGTGCGGAGAAGAGTGTGTTCTCATGACACGATCGCAGTAGTTGTCCCGCACACGCCTCGAACTGGAGACCACGACTTGGACTGAGACGGGCCCTGCCCTCGAGTTTTGCTTCGTGGCAGGTGAGGCTGTGGAGGGCGACAGCTTGACTATTTTTCACGTTTGAAAGTGATTGGTGGTAGTTCGCTCCGGGGCACCCAGCTATAAATACTGCGAAACCCTTATTAACAACTTCAGAAAAGAAGTAATTCATCGTGCACATAAGCTATTTTCCCAAATGCGATACGTCGTTTCTCATGCTGATCACTTAAATCCTTATCCGTATGATTGACAGATAATTTGAAGCAGTAATTCCCTAATGAAAGTTAAATTCCTATCATGATATAGCAAAATATTTAAAGAAATATCGCTACAAATTATGAAATGTAACCTTACAGCAAACAATATTAACATCAGAAACTTTTTTTGATATTTCATTATAATCTTTACCAACCAAATCCCACCCAAAAAATGTCTAATAAAAGTTACAAATCGAAATATTTGTCTGTCTTTATTAATATCATTTCTGTTAGGAGACAACTCTAGCCACCCTCAGATTGTAAATTAAAATATTTTTTAGTGTTGTATGATTTTAAGTAAACTAATAATAAATAAATATTTAAGCATTTCATGTTATTCTATTAAGTATTCCCGTAAATTTAAAATGTGATTTCAATTTTAAAATCACTTGATCCGCAACACCACATTACTAAATATCAAAACAAAATCCCTATATCTCTGTGAAATATTAGTTATGGTTTCTGGTGATAAATTAGAACAATGCTGATCACCTTATTCAAAAAATAATAATTTAAAATATCATTTCTGTAAAACTCTGATATTTGAAAATTAATTTACTGTTTTGTATTAATACTAATATGCCAGAAATAAAGAAGTGACATTCTTCATATTGGAAAGCTTTGTAAACGACAAGAAATGTTGAATAAGTAATTGATTATTCAGGATTGCTACTATTCTGCTTATCTAGCAGCGATAACGGTCAATGAGAATGCTAATTAAATTACTGGAATAATATACTAACTCTTTATCATTATCTGCGTTAAGATAACCGCATGTTTCAAAACAAACTTAATTTGTATTAAATGAACAGTTTTATTCTTACCTCTGCTGAACAGCTTACTTTGCACTCTCTTGCAATTCTATTGTCCTTTTACTATAAGGTAGTTAACCATCCGTAATCAAATGTAATGTGATAAAAATTTATTATTTAGAACTACATGTGTCTAAGCTCTCCGGTAGTGCTTATAATAACATAGTCTTTAGTCTCGATATTGCAGGTAAATATACTCGACTATATACACCTCAGTTCTTGTACCTACTGCAATGCCATAAACTGATCCAGTAGTCATTCATTAAAAGTACGACATGCGACAAGTCAGCGTAAACTTTCCGGTATTATGAAAAACTACTTAATATTATAATTGATATCGTAGTAAATAAAAAATATTGAAGGTGTCATAAATTTGAATGTATGTAATGTACGACAATAAAATAATTTCAGATAAAAGCTACTGTGAAAATCATCACAGACCCACCTAGAAGCTAGACAAAATGCCTGGCTAAAATCGATTGAAAAAATATTTCACTACGTGCTCCCACAATAAGTGATAGAATTTAATAAAAAAAATGAAAAAACGCTATATAATAATACCAAGCAAAAAACTAGAGAATTTTCATTATAAATAGACTTTGATGTATTTTTTTTATAAATTATGGGATGATTCTGACTATTATTTTCGTTATTACTATAATATTCTTTATCATTTACTGCCTACTGAACTAGCGACGGTAACTTTAAAATAAATATCGTGGAATATAAGATTATATTTCCCGCTTGTTTCGCCAGATTTTCGTCGTAATAAGAAAAAACGGCCACACTGAATATTTCTCACCATACATTAGTTTAACGTACATATGTTCGTAAAATCACAATGAGCTTTATATTAACTGACTAAGGTTACTAATATTTAATCACAAGTAATTGAGTATTTTCATCATTATTCCCGATCATATTTTCATTGTTAGAAGAAAATGGGCACAAAAGCTGTATGGAAAATGAATGAGAAGATAAATTGCTACTGTAACCATAATCGCTTTTTGACACGATAAGGTATAAATAGTTTCTTAATTATTTAAATCTTCTGCGTCTGTAAATCTTTTATTATATATACTCCCGTGTAAATGGCGTGGCCTTGGTAGTGTTGTATAATCTTCTATTTCTTCATTAGTCTTCTAATCTGAAATGATAATGTTTATTATTAATATATGCTGTGTTTCACCATTTATTTAAATTATGATAATATGTAATGAGACTTAAGTAAGCTTGAAATAAACACACGTTAGTAAATTGGTAATTTTAATTACAGTATACAAATAAAATAATTTGGAGTCGTAAGCAATTATTTTATTTGTGAAAAATTATTTTCATAGAGGTCCCACACACAGGTTCTTTGGATGAAGAAGGATTTGACACACACACAAAAAAGATAGAAGCCACACGAAAAGAAATGAAAATGAAGTACATTGAGCAACGCAATATGAAAATTAGCTGGGAGATATGACAATTTCGTGAATTTAAAATTGTTAAGGAGCATTGTTGATACGTAGAGTTTTATCTGTTTCCTAGGGAATTTGAAAGGAGGGGAGGTTGTGTTATATAACTGTTGATCTTCACATATACGTGAAGTCTATACAACAGATTAGGATTCCAACGATCGCAGTAATGTTACTAAGAATATGTATGGTTGTAATATAATTATTATATTATGTATCGGACAGAAATAATATTTGACTTTTTCCAAAAATATTTTGTAACGAACAATGCTGGAGAATTTAGTGGATAATTGTAACAGTACAAATGATTTTCAGTAATACTAAGTAAAGCTGTATATATTTGGAAATTCGGCATTGAGTTAGGCGCAAGGGATTGTTCGGACGCAGCGAGTAGGAGCAGCCGGCATATGGCAGCCGTTACGCAACGTCCTCGACCCCGGGTGCGTGAGTGCGTATGCGTGCGCGGACCTCTGCAGGAATGGAAAATGGAGAGAGGGATGGAACTTCCTTATAAACACACCCCGCATAACGCCGCACGCTGCAGCAGAAGGCCGTTCCTTCGGTCTTCCCTGAGTAGCCTTCATTTTCTCTACCGGAAATTAACAATAAAGAAAAGAAAAATCAAATTCATGGCATTTTAATGGAAGTGGAATAAAACACAGATCAGCTGTCTCCGAAACATGACAAACCCTAAGTCACTCATATTATTCTACCATACTGTTCAATCCGCCAAATCAATCACGCAAAAGAACAATTAATCGGGCCAGAACCCTATATAAAAAACAGTGGTTACCAAGAAACTCTTATCGTCCTGAACGTCAAAAAAAATTGGGATACTACCTTTATTTCAAGGCTGTCTCTACAGATTTATATATAGGGGAACTCGGGGCGGAACGGGATAGCGGGATAAGAACGTGATACTCTTTTTTTTCTTTTACTGAATAGTGTTGGAGTTTAGTAAATAGGAGTGGAACACTAACTGATTAAGGAAGAAATTCAGACAGAAGCCTTGGACAAGTTCTGACTGCACCTTGTGATAATTCACAAAACTGCTATTTTTTAACTCTTTAAGGTGTATAACCGTAAAGTCGATGTATTAAGCTGCATATAAGTTACGTATTAGGTTTAAATTTGCTTGTAATAAGGCTCGGTGAAACACCTCAAACTAAAACTTGTGTTCGGGGCGGAATGGGATACTACTGCATAAGGAAAAACTGACAGATTCACCTTAAAAGAATGAGTTACAGGATGCTGTACCGGAAAAGAATAGATAAAGAAAGGAAAGGATAGGGAAAAAGTTAAAATGTTAGCATAGACTATGCAGTTGCACTAAACTCTTGTTACCAGCAGAAAAATAATTGATAAAGTGATCAACCGTACGCAAAATAAGTAGAAGAAAGAAATCACAAAAGAAGTTAAGATTTTTCATTATTTAAATTTAATTTTATTGTATAAATTGAAATTACAAAACATCCTATCCCGTTCTAATTGCCCCCCTGAGCAGAACGTAAAATTTGTTAGTTTCTTTTAAAAAATACACCAAAAATCTAACTTCGTTATTTTTAAGTTATATTGATATTATATTAAATAAATAATAGAATACAGTAATGTTTTATATCTTTATGAAGCGATTTTTCTGTTAACAAATTTTTTTAAACAATAAGTGTGTTCGTTCCGCCTCGAATTACCCTACATATACACAATCGATAAACACAATTCCTGTCTGACTTCCTCGCTAGGCGCCTTTGAACAACGTTCATTTTCAATAAAAAAAATTAAGAAAGATATTACCTAGATACTTAAGAAACGTGAGTTCGACGTTTACGATGAATTAAGCGATCAACACGCAGCCAATTAATCCTTTTCGCTCGAGGTCAACGAATTCCCGATAGCAGAGTGATCTACAGCGGTGGAAAGTAACCTTTTCAGCTTTGTTTATAAAATACGGGAATATCGTTAAATTACGTAACTCCGAGTTCAACAAACACACAACTATAACGTTTTCCTATTTAAAAACTTAGTCACGTGGAAGGATATTATCAATACCCGAATGTAATTTAAAATATCCATACGCCATTATTTACATGCAATAAGCGTAGCAAAGTCTGAATTCGTAAAAATGTACTATGATTGACACATCGTGAACTTAAAATAATAAGTTTTAAGTCCATATGCTTTGGTAATGAGAGTTTTCATAATAAATAACTTTTCACTATCAATAGCTAACACTATTTTAACAAAAAATATTGTATTAACAAACATTTAAACTTCAGTTTTACTCCTTGTAAAATAACGGAACCAACCTGTACCATACAATGTACTTAGTCTTTTCATATCTAATTCAAATTTTCGGAATGTTATGACTAAATCAAATGGTGTCAATTTGAAGAAAAGAATATTACTGGAGACTGCAAAAAGTATTTATTACCACTAAAAATTTTCATTCAAAAAACAGGAGAAAAGCTTTCAAAGAAACGCCGCCGTATAGTTGATGAAACTGAATTAAAGGATCACGAATGGAAAAATCTCGACCAGGGGTCACCGGGTTCGATTCCTTGTCTCGTAGAGACTTAACCCTTCCTGATCCTTTGGTAGAAATTTTATATTTTAATACGTCAATTTTATTGCAATCCACTTTAAAATACTTGCAAACGTTTAAAGTGCTTTTGTCCAAATCTTTAAAGTAGAACGTAGGGTTTAGTCAATGTGTGCGAAACAATTTTTTTGCGTAAGAACTATAAAAACGTATTTAACATAATTAAAAGCAAGTTTAGAATAAATATTCCAAAAACCTATCTTGACAGTAAGATTTATTAACTTGGCGACGAATTACTTTTAACATTATTCCGGTTAGTTAAAAATTATTCACGTTGAATAACTCATGAGGTTTACCACATTCGTTTTTTTCACTGAGAAGTATGACCGTTCTCATACCTAACAAACATCACCACATTTATCTTCTAATTGAAGCGATTAGGATTTTAAACACAATAACACCAAAATTTTATAGAATGGTGTATTACTAAAAATAAAATTATAAATAGTTGGAAACTTGTTGATAAAACTGTTTATGGAAGTATCTTCAACCAATTAAAAATAATTACAGTCAAGTTTACGACTTATTTAAAGAAACTTGATAATTTATCATGGATCAATCACACTGCTGTATTTGAAAAATTATGGTTAGAAATTAATATTTCTCACGTAATATAATATTTTTTAGTTTCTATAGGGCCAAGAAAAGTCTGCAAAAATTAATTTTCATTTATAAAAAAGTGGAATCCATAAGGATTATTTTTTATTAATCTAAAATATAAGAAAATCATAATTGTATAAATCTCGACCTGAGCAAAGGAACCCGATAATAATATATATAAGACCAATACCTATTTCCTTATTATTTTATGTGTCTGTCAGAAATCAGTTACAACATTAACTTCAAGTATTTTGGGTCATTGAAGTTGTATAGAAATATCAAAGTTATGAACTATTCTAGGGGGCCCCAAATATTACGGATCTTCTTCAATTCTTATTGTAAAATGTAATTTAAAAATTTTAATAAATTCAATAAGTAATTATATCATGACAGTTTTTCGGGCATACCTCATATTATATATATTTACGTGCCAGAACGTTTAATTTTGTGAAAATCTTCATGAGAAATAGACAAATAATTGGTATATTAGTTTGTAATGTAAAAAAATATTCTGTCGCTCTCTCTCTCATCACAGATTATCTCTTGGCAAATTGTTCTGGAACCTGGACCAGAACATCTTTATCGATTAACTTCACACAGCTTCGTTCAGGACAACTTTCAACTGTATTAATTGAAAGCTGCTTAATATGTCAGAAGTAATATAATAACATAAATATTAACGTGACGTTTCCTGCTGAATTTAGTACATCGTCAGGTATACAATGGACTTGAAGTATTATAACATTTGGATTATATTAATAAAAGAATTTTGTAATGATTAAGAATAAATTATAACACTTCAAATTCACGGTACACACGATTGAATAGTAAATTGTCTAAGAAATGTCGTTTTCATTTTATACCATTAAAATATTTCTTTAAAATTTGCTCTTTTTAAAATCATTTATGAATATAATAAGTGAATTTCCCGGTGTATTTGATGCAGAAATAGTACTCGGGTTTCTACACGGGTACAGGTGTGATTAAATCGCGTTTTAATCGCACCTGTACCCGAGTGGAAACCCGAGAACTATTTCTGTATGAATATATTGTTGTTAGGTGAATATAACCATTAACTTTCAACTAGCCTTTATCTTTGAGAAAATACATGCTGAAGTAAGTCTCTATTGTAACGGCATTAAAGATTGGATGGAGTGTATTTCTCAGAGTACGTATTTCCGTTTTACCCGACAATTTTGACCATGAAACTTTCGCTGCTGCCTGCACAACGGAGCCTTCGCCTAGATGCAATGTTTCGTCTATAAGGTAGTCGTTAATAAAAGTTGCTACAATTCCATTTCTTGCCCAGACTTGCAGCATTGCAGATTATATCTAGGTGAATGTGAGTCGGAAAGCTTGTATCTCTATCCGGAGTAGTATGGTTGCCTCACCTTTCTAGGATTCGGCGTACTTCACGGAGTAATAATAGAAAATTCCATGTTAAAGTTCACTTTCTGACAGTTCATTAGCTGTTTACGCGAAGTTGTCCTTAATTACCGTCGGAAATAAAGGAATTCTGTATTCATCTAAATGCACAGTCGTTAACACCAGCAGTTCCGGTTGGATTCTTCATCTGTATGGAAAACGTGAGATTTGTAACCTGAGATGTTCCTGCAGGAGGTCTCGCCTGACACGTGATATCATTGCACGTTAAACCTCAGAAAGGACCAACTTACAAATGACCAAATATCGCGGTACAGGAGGCATTACCTAGCTTTCAAGTAGAGAATCCTTGAACAAGAAACAACAAGCGAACGGTTATCGTATTTTAATACAGGCGACGTGATGTAACGTCAAGTGAGATACTTTAACCGAGAACCAGACGTAAATTGCGGGTATTTTAGTCACTTAAGAAGCCTTTAGCGGCTTTGTCACCCACAAACAGGACGGTACTCCATAATTCCGTCAGCGGAATGGAGACATTTTACGCTTTATTCTTTTTCTCCGGTTCATTCTTTATTAGAGCTCGCAGCTGTGCCTGATATACAGTAAGCACGTGCTTCCTTTTCCGGTTGTATCTTCTAATGAACTCGCTATCTTAATGTTTGCATTAATTCTTGTGCGACTGTCTTGTAATCCCGGAACTGATCACAATCAACTTGTAACAAACGTACTGACACTTTGCGGTATGTTCTGCCCGACGCAAGTAAAAGATTAAACCTCGACAACTGTGTCTTCTTTCCTGATTTTAAACCTACGTTACACAAATATTTTAACTACTCGGAATATCCATTCGCCCTCAGCTCAGATAATTCTAATATAGCAAAGATAATGTTGCCCGATAATCATAACTTGTCGGCTACCGTTGATCTTTGACAGGCAAGAGAAGACTTTTCCCAGACACAGAAAAATATTGGTTCGATCAAAAGTGTTTCTTAGAATTGAATTAACCCGTATCCACTTCTAGAATCAGAGCACACAATCACATTAGACACAACTGACAACAAATCACATAACTTAAGACTGATAAAGAAGACAAACGACAGAGAAAATATGCCCTTAAAGAAAAAAAATTATCGAGATCGTAGAAATAACAATCTATAAAGTCAAGAAACCAGTTAAGAATTAAATAATTAATTACAAAAATTAATTGCTTGTAAATAATTTCATTAACGATAAATTCAAATAATCTTCCGTGAATATTATCAAGTGTGAGTTGTATCTAAAGTGAAACAACGATATAAAAAGAAGAGACTAAAGGTTATTGGACAATACGTGCATGGATTTTGCTATTATTTGTATTGTTTATAACACTAACAATTGGATTTAATGTGTAAGATTTCAGACGAAACTTGCATAAAATTTGGTTTCTAATATTGTTACATCGTCCCGACAAAAATTGGGTTTTTTAGTCGACATGTTTTCTGAATGTACTATCACCACTTTCTTTCAAATTATAAAGACGTTCTTTCAGGCGAATATTTAATTTCTGCTATGTTTGTCCTATGTAACAAATTTGCACTGCTGAAAATTTTATACATTAATTATTTATTTATAAATGTTTTCGGTATTTTATAAGGATAGGTAAATAATTTTTTGTTTTATAGATGGTATCAAGATTTTGATTTATTGTTGTTTCCATTAGTCGTCGGTTGAGGAAATAGGATACGACATACAAAAATTCAATGTTGTGCAATGAAAATAATTAAAATGTGTGCTCTTTATAAATGAAGAAATATTTAAACTTCTCAATTATTAGGCCTCATGGGTAAGTTGCTAGGAGCTCTGAAATTTGTGCACTCTTATTTATTTATTAAACCTACCAGACAAAAATTAAACATCAAAATGTTTTTAAATTTTTGCTGTGGGAACTTGGTGGGACGGGGGAGGGGGAAGGCGAATCGCTTTGTCAGCTAATTTGTAAACCATAACACGTTTCTGAAATAATGTTTGGTTGGAATGCAAGTTAAGAACTTTTCTAAGAAACGTCGATTTGAGAAACCAACGTCAGTAATTTATTGCCTTTCGCCGAAACGGGAATTTCTATAAAATTAAGGGAGAAATTATTTCCACTTTCGTAGCTGAGTTGGAGCTTTGTGTTTTACTTATTAAAGACGTTGATTAATTGATCCGTCAAAGTTTTAGAAACAATACAAAAGATGTAGTCAAGATATATGAAAAACAAACTGTATTGGAATAAAGTAGAATGAGGCGTTTTCCAAATCTCGCATTATTGTTTTCACGAAAAAAAGGCGATGAAGGACTAGCCATTGGTGACCCATTGATCTGGAAATAGTTGGTGAAAATTAAAAGAAAATTATGCGGAATTGAGTATGACATTTAGCGTGAAATATTAGAGAATATCGACGTTTCGGTACATATTCGAGATTTATTCAGGTTTTTATTTCAATTTATTGTAATATATAGTCATTAAAAGCTCATAAAATATTATACGCTTAAATTTAGAGAAAAGGTCGAGGCAACACAATACACTTGAATTCGAAACGTGGATGAAACAGTACTCCTTGTTATTCTCCAATTTAAATAAACAAATTTGACTAAAAGACGTCAAAAATTATTATTTCATAACATACATAAATAAGAACTTTTTGCGCCTTACCAAGTTAAATTAATAAGCTATTACGTGAACATTTAAAAATAAACTGTTAAATAAAAGTTTCACACACAAACAAGACGTAATGTAACAAGAAACAGCTTTACTGTAAAAATTGTAAGAGTAAATATATTAAATATATCTTTACATATAGAATGTCAATTACATATTATTGTTGTAGTTTTATAAGTATGTAAGCCAAGTGTGTAGTTGCTGAAGTCTGAGCATTCATGTGACTTAAAATAAAAATAAAATAAAAGAATTTCTGTTGAACTTATAACGCAACGATTTATCTGGTTAACAGTCCTGTTAATGCTAAAAATTGAGGAATGGTAATGGAATACTAACGAAGAAATTAATAGTCTTATTTAGAAAATAAATTAATACACCTCTGCCCAAATATCTTATACGTGGGTGACGCTTTGAGTTAATGATTTCGTGCCCATTGTATTGAGAAATTCAGCTTGCTTATTGTACCGTAGGAATTTAACTACAGCCAAGACTGTACCTGGAGGTGAAGATAAATGAAGTATCAGTCCGATCAAAGTTTTGACACACAGTGTCCTGAAAACGGCGGACCCACGATTCCAAAGAAAACTCTGGCAAACTTCTATTGAGACGATGTTTTCAATCCAATCCTCGAGCAATGTCAGGCTGGCCTCTTTGAAGATCCTTCCAGTGCACACAATGGCGCGATTGATTGGATGGACTATAGCTAGGCGAGGTGAAGGTTAAACTCGAAGCCTAAACAATTGCTGACGCGGCGCTCTTTGTAATTGAAAGTCGGCCATGCTATTTGGATTTACTTCGCTTTGGCGCAGGATACGTCACTAAATGATTTTCTTTCGCTCACTACGTGTTTCTTCCAGTTATTAAAAATGAAACTTGACCTTTTACATAAGTGCGGACTACGTAGCATCTTATTTTAGCGTACAGACATGCAAATAAAACGTAAATTAATCTGCCTATGATGAGTTATAAACAATGAAAAGAGTCCGAACATGAGATGTGCAGCTCATTTTTGGGAACCTACTAGAAATAATTTTTCCCCCAATAATGGACCGTGCTCTAAAATTTCGTTTCCACTTCCTCCCAACTGCCACAATCACGTTCTCAGTCAATCCATGCCGACTTGAATCTCATTAAAAGTTTATCGCAATAAATATTTAAGTTGTCTCTCCTAAATTTTCTTATTATAGCTTCATATTCAAAGAAAGGTTGAAAGTGTTTTACAGGAAGATAAAATTGTATACATCGTAACGTAATGCGTCACGATATTGCATTTACGTGAGATACGTTCTTATTGGTAGTTTAACTAAGACAATGTATAACCGAGATTCTCGTACATTTAACGACACGAGGAGTTAGCAACATACGATCAAACATTCCGCGCCATCATGTGTTGAAAAATTAGTTGATAGTTTGACATTAAATGAAAACACAAAAACAAATGTATCGGAAGATATTTAATGAAATAGCACAACGTATAGTTCCTTTTTCTAAAACTTTTACGTGTGTGTGCATAAATTTTAATAAGCCTGAATTTAATTTATTTCATGAAATTTAGTGCGTAAAATAAAATCGAGCTAGGTTTATAAATGTTCGATTATCTATACAATTGAAATATATTTCTGACGAATTTGGCTCGTGTATTCATTTCTTTTAAGACTAATATGACTATAGTTTGATACTTGCTTTTACCGTGATACCTTCATTCTGTTTTAAAACGGAGCAAAATATTTAAAGCTTTAGTATGTATATGGAGGAATCTGTATCCTGACCTCACAACTTCAGCAAACTTCCAATTCCTGAAAAGTATCGTAATTATAATGTTATTATAATAAATCTGTCATTTTAATAAATACAAAATAAAAAGTCTGAACTGTAATGTTTTTTCTTCACATTTAAAGAAAAATATCGGCGTTTCGTCCCTTTTTTCGGACTTATTCAGACAATACAGATTAATAATTCCAATATACATTAAATAGTTAATTTTAAGAATAAAATTTTAAAGTTAAAAAACTTTTACACGTTACGTAAAATTTGAAGTTTGAACACACAAATTATAATTTTAAAATGATATTTGGTGGAGGGTCAAAATTATAAAACGTTTCTTCATAATCAAGACTAAATTAGTAGATAAGAGAACAAATAATCTACAACAACGTTTCATTCCCAATGTTTTACCAGTTTATTGTAATTTATTTAACAATAGTCAAGCTGCCTATTTATTTAATAAAAAAATTAATTTTTTAAGTCTTGTGCAAACTGTTGACTAGATAAGTTCTTAGTGCTGCCTGGGACCTCACTTTGGTACAAAGAAATTAATGATTGCAACAATTTTGTAGTTTTTAATAATTGGATTTTAACTATAATTTGATTATAATCCTGAAGAAGTCGCGAATATGCGCCGAAACGTCGTTTAAATAAAAACTGTGTAAAAATCGGTCGGAAGTTATTTAATTTGAAATTTTATAAGTCGATTATTTAGGTTAAAATAATGATAAAGTATTATAAATACTGAATTATAACTAATTGTGAAGAAGTGACTACGTATCTCAACAATACGGGTCGGAAATTTTTTATAAAGTTTGGTGGGAGGACCAAAGTTTCGATCGGTAATGCAAAATCTTTTTAGGTTCAAGGCATTTACAACTACGGCAAAAGGGAAAAGAGAATAGTAAAATACGATCGAATCTGTTGCCTAAGTAACACACATTTCTAGGCTAACTAAGGGCAGGTTAGGTTGAAAACGTTGAGAAACTATGATATTTTACTCCTACTCTGGTAGCACATTGTGTGTAAGGTTGCCCCTTATAAGCGCAGCCAAGATTCTTGCCACACACACGCAAAGCCAAATATGCCGCATACAAGAACACTAGAAAATAATACTGGCCCCAGTTGGTCTAGAAACAGCCGCTAATGGCAGGACAGGTAAATCAATTTAAAAGTTATCGTATTATCTGAAACAAAGTTAATACACTTACGTGCTTTCAGTAATCTAGATTACAGGACTTGCAATAGGTTTTCCTTAACTCCAGCTCTCTTCCCACCTGCTCATCGTCCTGTACCACAAAAAAAATATTTATAGCCTAATCCGAAACTCTGCAAAATCGTGAGAACTGAAGTTTAAAGCTGACCGCCCATAAGAGCAACGGGGACCGTTCTTTCAAATTGTGGTAAAAAGATTCTGAATTTTCATTTTCTTCTAATAATTTATTTTATATACTTTTATAAAGTCTTTCAACTGTCTTTATTATTTGTTTTCTATTTTCTACATGTATATATACTATATACGTGCCCTGTGTTCTTTGACAATTAATTTATATTAGTCCGCTGCCCTATACAATTTGTCTCGTTGTCAACACGTGCTTAAACCATCAGCTAGATCGTCACATTTTTTTAAACTTATTTTTCAGGTCCGCAATCATCGAAATCGCACAAAAGAACGCTGAAAATAAAATGTTTTATTTAAGATGTTAGATGGAATGCCGCCGAATAGACATGTTTATAAATCGTAATTCAAGCAACGCACCTTTTATTGAAAAGGCACTTAATTTGTTCAATGTTAATCTAGTCGATAAATAATTCACTCAGTATGCACGCAATTACAATACACGGAATGCATCAGAACTCAGCAATCCGAAACCTAGTGTCAAAACAATGGCAAGCTACGACGCATGAGCTTTGGCATGTATTGATACGTTAGTCAGATGATACAGAGTATTCAAATGGTCAATGTGAAAATTTGGGTTTTTACGTTTCAGAATTCAAAAAAAAATTATTTGGTCGCAAAATTAAAGAAAGAGTTCTGGATCTCGACTGAACTGTCTCCTACCAGAGCTAATAACAATCCAGATAAGCCCATAAATACGAAAAATCATCGAAATCGGTCAATCCGTTTAGGAGGAAAAGAATTTCGAACACTGGCACACAGGAATTTTACACACACAAATATGTATGTATATACGTATATATATATACTGAAACGAAAGTTACATTTGCCAATCTCCCTCAATACTTCGACTTGCGCTGTTCTAGTCCTCACGATGGCTCGCCAAACAATCCTCACGAGAATTTAGAAGGTCTGAGTAATAGAAGAAAACATGCGAGGTTGTGCGCAATATAAAAAACTTATAAGGGAGAACCACAGGGCCTGGAAAGAAATAACAAACCATCTTACGGGGCCGAATTATATTTCTAGAAATGACCACTCGTTCAAATTTAAAGAAAAAGGGAAACGCACAGACGTAGGAAAATTTTCATTAGTAAATAGGTCAATACGCGATTGGAATTCCTTGCCTGTAAAAATACTGACGACTTTCCCGGGTAGCGTAAATCAGTTTAGGAATAGGCTAAGAAAACTTATGTGAGTAGTATTTTTTTTAGAATCAGTGAAGTGATAATAGTGAAGTGCAGTGAAGTTATTTTTGTGTGGCCCCTTTCTTTTCTTTTTCAGATAAAAAACTACACTTCAAAATTCTTCCTGAGTGTAAACTTTTTTTAATTGTATTTGTGTTTTCTTTGTATATATAGCAGTCTCCGGGCAAATGACCAATAGCTGCTAAGTAATAATAATAATAACAACGAATGAAGCTAAAGCGTCGTTCCTCCGGCAGCTCAGCTCTGCGACGATTATAATACGATAAATAGTTAGGGCGCCAGGTATGTTAGGAAAGAAATACCAAACTTTTTAAAACGAGTTAATAAAGTAATCTTCATAGACTAAAGGAAATCACTTAATCCAGGTCAATCCTACTATTCACACGTCTACTCTGGCCTAACACCACTTGGTTTTGTGGATGGTTTGCTATTCGTGTACAATCCACGTGGCTGCGTGGAATCGCGAGCACCACACAACACATCCTTTCTCCAAGCACAATGCGCCGACGACTACTACTTCATGTTCGCTCCTGGGTCATGCGAAACCTCAACAACCAATTGCATGTATGCAATTTCCAGCCATTGGTCGCCCATTTGCAGCACCCGGTCACGTGAACGCGACATGTACAGACGTTCTCCCGATATGAATCACGCTTTTTCTCGCAGTCGGTTTGAGCAAACTTAAACTGTCACTTGGACGCATCATACACTGCCCGTCTTTTCCACGTACTTTTAACGTCAGCAATCGACGTCACACACATATTTGAGTGTGGCTGCATATATCGACAATCGGCTGGGGTTGTAACTTTACATGTTACAATATATATATATATATATATATATATATATATATATATTTGGTCTATATTAATAATTTTTCCATTCAATATACACGAGGGGAACCCATTAGTTTATTATTTGACTGTTCCAACACTCCTTGAGATGTACTAATGCCAATTGTAACTAATAATAGAATTAGAAGTATCATAGATAATCAAGTAATATTGAACTCCATATTTGCCTATCGAATGAGCAAAACTAGTCTGGACATTATCTGTGAATTGAAAAACAAGTAACCAAAACATCGAGTGTAATATAATATATATGGTATTACTTTAGATTACGTAACGGAAAACTACTGGTTGTCTACTCTAATTAATAACGAATTTGGACTTGGGGTGTCACGGAGAATTATCTGAAATGGACATGTGACAGACCCCGAGAATTCTTCATGTACATGGGATTGAGGAACTGGTAGCCCACGGAAGTTGACTCACATTTCACGCTAATGTTTACTATTTAATGTTTTAAATTTGATTCATTTCGCTTCTAACTTACGTGTAATGAAATTCTCAAAATTTTACAGTAGCGATGAAAATTGTCAGGTATAGTAAGCAAAAGATAAATATGCAGTCAAATTTTCAAAAATAAATTCCGAACTTCGTGATAATATTTAACTGGGTGTAGTTGTTTTTTTTTGTTTCAATAGTATAATTAAGGAGCATTAATAACGTCGCTGAATGACAAAAAATATGGGACTAATGGATGATGTAACTACTGCAAAGGCAATATACAACCTACAGAAATCGTGTAATAAATATGGGATGATATTTATATTGTTTGGCAGTCAAAAGCCGTAAAGGTCCATTGATAGATGCAAGACACTCTCTATCTCTTTCTTTCTACATATTATTTACATGTAATTACTTAATTCAATTTTGCGTTTTTCTCCTTGGAGTTTCTTTAGTCTCTTATTCTAATTTTCCTTCAAGTACGCTTAATTGCTAAAAATCTTGCTTCCGAAGTTTTAACAATATTTTCTTGATTCTTCCCTGGTAATCTGGAGTTGCATTTACTTAATGACTTACGTGTGTATGCTAATCACACATTATTAAAATACAGTATTAATACTTCCATATGTTGTTAATTCAAATTTACCAGCTAGTTAATTAGTATACAGTGAATACTAGAAGATGTTATAATAAAATAATATGCTAATTTTTTTACTCTATGTTTCAATTAGTTCTGTTACCCCTTACGGAGAAATTGAGTCACTTATTCAGACACTTGTAAGAGTAAAGAATTTAATAGCTACAGATTATCGCTTCCTTCTCGAATACGGTCTGCTGAAGTGTAACAACATTTCTGTCCTCTTTGACTGGTGTAACTCCTGAGACATTTTCACCTAGTTTCCTAATATACTTGTGAAGCCTTTTCCACTGTGTGAAATAGGCTTACAGCCCTGTAATTATTCAAATCCTCCTTCCGACCTTTCTTGGAAAATATTAGCGAGCCCCTGTTCAACTCTTAATTTTTACATACTGTGCATAGTTTCGTTAGAATTTTATAGATCTGTTCTCGCTATTACTTCAAAATATAGGCGGGTCCTTTAGCAGTATATAGAAGAATTTTAATTTCTCGTAATACACGTGTGAAGTATTACGTTAACAATTCTGAGAAATCTTTCTTGCTACTCTAAAAATGTCCCAGGCAGTGCCTCAAATTTTTATCACAGTAATTTTATACGTATCATTCAATTTCAGAGATACTGTTTACTGGCATATTACCTTGTTTACTGGAATATTACCTTGTTTACTGGCATATTACATTGTGCTTGAAATGAAAAATTCTCTGTTTCTAAAACTTTACTAAAATATTTATAGAAGTACCGTACTCATTTTCCTGAATGACTCAAATATATCTCCACGACAATCGTCAGTCAAAAATCACCGTTCCCACAGAAACTTCCTTAAATCATTCTTCATGGTCTTTTAATGACCTATTTATTGAGAAACCCATTGTTCCCTGCCGTCATTAGTCCCTTTGTCCTGAATGGAAATGTATGTTATGTGCTATTTAAATTCATTTACTTTCCTCTTCAAATTCTCATGGTCCTTTGGGTGAATTTCGTTACTTAACTTTCAACTGTCGTATTTACTGGTAGTATAGAACCACCAAAAATGTTTTCTGGTTCCTTAAAAATCACCCAAAAAACATTTTCCTTCCGTTTTCAACATCACGTAACCACAATCGGCGACACATAATCCTGAGGATAGGAACATTGACCTCCTATTCCCTTGTCGATCGTCTCGCGAAAGTAACGAGAAAGTAAGGCATGAAGGGTATTTCTTATTCGTGGATACGAAATTTGAGTGCCCTCTACAAGATGGAGGGGACTTGTCCCCGAGCATCTCACTTTACAATTCTGACACTCACAAAATAGAAAGAGAGAGAGAAGCTGCTGCTATTCCGCAAGGCGAAAGTTTTTAGGTTATAGTCACGTTACACTCTGGGGACGACATTCGGCTGCAATCCCGATTTTCTCCTGTAAAAGATGTCTAAGCATTAAAGGCGTTATGGAACTACATAAAAGACAATTAGCATTTATATAGTTGCAAGAAAGATGTTGTGTGATTTTTAAATTTTTTTAAAAGCAGTATTTTGTTTTAGTATAGAATAAATTTGTACAAATCACGACTGTGACAAGCGATCAGGGTGGAACGGGACACTTGTAGTTTAGCAATTTTTGTAAAATTATGGAAAAATAAAAATGACTTAACAAAAATATAAAACATTATCTTATTCTACTACTTACTTAATCTAATATCAATATAACTTAAAACAACTAATTTAGATTATTGAGAATTTATAAAAAGAAAATTATAAATTTCCCCACCCTCCGGGGCAGAACTGGATAGGATGTTTTGTATATACATCTAGTGCAATAAAGTTTAATTTAATTTCTGAAACATTTTAACATATTTTGTGTTTTATTTCCTATACTCATTTAACGTACTACCGATCGAATTTCAATTTTCCCTTCCGCAAAACGATTTTTTTGCAACTTTTTCCTTTTTTCCGTTGCTTTTCTTTCTTAATCGATTCGTTCTGGGTATAGTATCCTGCGACTCATTCTTATAAATTGAGTATGCCAGTTTTTTCTTTTTTTCTCACATTTGCCCTTGTACAGTAGTATCCCGTTCCGCTCCATTCGCAAGTTTCAGTTTTTCAGCGAACCTTAATACAAGTAGATTTAAACCTTACTAATTACTTTTGTGCAGATAAATACATCTAGTTTACGAGATATGCCATTAAAGAGTTAAAGGCGAGAAGTTTCTGTCGAAATGTTGAAAAAATTATAAAGTCAACGATGTAAGACGCCTAAACAATAGTTTATTCACAAGGTGGAGTCAAAAGTTGGTCAAGTAGGCTGCCACGACTTCTTCCTTGACCAGTTACAGTATTCCACCCCTATTTACTAAACTCAAGCACTATCAAGTAAAAAAAGATATCCCGTTCCACCCCGATATCCGTTCGGCCCGGACTTCCCCTAAGTATGTATTGCCAAAACTCCACAAAACTTGTTCAATTTCCGATCATTTGGGTTTCCTTTAAAACTAAATCTAGATTTATATGAAAATTTTTTAATATAAAAGATAAGAAACATTATCAACAGTTTTTTAAAGAAGTTTTATTTTAATGTTATTAACTTAAAATTTGTCAATTATTTAAAAGCGAGAACTATTGATGAATATAATAAGTAAAAATTTGTAATTTAAATAATTTCCTTACAGATTAATATGAAAATACGTCTAAAGCTTCTGACATTTAAATAATTGATTCGTTTTAACGCAATAGAATAAATAGAACTATGATATTGGTTTTTTTCTGTCATTGTATTCAACATATAAAAACGGTCTATTCAGATTGAAGGCTACAGAAAAGTGTAGTTTATTATCAATAACAAATATTTTATTTTTTTAAAAATAGTTTAAACCAAGCACGTTTCGGTACCTATTTGTACGTTCTTCAGATGGTCACAAATTGTACTGTAGAAAGGGGAACCAAAATTATATTGTTAAGAACTGCCTGTCTCGGTGTGCAGAAGGTTCAAATATGTGCCGAGACGTTGTTAATTTAAATTTAATTTTTTTTTAATATAGTGTCGTCAAAAAATTAATTTTATTGTGCGCAATTTGAAACATCCATAAAAATGTTTTTTATAAATTATCTTACCGCATTTATCATATTTAACCTGCTTTCGAATGGCCCATTTGGTTATGCATTTAGAAATTAACAAACTATTCCCGTATTAGAAAATTATACCGATTCCGTGCTGAAATAAAAATTTACTCTTCTGACTATACAAGGAAAAGGAAAATTTTCTCGGGGACTCGAAACGAAGAAATAATAATGGCATGTTTCAATATCATTCAATTTAAGATCTCCAACGTTATAACAGACACTTTATAGGAGAAGGAACCATTCGTTAGGGGTAAAAGGTTTCCACACAGTAGCAAGAAGCTTCACACGGCTTGACGCGATATGAAAACCTCTGAAAGGTATCCTCCGTTCCCGATGTCAGAACGAATTCAAACAATATGACGCCGACTCGATAAATACGGCAACCGCAACGCTTTGTGTTGTCGCAAGAACCAATTTCAAGCTACTTCGTTACACAGAACATAGTCGTGCGGTCCGCGGAGATCACCGCAAGGAAAAGCGAGTTCGTGATATTGTTTTGCAGTCCACAAACTCGAGACCTCTTGCTATTGTTACCCCATTCAGGTCGGCGAAAAACTAGTTGCCAATCGGGACAGTTTCATCTCTCGCCGAAAGGTTTCCTTCGATTTCACTCAGAAATAAGGAGTAACACAATTTCTTATTAAATGATTATTTATCGCGGCGGTCGATCGGGGTTAGCTGAAAGCCGAATACGAGACCTACCTTCGTAATGCTATGCACGATGCCTTAATGAACTTGCTGCCCTTGATGGCATGGAGAGCACAATCTGTTGTAATACGTATGCAAGTGCTTCTGGAAGGGCCGTTGTAACATTAAAGCAGTTTCCCATGAACTGTTTTAGAAATGACTCGAGCGGTCAAGACTACAATCGCCGCCCCCTGAACAAAGAATATGTATACAGGGAATTAACTTCATTTTAAAGTAAAACTGTTTAACAAAATGTACAGCTGCGGGTGACTACAATCGTATCAGGTTTTCACGGTAGAAAAAGAAATTGCCTCAGAAAAGAAGGAGCTTGGTTTCTTTTACCTCTGCTTTTGTAAGTCCTTGACGTTATCAACAATATTGTATGTATGACAACGGGGAAAAATACCTAATTTTTGTTACTTTTCGTTCACACTTCCGTGTTCTGAGTAAAATAATAGTTCGGTAGCGCTTCATCCAAGACCTTAATCAACGATCCCCAATTTCGTTTAACGAGTCATACGTTTCATGTTAGGTTAAATTAATTAGGAAAATTTTGTGTTATATTATGTTAGTGTGGCGTGATTTCAAGGTATGTTAGGTTATCGACGGGAGATTTCATGTTAAATTTCGTTCGTGAGTCGAGATTTCTAGTTATGTTACTAAGGAAAACTTAGGTTAGGTTATTGTAGCGAGATTTTATGTTAGGTTAGTTTAGTGAGACGAAATTTAGTGTCGAATTATGTTACAAGGTGTTATTTTATATACAGTTAGACTTTCCAAAGTCTAGCTATTAATAATCCGGGTCCCTCAGTTTTCGTCACATTTTGAATTAAAAACGACAATCTTTCCGCTCTTTTTATTTTCAGATAATAAACTCTTATAATATATTTACGTATACTTACTATAGAAGAGTTAGAATTCGTAAAATAATTCTTTCGTGCTCTCTCCTAATTATGGATTTTAGCGCAATTATTATTGTTGCTCCGTTTACAGAGGGAATAGGCATTGTTTGTTTCCAGAGTTCAAAAAATAATATCATGTGAATGAAGAATATTTCGCTGTTCATAGCACGAAAAGAAAGAAGTTGTTCCTCAATGACTTCGTTTAAAATAGAGAATTGTTACTTACTAGTAGAAGATACTAGATAATTGAGATTTGGTTGAGAATATGTGTTGTTGTTGTGGTATTTAGTCCTAAGACAGGTCTGATGCAACCCTTCATGCTAACCTATCTTTCGCAAGCCTTTTAGTTTCCTCATAACTAGCACAACCCACATCCTCCCTAATCTTTTTATAGTATTCCAACCTTTTGCTCCCTCTCCTGTTCTTACCCCACACACTTCCCTCTAATGCTAATTTTACAAGAACCTAGTGTCTTAAAACGTGACCTATTAATGTATTCCTTCTCTTAGTTAACGTCCTCCATATTGTTCGCTTTTCCCCTATTCTGTTTAGAACTTCCTCGTTAGTGAATCTACCCACCCATCTGATTTTCAGCATGCGCCTATAGCACTACATTTCAAAGACTTCTATTATTTTCCTTTCCCCAACTCCTATCGAACACGTTTCGCAACCATATAACGCTACGCTCCGTAAGAACATTTTTAACAACGATTTTTTACATACACACTTATACTACCCGTACGTAATTTCATCTTTTTCGCGAAAACTTTCCTGGCTGCTCTATCCTACACTTTATGTTTACTATACTTCTACCACCCTTAGTTATTACGCTTCCCAAGTAGCATAATTCCTTAACTTCCGTCAAAATATCCCTTCCCAATCTAACACCTTTTGTTATTCCACCGTTTCGCAAGCTACACTCCATTCCTTTTTTTTCCCTCTATTAATCCTCATTTTGATCTCTTGCTCGAGGACTACGTTCATGCCATTTATTATGGTTTCCAAGTCTTCTTCTGGTTCCCCTAATACTACAATATCGTCGGCAAAGCATAAGGTTTTTATTTCTTCTCCTTGCAGAATGATTCCTTTTCCAAATTCCGTTGAAAGGAAATACAGTTTATAATTCCAGCAAATAAGAATAAACGTAAAATCTGCATACAAGTTAATTGGCACTGACTTAGAACATGGTGCCCAATGTTCGAGGATTCATTAATCCAGTCGGATGTGAAAATACGAGTACTTTGGGTAAATTCGAAACGTAGCAGCCACTGAACGCAGACCACAGGATAAAGACAGACGAGTATCATCACAATGCGACGTAAAATTTAAAAATATAAACAGTACAAAAATTTGTACCATGTTCCATACAACTGTACGTTTTATTTCCTCTATTAAATGCACAAAAAGAACATGCAGGTGGCTAAAACTAAATTCTAATAACTTTTTATTAAACCCGTAAAATCAAATTTAAATTAAAAATAATCTAAAATAATTGCTTATTCACTGTTCAAACCCCTAATTTATTATAAATGTACATTTTTAAAACCAATATTTTGAATGATGGGCTACAATTTATCAGTAATATGTTTTAGTACGGCTATGGCGTTTATTTAAACATTGTTCAAACGAATGTGATTTGATTTTACTCCTCTTGTTATCTAAATTTCGTGCGTGATGAATTCTGTCAATCGAAAGTAATAGATTGAACACAGTTTGATCTTAGTTTTGTGCAGGAAATAAATCATACATTTTCTGTTAACAAAACAATATAGTCGATTAATAGTTTTTCGTTCAACTGTACAATATAGTTTATGATCGAGTTGTCCGCTGATATCATTGGATCAGTCGGCCATCTGCCTCCTCAAAGTCTTAGAGACACGAAGAAGGGAATGCTGCGACCCCACGGAAAACTCTTCTCCCGTCATTCGGAAGTGCGTGAGAATAGTATCCAAAAGCCCGACCTAGCTGATGCAAGTTTTCATCTTTTAGATAAAACACTGGGTAGGGTCCTTAAACTATAATCCGGAGGCCCTAGTCAACCTTTGATCTTCCTTCCGTATCCCCACTTTTCAATTCCCATCCTATGCTATTAGAGGTTAGTTGCCTGTTTAAGGATCACCCTCGTGTAGCCTGTTACCCAAAAAGAATTGTAACGGAAGATTGAACTCTGTAAAATTATTTTGTGGTTGAAGATAGTAATAGTAGAAGGATAATATTTTCATAACTATCTTTGACGATATTAACGTATGAATATGTAAATTGTTGGTTTAGGCGTGAAAATATTTGGATATTGTCTCAGAGCTAACTTTTAAAGAAGTCACGACGTGTAAGCAATGGCAATGAATAAAACCATGAAGTAGATTCCATATGATTTGATTATGAAATGGAAAGAATTTTATTGATAATAATATAATAGTCGAAGATTATCTTTATAAACTGAGTCGTAAAGAGTTCATAATTTAACTAAATTGTTAATACTAACTCATAGTAATTTAAGACCGATGTAAACAATCGGACTAAGATAGATCTACAAGTATATTAATGAACTACACTTTACAATGAACAAATTAGTATTTATAGTTCCAATTCTCTAGTGCGAAGTGACGTCACTCAATGTCTCTGAGTTGCGTCCGCACTCAATTAAAGTCTCAACATCAACTCCCTGGAAATTATCGTATCATTTATATTTGGCTTTCAAGAAATATCTTTAAAATGTATCGCATATTTTAAAAAAGTCATTACAGACTTCAACTTATTTATGGATTCCATTTTCTTAGACGATTACACTATTCACGTAACAAAAGTTTGCTTTACCGAAATCTGCCTAGGTTTTAAAACGAACAGCAATCAAGTATCTGAAGATACTACAATTCCGGGAATTAGAATTATAAATTAGTTTCGATTTATTAGTTTCTTTAGTCCTCTGCTGAGGAAATAGGAAAAGTCAAATAGATACCAATCGGAAATATGACTATAATAACATATACATAAATACAACAGAAGTTTAGGACTGTACATAAATAGTAATATAAGAGTACATATTTGAAAATTAATGAAATAAAACATATTTCCGGAAACAGTCTCTAATATAAGGAATACTATATACGTAAATAAGAAAGATTGTGTTAGGATTAAAGCAGATTAAAAAGAAGAAACATTACAATGCTAAAAGGGTAAGGATAAAATTTATTATTTGTAATATAAACTTTACAAATGACACTCAATTTCGTAAATAGCACCACACTTCAAAAATAACATTTAATTTTGGTCAATACAAGAAGACGATCGACAAATGAACATTTCACCAGAATGTTGTCGTTTCCGGAATAAATTATCTGGCGACTCAACTCAGCGACAGGATATCTCGTACGATCGACATGAAATTAACTAGTGTGAGGAAACAGTTGGACATAGAAGCAAAACGGATTTATATTAGTATTCCATAAATTAACCAGTATTTTCTAGGGACTGTATATATAAACACATATAAAGCTACTGATTGTACCAACTAGCACGCAGCTGGCAAACATGCCTGAGGAAAACAAACAGATTCCAGGAAGATAAGGAAACATTGAGTGAACTACACGTCCCAACGATATATAAGCCACACTGTGTGCACAGAACAAATCTTGGCCTAGCCTTGAAAATGCTCGGTGCCTCTGAGCGAAACGTCGGCAAGAACGTCAAACAACAACGTGGCCCAACAGCCCAAAAATCGCCATATAATCCTGATATATATATGTTAGACGCAGGCCGATTTACAAAATTAATTAACAATGTAAGACGCGTCGTTAATGAGCAGAGCTTCGAATTTCTTAACAAATAAGTTGTAACGTCTTACGCATTAATGCTAAGAGAAAGACAAATGGCAAGAATGTATAGTTTTTTTTAAAAAAAAGTGAGTGATGATGTATGTTCATCCTCATAGTTGCGTGGTTACTGGTATTATGTTTGTGAAATTGCCAGTTGGTACAAAATAGACTTACATTAATTACCGTTTTCGAATTTTTAGTGTTTCCAAAGGTAACGTTACAATTCCTAGAAATTTGAAGAAGGCTGTTTAAGTTTCTATTTAATGTTTGCCACATATAATTCGTATCGCCCGTTTCTATAGTTTAAGATTTTTCGCAGAGCTAGAAGGATGCCTCCAGCACGTAATTACATATCACACTTTTGAATAGATATATGCATAATATATCATTCATCTATAGCCTTTCACTAATCACAGTCTTCACACCCTAATTATAGGAAATACGTGAAGAATGGACATTGCGTAAATTGGCTGGATATTAGGATGTCCTGGGTTCGAGTCCCTGGTTCGGTCGAAATTTTTCCATTCTTGTCTTTCCTTTAAAATAAGTTATGTTAATTGCTATTAGTGTGTACAGAAGAGCCTTCACAGCATAAAGTGTAATATCTTTCTTGTTAAATCATCTCTATTTTGTTTGTGTGTATCATCAGCAAGATGTATTAATAAGAAATAGTCTCACTTAAACCACACGAAAATACAGTTATAATACTCAACACATACTCAGTTTCTTGTTACCTAGCGAAAATTGAACAAGTTTAATTTTCTGTAAGTTCAAAACTAATTTGTTTGCACTGAACCAGATACTTGATGACTTGAGTGCGCCATCGAGTTTATTTTTAAGAGTTTTTTCGTCACTATTCCTTTTACTAATAATTGTGTCAGACGTAAAGAACTAATTTTATATGTTTGATGCGAACTGGAAGGTCATTTGTGTACAAAACAAACAACAGATGTCATGCGAATTGCACGTTGCACAGCAAATAAAGGTTACGTTGCATCTGTGGTCTAGTGGCTAGCGTCACAGCCTCGCACTACAGACGTCCCTGGTTCGATTCCCTGGCTAGGGCACGAGCGGTTGTGTGTTCACGATCCTTTATTAACATAAGGAAATAAGTTACCTATTTAGAAAGACGTTATTGACCCTAGATGGTGTGCAACAGTAAAGTCCTTTTTTTAAAAAAAATACATTAAATTATAAACTCGATGTTCTAATTTGCATCCAGCAGGTTAATTCTAAATAAGTTATGCATATATTGACAATTGGAAGCAGGAAGAAAGTACTTTGGCAAAGAGATGGAGCAAGACGTAAATAATAATAAGAAGCAAACTGTAAAAGAGGCGTAACATCTATATATATAAACCTTTGTCGTTGCATCAGTATGCATGTCCCCGCTATAGCCGTCCAAACAACTGGCCCGAATTTGACCAAATTTAGCACACGTGTTCCTCAGGGTCTGTAGTTGCTCGTGATCTTTAAATTGTTTACGTATACTGGTTGCATATCTACAGTAAAGTAAAAAAAATGAGGAAAAAGGTTTCGTGTTCCATACGATCATTGTGATATTATAAACCGATAAATTGATCTATTACATAATATGTTTTAAATCATAAACATTTCGCGTCGTAATTTACCTATCGTCAGCAGAGAGCCAAATTTCTGAGCGTCTTTACGATGTAAACGTAAATTAGTTTTATTTTTAGCGACCGATAAATTTTAATATTTATTAAATGCTCATTTGTAAAATAAGTAAAATATTATGCATTTATTAGTGACATTCATCACACGTAAAAGTATTAAATTAAATAAATTTTAATAACAACAATACTATATATATGTAAAAGAAGTCAATTGTTTTTGAAAATCCTCCGCTTTTCAACTTTTTAAATGTGTTTTCTCGGTGGTTTTCTCCCTGTAGCAAAATCCGTACTCAAGTTGAAAAAACTAGTAAGGACATATTCTATTTGTCTCACCGAGATATCTTTATTTCCGAGGTGAACCAACCCTCGCCCTCCCCTTGAACTACAACAAAATAAAAAACTCATTTTTAGTTCGAAAACTGAGGATTTTAGAAAAAGTACGAGGACACAGTCGATTGGAAACGGGATTATCTACAATTTTGATCATACGATCTTTTCTTCTCAGACCACTGGAGATGAGTCCAAATGACGCCTTCCTGTAAAATAATTACCATTTTGTCGATTCTTAGCCATTTACACAAACTAGGGTTGAAAATGGCCGGATTTGACAACGGAAATATATTGTATTGTACCCTCAAGTACTGTGATAAACGTGTCTTTAATTACATTACTGCTTTATTATTTACGTGAACCCGAGCAATACGGGGTAATTCAGCTAGTGTCTAACTAATATCAAATGTTTCCTGCGGAAACAGGTACCATTTATTAGAGGAAGGCATCTGTGGTGGTCAGATTAAAATAATAGATTGAGGCACATAAGAATATCGGATTAAAGTGTAGTACATTTAATCTATGAATTTTAAAGTATAGGTTAAGAGGGTGTTGTTTCACCATTACAGTAATTTCTGCAATAATGATTGCAATGAAAAAGGGAGAACGTATATTTGGAATTGAAATCAATGTAATTGTTTGTGCAATATTCTACCGTGCTTAACGCAATTGTGGATACAGTTCGAAAAAGAATTTGTTTTTGTGAAGTTAACAATTACAGAAGTGGACTCGCCAGGAAAAAAATAACTAGGTTAGCAAACGTAGCATTACCCCTAAAACGGATTTGATGATTATATGTCCGCAGCAAGCACGTAAATACACGATAGGAAACGCTCGCTTGACGAGCTAAATGCTTAAAACATCCGGGGCGTCCAGTGTCGGTTGCAAGCCGTTTCAGGCGACAAGACGCCGAATTAAACGTTTAAACGTTAGTGGTGTTTAAGTGGCGATTATTAGGATAGGTGTCCCGCGAGAACCAGGTGAGTTGGGAGATGGGCGGACAGGCCCGGGGTGAACGGCCGCAGGACCCAGGAGTAACAACCTCGGGTCGGGGTGGCACCTCCCAAATATACTGCCGCGCAACGTGCCTTTGGTCTACATCACCGTCCGTACTTCTACGTTTAAATACAGCTTTAGTATACGAAAATTGAATCAATGACTCAGAAAGAAGTGAAAATAATTCCGCACAGTACACGCTAACTCAGCTGTGTCGAATCTTTTTATATGTGCCGACAAATAATGCAATTATTTACTGCCCAACCTCTAAATACTTAATAGCTATAAAACTTTCTTAAATTTAATTAGAGATCTGATTTAAAAGTTCACTAAAATTATATACAAAACAAATCAATTAAAAGTCAATACTAATTATATATTAATTAATGACACATTTTTTGTACATTGGATGCCAATTATTGTATATCGGGGCCATACGTCCATGTTTTGAGCAATACACATGCCGCGGTGGATTCATCTACTTAACTACCTTTTATAAAATTTATTTCCGAAAATAACGACCCGAAGTTGAGTATAAAGTAGACAATATTGCAATTACTAGTTTTCGGGAATGGCATTTTGAGTTTTTCTTATTTCACATTCTGTTTTAATTTTGCCCAGTAATCGATCATTTTGGTTCTTTCAACGTCTTTCCTTAAATCGACAATTTCTTGTTTCCATGTGATACTAGCCTGAAAATAAATTAAATGCATTTCTAAGTTGAGACACTCAAAAATTTCCATATAGATCTTATATACTTAGGTATAACGATATGAGGCAACTTTCGATGTTTCTGAAATATTGAAAACATATACTTTCTTATAGCCTGAATTATTGCAGAAATATTTAGTTTTACTTTCATCGATCTGAAGTCAAATACGTAAACTTCCTCTATATGATCCTCAACACGAAACCGAATGAAAATTGCTAAACAAGCAGCAGTTTCATCAAGAGAAGAATTTATATATTATTATTTTGTTCTTCACACGATCTTATGGCTAGTGGCTCAATTTGACTCCATAACACCAACTAATTCCCAAATTTATTAATATGGGAGGGAAAGCAAGATAATTTCATGTAAACTAAAAAAATATGAAACATTGTTCACTTAATGTGAATGTGAAAGTATTCTATGGCTAAATGGCACTTTCACTTTTCAATGACAAATAGGGTTAGAATTTGAAAATCTGTGAAGTGCAAAAAAAAATTCGTACGTACCACCTGTGGGACGCGTGCTATAGGTTCGCCACCACTGCACTAAATTAAAGTCAACATTAACAAAGCGGATTATACTGGTTTAAAACCCATATAAGTGCTGCTACTCGATATTGCTTTATGTCATAATCTATTTTTAAACACTCAGACTGGGAAACATTTATACGGCTTCGTTTCTAGCATTTTCTCTGTTTAGAATAAGTTCAACTTGGATAGAATTTTCTTTTTTTGTCACATCAACCAACGTGGTTATTAGTGACCACACTCACTTTACAATAACTCCTGTATTTATAATAATAATATATACAATAGAATATTTTATAATAATAAAGAGGGGTACAAAACAAACATTACATATTATTGTATTAAATAATTTAATATGGGGTTTATAAATCTTGGGTCATTGAGGTATTCCTTGTAGTCGTCCGGGATTCCATATTCTCTTCTCTTTTGCAGCATGTACTCACATACATTTATTAGGTGTCGGGTGGTGTATGAAGAGTTATATTTGTCGCAGATGATTGGGTTGGATTTGGTCATTAAGTCCACGAGTGAGTCTAGAATGACCAATTATTAGACGGGTGATTACTGTTGAAAACACGTCTGTTTAAATTGTAGTGGTAAGGTTGAATCGGTTATTTTTGCATGTTAAAACAGTCTTTATATGCGATTGAATCCTTGCTCCTGGGATGCAACCTTCAGAAAGAATCAACCAATTTGATACACATTTCTCTTGAATCTTGTTACATACCCAATTTTCATTATCGGATAAAATAAAAGTTCGAATCCTTGGATGTTTGTGTCATCACGGTCACGGAGACTGGGATTAAGACTGCTGGAGAATCAATACGCTGACCACATATCACTCCAAGTTTGGAATGTGTCTAGTAAGATGATAGTCTGCAGTCAACCCGGTAGGCCAAGATACCTCAATGAGCTGCAGAGGCAAGGAAATGATAATAATCTTATTTATTCGTCTACATTAATGCTAACCTCTTAAAAATAGTCCCCATTAGATATCATATATTTGTACCTGCACTCATTTCAATCCCCGAAACACATCAGGAACACAATCAGCGTTCAGCTCTTTCAGTGAAGATCTTTTAAAATAAACTGTGTCTGCAAAACGACGGTCCTTTAAGGTTTCCTTTATTTTTGGGAACAGAAAAAGTCACTCGTTGCCATGTCAGGCGAATAAAGACGCTGGATCATCATTACATGTAGTCATTGGCCAGAAAGGTATTAACAAGTAACGTGAAGCATTATCGTGGTGCAAGATCAATGAATTGTTTCGGTATAAATCCGGGCGTCCTTTTTTTGGCATTGTTCACGGCATTGAACTTGTGAGTAGTACTCCTTATTAATCGTTTAACTTGTGGCAAGATTTCATGATGCAATACGCCGTTAAAACGAAGAACACATTGAGCATAACCTACACGTTACACCGCACCTGTCGAGCATTTTTCGGTCTTGACGATCCAGTATTCCTCTAATGGGGACGATTGACCCTTAGTTTCAACGTCATATCCAATGTTTCATAGCCTATTATCACACGTTTCAATAGTTCTGCCTCGTTGTTGACTTCATTTAGCGACCGCTGATGTTAATAGAAATGCAACAACTAGTGAACAAATTTTGTTGTTATGTTTCCTCACCAAAACAAATATAAAAAAATTCATGTCAAGAGCTAATTGATATGCAAACATCATTAACGACTCGTCTGAATGCGTGTCGGCGATCTTTCATTTTTTTCACTTAATCCACATATTCATCCATTGTTGATGATTCTGGGACGTCCAGGGCAGTCGTCATCTTTAGGTCCTTCTGTAAAAGGCTTATATTTCTCCTAAACTCTTGGTTTACTCTAAGGAGACTCAATGTAAGCAATATGTAACATTCATAAAATACGAATATGCGACTGTACGAAGCATATCCCTATTCAAGCGACGTTTGTATCTAAAAAACACACAAACCTTCTAATCTCATATTGTTGTGTGTCTTATTTTTCTAAGCGTTTACGGATATATATCATGAGACAAAGTTGGCTTTAATAACACATTTTATATCCATTCGGGTTTTTCTTTTCTTCTTGGAATTTATCATTCATCCTTCTCAGATTTTTTGCTCTCCATGTATTTAATCTTTAATTCGTTGTATCCATTATAGTCAGTTACTTAAATTTCAATAATCTTCCCTATTTTATGCAACTATATTCAGAATTGCAAGAGAAACGTATGCTTCAACTTTTTTATAAACGTCTTTCCTTTATCATGTAAGTCCATTGTATCTTAAAGATATATAAATGTAAAGAAATTCTGAGTACTCTTAAAATCTCTGCGTTCATATTCTCGAAAATTGTGTAGCTTACAGTTACACGCCGTGGAAGGAGTTGAGCTTTTCGATAGAGGAAGAAGAGTCAATAGCCCCATAAAATTAGCGAAAGGCCCCGTGTTGCTGGGAGAGGAGGAGAAATTGAGATCGGAGCACAGCGTTGCCCGTGCTGATGAGAAACGTTTATATATCTGTCAGTCTGTGAGAAAATAAAAGTAGGAAAGTAGAAAAATTCGTGAGAATGTCTGGAAGAGATAAGACGCGGGGGCGGCGTTATATCAATCAACCACCTAAGAGAGCAGACACAGTGACTAATGAATGGAGGGACTGTTTGAATAGAAGACTACATTTCCCGAGAAAACTCAGACGCGGTGGATAATTAATAGAAAATCGCGTCTAATGAACACAGCGTATCTTAAAGCAACTGTGACGATCTGTTGAAAGTGTAGTATAAGATTCGTCGATATGGTAAAATGGCAAACATTATACTGACTAGGAAGGTTGTCATTGCCGTTGAAATATATTACGAAAGTGTAAAATTATTACTACTAATTAACTTTGTAATTCCTCAGTTTTCGTTTTGTATACTATGATTTGTTGGTAGTGTAATGTTCGTAATAGATTAGTCATAAGGAGAAAATAATTATGATTCTGGCAAAAAACGAAAACTAATAGCTGGATTCTTCAGAAAAACTTTTGTCTAAATGCGAAAAACACAATAATATTACTGACTGATAAGTAATTGGCAAAATAATAGACCAATGTCCTGAACTTATTCCCCACCGAAACGAAGTGATCCACTGCTAGATTTAGTAAATCAATCTATACAATTTAGTAAATCAATTAATGTCAGTTTTCCAATAAATAAATTACATAAATTAGCGACCAAATACAGATAATTAATACGGGTAAATAAAAATTTGTCTTTATGTGGTAGATAATTGATTTCATTTCATCTATTGCTGTATTGGAGTCCAACGTATCAACTATCTTTGGAACAAATTAAATGTAAGATGATTCATAATTATAGCTTGCTTAGTATAATTTTTAGTGTAATACTGTGTGTTAAGGACTTTGAAAGAAAATGTCAAATAAAGTAAAAGTTGATTTGATACACAGAAGTCCACTTGGTGTGTGAAGAAGCGTGAATAAGTTTTAATAGTGTCTGTCTCACCTTGGCGCTTCATAACCTGGACCACAAACCTCTCAGACACATTCACTTGTTGATGCTAGTGGAAGTTTCACCATAAAAATCGTGAGGCTCATTTAGTTATCCTTGTTTCTATTTTTATCAGTTTTTCTTCTTCTTTTAATAACTGTTGACTAACATCTCAGATTGAGGCACTGTCAATTTTTTATTCATAGTAGGAAATAAAGTCAATGCACTTCTTATAAGAGATAAGAATCTTTTTCAGTTGGTGACCTGTATACGTTACGGAACAAGTTTCGTTTCGTGTTTTGATAAATCAGACGACGGTAATGCGAACAGGTCTGAGCTCTGCCTATTTTAGCCGACACGCACTTCCGCGACTCGTATTGTATTCAAAACAGATCGGCGTACTGTCGTAAAACGCGCACAGAATCGCGTAGCAATTTCGACGCCTCCACGACAGTGGAGAAGCTACGACGACCAGTTCGGTAACAAACGGACGGAATTAGTCATCGTCAAAGTCACGCTCTCGAAATCAGCGGCTCGCTTTGTCCGCGTGGTTCCTTTCGAATTAGCAGCATTCGAGCTATTAGGAGTTAGGTGAGCATTCGTAAAAGAAGTCTTGCGATTCAAGGAGGTACTCTAATTTTACCTTCTTTTGTTTATTTTTAACGCTTGAGCCCCGACTCGGGGCAAGAATTCCCTAATTTGATACGAGTTCCGAGGTTCTGGCTTGAGCACCTGTCCGCGCCAAAGGGTGGTCCTCCGAGAATAATGCTAATTGTCGGTCACTAAACACCCAGAACAGAAAATGAGCCATCCCTGACTTTTCGTACCATCTCGAAAGCTACTGGTAAAAAGCGTTTTGGGCCGCTTCCAATAAAACAGTCTTGACGCAGCATAATGCTTTGTTTCCTTCGAGACTTATCTACTAAGAGGTCTCATTGCTTTTCTGCCAGATGGCATAAATATGCCTCTGCTTCTAATAGAAATTCTATATCTGTAACACTTTATTTTCGAGAAACGCCTTAAATAGATTCTGAAACAAAACTTCCAATAATTTCTAACGACGGACTTCAAAGTCATTATGGTAATATCGCCAAAGAAAATGTTACACATAATAATAAGTTGCCTTTTCTTACAATCGTTTAAATTTGGTTTTTCTCGTGACACACAAAAAGGAAAACAAGTAAATTAAAGAACAAACGTTTTCAATGGGACTGCAAAAGGTTCTATTCTGCGTCCATCGTTCTTTAAATATTTATATATGTAAATAACTTACGGAAAAGTAAATTCATTTTCTGAGATTATAAAATTGTCTGAAGATAATGAAAATAAATTATTAAAGTACCTATTTGGTCATAAAATCAAATTAAATTAGAAAAATGAAATTATCACGACATTGCGGTCCTTTCGTTAGAACCACTCCAACACCCCTCTTCCTCCCACTTTCTTCACTTCACTGGTTAAAAATTACTATAAATAAAATCAAGAGAAATAAACTGTTATAATTTCGGTCACATGTGTATTGAGCATATTCCAGTTTATTTTCTTTGTCTTTAATAGAAATTTATTAATCCACGATGAGGTAAGGGGTTTTCGTCGTAGCAACTTCATTTTTTTATTAAATTTCATTTTTTTAATTATTAGGCTGTTTACTCATTTATTTACAGAGACAGACTCATTTAATTGGCAGAAAACACATTTTATGGATCAACAAAAACTGACACTGTGTTATTTAAAATTTAGACTATACAATTTGTCAATATTATTTTCAAAATTTTTGGGATCATGTAAAACAATTAAAAATGAATTAAGCTCGTCTATTCCTACTGTCACAATCATGTGAAACGAGCAAACATACCATTTTTACGTCTATTAAACTAGGAACTAAAATATAAGTATAAGAGCTTAATCACTAGGTTATTTGTGATAAATAATCATCTATTCAAGAGGAATTCAGATTACTACAATTTCAATTCAGGAAAATAAAGGAAATTGACCATTTACAATCATTATTAATTATAAAGTTAAAAAATAACACTTTGGAATGTACACTTGGTTACGCGTTTCAAAAAAATATATATGGTCCTGCTTCCGTATAAGGTTTATAAAAATGACCAAATACCAATAGTATGGACAAAGTATTTAATAAGCTTCTCAATGACTTTATAATTATTGTACCCATTCATCAGCTATCTTATGAAACTAACATTAATTAAATAACATGATAATTGCACCATTTCAGGATTTTCTTGTCGATTAAATATATAACAAAAGCGCTCTAATTCGAACTGAAGATAATACGTTCAGACTGAACAAAAAAAGACATCAGATGGAAATCAAGGACCATTCATTGTGGACTGAAGAAACCTGAAGCCACAACCATAGCACGAAGGATCGGCAAGCCGACACACCATTGAGTTCGGGGAATTTGAGAAGCTACCCACCAAAAAATCATGGCACTCAAACCGGACGCTATCGCTTCAAGATTCAAGCGAAATATCTCGTAAAACCTTTCAGAAACAGACGGTTTGAATTTCTTCCAACTCTGACAGTTATTATGTTGGACGCTTTCGGAAATTGAACTAATCTCGTCGACACTTCTATTACAGAAATGAACCTAGGTTTAAGGTTCCGACCAAAAAACCACCATAAAATAATTTTTTAATTGTCAGTGTTTATTATGATATGATTATCATAGTTTCTACTCAGCGTTATGAAAAAAATTGTGATACATTTAGCAGTACGAACGTATATAACAAGAATGGCTTTCGAACTCGTTATGAATTGCCTATATTATTTCTTAAGATAGTGGTCTAAGATAATACAGCTATCCGCAGCCAATAATTCTACCGTATTTAGACTTTTCTCTAATCCTCTGTTCTTGACTTGAAATTAGATTAAACCATATTCGTCTCTTTTGAATATTCAGAAAATAGAATTTTTATATGAATTCAAATTATGTCACGTTAACTTTCTATTTATATAGATACTATGAATACAATTTTTCCTTAACATGAATAACTTAATTTCGCTGACAGAGGAAAAGAATTCTTAACCATTTTAGTTTATACGATTCTTAACTCCACAGAAACAATAACCTTTTAAAATTAATTTTTCAATTATTTGCGTTTATTGTGTACATGTTTTCAATACTTGCCTAATAAAAGAAAAATATAGACCATCCAAACGGCTATTATTCATTCTCTGGTAATTATAGATTGAATTTGGTTCAAAGTCCGTAATCCAACAAAGGAATGCACTAGGAACTTATTAGTATGCGATTTAAAAAAAGTCTCTTCAGCTAAGAAGTCTTATGAATCTTGTTTTTGTAAAACATATTAGTTGTACTGTTGATTTTAATACTTGAATACGAATAATTTCTTACTTTTGCCTGTTGAATTTACTATGATTTGGATTAGAAAAGATATCTGCCTTAAATATGGATACTTTTACATTTCTGAACCTTTATATTACATAAAATGAGCTACAGCTATAAAATATAAAGACGCCTTACACATATTATTTTGGAAAATTTGTTAATGATGAAGGCGAAGTTGCTTAATACTATCGACTCTTCGTAACATAGACTGAGATATACTTTCCCATTTATAAAGTACTTTGCAAGATATAAACCACCCCTTCCCCCATTTCCTTTCTCAAAATTTTTATTAAAAATAGATTATTCTTAAATAACGTTTTTATAAACTTTCAACTCTTGCCCTCTACTTAATACTTCATATTATAGATATTTGAAAGTTGATTAATCACAGAATTAGAGAAAAGTAAAATTGGAATCATCACTTTCCTTCTCGCCAACGAACTTGTCTATGTCTGATGAGAAGTTGGTCACTGCCATTCGGATACAATAGTCGAGATGACTGCCAATCACTTTTCTTCCGTATTTATTTCAGAAATTTGTGTTCAGAAAAGCAGACTTGCACAGGTAGGTTCAGCTAAACGAAGATATCACCCTCAATCCCTCATGGATCAACGTGAAGAATTTCTTTTGAAAGGAGTGGCTAGATTGGTTAAAAACCAAAGACAAAAATAAAATTAATAAATATGATAACCGATCAGATCGGGGTTTTCGTAACTCTTCCTCGAGTTAGCAGAAACCCCCTCGCAAGCTACCATTGGCGCCCCCTATTCAGTAAGGCAGGTGGGAATTATTCATAAATTAGTCGATACAGCTGCTATTTAACACTGTACTGGTTGATTTATTTTCATTAGCTGAGTATACAGTATGTAAAATGGTAAATTTGTTGATCTGCTAGCGAAAAACTTTTAGTCCAAATCCATCAATCGGAATTGGTCAGAAACTTTCAAAAATAATTTGTCTATGAGATATTTTGTTATAAAAGGCTGCAAACCAAGATTACTGTGAGATGTTTATCAATACAGCTCATAATAAAACGGTACCCAGAATCATGCGCTCTACGAACGCAATCAGTTAACACAGAACGCAATCTGCAGCTGGAAACGTGCGCCTGGGCAGTTACTTTCAAATCCACATAAATATTCCACCGTAATGAAACAATAAATCCAAAAGATCGCATTCGCTAATCTGACAATTATATTATTACCAGCAGTTTACGTCAAGAATTCCCTGAGCACGATTCTGACGATTGCGTACCAGATAAATCTCTCACACTTGATGATTTTGGTGGCGAGACAGAATTTCGGACTCAAAACTAGGGAAATTTTATACTAGCTGAAAACGGGATCTACTCTGTGGTGTTTCATAGGAAAACAGTAACCTCAAAAATTATTACGCCCGCTTCTCTAATGCTTTCCTACAATTGATGGAAACAGCTCAGCTATTGTCGATTTATGGTCTACCAAGCATTTTAGTGTCCATGAATTATAAAAATCAAGCTACTGCAAGAAATTAGCAAAACAAATAGTAGATACGTTGTCTCGATTTTAGTCCTTAGTCGATTTTGAAACATGGAAATCATAATTACCAAGACAGGTAATTTAAATTATCGACTGTAAAATAGGCAAAAAATAAAGTCATCATAAAAGAAGATCGTCAAAAGAGTTAGTTTCTGTTTCCTGAATAGTTTCTAATATATCTAAAAGTTTTTATCATTCCTTATTGGACTTTTACTTTTTAGCTCACAATTTCCTTTATTACTTCAACCGAAATTTCATCACTTTACGAGTGAATTCGAAAAACACTTTCCTAGAACGCCCATGCATTATAATTATAATGCTATTTGGAAGAGTTTCTGCATAAGAATAAATGAAGTAAATGTATAGATATAATCAGTGGCGGCTCGTGAGTATTTAAAGTTATGTGCTACATCACTCCAACAAACAATTTTTACGAGGATAATTTCCCTTACGTAAGATAATATTACAACATTTACAGAGTCGATAACACTCCACGACCGGTAATATGCTACATTTCTAATGTCGTTTACATTACGAATAATAGAAACAAATTTTTAAAATTGTAACAGTATAAAATCATATTGCTGCAAATTCCTAACACGAAAGTATTTGTACTTCTTACATATTTAAAATAGAGAAAGTTAGTTTTAGGAAAAAGCCACATATAAGGGGAATGTATGTAGGATCGTGCAGTAAGTTTCTCACAGTTACGAAAGTCTTTGAAATGCCACCCATTAAACGTTTTTTTATTTTAAATAACCTATAATTAATTCAAATAAACCAATTAAAACGTTAAAAGTTTTTTTTATTTTAAATAACCTATGATTAATTCAAATAAACCTCAACAGTTCCATAAACAGTAATCGTTTTATTAATTCGTGGGAAACAAAACAGTTCCCTGATGAGGCCGCCTCTGTGTCGTCACACACGCTCAGCCCAGCGCTGTGCTTTTTGTAGCTCATATAATTGTTAAATCTTGGAGTGGTAAGAATTGAAAAGGAAATATTGCGCATGCGTATTTCTCATTCCAGACAGGATTCTCGTGTTATGAAATGAAGCGCGCTGACGACGGGCAGTTCAAAGTCTTAGAAATCGAAGCAGATATTCACGCTCTGATTTATTATTAAATATCTTAAAATTACGACACAAATAATTCCTCCTTAATTAATTTATTAACACACATGTACCAGCCGCCATTGGTTATTGTCAAACTGTAACATCCTCATTCAATAAATATTCCGATGTTACTACTTTACCAATTAGAAACAGAAAGGACGGACGTAGCAAAAAACACTATAAACCTACTTATGAAAGATATCTTTAACAAATACATCATCTTGGGAAGTGTAACCTGTATAGATGAAGAAACAGCTAAATATTATTCAAGAATAGATTGAGTTCTTTGAGCGTTTAAATGATGATGTAATAGGTAATAAAAACTCATTTACGGTCACTGTTTTGCAAGTTATTATATTTTAAAAGAGGTAGGTTTCAGCCATATTCATCCTAATAATATACAAATCAATCTATATATTGTTTATAATTCAATTATTAAAAAGCTTTATACAACATCAGATCTAAAAACTCTTAAAAAGGATATAAATTTTTTTACATACCTGTACTAATACACTATTTTATAATATCCTTATTTTCCGTACACAGTACATTGTTAATATATAAAATATTTGTGTTTTTCTACGTGTCGTCCGTTACAAACTGGCGGAAAACCTCAGTATAAGCGAGGTTATACGTCATTCACTATAGATCGGTTGATCGATTATTTATTTTTGTATATAATCAGAAATATAATAACTTGAAAAACAGTAATAGTAAAGGAGTTTTTATTACCCATTACATCAAGAATAGAAGAATTCTGGTAATCAAAGCTCATCTGTAAGGTCTATGAAACAGAATCAATGAATTGGAACATAAAATTCTCGACAGGATCGAGAATAGAATTCAGAAAATCCGTTTCGCTTCGTCCGCATTATCAGAATATACCAAGATAAGTAGCCTGAGTAAACACCGGAATAGAAAGAATTTTGAACTGTATTAATACAATGATCGTAGATTACTTTTTAAGAGATTTGTTATCAGAATACAAACCGAATTTTTTACGATGTTGGGTGTGATTTTTAAATATGAAGTAAGAGAAGGAAATCACATCGAATCAGCTACGTGTCTTGTGACAGAAAAAGAATAGTGGGGGGTGACTAACCGACTCAGGGCATCAATGAAACACGTTTCGACAATAAACTGTTTCTCTGAGGCAATTTCCAGATGACTAAAAGGCAGAAAATGATCGTAGATTACTTTTTAAGAGATTTGTTATCAGAATACAAACCGAATTTTTTACGATGTTGGGTGTGATTTTTAAATATGAAGTAAGAGAAGGAAATCACATCGAATCAGCTACGTGTCTTGTGACAGAAAAAGAATAGTGGGGGGTGACTAACCGACTCAGGGCATCAATGAAACACGTTTCGACAATAAACTGTTTCTCTGAGGCAATTTCCAGATGACTAAAAGACAGCAAGTCATCAAGCGGTTCGTCATCCGTTCGCAGTTGACTTTTCTTTTACAAATCCATGAGATCAAAGTGTATCAGGACGTTATTTGTTCACCGCCATACAGTTTGATTGTTAAAAATCATTCATGTTGTCCAATCATAAACCTTCATCCCTTTTCTTGACCAACTAAAAGGTGACGGCCAAGTGAAACGAGACACAGCTGAAGAAGTTCAATAAAAAGGGTTTCTATTGCTGAGGTGAATCGTCGGGGCGAATCGATAGTTGCCCTTTAAGTGGCCGTCTCCTTGAAGAGTGGCACGTGTAAGAGTGCAACAAGTGCTCCTCTCCTCCCACATCCACACGTGCTTGAGATAATTTACCCCTCGCTCCGTCAGCCCGTGAGCTGTCGCACAGTTCAGTTAGCATGGTAGCAGTTCACCGGGATCTTTATTGAGGCAGGACCGATCCTAGAACCCCATCTCACTAAGCACTATTCCGTAAATCGTTCTCGTTCTTCTATTCAGAGGCGAGACCGCGAGACCAGTCTTCTAAGTAGCAGGCCAGCCTCTGTTGTGCTGCGTGTTCTTCGATGAGATGAACGCTCAGACCATTTCTGCCAAAACTCTATTTCATACATATAATATCAATGAAATTCCTCAATAAAATGTTTTAGCGCATACATGTAAAATATGTCTGTGCAATAAAACGCGAGCGTGGAAGTCAAGGATGGAGACGCTAAGAAAGAATCATTTGCTGGAAATGAAATAGCTTTATTTTTCACACCATATATGCTACGACCAATTTCTGATACGTTATACACTTTCACGAAGAAGGGATCCCTACAACACCCCAACCCCACCAACCCACACTTTTATTCCACCACTCACTACTGAATTAAATATCCTGGACTCATCTGGGCAAAATAATAACAGTAATTTATATATCTATACATACCACAGCGTCCGAATTTTGACAATTAACTTTTCACTTAACTTCCCTACCTATAATAGGTAAAGAGTATGATATTTATTATCACTTAAATTTGTATGTCACTTGGCTACCAATTAGTTGATGTCGACCACAAAAAAAAATGTTAAAATTACCAACATCGGAAGTAAAATGACTAACAAGTTATTCTTGAAAGAATTATAAACTTAATGAATAACTTACTAATTTTGTATTTATGAATTTCAATCAATCTCACAAATTAAATTTAGTAAATTTATTTTATATTTGCGAACCATGATTATAACACAACATCTAAAATCAAGTTCTCATATTTTTTCTCGCAGACGCTTCAGCCCAGAGTGGCTGCGGGGCTTACCTGATCATGTCGGGAATGCCTCGCACTCTCTCTGGGTATTTTTTATCAAAGTTCTCATATGCCGAGACACCTTCACCTATTTTAGGAGGTATATGTACTGGGGTCAAAGACCTTGGGCATATGGCAAGAGTTGTCCGCTGATCCCATTGGATCAGTCGGCCAATTGCCTCCTGAAATTGGTGGAGACACGGAGAAGGGAATGCTGCGTCCCCACAGCAAACTCATCTCCCGTCATTCGGAAGGGCGTGAGAATAGTACCCAATGCCCGATCTACCTGATGCAGGTTTTCTAGGGTTTTCCCTGCATCTCTTTAGGTGAAACACCGGGTAGGATCCTTAAACCATAGCCCGGGGGCCCTAGTTAACCCTGGGCTACCTTGCTCTACCTTCCGCATCCCCCTTTTTCAATTCCCTTCCTATGCTATTAAAGGGGAGTTGCCTGTTTCAGGATCACCCTCATGTAGCCTGTTACCCAAAAAAAAACACAGTAAAATTGTCGAATTTCATAAACGTTTTGGATATTGTTTTTAAATTTTATCAATTATTTAAGTTCTTTACGAGTAATATTTTTATCTATGAGTAATGCATATATGAAATTTTGTCTCTTTAAGGTATGTAATTTATTTGATAAACATAAAATCGATTTTAATGAAAATAATAACTATAAAAAGTTTGTAGATGTCATATTTATTTACTTATCGGAAGCATTCGACATTTTTGTCACATTCCGCCTTAATCGTCATAATAATGATTATCGTAGACCGACAGAAAAACAAATAAATGAAAATTCGGCCAAATAAGTCAGCAAATGAATATAATTAGTGTTTAATTATTATAAATACAACGTTTCATCCAACTTTGTGAATTTTTGAAGTAAATTTTTAAATGGGTGAACTTATTACTCTAATTACATTAAGAGTAACTAGTTCATCCATTAAAAAATTAACCTGAAGAAGTCCACAAAGTTGGATGAAATTTTTAATTTATAATAATTACATACTAAATAAATTTATTTGTTGACGTATTTAGCCGTATTTTTATTAATTGTCATTAAACGTAATGTCAGAAAAATTATTTTTAAGATGCAGTAAAATTTGTTACATAAAAATATTGAAAACATATATTATTCCTATACTCTACTACATTTTAGGATGAACATAAAAAATAATATTATTTTTTTAAATCAAGAAGCTTTCAGTCATATTCAACTCTATAAAATAAAATTATGTTAAAATTTTTTTATATAATAAATAGATACAGTAGCTCTGAAAACTGCACTGTATTTAAAGTTTTATGAAAGGAACATGACAGATATTTTGCTTTTCTTGTTTTTTTCACTTTCCTTGAAAAAGAGGCATTCTAAATTAACGTTCCTGTTACATACCAATAAGCTTTTCAATAAGAATGTAATTGAGTAGTTTTCCGTATCTAAAAAGGAGTGCCGAAAATGAATCATGCACTCTCAAGTTTATTAATTGTTATAAGAAAGTGTACTGAAGAAGATTCAATCTTTCATTTCTTCGATCCCGCGCGCCGAAATGTTTTAGTCTGTGAGAAAGAGAACATTATATTACAGAGAATTTCTAGAAGTAAGGAAGAAGCTTTAGAGTGAAGTAGCTAATGAGTGAATTTATGGTCATAAGTAGTTCTACATCAAGAGGATTAATTTCTTCACTACACTCACCGGACCTTCGGTTCGATTTCTATCTCGTTCGTTCTGCGAGCGACTTTGGTTTCCCCCAATCCTTTTGCCTAATCTCGGCAGGTTTACGTACCTGTAGAAGTAAGGACATAAATCTCCGGAACCGCTCAGCTGTGTCTTAGAAAAGTTCTAACAAAGCGCCGATGTAAACGAAATTCCCGGAATTATTCGGTGCTCCACATAGCTACGGTTTTTACGTTGGTCTTTGAGGAAAAAATGACCCCTGTAACGTTCTGACCAGGCTTTTTTTTTCATATCGGAAGAGGCTGGTTCGGGCCAACGAAAGGGCCCTATATTCAGGGGATGTGCAATTGCATTCCTGACCAGGCACACGGGAATTATGGCTCCTGAGACCGGCTCCCGGGCTTCTCCCCATATATTAACAACTGTTTATAACGCCATTACGATCGAAATTACTAGCAACGTTAGTCTTAATAGTAATGACCGTGCCAGTTCAACTGAAATAACTTTATTAATGCAAGCTATATTGCGACTCCACACAACTCCCGATGTCATATAACCATACTTTATCGCTCACATACATATATGCTAATAATATTATTACTGTGAGCTTTACAAATCGTTTAGACAGTCAGATCATCTTCTTTAATTCTCTAACCAAAGAGTTGAAACCTGATAAATTATTAAGATAGATAAAAACAGAGTGTTCGTCCATCTTAACCCTATTCTAACTTCACAAATATTTATTATTTTTGTTGAATCTTTATATACGTAAGTGGTACTGTACTGAAAAATCATTATGCGTGTGTGAAATGTATCTCAGATTTTCCGTTTCATTGTTCCGATTACTTTTCTTGTATTCCACTTCAGTATGATTTTTCATAATTTCCTTATCACCAAATAGTGCATCCATTTTGTTTATTTCAACTTCTGTCTTTCATTCTAAAGTTTTAAAAATGCCAGTATTTTAACTTCCGTCTCATACGTTGCTTTTATTTAGATTCTGAATGGAGAAGCAGTGTTTCAAAACATATATCATTTTCAACACTTATCAATTATTTAAAAATTATTGCTCATTATTATTTATATATGTATATTAGCAATTTCAGATAAAATCAAGAAACAATGGATTTATTCGGTGCTTCCCTGTCATGTGTCCATCTGTATGGTGACAGTAGTTCGGGGTGAATCAAAAATCTGTGTCGTCTCATATGAGGTGTCTCATTTGCTGTTCAATATCAGACAGCGCCTGCCCTAAGAGTCTTCGTTTTATTGTTTTTTTCTTTTTTTGGATATTTAATCTATGCTCCATAACAAAAAAGAATATATACCAAACACTATAATTTACGGACTATGTCTGCAACACATCAACTATGTTCGATACAGAGTCAACACTATCAATATATTACAGTAATTAAAAAACTTTAATGCAAATCTTAATGTATATAATTCCGGTGTGTTTGTGTTCGTAATTCTCCTTTTCCGATTTTGGTCGAAATTTTTTGTCGCATTGTTAAGTTCGACTTGATGAATCTTAGGTTTCGTTGGACCCTGTAGATGGGGCTTTCTTTGACATCAAGAAATTATTTTAATTTTCCGACCAAATATTTTTATATATAACTTTTGGATTTCTCACATAAAACACAAATCCCAAATTTTCAGCCTGGCCTTTTAAATAATCGTGGCATTAGACTTGCGCACCAATATACGCACGAGTTCATTGCGTCGTAGCTTGACATTGTTTTGACATTCCGGTTTCCGATTGCTGTGTTCTTATGACTTACGTGTATTATAATTGTGGGCATATTGAGTATGATTTATTGATTAATTCGACATTGAACAAATGAAGTGTATTTGAAATAATATATTATGCAAATTTGACGGGTATATTGTTTGAATTACGAGTTGTACACACGTTGTTTCGGCATCTAACATTCTAAATAAAGCATTTTATTTTCAACGTTCATTTGTGCGATTTCTTTGATAGTGGGAGTGAAAAGGTAAATGTGACGATCCATCTGATTGTTTAATCACGTGTTGACAAACAGGTGACTGATATTAATGAATTACTAGGAATCGCTGGGTACCCACTTATGTTTACTAAAATAACGAGGTTTTATTATGAAAATGTTGTCTTTTAGGATACTTTTGTTGAGTCTTTAACGATTTTCACGTGAATGTATTCTCAAGTACTGAACAATGTCGAAGAGATTTTCTCTAGAGAAAATAGATTCTAACCATTTATATAGAGTTATTATAAATTATATCGAGGTTATCTTCTTTACTTTCAACTTCCGTGAAATTTGCTTAAGTATTCACCAATGTCAAGAGACACTTTGCCAAAGCGAAACTTTCTTGAGAATTCCTTAATTTAATTAAAAATTTCTGTAATCATTGTTGAATAAAAATATTTTCTGAGTTATTTAAACAAAATAACAAGTTATGATTATGAAAATATTTTCTAATACAACAGTTTCATTAATGATATACTTCATAAAAATTTTGGAATAGTATATCAAATTCCAAAATATTTGCTCATGTTTTCACCAGTTTTACGGAATTTTATGTGCTCTACACATTATAGAACTTCTCTTGTTAGTATTATTGTTATTATTAACGTAAATTACTGAGTTAACGTTTAATTAAATCATATTAGGCATACAGTTCATGAATTTTTATTGTCTTTCTTAGCTAGACAGGAAATTCACATCTGTCTCATTGTGACTAGTTTTAAGTGCTACTACAGTTTCACGAAAATTTTTTGGTCCTCTGCCATCTTCATAACAGTTATTCACAAACTTTCTTCCTGCGAAAATAACAAATATCGCATTTAATCTTCGTTTTTCGATGCAGGATCTTAAACTCGAAAACTTAATTATTTATCCCCGTCCTCCCGAGCGAGAGGAACATATTTTGGAAATTGTTTTATCCCTCCACTCCAACCTCACTATACATACGTCTTCCGTACGACGAGATAATCTTCGTCATGGGATAATTTTATTCCAAACAGTATAAATTATCAGCATGGTAGTACGGACGCAGTGAACAAGAACCGGTAGATCTAAGTTGTTGACGTAGATCAGCTGGAACACGCGCAGTTCCGATCGCCGAGCTGTTATAAAACAAAGAAGAGCAACGCAACGCCGCACTGTGGCTATTAAAGGCGCTGGAGCATTAATTCCGGGTCATACGAGGCAATTTCTGGCGATCAAGATACTATTGTGGACCGACTGAATTGAAGGTCAGTATTATTAAAACTACGCACATCTACCGAGCGAGCCAATTTACGAGGCATACACTATGGACTCTGTTGAAGTCGTAACCCCCCCTCCCCCCAAGTATTTATTAAAAGTTAAATATTCAACAGCATTTTTCAATTGGCCTACTTAGCAACTGATTCGTACTTCCTCTTCAAGAACGCACCCCTGGTCTAACAACAGTTGTCGGGTATAGAAGGGGGGAAGGGGGGAAAGGGCCAAGTTGAACACCTGTTCTTACGTCATTATATTAAACTGTGGTCAGGAAATTCGTTTTAAAAATAAATGCTTCAGAAGGGGGTTTCACGCGGCAAGTCCAAATTAAAATTAAGCACTGTAGTTAATTCCGTTCCTCCTTTTCTTCCTATGTAATCTATTATAGTACCAAGTAATTTTAAAGTTTGAATTGCGCTAATAAAACAAATGGATGGATTTGATTAAGTACAATTTCTTACAATCAGATTTTATTGACGTTTTCTGTATAATAATACAATAACCAAACTGAACGGATTTTATTTTCATAATCGCCCAATTCAGGATATTTTCAAGCATTGATTCAAGAACAATTTTATCTCCTACAGATAATTTTCAACCTTTCCCCAGATCAAATTTTATTTTCGCAATTGCCTATTATGAGACTAATTACATCATTCGCATCAGAAATTATTTATATAGTTTCATCAGCAATTATTTCTATTGATTTCAAAATCCTAATTGGCCAAAGCGAGATTTTTAAAATATATTAAAACTGAATGTGACAGGTAAAAGATAAGAGAGTATGATTAAATGTCTGTTCTGCCTTAATGATTTATAACACTTCCGCGTCAAAATACTTTTTTCCCTATTTACCTAAAAGCTCTAATTCGTTAATTTCGTATCATCAGCTCAAAAAGGACTTTACTTTTTGACGTCATGCAGCTTTCAACATTGTACCCTATTTATCGGTTAGAAATACAACACGACTAAGCAAATTTTTTGAAAAAATTAATTTAGTAAACTAGCTGTGATTAAAATATTGTTCCGTAAATGCATTCCAACAGTAGAGTATTTTTTGGTGGAAAGTTTCACGTTTAACGTATCTGCTAATGGCCTTTCATTATGTTTACGTATTATGCATATGTTTCCATACTGGATGTTGTGGCTTCCTGGTGTTTCTGAGATTTAAAAACCAAACCGTTTGCTAACAAGCGACGACGTTAACAGCGCATTAGTGTCTGGTACAGGTAGAGAATCCGATAGTTTATTTAAGGTGATATGCCAGAGGGTGCTCCTATCTCTGTGTCTGTCCTATAAATCTCCGGGCAGAAGTGCGAATTACAGAATCGCAAGTCACGACAACTCCCAATATCTTCGTCTCCGATCCGGGGTTAATCCTGTGACTGTTATCTCACGCCGTTGGTATTTACACTGTAATTATACAGTCCGAAACAAGAAACTATTAGTTTTAATGAATTCACAAATAAAACAGGAAAATCAGCGAGAGTTTTCAAAAGAGTTTCTCAAAGATCCTTAATGAGAAGGGCAGTAAATGTACTTCTTTCGCGGGGTTTTCTTTCATGTTATACAATTTCCAAATAGGTTCTTGATATATTACCCAAGTCTATAAACTCCATTTATGATAAACACTATTTTTTTAGTTTTCTTTATCTTTCTTATTTCACATTATTATCAGCGTGTTTAAGTGTAAATAAAAATTTACAATAAATAAAAATACTACAAAAAATACAGCATATAAATTAATCACTATTTATTCAAAAGCGACGTTTCGTCTCCATTTTGAGACTTCCTCAGGCGCAAAATTTAGCAATACATCAAATTTTCTCCTCGACTCCTTCAGTCGAAAAGATTATTCAATTTACATGTGAATAATTACATGTAAAGAACGTAAAAAGATTGATGTATTGATAAATTTTACGCCTGAGGAAGTCTCAAAATGGAGACGAAACGGCGCTTTTGAATAAATAGCGATAAATTTGTATGCTGACCTTTTGTCAGTCTTTTTATTTAATGTAAATTTTAAAGTCAGAAAAGTGTGCTGTAAATAAAAATTTAATTTAGCTTGACTACTGAAACACGAAAGCCTGATTATATTAAAAAAAAATTAATAACATTAAACTATCTTACTAAATATTTTGGATAGTGTAAAATATAAATATTAAGAAAATCCGGAAGATACATGTTATAAAAAATTCAGGAGACGCCATTATATTTAAATTTATCAGTGTCTGATAAAATGATTAGAACCAATCAAATTGACTATAAAAGTATTAACAAAAAATTGTTTTAGAAAATAGAGTTTATGATGGCACTGTCTAAAAACTAATAAATACGGGATACAACTTTTTATTTACTACGACTGTTAACTAATATTGAGCATTTCAATTTATATGAGATTTTAAGTAGCTGTTTTAATTGAAATTAGAATGTACTATTGTAAAACAACAAGTTCATTATTTGATCGGGTATATCTTCCCGGAACATAGAACAAACAGCCAATTCTGCTAACGGCTGATCAATTAATGCAGTCTCAAATAAATTTTTGTTTCACTTAGTTTCGTAATAGTACTGACCCTAAATGATGGCATTTTTAACGTTAAAGCTTCAAAACTGTTATGATTACATAAATTAAACTCAACTGTAATGTTGCAAAAATAATGCTAAGTGGTACTGATCTGTAAAATTATCTCACTATTCATATTTTTACTCCACTTACAATTGGATAAATCAGGGAAAGAGAAACTTTCATGTTAAATGGTTCGTAGACTTGACTAAGGAAAAGTCCCTTGAATGATGTTTCTCTTTTTTTTCTCTCTCTTACGGAGAATAATTTACAGTGCTAAATCACAGTAGTCACCTATTTACAACCAGATGTTCACCATTTTAATGCATGAAGCCAAAACAGTTCACACAAACAGAGCCAAACATTACAAATTACGAATAAATAAGTGCATTTTCCGATACTAGTATTTTAGAAAGAAATCAAGTCAATCTTTTTCACTATCTCCTCCCGCTTGATTTATGAATTAAATATTAAATTGATTTTAAAATAAATATTCTTCATAAATTTTATTATATTTATATACAACGGAAATTTAATTTGTAGGGAATAACAATTAAGTATGTCTGTGCAAAGCATGACTTGTAGCCCAGTTTCTGAATATAGTACGGTGTAAGAGTCATTGAAGTGTAAGTCTAGCTAAACTACGGGCGTTAATACCATGAAATGGTCACTGTTAAAAATAAATTGTCTTATAATGTCAATTTTCACGATTATGGCAAAATAGTTCGGTGGTATCTGGTTCGCTGGAATGACGTTCATAAATATCTTCACACCACTTGGCAGAAGTCTTCACCTGACACAGCTGCTAGTTGACAAATATAATGTATAGTTACATCTGGATGGTGAATCTTATTATCAAATTATTTGACCATAACAATTCTTTTTTTATAACTGAAGACTGATCCTTAATTCAAAAGGAGCTACTAGTCACCTTTAAGATATTTTAAATGAAGCTGTTTTGTTTGAAATGCATCCCAGTTGGGATACGAGACTTATTGATGGAATCACTCTAAACACGTAGACTGAGGGAGGAATCTTCCGAGACATGAAATTTGAGCTGTAGACCTACCAATGGAGGGGAAAAGAACTGTTATGGAAATGGCTGAATGAGGGAGCAGCTTTCACGTTGTAGCTTCTACTGTCATCTACTGTATTAGAATGTCCCCTGAAGGCGTACAAAGAAACCAAGACGAACCCTGAACATTTTGTATATTTGTTTACCTTCAAGTAAAAATTTATGTGTAAGTGAAAATAACACCGTTTAAAATATTAGATTGTCTTAAGGTTTGATTTTAATATTTTAACTCACTACTAGCTAAATTTTCATTACATTATTTCTCAATTCTCATAACCATATAGATTGTTAGCTTCTTTATATTTTCAATTCTCAGACTTTCTCCCCATACTAATCTATCCCACACTCACCTATTTATCTTCACATATCTATTTCAGTCACATCCAGCATCTTGGCTCGTCTTGGTTTTTACTCTTCTATTCCTGTCCCTCAAACTTCCTTCCAATACTTATTTAACAATTTGTTGTTTGTACCTCAAAATGTGGCCATTTAGCGTATCTCTTCTGTTAGTCAGTATCCGAGTCAGTATCCTACATAATATAAATAAATATATATTTATATATATTACAGAGAACATTATGCATATATTAAATTTATTCTCCGAGAAAATATTCTAGTTGCATTTTTCAACATTTTTTCATAGAACAATATGTAATGTATAGGTATAAATACCGACATCTTTGGTTTAGTGGCTACCGTCGCTGCCTTACAAGACAGAGGTCCCAGGTTCGAGCCCTGGCGTGGGCTTGGATTTTTCTGTCATCATGGTCACGAATAACGGGATTAAGACAGCAAAGAGGTCCCGGATTCGAATCCTGTCATGGGCTTGGATGTTCGTGTCAATGTGGTCACGAAGATCGGGATTGAGACAGCTGGAGAATCGATACGCTGACCACGTATCACTCCAAATTCGGAAAGTGTCATGTAAGATGACAGTCCGTAGCCGACCCGGTAGACCAAGGCCTTTAATGAGCTGTAGAGCCAAAGAAAAATATTTATATGTATAAAATAAAATATTTTTTAATAAAGTCTTTTCATATCACATTTCAATTAATGTACACGTAGTCGATCATAAAAATTCATTAAGCCACGTTCATTTGTTCATTAATGAAGAGATAAAATAAGAAGTAACGTATGAATATGAACTAGGTACCTGGCGTTATTTGAATATTTATTTTCCAAATTTTCTTAGATCGGAATGTGAACAAATTCTACCTATAGTCTACAAACGGAGTAATTTCGTAAATATAAATTCAAAATCTGAAGTATATCATGTGTATGTATACTAATTTACTAAATCACTATAATATTGATTTATCTCAAAGCGGATTCTATGATTTTGTGCAAGATGGTGGAATAATTATTTATGAAAAATTCCTAAGGTTTCTAGTGACTTCTTCTTAATTTCGCGTACGACCAAAAATATATCGACGTAATACAGCAAAAAAATTAAATCTCAAAACAACTTTTCCATCAGGCCCATTCTTTCAAACAATGTTCAAACAGTTCTTCCATTTATAAACATAAATTAAATGCGTTACTGTATTTAATCCACAAAATATTGATATCATCCTTAAAAATCCTTGAAGATTGAATCAGTAATTTAGAGAAACAATAGATATTATATAAAATCTGATATAAAGACTGCAACGTTTGTTACAAACGAAAATTAAAAAGACATCATAAAGAATGTCTTCCTTATTCGAAACATCCAAGTTATTGTTCGCAATAATCATGTCAAATCAAATACCCACATTTTTTATTGGAATAATGTAATAGTATTATGCTCCGAAACCAAATACTATTACGGATTAGTGAGTGCTGTGTTACATGTTAAATCCAGTTGTTCATCAATTAATGTTAAAAATCATACAAATAATCCCAGCAATATTTACGGCAGTATTCTGAAATACGCTTTTTGTCTCACCTCAAGCATATCTTTGTTATATCGTATTTGACTTTATTTGTAATGTACACCTAATGAAGTCAACGGATTACGGGAGTGGTGTTGTAGTATTATTAATTTTTAATTGAGGCCAAAATAGACAAAAAATAATAAAACCAAACCAAATTAATTTAATAATAATATAAAGTAATTTCACACAATGTGTAAAGTAATGTAGTCACTCGTTACAAAATTCTGTCATTCTGTCTTCTGGAACACCAATATGCGTGCTATTTGTCACTCATCATTTCACATAATTCACATCAGGTTGATGAAAACTTTTTCATTTACAAATCTCGTGGTGCGAAGCGGGTTACTGTGTGTCGGAGTTCGTATGACGCTTTATTCCATTCGCTTGTCGTCATGGCGGTGGTACTGTAGCAATCGTCCCATATCTTGTTCTTCTTTTCCTTTAGTTCTTCGATCACGTATTGATATGCAGGTGTAGATGGCAATGTTAACCCCCATGTATAGCGCAGGTCTTCTAAGTAGGAAGTTTCCCTTGAGAGTTCATATGCAAGTCGTGATGGCGTATATTATGAGACAAGCAGATTTTTTTTTTCAGAAATGTTGCTTTTATCTTTTCAATATCTTTCAAGTTCTTTCTATTTAGTTTTTACCAAATTAATTCCAAACCGTATGTGACTATTGGGGTGACTTGCTTTGTAGAGTGAGATGGCCGTGTTTATGGAGAGTTGTCTCATCATCCGAATATCTTGCATTTCTCTGATAGCTGCGATTACTTTCTCTTTCACGTGTCATATGAACGTACTTCCTGTCGGTTGTAAGGTTATCCCAAGGTATTTGAAGCTGTTTGTAACACTTATATCCGAGGTAGAGAGTGTCTTTCGTGGTGTGTCTCCCACCTTTCCTGAATATCGTTGCAGCTGTCAAAAGACAGCTGATTAATTTAGTACAACTATATCTTTTGGTCCTGATCTGGACCCTCTTCAGGATGAATTAAAGTTAACACGACACAAATTTATTACATTACAAAGATATAAAAGTACAGCCGAAGATTGCAACAGTTAACGATTCAAAGAGCATTAAAATTTAAAGAAACAGACCATTCGTATACATTTGAAACATCATATTTCATGGATTAAGACATTTTTGTCTGCTTTTGGCCTCAATTCGATTTTAATTAAAACATACAGACATTAATAACTATTATATTAGCATTGTTTTTGTCAGTAAAATAAGTGTCATTTCTTTTTGTTTAATAAATTCGCAACTGGCTTATTGGACTCTATATGTTGTGAATCAATCCAAAAAATTGTACAGGGGTATATTCGACTAATAGTAGGTTTAATATATATCGGGACTGTCATCAAACAATTTAGCGGTCCATATAAATATGGATTCTAAACTCACTTCGACACTTTCTATTATTCTGATATTCTCCTTTTCTTTTCAGCTTGAGATGAGTTATACCTCTGTATTTATTCAAGACTGTAAGATATACGTATTCCAAGTTTAGTTAGAATGGTTCCATGTGTTTTAGAGTTAGAGTTGAACTTATTAATTTGAACCACAGCTATAACTGGTTTAAAGCTTAGCTATTTAATCTAATTATCATACTAGATTAATATATGAAATGCTTTTGAAAGATTCTAAAATCAATCTACTGTTAATATTTTCTACCAATTAGTATTTTTATATCAACTTCTTTGTAAAGAACGTTCGTAATCAATACATTAATCATGATATGATAAACAATAGTTTCTCTCATGGGCACGCAATGTAAAGTGTATAAAATTCAGCGGTTAGTATGTCAAGTGGTAGCAAGTAGCATTGTCCTTAATCCCACATATTCGATATTGGATATTTCCCCGGAACGGCAGCGAAGAGTGCTCTTTTATTTAACCACTCCGATCGTAGTACTACATACTAATGAGTGGGTTTCGCAGTTCGGAAAGACCCCTGCTTGAATTTTTGACGCTGACACGATTTCAAATAGTTCTCCCATGTTGGGTTGAACACGTTTCCCGGTTCGAAACGGAGCCGTTTCTCCAACAAATGGCAAAACAACAGCAGCGATCTGGGTACCCATGTAATCAACGTTAAAAATTTAATTCCAGCAATAATGAAACCGTTTCGTCGTCCGTAAACATTTGCGCGAGGTTAGTGACACTTCATATTGCTCATAATGCTCCAACGAAAACCGTCAATACTGTATGTAAAAGCGGTTGCTTTAAAAACTTAATACGTATTTATTCTCGTAAATAAATAATTTTTTATTCTATAAAACCAACGTCAAAACAAACACTCGCTTATACTCTTCGCTTTTTTTCCTTTCCATTGAAAATAATCGGCGAAAAATGTTTGAATTCATAATATTAAGTTGCATTATCATTTTCAGTGAATTTCACTTCCAATACTCCTTCACAGGTTACGTAAAACTTCTGTAACCGGTTAAAATATACTCTTGGATGAATCTTGGAAATATAGTACGATTAACACATTCCACAGAAGACTAAATACAGTCGTAAAAATTTGCCCCTCGACGAGAAAATCAAATATTGAAAAAGTTACTGTTACAGGTCAAATTTTAAAATTAGAAATAGTTCTCGTGTGTAGTAAGTATAATGTATTTAATTGATAATATGTTCTAATTTTATCCCTACTATAAATCGTATTATCGTGAGTGGTGAAACCTTTACAAAGATTCCAGGTCTTCAAGAAATGCCACAAAATTATTTGGAAGCTTTAGTCGATAGTGTGTAATTTTAAATTGTTATAAGTTACTGGTAAATCATTTTTAATTGTTGTGGGTAACTGATTTTGTTAAGTTTAGCACATCATATCTACTGAAATTATCTTTGAAATATCATTTTTTTCTGATAATAATAATTAAGTAAGAATATAATTTAATTAGTATTTAATTAATATAAATACAACGCTTCATCCAACTTTGTGAACATCTGCATGTAATCTTTAAATGGATCTTTAAATAGTTCATTAAAAAATTTATCTGAAGAGGTTCACAAAGTTGAATGAAACGTTGTATTCATATCAATTAAATACTAATTAAATTATTTTCTGACATATTTTGCCGTTTTCTATTTATTTATTATTAAAATATCTTGAATTTTAAAAAATTACATTTATTTTTACGAGAGAGAAATTGAAGGTGGCAATTTTCTTAAATTATTTGAAAGTTAACTAAATATTTGATAATTATCGTCTACATTATTCAGTATTTTATTCGACTTTTGTAAAAGTATTTTTTAATACCGTTGTAAACCGTAATCGGTTAGTATGGTCACTACTAAATTTGTTGCTCAGAGAGAGGTAATTACCATTTAAAACAAAAATTTCGTGTTATTCTTCATTTTCATGAAAAATCAGTAAATCTTAGTAAGAGTTAAATATATTTTTGAAGAAACAGGACACCACAATGCATACTAAGACATGATAATTACAGGTCTAAACAGGGTAGGAAACTCACATATTTATATACGTATTGATTACAACACATTAAGAGTATAAATATAAAAATACATGATTTAAAAACACATATTTAAAAAATCAAACACGAAAACTATAGTTACTAGAAATTTAAAAGAATCAAAATAATTCCTTGTAATTGAGAAAAAATGTCAGAAAATAAATAAATGTAAAAAGAAAAAGTTATTATCTAAATGTTAAATTCCAATTTTCAAATATATTCATATAGTAGGCTGTTTAATTTAGTATATTATCTTTTTAGACAGAAGCCGTTCAGAAGGATAGATAAATGCACCTTAAAGCAACGGGAACAATAAATTCAGTGTGTTGAGTCAAATCTCCACTGTTGCTATGGCGTCAGGCAACATCAGAATAGTGGCGAGTTGGCGTCAGATCAGATATGATACAAGAAAAAATACTATATTTACTTATGTCTTTAATACGTCATAACTTTTGTGGGAAATAGCGAAAATGAACTGTTGAAGAATAAATTTATTAATTCAGTAATATACATCCACCGCAACGTGTTACGTTTTCGTCACGTGTACATTGAAAATTTTATATTTTTCTCTACAAATAATCTGCTTATGGTTACTAGTTACGCTTTCCCTTAAGAAAAAACAGCTGTTAGTTTGACATCTGTGTTAAAGTTTGATGTGTTTCTTTCGCCGTGACTGAAACCTTCGATATTATTAAAACGTTTGGGAATTCAGCCTCGTGCTTTTTAATGCAGTGCCTCACCTTCCTGGCACGCATGGCGACGAAATTTATGTTCCCGAAGCACGAGAACTATCTCCCAGCTTGCGTTGAACACGATTTTAGTTGGGAGCTATCAGTCCTCCTAGCGCTGCCTACACGTGTTGCAGGAAAACGTTTCCCGTGAATTCCTTAACTGTTGGGTTGGCTACCTGGTTCGACCTGGACCGTACCAGTCGGCCAGAAAAACATACCCGGCGGATCCCACTCCTACCTAACGAAGAGGTTACGTCAAAGGAAGTGCCTGAATTATTCTAAGCGGATGGTATTTAATAGAAGCCAGTTGCGTCGCAAAGACTAGGCTCTAAATATTTCCGCAAAACCTGCTCCTCATTACCGTGTTTAACAACTTGGAGTTTACTTCACTTTTATTTCCCAGAACCAACATTTATTTGTCATATTATGATGCATTCAACATTATCTTAATGCCAACTTAACATCACATATATACCACCCTTATTGTAACCAGTTTATCGTTCTACTACTGACATCAGACATGAAAATAATAATTTCCCAAAGCTTCCAATTTATACGATTACAGAACAAAGCATCCAGACTTCTATACAACCCTTATTTCGAACATCTGTACCGCCAAGTAACAGATATTGGGAATATCAAATGAGTAATTCTAATAAGAATCTTTATTTGTTAAAGACATTTTAATTATCATAAAATAATTTAATTGTAAAGCTAACGCTGCCACATTCCATCCGAATGCATGTAACTATAATCTGTGAAACGCTTTGCCTACTGACATAAAATAATTGCTAATATTAATTATTAAGCTGCTATATATATTTCCAATTATTTCTCTTGTCCTGTTGCTTGCCGAGATTATATATAAATCAGAAGACATAGCCGAAAAAAATCGCATTAAGGTATGTCACATCAAAAAGAGTTTAAAAAATTGTAATGCTCACTTTTGGTAACCTGTTGGAATCTTCAAAGGACAAAAACAATGTTCAGAATGTTAGTCTCAGTCCCGTTAAACAACAAATTCGATATGTATATTATATATATCCATTAAAAGTTGTCCAGTTAATTTAATTATTCGCCCAGAGTGTGCTTTCCGCATTTTTTCTATGTAAAGTTATTAATCGTTGTAATTTTCAACGCTGAAAAACTTTTTACTTGTTCGAATATTTGACGATTTATTTAACTAAATTTATCAATGCCTTCATTTTCCACAAAAAAAGTTCATACGTTTTCTGGGAATTAAATTTAACGTCGTGACTGCTACGTATTCCAAAACTTGACATAAATACCTATTCTAAACGGATACGCAAAGAACGTCTGAAAATTAATCAAATTATTATTTCGTACAGAAAAAATTCTATAATCCTCCTTACAATGTGTATTATATGTTATATATATAATACACATTGGCAGGAGGATTATAGAATATATATATATATATTCAATAGCATCTGCATGGATTATTGGAATAATTTTGATGGTGCTACCATTGTCATTATTTTTAAATAATTCGATCGGAAAAAAAATTATAATGCAGGTAGGTAGATGTAGAACGAAACAAAAAGACGTGGTCCAGTTTTTAGTGTCTTAGTCCAAATGTAACTCTTGTTACTGAATAGGACGTTGTAAATTTTTACATAAATATCTTTATGAGGTCCATGCTCAAATAAAATACTCTATAGAATATCCATGAAAATCAATTAAATTTTGGAAAATCTGTGCTACGTTTTTCTGTGAGGCTAACATTGAGTTCAAAACAATAACAAATAAGATGCAGTTCTAGTAATGATGTTTAAAATTATATATTTATACGTAGGTAATACAAAAACCTTAGTCCAATTCTGTGAATTCCATTCACGTCTTAAAATGTTTAAACGAAATAAAAAAGTGTTGTTGTTGCATAGTTTTGGATTGCAAGGGTTCACATTTGAAAATATAAGAAATAGGGTTACTGCTTTTACTGGTATAAACAATATTATATATTAATAAGAGAAAATATCTTACAACAGCACATTCCATAAGTAATAAAGATTAAACATGAATTAATGAAAAATTATTTGTAATAAAACCATCGCTTGACAAATGATACTAATTGTCGCAAATAAAATTGCAATCTGGAAATAATACAACACATTGACCGATACATAAAGTTGATAAGTTCTAGGTGAAAAATTCACCAAACTTTTCGGCCGAAGGAGTCATGAAGTAAGGTTCCATGAACAGCAAATTTTTTTACCCGAAGAGGCCTCAAATGAGAGACGAAACGTTTTCATATTTAAATTTAAAAACTGACAACGAGGCTGATTTAACTCATTTATTGTAAATACACCAACTGCTGATGTCTCCAGAATTTAATCTTAGCACTGGTATTTTTAGGGAAATTTCGTACGATTAGCATGAAATAAATAATTTTAAAGTATCAGTTGGATTGTATTAGTCGATTTATAATAATTATTTATATTTATAATAAGTTCTACGGAATTGGAATGGAATAAACCAAAGTTAGGTGGTGAAGAAAACAATTAACTGGACCGTTTATTCACTAGTATTAATTTTATGCCCTTCTTACGGTCCTCAAGCAAGTCAATAAATAAAAAATCATTTTTCGTTCATTGTCTTGCTTGAGGACCATAAGAAGGGCAAAAAATTTAATACTATTTAGGTATTAATTGATTGTATAGGGAAACCATTCTATTTACTGGAGCTTATGAGACGTTTACTGATTTCATGTTTGAGTTATAAGAGAGAGTACACGACGGAACACGAAAATTTATAAAGGATAACCAAGTATTTCAACGATTTTGCCATTACAAATCTTGTGGAGGTAAAGGATTTGCGCTCGCTTTCATCTGCTTGTAAGCTTCTCTGTATTATATAGTTCGAAAAGCTTGACGTATGGCGTGTCTAAGCTAAACGCACATTTTCGACGTAATAGAGAAATCGCACAATTCTAATTCGTGAATCTGTGGCTTGTATAGAGGATCCCCCCAGGTTATTGAGGAATATTCTAATATTGACCTTTCTTCAGATAAATATATGTAGATATTTGGATGGTGCATGACTGTAGTGGCAGATACGATTTGAAATATAACCAAATTTCTTCTAAATATATTTCCCATACGTAAAACCTCTTGTACATATTCATCACTCAGCATATCATAGTTATCCTTTGATATGCCCACGTACTGATGGTATTCAATTCAAGTATTTTTCTAATTTCTTGGCACTTATAGTGAATGTAACGCTAAAGTGACGTAACTATACTTCAACAATTTTGTAAACCACAATGTTATTGTTTCCAGTGTATTTGTGTTTTGGTAACAGAAAGCAGTCAGGTTGACTGGACACACTTTCAGAATGAGAACTTTATTGGCGTTGAGTTGTAGACACGGTGCAATGGACTGACCCAGTGGCACAGAGACGAGAGGAATAAGAACGACGGCAGGTGCGTAAATGCGAGCCTGGCCATGTGGGCGCCTGACCGGGCGGGCGATATTAGGCCTAATTCCTCGGCGAGGCGGGAATCGTGCCCAAGGACACGGCTCTGGCCGACACTTTCACAGGAAACCATGCTAAAACTCTATTACAAGAAAGACGGAGGGGGCCAGTCCACACTTGACCCACACACACAGCTGTGCCCTCTTCCTTCTCAGCACGAAGAGAGAGCTTGATGGAAACAAATATGCACTGTTTCAACTGGCGAGACCATAAATTTCACCGGGACGCTTGTTAGTAAACTTGAGTTTCGCTTGGTGACGTCATTCTCATCTCGACGAGTTGACACTTGAAATTGGGGCTGTAAAAATGCAGGGTGAGTTATGCGTCCGTGGCGTAGCGTTGCAGTCGTGCGTCCTTGAACGTTTACAACTTTGCTCGTAACTAGCTGATTTAGTAACGATTCGCAGCCATGAGACTAGCACTTAATTTAGCTCACTCAATATATTATCATCAATTTCGCCAATGTCAGCTCTTATTCAAGGTTGCTCCTCTACACATCCCACTTCGACGTTTGATCCTTCTTGCCGTGCTCGCGAAATTCTTCCTTACGAGCATTTTACGTTTTAGCTCATAAATTTAATTTAGGAGTTAACATGAAATTCTCTGAACGTAATAACGATTTTGGGTAACTGTGGCCATTTTTCATAATGTAATGTATTTTTTAACAATATAAATATAAGAATTTCCTATACAGGTGAATATTGCGATAATCTTGATAGGTCGAAATGCCTACTGATTTATGCGTTGTAAGTAGAGTTTTACAAAACCATAATGTAATTTCAAAACACTGGAATATTAGTAAATATTTTATTTTATTGTGTGTCAATTTACTGGAAGGTGGAGAAGGATCCAGAAAGTGGCAGTTCCCCTTTAATAGCATAGGGAGTGAATTTTAGAACGTTTTTAACAGGCTACATGAAGGTGATCCTCAAACAGACAACTCCATTTTAATAGCACAGGAAGAGAATTGAAAATTGGGGATGTGGAAGAACATTTCTTACTACTTCTATTACTTTTAACGGTAAACGAAAGCGACTTGACAATGATAATCAAGTGAAGTTGTTTGGATCCAAAAAGGTCACACCACACAAATTAATTCCCAGAAAGCTCAAGAATTTTTTGCAGTCAATTAAGGCTTTGATAAATTTTCTTAACTTTCCAGCACACAAACAAAATATTTCAACAACAAAAATTTCAAGGATTAATAACTTCATACAGAAAGAAAAGGAGAAACGTACTCTGAGCGAGTAAATTAAATTAAGGGAATAGACGTATATCAAATTTGTTCCTTAACGAACATTCTCAACATGCCTTTTATTCTTCGAGGATTCCTACAGGCAACCAAAAGTGAGCATTACATATTTTATTAATTGACGGAAATAATAATGAGAATTATATGTAAAATTTTACCGTTTTCGTACACGGTCGTTTCTTATGTAGCTCTGATTTATACAAACTAATTTTAAGAAACAAAAACAGTTGAAACAGAATGTAAATGTATTTTTAAAAAAATGCTATAATAATTCAAAATGAATAAAATACAATAATAATTTAATAGGTCCCCTTTGCGTTACAATCGGTCTCATTTGTTACAAATTAATTAATAAATATTATAATATTAGTGAAATTGTAAAATTGGAGACTTTTTACAATCCTATTACATTATTATCAAATTCATAATCTGTCAAAATTTATTTAATTTATATTCTTTGAATTGTAATTATTTTCTTCAAGCAGGTGCTTACTAGTGATTGATTATTTTTATTCTTAAATTTTTCATATCATTTAACTACAACAGACATTAAACATAACAAATATATATATAAATATTAATATTTTTATTGTTATAAATTGTAGGTGTAATTTGTAAGTCTTGGAAATATTGATTGTAATTTATAATATAGCATAGTTTTCTCTTTTAGCATTTTTTATTTAATGATGAATCGTTTTTCCTGTTATAACAAGGCGCATACACTAATTTTGACTTCTTATTAGTGAATCACTGAAAAATTCCTTTGTATAAAATTTTTTGAATAGAATATTCTAATGATTTTAATCATTAAACAACGGTTGTAATTTTCTTTGGGTAGTGGTATTTACTTTGATTCAAATATACTAAAGATTTGTTGAGTTGAAACGTTATATGCATGTCAATTTTATTTCATCTGGTAAGGCATAATTTTGGTAATATCGATTTTTTTCCGGTGTAAACTCAAGAGGAAAAACTGCTTTATTTAACTTGTGTCCTAAATAACTTTTAATATTTACTAAGTTTCTAGCTTATACACAAACATAATAATGCTTGTACGAGAAGTATTTTGTGTAGCTCAGTACAAATCTCGGCGTTGCTTATCTGATTTAAGACTTGGGCAGTTCCTGGTGTAATTCGTTTTGGTTGCGACACGAGTTTCCAAAAATTCAAAATTTGAGTTTCGATAATATGAGAAGTGGGGCCATTTTACTTCGTTCGCTGCAGTGCAACACCTTGAGAAGAAACAACCCAGAATTGGCTAAAGAATTGATTTCACCCCAACAGAGACCATCCGACATAACTGTATTAGACAAAGGAGTTGTGAAGAAAGGCGATAGCTTGCAACGGGAGATTAATCCTGAAAGCGCTGTGTGACGGGAGAGCAGGGTGGGATTTTGCCGGGGGAAAACCCGTCGTCATCCGACAACCCCCAGCGTAGATCCAGCCTCCCTGCACACAACACAACATCCACAAACTAAAAACAGTCCCGTTAACAACAAATATAAATTGCGATAGCAAACGCACGGTAGTTGTCGTTCGTAAAATTGACTATTACCAAAAAATAAACAGTGGGTATGTAAAGAATAAAGAAATCGCAGTCAATGACTATTGGCCATTGTCGGAACATCACAGTACATATAAATTTAAATATTCATTACCCTCATACCTGCCAGTCATTTCCGTTCCGTGCCCCACAACAGAAAATTACGCAGGCATAAATATCCCAAACACGCTGCGATACCAGAATTACATTTTAAGACGAAGTGAGAAACAGATAAAACGTTTTTACATTCAAATATTAATCGTTTCTAAATTTTTGTTAGACAGTATTCACGTTTGAAACCATTTAGTTTTTAGCAAAAGAAGACGCGGGGCATATTATAGGCATCTAAGAAATTAAATGAGCGAACATGAACATAAACTAAAAAATAACGTTATTTTACCTCATATTACTATACATTAGTCTGTCACTGTAATATTTACTCTCTAATTAAATTGTTGTTACAGTGACTGAGGACAGAAAACGTAATTGCTTATCTGCAATTTCTCACTTAACGCTCACAAGCACACTTTGGGTCAGAAACATATAGCAAAATATTACAGTCGAATTTATATTTAATAAAAACACATAACGCTAATATTGCAGTAGTTTATATTTATCAATTCTAAAAGATCTACCTTTTTCAAATAATTGCCAAAATAGAAATGGAGATTATTAATTTTTTTTCTATCCGGAATAAAGTTACAATATTTGTATTTACGTTCAATTTCAGGACATAAATTCACGAAAGGGGTACACAACTATTGGAGTGTAACACGTGATTTCAAATTACGACAGAAGAAACAATACAATAGTTCATAATAAAATAAAGTTTTTAATCAAAAACTCAGGACGTTTCGTTCCTGTTTGCGAACTGCGGCACATGCACAGGTACATATTAAAACAACAAATTTCGTATTGAACAATAGTAATGTACATAATTTGTTTCGGATTAAACTGCGCTCATCCAATTAATAATATAATTTGGAATGAAATTTCTAAATACGCGTGTCCCTTAAGAATCGATTTACCGAAAATAATCATACAGTTATAATGACGCACATTTTTCACCATTTCTTTCCCTTAGTGAATAGAATGCTGCTGTTGTCGAGTGAAAAGCGTATACGTTGAATAAAACTAAATCAATAAGAAGGAACAGAATTTAAATGTTTGGTAGCTTCTGTTTATGTGTAAAAGCTAATTAAAATGGCTGTAAATGCCATGTTGGATTCAAGCGACACTACTAATCCCTAATTAGGACTGGAATTCAGTGGCCGATTAAAATGACAACTGTGCAACTATTACACGACTTACATAAAAACGTAAGTGAATTTCTGTAATGTGCTCGTTTTCATTTACATTATATTATACATCTATAAGCGTAAATGTTCGAGCAGGTGACGTTATTAATCCGAAAGATAGATGTTTAACGTTAATACTGCTCCCAAAAAACAATAATAATTTATTAATAGGGTTTTATGAAACGTGCAGTAAGGAACATGAAGGCGTAAATTTATAAATAAAAAATTAAATACTGTTATCTGATATAAACTAAACAATAAATATTTTTCATCATGTGACTGAAATTTTATTTTGAGTACAGATAATGAGGGTAGGATCATTAAATAAATTAATTATCTTAATTTATAATGGTATAAATTTTTTTAATAATTGTATTTTGAAAGTAATACAAATGCTTATCACCATACAATTAAGCAAAATCGCTAACAAAAATCAAAAACAAAACTTCTTATATTTGCATCATAAAGACTACAACAAAGACGATTTTGACAAACACTGCCCTTAATAATTAATGCAAGTTTAAAGCAACTTAGTCCATGGATCAAAAAATCAAGTATTAAGAACATTATATTACTTCCATTATACAGTAGAAATGGAACTCCACTGTTCAGTCTCAATACATTAACAGTTTCATTGGAGTTTCAAACTGAAAATATCATAGTCATTTCTCTAAAATTATAAAAAAAAGAATATATTTTTACGTCGAAGAAATATTTTTCAAATTGATTGTAGAAAGTCAAAATAAAACTGTACCTTGTATATTTATTATATATCTACTGTTGGGCATTTGTCTACAATATCTACCCATATTAGAATTATAAGTATGATATATATGTAATTGACACTAAACTATATTATTATACCTTGATTTTATAGTTTTTTGACCTGTAAAGAAAGGAAGCTAAGAACACTTGTATTTCACTTGAATATACTTCACTATTTTTCTGCTTTCTTTACATATTTATATAATTATTTACATAACTGATTATAATTACGCTGACCAGGTCAGTAATTAATAAGTGTGTTGAGAAAAAGAGGATATAATACTAAAATGTTTCCCTGCAGTTTTTTTAGAATACCTCTAAATTGATATGCGCTATTCGGAAAAATCAGCAAAATAAAAATAGAATTCAGTCGTTTCATAAGATATTGGTGTATGACGCCACCTCGTCTGATTTTTTTGACAAATAGTGCTCTATATAATCTTCTTTAAAAGTGTGGTGATATTATAACTGCATTTAGATTAATTATAAGATAATTGGGCAATCCATTTTTTGACATTAAGTAAAATAGATAAATAATAATACTGCCAAGTATGTCAGCAAAAAATTAATTATCATTCAGTTAATATATGTACAAAGTTTCATCATCTTTGTGGGCTTCTTCAGGTAAATTTTTGCGGCCGTAACCGTCGTTGGAGGTAGCCCACGCCACCAAATCAATGGAATTAGTTTTATCCATTTAATAATTTACCTGAATATTAATTAAATTTGTTTACTGGCATATTTGGCAGAATTTTTATATATTTATTTATAATAGGGGAATATTTTTCGTTGATTCGTGACTTTTTTAATTAAAAAAATTAAAAGTGTGTCGTTAGGAGACAACTAATAACTTATATTTAAATGATATTAGTGGTTGTTATGGCAAAAGATTTGGTTAATTTTATATTCTCACGTACCTCTGAAGGCCAAGCGCGTCACTGATCAACGAACACACAGCACAGATATAAGTTCAGAATATCATAAATGCCGAATAAATTGCTTTAATTTATTATTCTTCGTTATTGTGTTATTAAATTTGTATTTTTAAATTAAATTATAGGTGATTGCGTGAGCTTGTTCTTTTTATCTTACGAGGAACGCTCTTGTTTCCCTCCGTATGGTAACAATTTGTTGATAAACGTTTTTATTCGGAGATAGACCGGTGCCTTTGGATGTATATAAATGTGTATGCCTTATTTAAACTCACCATAAAGCTCGTTTTATGACCTAGAATTTGGAGGGGTCGCATTTTCCTTTGTGCATTTCGGAGAATCAGTTCGATGTAATGTGTAAGATAGCACGCCAAGTCTGCCCTATCGGCCAACGATGCTGGAGCCATCAATCTTGGGCCATGAAAAGGAGCTCGTTTGGGAAGAAAAACCCGCGTCTCATTACGGCTAGACCCTTATACACTAACTAAGTAGCTATAGTTTCGGTACCGTGGGTCCGCAGCTGCTCCGGGGAACGAAAACACATTGTCACTTTGAGTAATTAGCAGACGCGTCGTGCATGGCGGAAAAGACCGAATTGTGACAAACTCGGAATTCATCATCACGCCGAGCCTCGGGAATTGAGATAAACGTTCGGAGACGGCGTTCCAAGGTGGCATTGTGCTAGGACACCTGTGCTCACAGAATTAATAAGGTCCGGACTGTGCTCATTCACGTCATAGTCCAAATAACGTTACCCCGCCCATCACGTTCATTAATTACACTCACAAGGCTCTTCAGCTATCATTCTTACGAAATCTTAAACCTCTTCTCAGTCAACCCCAATAATGCAGGATACTTGTAAAGTGGAAAAATCGCGAAGTCGATCCACGTTATTTGCCCAACCATCTGTTAATCAGAATTATCAATATTTCTTTTCATTCATAAAGTCACGGTAGGGAATTTGCGTTCACAAGACTGAAAGATTCAATAATGACGAGGTAATATACTTCGTAAAGGTAACCAGCCAATCGCAGTAATTGTTTGCCGACGAGCGACTTTCATTAGTTTAAGTAAAGTGATCAAAGCAAATTCCCTTCACGACAATGAAATCATGACAGACAATCCCCGATATTTGCAACGGAATTATTGACTGCGAAATCCAGACGAGTTGGACAATCTCCTCCAGAGAAATCCTTTATCCCCATTAGATTATGGTCATAACAACTGAACTGATTGCTCTTTCTGCACCAAACACATAACTCACATATAGGCGCTGTATTCCGCAATCATAGAAATCCGTTTATATCGTTCTCCTCGATTTTTCCACTTAAACTAATTTATTTTTGCTTAACAAAATTGTTATCCAATGAAGTAAGGAGCAGGAGCAGTGTCTATGACATCCAACCCAAGCAATAAAGTTTAAATAGACGTGTACAAACAATATTCAACCGTCTCAGAATTGGTCATTCTAGACTATCTCACGGTCGTTTAATTAGCAAATCCAACCCTGCCACCTGTAACAAATGTAATTCTTCATACACCACCCGACACGTAATAAATAAATGTGCGTACACGCTTCAAAAAAGGAGAGATTATGGAAGTCCAGACAACTATAAAACTCGATTTATGAACCCAATTATTATTACTTCAAAGACTTGAATCTATTTAATAATATATAATATGTAACTCTACTGGTGTTTACCCCAATATTATTATATAATTATTATAAATGTAGGAGTAATTGTAAAGTGAACGCGATCACTAATAACCACGTCGTTTGATTTGACAATAAACAAAAAAATGTTATTCAATTCAGTTCATTTAAGTTGTAGTCGTTTTAACTACTGAGATCATTAGCTACAGATAGTTGCATTTAACTTGGCATTACAATGAATTTAAGTAAAAATTTTTATAAATTTTTAAATAAAAGTCTGTTCTGTTCTTTTCTTAAATTGTATTATTTTACCTCGTAACTTCGGACAGTCCAGTATTTCGTGCTTTTCTTTTCCTCTCCGAACGATCCTTTTATGCTGTTTCTTATATCGTGTAATCCATGAGTATGTTGCTGCATTGAACTTAACACTGATTGAATATTAGTGGGGGACTTATTTTCTATTAGATGAAGATGAGTTAATTGGGTGTGGCCAATCTTAATCTCGTTAAGACGACTAACTCTCTGCAGTTTAATTTCAGGATTGCAGTTATTCTGCGAAAATTTGGAATTATAATTCTCGTCACACTTCTGAAAAAAAAACTGGGAATCTGTTCATTTTATAAATATAGTTATATTTATCTGACCTTTTTGGAATCAAGCGATGAATAGCATGGCCAATACGTCAGAAATATTTAATACGAAATTTCACGGAGTTTGGTTTCATCTTTGGAACCGCGTCAGGTGTGCAATTATAAAATAACTAATTTGATATTTTAGAATGTAGTTTATTTACGGTAATATTACGATCTTCTAATGCAGTAAAAAATTAGGAAAGACATATCTAAATACGTGTAAATTTCACGCTTATAATTTTTAATAATTAATTTAAAAATTTAGGAAAAAATTAAATTCCTGTTCATTGTAATGTAGTGTATCCTATATTTTATTGTTTCATTTTGCTTGAAATTGTCACACAATAGTATTTTTTCTCCATTTTTTATCACTTATTAGATAATATTGTAAATAAATTATGTTCATCATGTCCAAATTTTTATCTTCTACTTGTACTCCTGATGATGTTCCAAAGCAGGAACGAAACGTCATGTAATTTTGTATTAATTGTTTTATTTATGAGTCATTATTATAATTTATATGTTTCAGGCACTCATTTGTTAATCAATATACTCAATTATATCCGCCAAAGACACATAATTGACAGTCTCCCTATACTTCACAAATTAGTAATTTAAAACTGCGTTTAGTTTGTTTCAGCAGCACGCATAAATCAAATTGACGGAAATCCGATACAATAATAATTTGCACCTGTGAAATAACACACAACTTTACATTTCACTTAAGCAGTTTATCTTTTTTTGCTAATTTCATTTCTTACACATTAAACCTTGACAGTTCCGAGGTCGGAACGTATCTAAAAATAAACTACGTTCAATGCAAGTGTTTGCATTATTGCGCTACATACACATAATATTCGAACTAATTCGTGAAATTTCCCATGCTGTTCGTAATACGACATAGAGAACGTCCATGGTAGATACTTTGGGATCCCCAGATGTGCTTTTTTTTGGAAATAGAACATCTGAAACACAATACTAGTTGTGTATAGCTGCAACGGCAACTTCGTCACTCGTCATAAATGGAAACGTGTAAACGCGTGGTACTTTAAATTTTACTGTCGGATGTGAGGTTTTGATGGCACTTTTTTATATTGTGAATATGTTAGTGTTTACATAAAGATACACATAAAACTAGCAGTACGATTTCCTGTTGTATACGTCACTCATGCCATAACATCAACTTTGTCTACTGAACATTAACACACTTGTAAAGCTATGGGTACACATGAAAAGTGATGCTTGCTTTTAACGCATCGATTTAAATAAATATATTGAATCTCATTGCGTACCAGACACCTTTATTCCATCGACGATACAAATGTATACTATTCGAAGACAGCACAGAATAAAACGAACTAATTATAATAACTTAACTACTCAACGACATGCAGAATACCCTCACCCAACAGGAATTTTAAATCCATATTTCCCTTTTTACTGTGGCCAACTTTAGTCGTGTTTCCAACATTAACAGCATATGGCAAATGTAAATATAATAACCATGCTGACGGCAACTACATAATTTTTTTCACTTAAGATCGCGTTAAATCGTACGTTCAAAATGTTATGTCAATATTAGGCTGTTATTTATCATATTTTAGAAGAAAAAAACGTAGAGATATACCAGTTTTCAGAAATATCCACGCTAATTTCCCTTTTATACATTCCAATATACTTAACCAACGAAAATCAATATGCAATTTTTGTCGTTACTTAAAATTTTTTGTTGACTATTGCTCTTAGATGTTTAAGTCTGCATAATTTACTCCAAAATATCCTAATACTAGTTTGAGGAGATTTTTATAAATTACCGAAAAGGCAATATGGTCAAAAATAATATTTTTTAAATTTAACATATTTTTTCATTTTAGTATGCCTGAAGAAGTCTCAAATTAGAGAAGAAAAACGTAGTATACTTCATTATTTAAATAAAATAAAACGGGACATAAAAGTTGTTATAATTCATTGAAAAGAAATTTTATTTCAAATTTTATTAACATTTATTTCGTTAAAATACTAAACAACTTGTTTATCACTTTAAAATATTTTATTAATTTTTGTCAATAATATAACACTGTTTGACTGTTTTACTTCGGGAAACGTTACTGCCCGGTGTTTGGTTTAATGACATCTTACTCCAAATTACTTGACAAAAAATACGGAATTTATATTGATATTTATAACTCATTAAAACATTTTTCAACGAAAAAATATATTTTATGAGAAGCTTAAATTTCAGTTTCATTACCGAATTGAAGCTTTTGAACTATGTTATTTACCACAAAATGTACTTCTAAAATATTTTTTAGCTGTGTTCATAAAAGGCGAATTTCTTTCTTTGATTCTAACCTACAACTGTATTTAGCATCGTGAGAGTTTTTGTAGATTTAGATTATTGAGTGTTATGCACCAAAATATGGGTCCGATCAAAACACCATTCATATGTATCTAATAAAAAAGCGACAATTAATACGCTTGTCGAGAAAAATACTCAAATAAAAAACGTAAAATTTTATATTTCAGGAAATATTTATAAGAGATAAATTGTAACTGAAAAGAAAATTAAAGTGGGAAAGATCATTAGATAAAATATAAGAAAAATGTGTCAAATGTTAAAACATCGAAAAACAATTATTCATAAGAAAACAGTATATAATCATAAGCTTTGCTTCGATTTCTTTCATTTTCAGAAACTTTTCAAGATTTATAAAATCAGCATATGTTGTTTTAAATTGGCTCCAGTGTTCAAAACGCTGACAATTAAGCAAAATATAAATTAAAAAGATAATTTTAAATAAATATGAAAAATAATGCTATACATTTATTACTTCCAGCTTTGAGTAAACTACTCAATTTTATGTCTCTGTTATGTGAACTTATTGTTGGTCAGAGTTATGCAGTAATTTTGAGTTTCTAGACTCTGTGAACAACGCTCATCAACTGGCTTTATTACCAACTTCCTCTAGAAGTTTCCGTTATTCACATTTCCTCTATGAATCGTCAATGTTCCGGATTCATAATTTACAGTTTCAGCATCTCTCTCACTTTCTTATCGTTCGGAAATTCTTGCTCTATATGTATTCGATTGCGTTCGATTTTCGTCAGGAAAATGATTTTGTTTCGGTCAGTCCTTTCAAAAACCGTAGAATGTCAGTTTTCTTATCCACCCACTGCTATCAAATTTATGATGTTTCTGTATCGTTTTCGTAATATAATAAACATGTTGTTTCTCCTGATCACGGCGTATGATACATCAGGTTTTCAAGACACCAAAAATTTTTTTGGAATATACATTTTTAGTTACGATGCGTAAATAAACTTCCTAATTCCACTAATGTTGGAACTTTGTAGATTCTGGAAGAATTAACAAGTAGTTTGATATTATTATACTACTGTCTTATTTATATTTTCGGATAAATCTTTTCTTGTACTTGAGTTGCAGGTAAACCGTATTCGCAGTTTAAAAGCTTAACCGTTTCGGCAACCGCGCGTTCAACGGTAACGCCACTTTTTTACTTCATGATTTTTATGGTCTGAAACGGTTGAGCGACTAAACCAAAACCTCTTTCGTTCCTGACGCGTCAAAAATCTTGAAATTGGGCATGGAACTAGTTGTACGTCAGGTGTAAATCCTGAATTTCAGTCATCTACCGTGAAATAGAATTCTGAATTGTTATAACCTGAAAAGTGACATTCTAAGTTCGATTAATCATGGTTTATATAATAAACTAATGGCGTTATGACGATGTTAGTAAATGGAATTTTTGTAATTAATTATTAGTTTCGTCCTCATTATATACTTCGCCACTATTCTACGCCATTAGCAACGTTTCCTGTCGCAAAGTAGCAGCGGTGAAATAAGGAAAACAATGAAATATGGTCCCATGCTAATTTCTTACATTTTTCTTGAGTGTGTGTCCACCTGAACTTATTTTCCTCATTATAAAAATATTTAAATGTAAAAAAGTTTTCACAAATAAACCGCTAATACACAGTCTAAAAATTCAAAATAAATTAACAATATCGCTTTACTTGTGCGAAGAGTGTGTTAAAATTTTCATCCACTTTAATCTCAAGTTTCTTAACTAATATTTCCTAACTTTCTTATAATATAATTGTATTATATGGATGTATATCTATATAATATTGTAAATTTATTTTGTTTTATTATATTTGAAATTACACCTGATGATGTGCCAAATTTAATGAACGTAACGTAGTGTCTTACCCATGGTCGCGGGTTCGAATTCTGGCATGGGCTTGGATGTTTGTGCTGTCATGGTCGGTAAGACCGGGATTAGGACTGCTGACCACGTGTCACTCCAAATTCGGAATGTGTCATGCAAGATGACAGTCCACAGTCGCCTCGGTAGGCCCAGGCTGAAGAGCCAAAGAAGAAGAACATAGGGTTAACAGTTTATATTAAAAACATTTCTGAATTATAAGCTTATGCCGTATTTATTTATTCTAAAGTAGTCAGATAATAATGCTAAAACCTTTGGTTTTAATCAGTCACACAGTGTAATAGAACCAAAATTATAATTAAATGTCATTTTTATTATTTCTTTTTGTGAGGAGCTTTTGACATAAGCCATAGTCATCTACAATTTTTTTTTAAAAAAAGAAACAATAGATTTAGGGTTTAAAACATGTTATAACCAAATTTGCTTTTATATTGTATGAATTTCATTTAAAATTTGTAGATAACTATGTCCGTAATCTCCTCAAAAAACGTTTAGTAAAAATTACACAAATTAAATTATAATTTCGGTTTTGCTAAATTGTCTGACTGTTTAAAACCAAGTATTGCATAACTATTAGCAATATCAGTCACTTAATTTTTTTTAAATTAATTGAAGAAATAGATATTGCAATCATTCGTAAAATTTATTTCATCACAATTATATTAGGTTTTCCTTATTTATCAATCAATACAGATTTCCTTCTGACTCGTATATTAATCATTTTTCAGTTTTATGTTTTATTTACTTTAGTTTTTATCACTGAGAATTAGTCCATTGACATTTTTTAATCGTGTATTTTTCGTATTTGTAGGCAATTTTTCCTTGTTTATTGTGTATTTATTTTTCTAGTATTGTACGCTTCAGAGTTTAAATTTTTATTACCTATTTTTGTACCGGTAAGTAAATCACTAATGAATCTCGAGCTTAACTAGAAAATTGTATGATTATATGAGACGTAAAATAATTTGTTATGATAATTGCCATACTTTCTCTGTAATTCAATGCCGATTTTATCTGGGCTTGCGTAGAGGAGTGCGTAGTTGCGTACGCAAGCGAGGTCAGCGCTTAAATAGTGGCAGCGACTGCAGCAGCGTCAATGACCGGCGCGTTTCCCTTTAAGGCCGGCGCACTCGTTTTAATTTGACCCACATATAGCGGCGTGTTTAAAGCGGCGCCGACCACCGACACCTGTTGGCTCGTCGACTTTAAGTCTGATGGATTTGGCGGAAAACAAAAATTACTGCCATCGCGTTTTTTTTCCCCCGTCACTTCTTCCCCTTGAACGAAAATTTTCAGGTAAGTACCGATATACAGGATGGAGATCTCACCATATCCTTTCTGGAATATGCAAGATTAGGTTGAAGACAGAACTCCGGTCATGGGTCGTAAATCAACCAAAGTTGACGGAAACGACTGTCTTGTTATATTTGGGGTCAGTTTCTAATCGGAGGGACTGACTCCCAGCTGTATCTTGGGGTCTTCACGGCTAATCCAAACTTCCACAACAAATAAAAAAAAGTTGACCTGAAATTTGTCCCTGTCTCCCTCCCAACAGTAGGGATGTAGAATCCAGTGACGAAACATGTCCAGGGTAAAATCATGCCGACGCAATGTAATGACCTCACCGTCACGAAAACCGTCTATTTCAGCATGAGTCAGACCAATTTTCAAGACTGATAACTTTCAGTGCTTCCCTTGTCTTCCAGAATACACTCAGCTGAAAACGACGATAACAGCTGACTCAACAACGTGATGGGAACGACGGAAATAAATGAGCCAGCACCTTTCGGATGAACCTCCTGTGGTCTAGTGGCTAGCGTTGCTGCCTCACAACCAAGAGATCCCGGGTTCGAATCCTTGTATGGGCTTGGATGTTTATGTCATCGTGGTTGCAAAGACTGGGATTAAGACTGTTGGAGGATCGATAGGCTGACCACATATCACGCCAAATTCGGAATGTGTCATGCAAGATGACAGTCCGCAGTCGACTCGGTAAACCCAGGCCCTCAATGAGCTGTAGAGCCAAGGAGGAAGGAAGGACCTTTCGGATGAATTCGAATGCTTCATTTCTATGCATAAGTACTTGAATGCCACTTAATGATAACACGTCCACTTAAACTAATTTTATGTCTCCCATATATCTCACATATATATTAAGTAACTAATAATTATTTAGTGTATAATTATAAACTTGACTAATCCTGATCCTTGTACTGTGTACTTTTAGAGTTTGGATCAAATAAATTGACTTGAAAACTTCATGAAAAATGAGCGAGTAGTTCGTTTTGGAATCACTACAGAAAAAGTGTAATTAAATCCAGACTCAGAAAGCCTAATTATTCAGTTAGATGGGATCCTAAAAAAGAATATCGATACTCTAAATTTTTCATTTGTTAGAAATTAATCCTAAATTCAATCGTAATTTTCCGCTATTTCCGCGCTTTCTTTCGTGAATTCGACTTCTTTTATCTTATTGCACATGGACATAAACAGATTATAATCATTTTATCGGGATTGTAAAAATATTTTTGTACGTTCACTTGGATTCAGAAAAAAAGTTTCACTAAAATTGAAATAAAATTTGTAAGTGGGATTGGCAATTTAAAAATAATATTACGAAATGCTTGATAATTATAGAAACATTCGCCACAATACTAATAATTGGTTTTACTTTAATATTCAATAATCTTGTAGCGGCAACTTAATTTATTTATGTTCAATAACTAATTCGTGATGGTCACACGTGATTATTTTTGAAAACATAGGCATACAATTCTTTAATCATGCTTAGCAAATGCCGATGTAAGCAAACAATTGTGACGAACATAATGTTCATAGTCCTTTTCTATTTGAATATTTTCATTTTATTTAGACTGTTTTAAGTTGACTTTCTATAATTAATTCGTGGCCCTACGCTATAATCAGTAAATTTTAAATACTACATTCCTTCGAAACATTTATTTAATTTAGCTTTTGACTCTTGCGATTTTCATCCAGAATTGGTTAATTATATATTAATTAATTTGAAACAAAAATTTAAATATACAATGTGTATTAATATTTTTTCAAACTAAATTAGAATAGTTTTTACTTGCAAGCATTGAAAATATTATATTAAAATCATAAATACAAACAAGTAACCATTGTATCATATAGTGTATATTAACTTTGTATACGCAAACTAATATATATTTTTTTGTTCCTAGGTACTATGCACCTACTGAATCAAATAATCGTTTGGTTTTCCCCGTGAAAGAGTTTGGAATTCAAGAGTGAGTTTTTACTGTTAAGATAGATCCAAATTATTAAGGACAATCGTGAAAAAAATAAAAGTATTTCCTAAACTAGTACATCATTATTCGATTCCCCCCAAGACATTGATTTTGTATCTACGTCACGATAGGCTTATATAAATATAAGTAAAATTACCCCTGGTAATTTACCATTTTATAATGTATCAAGTATAATTATAGATATTTACCATAATTTAGAGTGACGTTTTAGAGATTCGTTTAATTCAATCTTTATAAATTTTTTATTTGAAATACCAGTTTTTTAGATGTTAATAGTTTGTTGTGGTGGTAATCAGTCTTAAGACTGATCTAATGCAACCGACCATCTTAGTCTATCCTGCGCAAGCTACTACATCCCATTTTCTTCTGTATCTGATTAGTGTATAACATCCGATGTCTCCCTCTTCTGTTCTTGCCCCACCTCTAATTCCAATTTTACAAGACCCTCATGTCTCAAAACGTGTTCTAATAATCTATCCCTTCTCTTGGTCAAAGTCCTCCAAATTGTTCTCTCTTCCTCTCCTTATCTTCTATCCACCAATCTGATTTTCAGCATTCTTCTATAGCACCACATTTATAAAGCTTCTATTCTTTTTCTGTCTGCAATTCCTATCGTCCACGTTTCGCACCCATATAACGCCAGTTTACTGTTGTAATATTCCAGTACATTGTTTATTGAATTTATCGATTTATTATTATGTATGTAAATGGATTCTAATAATTTTACTTTAAGGTTTATGTGAATTTTGCACATTATTAACAATGAAGCTATATTATATATATGTACGTATAAAGATAAAATTCCCCATGTTCATTTTTTGGTTTTATGCTTTTAATATCATAACTTTTAATAATTATATAATTAACATTTACTTTTTCTAATTCATATATTATTAACTGTAATTGCATGATGTATATTTATGTCATGTTTCAACTTATTCTTTTTGTAAAATCATGTAGCATATGTCTTTTATCAAAAACATCTTCGTCCTTTTAACTAAATTAATTTTCCGTTTGTTGAACTTTACTTATATAGACTGTTAATAACCTCGGATAATGAATGAAGTTTGGGAATTGATAATATTTTAAATTACCGCTGAATAATCAAGCAGCGTAACAATTTAAGGAACAGTGCAAAGTATTTTTTATTTGAAGACTGAAAACTTATGAGCATGATATCCTCAACCGTTCTCCGGAAGACAAAGTCATCCAGAACAAAATCCATTTTTCCAACCAACAGCTTCGAAAGTAAAGCGGAAATAATTTAAAGCCAACTGCAGTGTTAATTTAAGAGTTGTCTTAGCACTCAATTGAAGGTCTTCAATATTTTGTTTCAATTTAAATTACGGATTAGAGGTCGTTGTATTGCATGATTCTCAAATGAAGTTCAAAAAGGGTTGCATGAAGGAAATTGTGTCGAAACCATTTTAATATTCTTAAACACGACGTTCATGACTCCCACAGTCATGTCTAATACTTCATTTGAATATCGAACACATTTTAATATTTATATCGATTAAGGGGTTTGAACAAAAAAGTATCATCACCATACCTGGGTTTAAAATATTAAGATGAAATACATAAGGTTTCCAAATCTCTCATAACAATTTCCGCAAAAACAGTCAAATGAGAATTTCCATGGTGATAACAAATGTCTGAAACTAAAAATTAGTGTAATTTAAAATTAAATTTATTAAGATAAGAATTTCTGATAAACGAATTTTTGTCTGTTTTGAAATGTAGTTACCAAATATATTTTTAAAACTTAGTAATATCAATGCATGAGGTAAACAATTAAATAAGGAACCTAACGATAGTAAATTGTGATCATTAGAGACAAAAATATTGTTTAATTAGTCAACAAACTTTAGTTATACTGTTATTCGAAAATACAGAAATTTAATTTATGACGTTTTCTTTATGTATTATTCATTTTATGGTCACAGATATTAAGACTGCTGGGGAATCGATACGCTAACCTAGTATTATTCCAAATTCGGAATGTGTCATTTAAGACGATAGTCTGTAGTCAGCCCGGTAGGCCAAAGAAGAAGATTATGATTATTCCATTTATGTTGATTCCACGCCTTGCTGGTTTCCATTTCTTGCATTCTTTTTTCCAGCGAGCTATGAACAACCTTTTTATAAATACTGATTTCTCTGTCCAGACAAAAATCCGTTTATAGATGATTTAATGTATTGTAATTTAATTATGACAGTAAACGTACACTTTAAAATGGCGAAGTAGAGTAATTTCGTAATAAGATTTATTTTAACTTCTGTTTTCATTGATAACTCATTTTAACAAACATTTTTATAACACTAAACAAAAAATTATTTAATATCGCTACGCTTCACAGCTTATTTGAACCGTCATTAAGACAAACTTTTCAGTCAGACAACACCCGGGAGAGGAAATAAGAGCATTTGTTTGTTTAATTATAAAAATGCCCGTTAAAATGAGTAGTTAAGTATGTCTTATAAATTCATAATGGCCACGATACATTTTCAAGTATTTCTTTGAACTCTCGCGCTTCATATGTTACTAGGTGCATGTGTTGTTTTTTTCTGGCCATGTGATTAATAATTTTATATTTCACAAGTGTGTGTTGTAGCTGAATTTTTAATTGTTTATGTGCACTATTGATCTGTTGAGAACACGCAATAAGGAACGCTGTGAGGAAGGGCAAATCATTGGCAGTGCGACCGAGTCATCTGGTTAGTTTCTCTTTAGTGTAAGTACGCTTGACAAGTGGAGTAAGTTCCTGTCAACGAGTGGAACAAGGGAGATGGTGGGGGCTGGCGTGTAGCCAGACAAGGAGAGACATTGTGAGTGAATGAGTAAGCGCTGTGCGTAATTGATCTGCGAGGAGACAAACTGGGGCATCGCAGGTAGAGGGGACGAGGGGCTGAAGCTGCCCGCTATTCAAAAACTACATTTACATCTAGAATTAGGGGGATAAGAGGGAATAAAGAGGAGGGGGGAGGGGGAGCAAGAAGTATGCGTCTATGAATTCGCAACACTCGTCTCTTCATATATTACTACGACGCCACGAAAATAAAAATTAAATATTAAGTCTAAAAATATTTAACTGTCTAGTGTTTCATTTGAGAAAATCAAGCTGTGATAGGCGTTACGTCACGATTGTACATTTACGTATATTTCAACGAAGAGACCGTACATAATTATTGCAAAATATATATGACGATATTTATTCGCATGTGAATGGAAATAAGGTGAGTGAACCCCAATTTTTTAAGCGATGTAGAATTCCAATGAAAATATTCACATACTCCAATGATTAGGACTTTTTATTTCGTCAAATTTAATTATACAGATGTCTAAAATTAGCTGTTCGTCTGAGGGAAGAAACTGAGTCCTGGTTGTGAGGTGGGGGACAGAAGTGTCCGCATTTACATCTGGAATTAGAGAGGTAACAGGAGTATGAATATGCAAACCTCGGTTCTCGACACGCACATTTACGGGACAAATTACACAACTCCTAAAGAGTAGAAAAAGTAATTAGCCTCGAGTGAAGTGCAGAAGCAAGAAATCATTTAACGAAAGGGAAGGAAAACGATTTTTGAACCTAACAATAATAATGATTTTTAGAGGTAATCCGCGAACATCTAAGGAAAAGACGAAATAGAATAAATTCACAGCACTAACCTCTGTATTACGTTATATAAATGCTAAAAAATTACTCCACATACTTTATTAAATTCTGTTTACATTAAATACATGATTTTATTTGTACAAAAACGTAATTATTGATCAACATTCGTTTACTTGGGCACCTGTAAAATTCATATATATCTTTATTTCATATCACTCCACTTTCATTCTCCCGTAAGCTAACTCTGCTTTGCATCTTCTCTTCGACTCATTAATGTTTTCAGTAATTCAAGCTTAATATTAAGGAAATGTTTGCATATTGAGGTTCTGAACACAACAGTGTAAATATAAAAACTTATGTAATACTAAACTTGTCGTTATAAATTTGAAAATTAACTTGTAATATTGTCAAAATTACTACTATTTCAATTTATATTTTAACAAATTATTTGTCTCAACAAATGAAATATTAGATTTATTCAAAAAAAATTATCAGTAGATATGGGCCTTACGGCTTCTTTAAATTCAAGCAAACTTTCCTAGAAAATAAATACTTTTTTAAGTTAGGACTTAAATCAGTACAATGTTTTGTTATTTAAATATTGACTTCAAGCATTTAATTTCTTGATGAACAGTTCTTCGGGGTAAATTAATTTTAAGCCATGAGGTTTCGATGGCTTATTCTACCATCTTTCTCTAAAAGTTGGGAAAGATGGCAGAGTACCTCATAGAAACGTCGTGGTTTAAGCTTAAACTAACCCAGCTGGAAACCAGACATCTGTTAATCAAGAATATACACCGGAAAAATCTTCGATCATTTAATTCCTTTTATACATTATACTTAATTTTTTACACAAATGTCAGCATCATTGTACTAGATCAATACTTTCCTGCATAAATTCGTTAATAAAATTATTTGTCGTCCTCAATCATCCAGATTTAAACTGTCATTTATTTTTCAATTAATAATGTATCGTTAACATCTTTAAGATGGACATTAACGGGAAAGGTGCTGATTATTCTAAAAGATTGACAAAAATGAAGTTTTTGTAAAATAAATAATGAAGAAATCCAAAAATTAATTAATTAAAAATAATAATTGGTGCAGAAATGTCAATAGTTAAAATTGTCTGTTTATTTAATGACAATATGGTTTATTTTAATTAAAATGTATAATCAGGCATACAAATTTTTGTAGTTTATTAATTTAAGTTATAATAATGGATTTTTTAAAATTTAAATAGTAACCACTGTAATCTTGAATTACCTAGTTAATTGTTTTCTAGTTCCTAGTGTTCAGTTCGTATTTTATCTAACAGACTAAATATGTCAGTTTAAGACGCGCTGCGGGTTAAAATTATGCTATATTTTGTTACAAAACGTAGCGGATTTGTTGCTGTACCAACTGTAATTTATTTCTAATATCGCTGTATAATATTTTTCATTCATCTTCTTTTCGTTTCTGTTGATTTATATTCCACATTGATCGTAAATAAGAATGTTCTCGATAACGTAATATTATTTTCTATTCTGCAATCAAGCTTCAATATTTTCTCAAAATTATTGAACCAAGAAGTAGTAAATTTTTGCGATTTAAGAGCAATGATGATGGTTTTTTTGCGAGTTTCTACTCGTCTGCCAGGTTTGAGATATTTTGCAGTAAATATTACCACTTAAAGTTTTTATAATTGTACTCAAAAATAATTTCCCCAGAAATTTTGTTCCGTATCAACCTTTTCATGGTTTTTAAACTCCTGTAAAAATACTGATGATTAAAACTCATAATAAATCTAACACAGAGATATTAAATATAAAAATGCAAATAAGTTGATGATAGCGTTTATGATCAATATTGAAGTTAGTGTGTACAGTTGTATACGGCGGTGCGTCACGATAGTGCATTTACCTGTGTATTATATAATATTGTATATATCAAAGATGATACTATACATAAATGTAATCAAATATGCATAATTCGTCCCCTGGGTTACAAACACAATATTTCTGACACTCGGTGCATCTGAAACCAACCAATATATTGACATAATTTTTGTCGTATGGACTGGAAAATTAATGACGTAGCGCTCACACGCACATATACACACATAAAGTGAAACCAAAAATTATTTGACTGATCATTCCTTCTTTATCTTTTTATTCGTCTTCAATAAACAATGGAAAATAGGACAAAATCTCAATTTCTTTATATATTGCTATTATTATAATCAATCATCAAATCTAAAATTCAAGTTTAGGACCGTAGAATATTATGTTGAGTGAGCTGACACAAATCAAGGTGACACTGTTCAATTCCTCTCAAAGGTTTCATGGTATTTCAATTACGATTATTGCGTATTATAATACGAAAAATGTGTAATACACTAGGGCTATTAAGTTAATTATGTGAAGAGCGGGAAGAAGAGTTTTTTATTTTATTCTGGGCCGTGACGAAGGAAATATTTCGCTTTTGTCTTTGTAGTATACAGCACACAAAGTCGTCATGGGCTCGAGTGAGGGTGAATTATGAAATTTTGAAAAATTTGTTATTTAGGAACCAAAAAAGCAGGGAACGTAGCTGAGGAGACGGGCCAGAGAGCACACGTGGTCCTGGATAAGGCAGCTCCTGGCGGAAGTGCTGTCCGATAAGATTTCTCTTGTCCTCGTACGTTCCTTCTCTCTGTCATAAATAACGCAGATGGAAGTGGCAAACAAACTTCGGAGCACAAGCAAACGGTAATCAATCACAATAACATAAAGATTGCAACATGTGCCTGGAGGAAACTGGTTGACGCAGTTCTCAGAAATTTTAATAATATAATTCACCTTAAAGTGATCACTGCCCTCCACTAGTGTGACAACTCACTTCGGAGCGATGGCATCTCCTCAAACTACTCTCTTGTTAATCCAATTTGTCATTAATATATAATGATCGGATCAGAGACAAGTGTTAATTAATAATTTAATTAAATTACGGTGCCGAAAATGTGTAAATAACGCACCAGTCAAATTACCGAGTCAGGATATGCACTGGGAAAATGTAATGTCTTGAATAAAAAAAAACGTAACGAACTCAATAAATATGCGACGCATTTTTACGCTCACATAGATAATCAAAATGTTCTTGAAACTAATTAGCTCTCTTTCAATATTACCGTGATCAAGTTTGAGGATTTACCTTTTTTTGAGCATTTTGGACAGCGGTGTTGAAACAATTGGCAAATATTATTGTTTTACTACCGTAAACAGACTACAAATAAACTTTTATGTGTAAATAAAAAATTATCATAATAATTTTGAATATTTAATGGCATAAAAACTGATATTTTTAACGTACAACTTTCAAACAAATTTAGAGATACAGAATTTAAGTTATCACATTTTTTTGTGAAAATTCGTTGGGATTTGTGTGTTCAAATCGTATTCCTAACCTTTATTCTCCGAAGACGAGCAAACAATTTTAATCTTATTGTCGTTCAGATTTTCTTTCTTCGTCTGTATCTCATTTTCCCCTGTTGTAGACATTCGCGCTCGCCATGGAATTTTTAATAAAACTTCTGCCAATGCCGTTAAATACTCAAAGTGTATAAACTTTCGTAAAGAAAATTAACCAGCGTTTGCAAAATTTGGTGATATTTCTTTACACGTGTGTTGTAGAAGGACTACAAATATAAAAAAAAAACTTTGCCCATGTACGAGGAAGAAAGTATATCACCTTCGGCGAGAAGGCGTTTCGTTTCTGGCGATCAGGCGGCTGATATTGCTAACGAAGTTCACTTGATTTGAAACAAAAATTTTATGGAGAGAGACGAGTCTTAAACGGCAGAGATTGCTGCAAATATTTTGGCTGGGAAACCTACCACAGTGAATGTTAAATAGCAATCATTTTCATTAAGAGTAAAAGCGTTTGAATTGTACAGTGTGTCGATTGTGTTGGTTCATTCAAAATTATTACGTATATATTATGAAAAAGGTATGTAAACTTAATTCATTTTTGGATTTACTAAATTATTTGATTGCAAGTAAAACCGCGTTTTGGAACCCTGAAAGAAAGAGTAGAATGTTAGCGTCTCTCTTTATGACGCATCATGACGTCATCAACAGTTTTCTTTCTCGTAAGAACGAGCCAGACATATTTAAAGATACAGTAATTTTGAGTTTGGGATAGAATTATTAAAATGTCGTCAAGTCCCCCAAATATATATATATATATATCAGAAATTTTGACAATACGGTCTTCCTTTTCATCATAGCCATTGTACGGATTTCCATACCCTACAGAAATTGAATTCGCCGAGTAGTAAAAGAAATTTTTATTTATTGTTGAGCGACCTATAAAAATACTAATTATTAAAATTATGTAAGTATTGGCGAATGCAAGTCTGAATGAAAACTAAACGCTGGTATTAATTTCCAGTTTCTGTTACGATGAAAGTGGAAAATGGAGACAACGTTAAAAAATTAAATTAAACGAAAAATATATCCCTCTACTGAGACTAATGTTTCTTTTCGTACGTAATTATTTTCTCAAATCACTCACTTCAGTAATTTTGCGTGGTTCCCACGCATTTGGACCATTTAGTGGTCTAAAGATTTTCACGTTTACAAATGTGACTACCACTTGCGAAAAAATTACGTCTCATAATCTGTTTGTAAATAGCCCTAGTGCCGTCCAATTCAGTTTAAAATCCCTTTGTCTTTACTTTACGTTGAACAAAAAAAAGCTTTATATTCTAACGTTTCAATTACAAACCTAATTACTGTATTTTCTTAGAATTGTAACACTTGCTGGTAGATGAAAGATAGAACTGTTATTTTCCTCTATCGATTTTAAAGCCGCTTCAAATGCAGGTGTTATTTCAGCGATTTACCAGTCATCAAGAACGGAACCTCCTCCCGGAAGATAATTGAAAGCAATCGCTGAAGTACTGAAGACATATGCAACATGTTACACGAGACTCACTTTGCAATTAAGTTTCTACTCCAGTTGCGTTTCCCGATCGCTCCTGCTCTATTAGAAGTAATAACAGGTTCACGGAATACATGACTTGCAGATTGCTGCTTGAAGGTTCTCTCTCTCTCTTTTTTAAGTGATCACCCGAAATTTCAAGCCTCAGAGTAACTGAACTAATTATCAGAGTTAGATATTGTGTCTTAATTCAAGCGAACATTGTGTTAATATATCGTGTTTGAAATAAAAATAATTTTACGGAACGTGGGAAATTGTGGAACGTTACATAAAAATAGTTCATTTTATTCCAAATGGTCGAAACGATGATCAGTATCATAGACTCGTATCTTCTAACGAGGAAAAACACAAGTTATTTTGACCATTCAATAATGGAATTAATCTTTTTCATTTTAAGAAAAACTGACTTTTCAGAGAAATTTATAAACGAACTTTAACAGACAACATTTTTAGTAGATTAACCGACGTTTTGGTTCCAATTTGTACTCTCTTCAAGGTTACTAATTCTATTCTCAAATAAATAAAGTAAACTAACAAATCAAACGCAATGGTTAACAAGCAGTTCATACACTAGCTTGTTAACCCCTATGATTGATTTATTAATTTACTTTATTTATTAGAGATAGAATCGTTAACCTTGAAGAGAATACAAGTAGGTACCGAAACGTCGGTTTATGTAATAAAAACTTTGTCAGTTAAAAGTCGTTTCATCAAAGCAGACCTGAATTATCTATTAAAATCGTTTTTAGTTAAATTATTTTTCTTTTTATATCTCTGAACATCTACATGAAGTAGTCCTTAATCATTTGTACGCTTTTATCTCTATTTAAATAACAGTGACTTCTTGCTCATTAAAATGTTAAATGCGGGCAGTACACAACATGAGCAGAATCTTAATTTAAACAAACGCAATTAATTAAATAATTGCCATCTAAATTACACAATTTTTTCTAGCCTGTAATATAATCCGGAATACTTCTTACTACATATATAGCTCGTGGCATTTATTATGAATCACATATGCTAGTCTCACTTTGAAACGCTGCAATAAAATTAAATTTATTCACAGAGTTTGCTGTAAATGGTAAAAAATAATTACAATTATAAATTTTAATTAATAATTAGGCTATATGCACAATGGGGTAAAATTAGACTAAATCACAATGTTTCCTCCGGCCCTGCAAAACTCTTCAGCTGTACTGAAAACGTATTGTATTGTGTTTATTTAATCAACAAATGGGCAGATTCCCTGTTTCAGATACGTAGGACTTAAATAATAATTAATAATCTGGTCGTAAGGACCATATTTAACCCTATAATTAATAAATATACATGGACTGATATTATTAGAAAATCAATTTTGAAAAGGGGAATAATATTGTTTTCGCCTGAAAAAGAAAACACTGGAAATATATTTCACTTTATGAACTAAACAAAAATCAATCCAATTGAAAAAGTCCTAAAATTTAGTAAACCTGAACAGTTCCGCAATGTCAATATTTTCCTTCACACTTTCTGTATATGATCAAATTTAAATTCACTTGTCAATTAAAATAAAATGAAAAAATACATTGTAACTATTAATATTAAGACTACAGAAATCAGACATATTAAATTCTGAAATAGAATAAACAATTAAATTCAATTTCGTATAACTTATCTGTTTGTGGCTCCGGCATTCGAAAAGAATTTACTCAACGTCGATTCTCCAACTCATTACACACTCATGACAATTCAGGATCATTTCAAAAAGTTTATATTAAGCAACATTTGTGAGTTAAAAGTAAATAAAAAATTTCTTGTATCTCACTAAGTATATTTAATGCACAGGGATAGTGTTTAGGGTAATGAAAGAGACCCGATATTTTCTGGTAAATATTCTCAGTGTTTTTAATTGGAAGAGAAAGAATTTGGATTTAAAAGAAAATACCTGTCTGATGATTGTGCTATGGACGCTTCTTGAGAAATATTTAGCACGACATGCAGTAGAAGATTGTATTCAACGTAAACAATTTATTTTAACAAAACTGTAGGAAATTTTATATTGAAAAATTATTCAACGACATGAATTTTAAGAGTTGAGCACGATATTGATAATTTTATGTTCGATTATTTATTGGCAAAATCTGTGAAGCAGATGTTCAGTCTGTTATATCTTCTTCTCCGAGTAATTGCTACTTAATTACTTAAAGCAGTAGAGCTGATGTTAAAGCTCACTTCCCAGGAAACGCAATCGCGGCCGAGTTTGTTTCCTGTAGAGCCAGCTGTGACGAGGAAAGAGATGTTGCAAATGGATGCAGTCCGTTATTTCGTACGCGTAAACACAATGGCAGGCCTGCAGCAGTGGGGGAGAGCTGATTGTCCACTTGTCTAACTTTAGGCAGGACTTAGCCCCAGGGGCGAGTCATCCTTTGTCAGGTGCCCTGAGGGGTGTCCAGGCTGCCGAAGTCTGGATACAACCAAACAACTTTCCTCCAAGATTCAACTACTCCGTCCTAGACACTACACTGGCGTATAAAATCATGTGCACAATCTTCAAAGGGATTCACTCTCTTATTTTCTAATAATTCATTCAATGGTGCTAATTAAGTATAATATTAACTAGTCCGTAATCAGCTGAACACTTCAAGGATGTAAATTACGTTTAAAAGTTTACTTTCCTAACCACATTCTAAAATCCTTTCATTCCTGAGAAACCATATTTCCTATTCATTTATTCCTTGTGCATAAATTCTTGAAATCCTCTGTACAGTTTCCTACCTGCTTTAGGATTCTAAAATGTATTTTATTACAAAACGAGCGTCCGATATCCGGTTTAGTATATGGACTTAATTGTTAATCAAGCAATACATTTAATCACCCATAACAAGCCGTATTTTATAATTAATTTATTAATCCCAATTGTTGAAATATTTTTACGTGATGAAATATAACAGACCATAAACATATATGTTTCTATACATATTTGTAGTATTTCCAGTTCTTAATCAAAAATATTTTTTGTTAGGTTCATACGGTAATATAACTGATTATTTATATGTTCGATTCTTCTTATTAAAGGCAATAAGTTTTTATTTATAATAATAAATCAGATAATTAAAAAATTTTAAATTTCAAACATTAATGGAAACATAATCAAAGTTCAGATTATAAATTTATATTAAACGTTGAAAAATAAAATATATCAAAAGGTAAATAAAGTATTCTTTAATATGTTTCGGGCGTTTATATTAACTCAACTTGATTTTTCTCTCAATTTGTATAAGGATTAACAACATAATATTGCAAATGATTAATTTATATTTCTCTTATTTGTGACTAATTCGTTTCGGTGCATATTTCTACCGTCTTCAGGCTGTGGTCCCACAGAAAGATTTTTATTGATGTTAATTGCCTCTCCAAATTTTGTATAAATAATAATTTCAGACTAAGGATCAAATTACCTACAGAAGATTTTGAAACATTTCCTAGAAATATCAAAGTTTTTCAGAGAACTGTAAGTGATAGTGAAGTGCAAGTCTAAGTGCTATGAAATACTAACAACGTAATATGGACGTAACTTACTATGTTTGTTTGAATGATTATTATTTTTATAATTCATATTTCTTATTTTAAGCTTATTTTTTTATAACTGCCATGGAGTGTTACCCAATAGCAAGTTCAATAAATTCATTCATTCGTAAGGAAAAATTAGTTTTTTTACCAACGGTTTTATAGATATTTTAAGACTATTGTGTCTATAATGTATTTTTCATTCTGAATAGCTTTTGATTCTGCTCGCAAAATCTTAGAACACTTGTCATTTATTTCTCCAACGAATTATGAAAACGTCAACGACAAATAAGATGAGGCAATTGGTTGAAAATTCTGAAATTTTGGCTCCATGACGATTTAAAATTTTCTTTCTTGGGAGAATAATTTTCTTCCCTACAGTGTGCGGTATTCACAAAAAAATGAGCTGCTGATAGTTCTTACAGCAAGCTTTACAACCTAATATTTAATATCAGTTAACAAATTTTAAATATCAACTGAAAAACTGTAGGGGTTTTCAATAAGAGGGGGAGAGAGTCAATGTTGAAATGGAATAAAACAAGTTGTGTGTGAATTATTAACAATTTTTTTGAAAGCTCCGTGTATGCATATAAGAATTTTGTTAATATATCACACACAGCTTGTTTTATTTCACAACATTGGCCCAATCTTATTGAAACCCCCTATAGTTTACGTAATGAGGTCTATCAACATTGCTATGTGTTCACTTCCATAATTTCCTAATATTAATGCTACATAATGAAAATTGAAACACTACTGAGTCATAGCACAATGTTGCTCAATTAAGTTTGCAATGTTAAACAGGATACGTTTTATGTAATATAACATTTGGGTTATGAAAACACTACTCGAATTTATATAGTCCTCTAATCAATTACTTAATTTGATTAATGAATTTAACTACATTATCTTAACCAGACGACCAATAAACATGATGAAGAATATAGAAAAATTGGCTTATCAAAATTGTTAAAGCTTTGTTTTATAAATAAATGATATTATTCAGACATTTTGTCATACTTGTTACAATATCAGAGAAGAATTGCCGTTAACATTTATCAGAGATATTCATTCTTTATAAAAATTGTTAAGCATCATTGGTATAATACGGTATAGAGTATTTAGATATTTAATGTAGGCGAAAAAATACGGACAAAGTTGGTCAGATTTTAACATTATTTATTAATTAAATGTTTGGAAAAATTATAAAATTTTATAATTGTTTCACACCTGAGGAGGTTCCAAAAACAGAAACGTAATGACATAATTTAATTAATAAATAATGTTAAATTCTGACCAATATTGGCCGTATTTTCCCCCCTATATTATTCGAGGTACAGTCAGAACAATTATAAAATTTGTTAAAAATATTTAAAATGTAGACTAAAATAAATGGGTTACTTCATTATTTATTTATTAAACAAAATAAATTTTACATTAATATAGCTAAGTTTTGTAATATTTTACTTTTTGTTGATTTTAATTTGTTATAATTTTTTAATTAATTTCGGGAATATTTGATGCCCTCGGTCCAAGTACTGTTCTTCATACAGTTGATGATATTTTTACGAAAACTATGGAGGTAAGTGAAATATTAGCGGTTTTATCACAATCATTTATAAATCAAAGTTGAACTACGTGTATAAGTTTCCAATGCGATAAACGCGAACGATTTGACAAAAAATTTCAGGAGGATGAAAGTTGCTGACGCGTCCCGCGACAAATCCCCTGGGTGTTGAATTTCTGATGTTTGGTAAAACTTCTACCAAAAATAAAAAGCATATAGAAAATTTGTATTTTTACGTCTGATTTTCTAATAATAAGTAAAATTTCCGACCGCTTTCAGACTATTTTTATTTTTAACAATTTCCAAAGAGGAAAATAACGTTTCTGTACGTATTCGTTCCTTCTTCAGGTTATTATCCTAATTATCAGTACGTCAAGTATCAAATTTAAAAACAATATTTATGAACATAACCACAAATTTTACAATATTTTGTAAACGTCCCCCCCGATGCTATACGACATTTTTACACTTTCTAAGTTGTGGCAAAAGCATATAACTGGGGAAAGGAAAGTTTCAAGTAATTGTGCTCCGGAAATAAAGTATAGAATTTGAAGAAGGAATTTAGACCGGTCTAAGCTTACTACTGGAATCAGAAGAGACAAGTTCATACAGATAGCGGCAAGTAAGCTGATAGGAAGAAGATGGTGATTAAAAATAACGCTGTTGATGTAGACACGAAAACTGGTGAACAATGAGTTGGCCATTTTTACATAAATATGCTTTATTATAGGGTAAGTTTGTATGAATCGTGACCGCGACATGCGATGTGTCACGATAGTTCATTTATTTAAAAATTCCTGTGATCACAAGCAACTCCACTGAAATAGGCTGGACTATGACCAAAGATGCAAATTAAGTCATATATGTCATTTAAAAAAAATTTAAGACCCTTCATTCCATCCCCAGTCAGATTTAAAAAGAGTCTAAACACTTAATATCATATTATGGTCCGTTGTTTTATGTTTCAATGATATTTGGATTCGTTTAATAAATAAAATCGTTAATTAGTTAATGAGACTATTCCCATGAGATTGCATACATCAGCCCTAACAAAGTGGGCCTCTTCCTTAATTTTCAGCGACTCTTAGTCTGATACAACTGCTCGCAATCGGCTGTTACATTGTCAAAGAACGAACCTTCCTAAATCTTATTCTGATTTTTCAGCCTGTTTATCATATTTCATTTCACATTTGTTATCATGAGGAATTCATTTAGATAATGAATTATAGTTTATAGGCATATGGAAATAAATAATATATATCAAGGAATAACATTTGTCATGATGTCGGACCAGAATAAATAGCTATTAACGTGCATACAAGTACGCCCTTAAGACAAAGAGCAGTCGTTCAGGCAAGCTGTGGCGCAGTGAGGCAGGTCACAAATCCCGGGGGAAGGTGCGCAAACAAGGCAACGCTTTCTGAACCGTTAATTGGGGGAAAGCGCGGCCATTAGCGGGGGAGTAAGGACCGACTGCATTCCTACAGGAGCAACACTGTGTAATATGACTCTTGCCTGCTCCGAGTACGGATGAATTGTTTCTGAAGAGCTACACAAAATTTCCTACACTTGCAGAATTATATTTTCTACCTGAAATTGAGCGTTGGAGCAGAATACATTCAGGTGTAAATATTAACGATAAATAATTTTTCAAGTTTAGTTTTTAGAGAGAGCATGTTTCACCTAACGCGTTCGCTAGGAAAAAATTCTGTGCTCGTCTCCTCAACTTAAAAAAGTGATACACGATTCTTATGTCTTGAGAATTTTAAGTACATAGGATTTAGTATTCAATAAAAGCCACATACAGTCTCTAAAAAATTGGTTAATTTTAATAGAAAGTTTCGACTATGGTTTAATATTTTAATATATTTTCAAAATAATTAAAAAGCATTTAAGTCTGAAGACAAAAATTGCTTCCATCGGTCTTGAAAATTAGTTTAGAAGATCAGAATGGATTAATTTCGTCCGGTCCGGAACTGAACCCGGAACCTTCCGCACCTGAGACAGTCCGAGTCAAACTCTAGGTTAATCTGACCTGTAGTTGTACTAGGGATGGAAGCATCTTGCAGTGGTCCGGGTGTCGACTCTGGTAGATGCGCACCTGGTATGAGGGAGGTTCAGGGTTCGAATCCCGGTCCGGTAGAGATATTTATATGCTGATATACTACTATTTAAACTATTATAAAAATATATATATAAAATAAAAAAATGTTTATTACTACTTTAAACAGTATTCGCGTCTAAAGACAAAGATTTAATGGATTTTATTGTATCTAGAGATTAGTATAAACACATTTAACAGATAAAAGGCTTATAAATAAGATGATAATATAGTCGAAACGTTTAGAATATATTAGGGACTGTATTTGGTTTTTACGCAACTCTAATCATTTTTAAAAAGAACTGAATCATATAAATGTAAATTTTGTATGTATTCAAAAAATAGATCTCGCAGTATTTTGACCAACGAATTAGCGAGAAGCCGTTCGATGATCCAACCAATAGTCTTTAATTTACTTATTCTACCAAATAAAAAGGTATCATAACTGCATCTTTACTTGAACTTGGTAGCGAATTACTATAGTGGCTTAATTTTTCACATTATTTGTAACAAACGTTTTGATTAAATACAACGTCGCTTTAAAATTTTGAAGTATGTTTTGAATAGTTTTGAGTGCATAGAAACTATCAGACATTTCATTGTCCACAATATAGGAGATTATAAGAGATCGGAAGAAAGAGAAAGTAAAAAGAAGTTTAAAAATTTTCTCCTTCAGAAAAAAAAGTTGGATAATTCTGATCTGGAATAGTAGTCCGGCCACTTCGTATACAAATAAACATGCTAATTTTTTAATAAATAAACAGTTCTTGGGTTTCCATCCGGGCTAAATTAAACCACGACGCTTCTATGGCATATTCTACCATCTTTCTCAATTGAAGATGGCAGAGTACGCCATTGAAACGTCGTGGCTTACGTTTCATTTAACCCGGATGGAAATCCAACAACTGTTTATCCAGAATATACACCGGGAAAATCTTTGATCTTCGATAATTTTTTTATGTTGGAAACTTTGTGTTCTCTATTCCTCAGTCCGCTGTCTCATAATTTCATCTATTATTATATCCAATATGTACAACGAAATATTTCCAAAACTGGGAATTCAAATTTCATGCTTCTTATATTTCATTTCAACAAATCAACTATTAACTTATCTGACCCTTGAACAGCTACGATTTTTTCGTCTACAGAATTACCCGAATTAATAAAAATTTATAAAAGAAAAATTGTTCTTCAGGACATTTGTCTATGGCGAGTATTCAGTCTTTCATAAGAGTTCAAATTTCCCGATAGATATCGAAATTTTTCTTTCAGACGGTTCGGAAAATTGTACTGATTCGTGTGTATTCCAATAGATCGTCGTCTAATAAGAAAATACATTTTATCTTTATGATTACATGTAATCTAGATTAAATTATACATCAAAAATAGTCCAATAACTGCCAAAAAACTAATGGTAATATAATTGATAAAATTATTTTTAACGAGCATTTTCACAACTGAAGTTAAAAGATTAAAATTTTAGTTACTACAGTGTTTGGCGTTTTAATATAATTAAAGTAATGTTACCATTCCATGACATCCTCAGGCAACACAATTATAACAGATAAAACGCCGCTCTAATGGCGAAAAAATAATATCATTTCAAAGATTTCAAGAAAGACAAATAATTGTTTTCCATTGTTATGACAACTAATATTTAGATGGAATGGTGTTTTCCTCTGTTGGTTTCACTGAATACAACTATTTTCGGGTCATCAATCAAGTGCATGAGAGCTCGGGCAATTATATCCCCCTGTTAATGATCCAACCCAATCTCATTCCCTGAAAACGAGAAGACTTTTTCACTACCCAAAACTTTGATTTCCCCATCTATTTCATAGCTATTTCTGTCAGCTATCATTCGTCATTCCGTCATAGCAGCCCTTAATGTCTGTTTTTCTCATCTCGCCTTTGCAGGGTGGGAATTCGTGATACTTCCAACATTTATAACAGAAGCGTGCAACTTCTCCAATCTTCAGAGCTTAAATACATATCATTTTATTCCTTGGATTTCAGAGATTATGATATTGCATTCTATAGATATGCTATATCTTACAATAAGAGTAATATTAAAAATGGTAACCATTAAGCAGTATTTTAATAAGTCTAGATTCTAACAATATTAGATTTCTCATTTAGCGTACCACAAAATTCAGGAAAAATCCTTTATTGTACTTGCTTACAACTGTCATTAATATAAGTTGATTTAAAGACCCAAAATGTAAACGTTGTAACATAAGGACTTCTATACCTCAGAATTATACAAAATAGAATGACAGCAATATTCTTGTTACAAATGTTCTCGAGTCACACAGTCGACATCTTCTACAGTGTCAACTTCATTAAGATGTCGGCGGTGCGAGTCGACGAAACGTCGTGTTTAATCAGTGCCATCTAGTGGGAAATTCGAGAATATTTCGCTCAGCATATACACTATAAGAACGTAGGGAGTTTAGCTAACATTCGTAATTTATTGAGCACAAGCTGGGAACCCGGCGTTGGCCCAGGTGAATATTTATATTATCCTTGTACATTATTTAATTCTTGGTCAACACATAACAAAACCGACATCGAAAACGTCACAGTATAAACATCAAATATACTCCCAGTATGTTGAGAGAGTCCTAAATACCCCCAGAAATAAATATATTTTCAGTATTCTAACAATAAAAATTTTCCCCCACTTAACGGTTAAAAATGTTTACTTAAATCGCATATTAAAGGTCATAATGTAACACACCGACTCGCATTACACCAAACTCGGTAGTTTCCTTTTTTATTTTCATATTAGCAATTACTAAATTTTAAAATTTACCTGACGCGAGAAATCAAACCAATTCATATATACATCGTATCGACGATCCAAAGTAGTTAGTTTTTTTCAGCTTGCTGCAACAATAGATAGTAAGTGGGATGAATGATATAGGAACACGTAATAGAACTTATAACTCGCAGATAGTTTACAAGCCGGCCTTCGCGCGGCAATTCCAATAAATTTTCCCACAAAATTAATATTTTTATTTATATTCATATAATATTAATATCTTATGCAATATATCGAACTGAAATATGCACGAATATTTAAATTTATTCTCATTTTTTTAAACCTTCAAATTTTTATTAAATGTGTTAAGCCGTTTCGGAGCCTATTCGAGACAAAAATACGGACAGACAGTCAGAAAAATAGACACACTTCAGTTTTATTTATTGGTATAGATTATCCATTAGCTGATATGAGACTTCTGATTCTTGCCGTTTCTAAGATAAATGCATTTATCTTATAATGAACACACTGTTCGTAATTGAAGAAATAGTAAAAGAAAGTAATAAAAAGGGAAATAAATTAAAAATTATTTTATTTTTATAATCCTTGAAATAAACATAAATCGTAACTAAAGGTTAAAATTTAACGTCTGTTGATATATAATTAAACAATTGATGACCTTTTACAAACTTTTATTATTTATTATTATTATATGTTTTTATGCCTTCTTCATGCCAAAACGTCGTTACAACTAAATTTAATAATAAAAGTCTGCAAAAGGTCATCAATTGTTTAATTAAATAAATCGTAACTCATGGTCGTAACATGCTAGCGATTAAAAAATTATTAATTATTAATGGTTAGGGATTAATAGAAGAATAATAGGGTTAGTATTAAGAAAATTAAGTGAGTGAAAAATTAAATAATAATTTAATAAGGGCATTGCCTTTGATAAATTTCATATTTTCGTAATTACAGTATAATGAAGTAAAGTGAAGGAGTAAGGTGCAGAGAACAGTAGGACATAATTACTAGTTTATATATATTTATAGTTTAATTTAGGTAATGGAGAGGAATGTTTCTTGTTTGTTTTTCCCCTCTTCTCTTAATTATATAGCTTCTGTATTTTTATTATTATTAAAGTTAGTTGTAACGACGTTTTGGCATGAAGAAGGCATAAAAAATATAAATATAATAAATAAAAGTCTGTAAAAGGTCATCAATTGTTTAATTATATATCAACAGACGTTAAATTTTAACCTTTAGTTACGATTTATATGTATATGTTCGTGTGTGTATTAATTTTTTGCATTTTAACATTGCCACCGGGGTATGCCCATTGCAATGCGAATCAATCAATGAATTATTATAATTACGTTTGTACTTGTCAGAAAATCATCTCACGGCAGTTGTTCATGTCTACGTATGATCACAGCTTAGATCCGGTCACCGGTGGCGCGCAGAAACGGCAAGGAACAACCGCAAAATTCAAGCTGATCAGAGTCCAGTCTGGCAACGAAATGCTCAGACACACAACTGAAAGCACAACAAATACATGACATTTTTAGTCCGTGGTTCTCCTTTGCTTTCCGTACAAATGCTTCCATACAAGCAGATATACGATTCCCTCAGTCAAATCTTGATTCCGACTTGCTGTCCTAATGACAGTATAATCAGTTCATTAAAATACACAAACGGCTTCATTTCTCCCTAAATAATAAATCATTTCTTGTACTCTGATGACGACATAAACAATGCTATAACAATCATTCGCCTCGGAAACATTTTCTCAGTAAAATATCCATGGCCCTAACTGAATACAAATAAAATTTTGCCTCATGGCTATTTATAATCGCTACAATATTAATTATTAAATGGATCATCCCAATAATTAATGTTAGTGAGACAGAGATAACAAGGAATATTTAATGGCACCCAATATGGCGACTATTCAGTCTTTCCGATCATGATTTTTCCACGTTCTTCCATTCCGCCTCTTTCGTATTAGACACATCTTTACTTAGAGACTGCTACGAAATTACAAACAAAGGAACCAAATGAATTCTGGACAATGGAATGATTTGAAGGAGAAATATTACTCTGGGAATGTCATTCTGCTAAAGTTCCACTACTATGATCAAAAGAAGTAGAGTTACATTTATCTAAGCTATACACTTTTATTGTGATTCACTCGGAAGTATTTTCAAGAACTAAAAGCTAGACCCCGCGGCATTTTGGTCTTTAAGTATGTTGACAATATTTGGTAAAGAAATTATCAGAAGTTCTATTGTCAGTAGTAGAAAACTTATTAGAGCTCTTTTCAGTTTGAGGGGAGGAAATGGCTCAGAATCATTGTTGAGTGTCAGTTATATCCGAAGACTCCGGGATTGAGCACTATTAAATAGGTTTATTCCTTCAAGGAGAGTTTGGGCTCGTATGTCTTTCTCTTTTTTCATGAAGATGAACAGAGATTTATACAATAAGAAACGTAGGATTCTTCATTTGTTCCTTCTTCAACCCTTATAATATTTCTTCTATAGACAACGGAAAAGCCGATAAGAGAAACTCACTCAAAAGCCAGAGCTTTCCTTCATTTCAATTATCATTAAATATCTATTTGTATAAATTTCTAAACTACAGCTCTTGCATGACCGAGTCGAGAGTTAGCCCAGAATTTCTCGGAATGCACCATATGCACAATCGGGAAGCTAAAGTTTTGCTCTGCTTTAATATCATCATTATTGCAGATATTCCTGGAAAGTTTCTATGATAGCTGTTCTGAATAAATTTGTAGTTAAATTCTATCTTCGTACGACCAGAAGCAGTATTTTCTAGCTACTTTAACTACGGTGCTCCACGGACATCGGGCAATTGCTCCAGTCGCGTGCGACTCGCCACGGGACAAAAGATGCACGCAACATCCACAAATGAAACATTCAGTCGGCCGATATCCCTTATTTGGCCGACGAGTTTGCTGTAATTTGCAGGTAAACAGTCTCTAATCGCAGGAGGGCGGGTCCTGCTTCACGCACGAAGATTCAAGACGAATGGACACCGCTTCCTAGAAGTGCGTTCGTTATATGGAGAAATAGTGGAAACTTTGTTTCAGGCAACTCTTAACTGCTGGATTCAAAACGGTTCCTTATTCTCTAACCGTATGAATTTTTCGATCATGCGGGTAAAGAAATATGGCTTTACGTGCTGCTTACAAAGAAGAAACCATAGGCACGAAAATAAAGCAAATATATGAAACTAATTAGATAAAGTAGTAGCCAAGGAAGAGACAAAATTAAGTGGAAAAATAAATACCACACAACGTTTCTGATATCCTTGTTGTTTACAGCTCTTACATTGATTGCTATAAGTTGATTCATTTCTAGGACAAACAAAGCAGAGTAGTCGGTCTTCTTCCACTGAGATTTGAAACCCTGGAAACGAAGTATAAAATCCGACACGTTGATGCTACCAACGGCTGGTATATCTTGCAAATTTACACCGTATGGAAAATGAGTTGTAGCAACTATAACAAGTAGTTTCTACTACCACTCATTAGCGCTACTGCCCTTGTAGAGCCCGGACTTGCTTCACCACTCTCTTCCAAATTGTAAGGCCCTGGGTTAGATATAATATGGCAATATTTCTGAAATTTAAGTAAAAAAATACATACTAAAATAAATTTGAGACCACACGAATTATTTCCTGATTTTAAAATAATGATTCCTCAAAAACTATTAATAAAACTAAAATTACGTTTAGTATAGTCCTGATTGCTATTCAGGCGTTTCCTAGTATTTCAATTTTGGTTTGCCTTGAACAAAACACAACTAAGAATGGCGTTATATTATTTTCATTTATTTTACAATAGTTTCATTATTATAGTAGTTATAGAATTACTTTAACAAAACTATCGGATGCAAAATGATCAAATTCTATAGTCAACACTGTTTCCAAGTACAAAATAAACAAAGAAAATCACTAAAGAAAGAAGTAAAGATTAGCTGACGTTCAGTTACTATAAACTCAATATTTTCAATATCCAGAATTTTTAGCATTATGAAATCAGAAGTTCAATTTAATCAGCTATAAAAATATTCCCCGAAAACATATTCTTATTAACCACGGTTTGAAGTTAAATTTTTATAAACGGGTGAGATAAATATCTGTGTGTAACGGAAATGTCATATGTCAACACACCGAGCACCAATCAGAAACCGCCACGTCGCCATCTAGATTAAAACCTCTGTAATATTTTAAACTCTCTGGTAGTCTAGTTGTTACAAAACGGTAGCAGGTTAAATATTCCTGAAGAGGGAATATGATCTTCTCTTGTTTTACACAAGTCGAGGTGTATACTCCGGGGTAGGAAACATTAGGCATACAGTAAATTATATCCGCCGCTCCTTTTGGATCAGTCGGCCGGCCAACTGTCTCGAAAACTGTCTCAGTTATAGAAAAAGTTGTGCTGTGTTCCCAACACCTACAGTAGGCAGATAGGACTCTCACTACTTGTATCCCACCATTCAGAATGACGGGAGAGGAATTTGCTGTGGGATCGCAGCATTCCTTTCTCCGTGACTCGACTAGTTTAGAAGACTACTGGCTGACTGATTCAATATGATTAAATTACAACTCTTACTGTATTCCCAAGGCCTGTGACTTTGGAACATACAATTTACAAACAGGCTAAGTATCCTATAAATATATTCTAACTGTTATTTTTGCTACATTACTTTTTTGATTAGTGCGTTAGCTCTATGACTCACTGAGTTGAAAGTTTCTTCAATATATAAACAATTTTAAAATGAGGTATTTATATTTTGATGAATTGTTATTGAAATTAATTATAAAACTATATATTATACAGATATTGTAACAAATATGTCCAAATTTTAGCTTTAGAAGTGAATATGTACGTAGAAAAGGAAAATACTCATTTTTGTAATACAGAAAATTAATTTATTTTCAAGAAACAGAGTAAATTCAACGTAAAAATAGCAATTTTTACATCGGTTTTGTGTTAATGTAAACCAAAGTCACGTAAAAATAAGTACAAATTAGAAATTTAATTTAAAATTTTAACGCACTTTTTAATCAAATTTGTAACACCGTCGTTTACATTTCGGAGAAAATGTAAAATATATGTCTCATTAATTGTTTTCGAAGAAACGTGTATCTTTCACATTATTGTATTAAAGTCATAAGATTAGTATATAGCTGAAGTAAGATGGAGTCTTAAACTTTGATGAGATATAGGATACTTTAATAAAGTAGGTAACTTTATTATTTGCAACGCCTTCCTATTTAAAATTTAATTTACGCTTGTAATAAGTTTTCATAGTTCCCTTCATTATAGCTACTTCATAAGCTCATAACAAGCAGAACTTCTTTCCTACTTTTAAAAAAGGACTGATTCCAAGGAAAACCGTCTCTTTCGTAACCGTGTATTTAATATTCGATGTTGTAAGCAAGTGCAACCTGTGCCAAAACCCGCAGGGGAGCGCTGACGAACTGATAGTTTTGTTACTTTTGTTAAGTTTCGTCACAATGACGCTAATCCTTCCTTATACATCAATCGCCTTCGACTTCTACCTGTTCTCCATCGCAGTAAATCTTGTTTCACAATGTATAATATCGTGACCATTAATCCTAATTTAATATCCTGGGATTTCCGACTTACTCAGAGCACTTTATATTAATACGAAAATATCAGTTAAATTTCAATCTCAATTTCAAGTATGCCGCAAGAGGACTTGGTGGAAGGTTCTTCTTTTAATGGATAGATACAAACAAACGTTTCACTAAGCTTAAAGGCATAAAGTGCCATTGAGCCTAATTTTATGATCCTGCGGCAGTCCAAAGTATTTTTCAATAATATGGAATATCAGGTTAAGTGACTCTATACCGTCTAATTGTATCACAGATATAAGTAAAACTGTCTTCAAGAATATTTTGCAGTAAACATGAAGTAAAAATTACTTGACATCAAATTCTCCCGTTTGACAGACACGAAAATGAAAAAATGTAATCCAACAATTCGTGACTACTACGCTGAAAATAATATCGGAGAACTAAAACAACGAAGACGTAGATAAAAATAAATTATTCATCTACGTAACTCAAAAAATAATTTTGGTGAATATGTACAACCTTAGTAATAAAAATTCCTAAATATTAGTCTAGGCTCTTTAAAAAGATTTCTCGCTTTTGCGAGAAGTACAGTCATATTAAAATTATATTTTCGCTTCTGTTTAGGGATGAGAAACAATTGGCACTATTTAATAGAAATTTAGAGACGTTGTATAACGATGCAATTTTGAATCATGAAAATGAGATTATCTTAACGTTGTTCTCGCACATTATAATTCATTTTTGTTATTTTCTTGTATGTACTATTGAGCCATCGGAGAATGAGTGGGACAAGTATCGAGAGCCCGTCCTACGCGATAGCTTTTAGGCCAATGCCAGGTAGGGTCCTTAAACTATCGCCCAGGGTTCTCCTTAACCCTTGCTCTCCCTTCCACATCCCACGCTAATAAAGGGTTCTTTCCACCACAACGTAGATTAGCTTCATGTAGCCTGTCACTCTCAGAAACGAGACAAACCTTGCCCAGCAGACTACGAGTTCTTACACGATTATTATTTATTTACAAATATTGGTCAATTAGAGTGATACATATTGTTTGATTTTTAAGGGTAACTATATTAAAATCAACTTTGCGGAGTCACCTTATTGATTTTTAAGTTTTAATAAAAAACCTAGCACCATAAGTAGTCATGAAATGTCATTCAATTATACAATATGATTTTATATATAAATATAAAGGAACGTATCATTGTTGTTTCTTATGCGTTCTTATACCAACAATCTACGACAGTGAAATTGAAGTTTTTGTCGATCTTTAGAAGAATTCGGGATATTCTCTCCCTCCCCCCATCTCCGTCTTTCAGGCCAATAAAAGTACCCCCACAGTTTCATGCTAAAGTATTCTGCAATAGGGAGTCAACGAGTCCTTCCAACAAATTTTTCTATTTCATACGGAAATGAGAAGGTTCATCAATTAGGTTGGGATATGTTAGAAAACGACGGCAAAATTTACGTCTCGGGGTTCTTTTTAAAGCGTACGCAGGCAAAAAATCCTGGGAGGATATTGCATCATAGTTTTTAGAAGTAAATTATTTCATTAGAGTAATTATGTTAAAGGATTCGAGAAATTTAACAAATCACGCCGTCATTCGCCGAATGCAAAGCTCTCAGTCTCCACATTTAGTCATAATTTTTCAGTGGCTATTTTCATGGGAAATAAGTAATTACTTACGTCAGTAAATTCAAGAAGGAAGTAAATTATGAGATTGCAGATACCGAATACCAACAAAACTAAAATTACTGCTGAAATGTTTTATTATATACCAGGTGTTTCCCGTTTCGTAACATTAACCTTGGAGTAAAACTGAAAGTAATGCTTATTGAAACTAACGGTTGATTCAGAAACGTAAGAATTAAAAACTAGTGTGTCCGGAGCTTGTCAATAGAACGGTTAATTCCCTCAGTAATTAATGAACGATACACAAAAATTGATACACTTTGTCCCGAATTTTTACTCTCATTTAAGTTTATTTTAAATAGTGTATCTGACAATTAAATATACAATAAATGAGTTAAATCAGGCTCATGTCAGTTTTTTAAATTTAAATATTAAACTTTACAACGTTTCGTCTCTCCTTTGAAACTTCTTGAGGTAAAAGTTTATCTGTATATGGAACCTCACTCCATGATTCCTTCCGCCGGAAAAAAAATTCATAAAGAAGTCTCAAATTAGAGGTCAAACGTCGTAGTGTTTAATATTTAAATTACTTTTTTAAAAACTTGCTTTACTTTGTTATCTGCGAGGCGTTATTCTGCTGGTTCTCTTCGTTCAGGAAGTAAAGTCAATATTTCAATTTCTTTTTCTAGAAGTACTGCTATCAATACGAGCTTTTATTTATCACTAACAAAAAATATTCATTTCTATAGAATGTTTTTAAGTAAAATAATCTCTTATAACATTTTCTTAGTTGAAATTCTTTTGTAAGGTTCCATAAGACGGTAGTTGTGAAGTGCTGTCATTTATTACATCGGGTCTTTCCTATAACATATTTCATTATAGTTTATTAATATTATTTTGGGCCGGCCTCCTGTGGTGTAGTGGCTAGCGTTGCTGCCTCACAACACAGAGGTCCCGGATTTGAATCCCGACATGGGCTTGGATGTTTGTGTTGTCATGGTCACGGAGACTGGGATTAAGACTGCTGGAAAGTCGATACGCTGACCACGTGTCACACCACATTCGGAATGTGACATGTAAAGTGATAGCAGTTAAAGCCGGTAGGCCAAGGCCCTGAATGGGCTGCAGAGCCAAGGAAGAAGAACAAATTCATTTTGACACTCGATAACGCCAACAAACTTACTCATATATGATCAATACTGCGCATGAGTTAACCGAAGAATGCGTCGAATAGAACATTTATGACTTTGATATTTCTGAATCTCTGTTTGCTTCACTCGACTTACTATCGCGTGCTTGCGTTATCGGGCATTTATTTACCAAAACGTCTAATATTTATGTAGAGAGAATGTCGTAAGCAATGCCAGAGTTATGTCACGATATCTTACCCAATTATGTGAGATCTTTCCGAGTGAAGTCAGCAATTCATAAATATTCGGTCAATTATTTAGAGGAGACTCACGTTTGACGGAAAATATTAGATAACACTCACATGTTATCTGTTACAGAATGTGTTATCTCACGTGACAAGTAGTCCTGCAAATATTTAATATTTCAAAGTAATACGTATTAAGCCACAAATTATGTTCGAGTACCATGTAATATAAAATTTAAGTAATGACTTAATATAAGTTTTCTTTATTAGCATATAGTAGTCGATTCTCCTGAGAAGCTGTATACTCGTAAATTAAAAAATCTCATTGAACATTTCCATTTTCACTTTGAACTGGCATTATAATTCTTTATTAATTCAACAATAATTTCCAAACAGGGTTTGAATAAACAGAATATATTCTATCTAAATGTAAAACACAATTTAAATTCACAGTCGCGAGGAAAGTCTAATTATTTTCTGGTCGTGTGATGAATAAGAAATCGGATTCTTCATCAAAAAGGTGTCATTAGCAGGTGTTAATAAATGCTGAGAAAGGTATTCTTTGATGTGATACACTGTAATATTCTGTATTAACCGCATGCAATTCTGACCTATCTTTGTTTCTTCATGTGATACTTATTCATTTGTATTAAATTCCTAAAAGAGTTTGTAAGAATAGAGCTCATGTGGACACAGAACTGATACTCTTTACTACCAGTACAAGCGTTAATCCTAGTTTTCAATTTCATGCCAAAGTCACGAATATAGCAACGTTTATTAGTCTGAAAATGTTCCTTTAGAGTTTCTTGGGAAACTTTCCTGCTGGTGAATTATTTTGCAATGTTCAGTAGTTAAAAACTAAAGGCAATCGATTTCCTAGACATTTACATAAGTATGTATGGATAAAGCATCCATGTTATAGCTAATTCAGTAGTGGTATAATACTGTTTGTCAGCAACTTAAGAATCAAAGAAGCAAATACTTAATTTGTGGTTGGGGTTGGTAAAAGTTAATTATAAAGAAGGAATTGAAATTTTAATAAAAGAGGGAAAAATTATTCAATAATAAATCGTTTGTTAAAACAAATTTAATAAAAAGTAATACATTAAATCACAAAAAAATCATTTAAATTTGTCTGCTACTTGCTAAGCTCAACGAAGGTATTTATCTAGGGATCTAGTGGGATCTAATTTTTTAATTGACACTCAAACTAATAAGGGGGGCGAGAATCGTAAATTTGTACATCACCGCTCTGCAGTAGATCTAGATTTTATAGATATCGGTGCATCTCGTCCTTGGTCAGCTGCGGTCACGGAAACACCTACTCATTCTCTCGACGCCAGCAATCAGTCATGTTGATGAAGAGAGTGTTCCATATAAATTGCCGAATACTAATAAATGCTGCAGACTTAATACTCTGAACGTAACTAAAATCTCTAAAACCTCCAAATAATTAATGAATGAATAAAAAAATCTCCTCAATTCCATCTTTTCTTAATTTTGCCCCGCCATTGTCTGTCAGACGGGGTTGAAAAAGTGTGTCCTTCTCCCGGAACATTTTCTATGTTCTGTGGTCCTTCTTCACTGGTTCGTGTCTTCCAAGACCTTACGTGGGATTGCAGGTCAGATTTTCGTGCTCTGCGAAAGTGTCCCGGAATCTTCGGACGTGAAAAGCGTGGTTATTGGGTCCTATTATGTTCATTTCTTCAAGCGATTTAAAAAAATGACCATTTCCACGTCCTGTCCCTTCCTTCTTATTGTTGCAAGGGAAGTGCACGTGCTCGTTGCTCTAAATTTACAAGCGTCACATTTTTTAACCCTAAGTCACTGTAAGTCTTTCTTTCTAAAATATTTCAGCTAATGGCATTAATGGTACTGGATTCGTTTCTCTCCCCTGGCTTTCTGTATCATCTCAATTTGATGTTAAAATTAACTAAAGGAATTCATTATTACTCTGCCGTTAGCTTGGTAAGCAGCATAGCACGCTTCTTAAGATTAGTACGATGTATACATATATACAAAAAGTAAACTCAATAAACAGTTATAATGGAGATAACTGCCTTTCTTATATATGAGGGTGCAAACGCACACCACAGATTGCTAAACACGTTTCAACATTCTAAGAACGTATCACAATATATCAAACTTTTTCGAACTGTTTACACTGGTCCGTAAGTTATTTTTAACAATAAATATTGTTTTATTGAGTATTTTGTCTATATCGGTCAACCTATTTATTTTCCACATTACTATTCGACTGTACGAGCGCTGCGTCACAAACTCACAGTCGACCTTCTGTTCTAGTCTTTATATCTAAACTATCATTTCCCTCGTTATAGCAGTGTAGTTTAGGAAGACAGAATTCAATTATGCACCGTAAGAGGCACTTCAGTTGTGAGCAATCTATGAATATAATTGAAGTAGAACTTATATGATAATATCATATGTATAAGCATATTTACTATTTTATATTTTTACCTAGTTCAATTATATTGTTCACACCTGAAGAAGTTCCAATGGTAAGTACGAAACGTTGTGTTGTATTATAGCTAATAAATATTGTTTCCTACAATTATGACTAATTTAGCCGTCATTAATCTCCAATAATTTTTAGAACAATTATGCAATAGAAAACTCGATGAAATCTATATAATTTGAAATCTCGTGATTGTTTATTCAGTTCCATTTTTTTAATTGTAATTTATTTTGAGCCGACCTGCTGTGGTTTAGTGGCTACCATTGCTGCCTCACAACCCAGAGGTCTCGGGTTCGAATCCTGGCATGTGCTTGTACGTTTGTGTTGTCATCATCACGGAGACTGGGATTAAGACTGATGGAGAGTCGATACACTGACCACGTATCACTCCATATTCGGAATGTGTCATGTAAGATGACAGTCAGCAGTCGTCCTGGTAGGCCAAGGCCCTTGATGGGCTGCAGAGGCAACGAAGAAGAAGAATTTATTTCGAACCTAAAAAGACTTCGAAATTTGCCTCACCTGAAGCTGGTAGACATAAATATCACAAAGGAACATTGATACGTTTTAGGGTTAATGAATACTGTTGTATATCCTGTCTGTTCCTTTGAATGAGCGTCTCGTTATGCCGGATGTATACGGTACTTGTGAGTTATTTTTACATGGGTTATGTAATCCATTCCGAAGTTCCAATAAGTGATTGCTACTCTTTTTGCCTGTATTTCTCGATCGTCATTAGGAGCATCTGCCTTTGTATGATATTTCACTGACTCTTGGATCATTCCTGCTGGGTGCTTGTAAATACTTTGTTATTTGGAAAAATAATTTCACCAAAATATTATTAAAATTAGACTCCCGTCAAATTGGTTTATATATTTTTTATTCAATTAAATCGACGTTTCGTCACTATTTGGGACTTCCTCGGGTAACTTTTTCAATATAACATTTTCATGATGAAGAATGAAAAGTGGAAATTCTCCAAGGGCTGCTTCAACCGAAATATTGTTTTAGAAACTGTCGCTAATTGGTTGACTAAACATATTTTGTTAAAGGCATGATATTTTAGGCTTCCATATCATTTGGTAAATATACTGCAATACAAGTAGTAGAGGCAGTTTAAGGGCAAGTAGAAGCACAGTGTTATATTTTGAACTTATTACATGTTTAATAAAAGATTTATTTTTTAGTCCCTCGGACAGATATTGCAATTTCGTCATGTCTACTACGTTATCTTCTTTGATTTATGATGAATTTAAATTTTTCAATGTATTATAATTGCCTTGAATGGAATTTGTTTGAAAAACGTGGTGGCATATAAAATTTCTCTGCAGCCTGTCTCTTCCATTGCGGTTCTCGATTCCAGCAAATCGCAAAAATCATGAGAGAATTTGTACTTATATTTAATAAGCATATATTAAAACTAGCTAAGTCTAAACACCTGGCAAAATATGCCTCAGAACTGTGTCAATATTCTCAGATTAAAATATTCAGAAAACAATAAATAGTATTAATATCATGTTAAATAAAACAATACAGTCCGACAATAATAAAAAGCTCATTTAAAACAAGTTGAAAAATTTTTCAATATATATATCTACTCGAATCTATGTAAAAATTGCATAAATTAACAGTTTTGATCCCAAAAGTTAATATTTTATGAATACTTCTTTATTAATTTTATAAAAAAGTATGATTCAAAGTTCGTAGCTGTATGGAGTGAAGAAAAAATGTTTTATTACTTATACATTGTCATTTTGATATTGTGTGATGGCATAAAAATTGTTTTATTGTAGAATCCTAATTTATGTGTGACTAGTTGGAGACCCGGCGTTGCCCGGGTATTTATTACATTATCCCGGTAAATTATTTAATTGTTGGTCAATAAATGATTAGACCGACATTGAAAACGTCACGAAATGAACCTCAAATATACTCCCAATCTCTCGAAAATTCGGTAAAGTAGCAGGGCTACTGATATTTTCAGTACTCTAACAGAATAAACTCTCCCCCACTCAAGGGATGAATTTTTTCTTAAATCGCATATTGAAGGTCGTAATATGTCACCTACACCGCCAAGATAAATGGGGTTGAAAATATACGCAAATAAATTCACGGAAAACGCTATCAAATTAATTGACCCAATTTTTAAAAATTATCACCACTCCACCCCACCCCTAGTGGAGGTAGACGTGTATTACCCTAATTGTATTGAGTTTGGTACTCCAAGAACAATTGTTCAAAATTTGGTCGATATTGTTCCATCCGTTAAAGATAGTATGCGGAAGTCTGTTTTATCCCCATACAATCCTTCGTAAGGTATGAACTGTACTTTTTTCAAAATTGAGCTCAGCGTCTCACATTACACCGGTTTATAGCAGAATCCCGATTTTTTCTGGTAATTTTTGTTTTGTTCCTCCACCTTCAATCTTCCCTTTGATTATTTAAATTATTTGTCGTTTTTACTTATTTAAAATTTTCCACCCCACGCCCCTACAAGTGATAGCCGAGTCTCACTACAACAGTGCTAATTTTTGGTTCGCAAAGAATACATGTACCAAATTTGGTCGAAAATTTGTATGCGGAACATACACATAGTCAGACACACCCACATACACACATACATTCATTTGTGTAATTTCCACGTAGAGTCGATCCTCAAGAAGCTACTGAAAAGTTATTGTTGTAAACTGTCTGTAATTGGACGTAAACTTCACTTTTATGTAATAGTAATCAAACACGTAAAAACAAACAATAATTTGTTGAATGAAAACCAATACTTCTTGTCGATTTGCATACTTTTTAAAATTAATATAGCGATTAATGGATTAATTATTTTCCACTTGTGGATTTTCCTATCTCAGTGATTTTTATTTCAAAATAGTATGTTTTATAAATTTTATAAAGTGTACCATTTTATCTATACTAGAATTTGTATTGTGCGTATTTTTCTTAGTTATATGTACGCTGTCGTTATTTTACACATTTTGATAGTTTTGTATATTTCAGTATTGTATTATGAATATATGTCTGTAACAGTAATCAGTAGAGGACTAATGGAAAAAATAAATAAATCTGCATTCAGGAATTCAAAACACAGATCTAAAACTTGGGGCCTTATGAATGAAATCATATATTTGATGTACGAAGCCTATTAAAAATTTAGAAAATAGAATTTCACGTACAATCCGAGTAGACGTGAAGGGAATTGTTAAAAGGAAGTGATGTGATCTGTTTACATGGAACGCTGCTACTATGGCACCAGCTGCGAAAGTTCTCAGGCAGTTCCTTCAATAATTGAAAGCTCCAGAGTTGGGGTATCCTTCCTTCAAGAATGTTATTACCCCGTCGACAGGCATTACCTCTTACGTCCAGCAAAACATGTTTACACCATTCCACGTTCTAAGCTAATATCTTTTACAAAAGAAATAAAATAAAAATTACATAAAAACTTAAATCTCTTTAAAAGAAGAGTTGAGTATATGAGAATATCGATTTGTAACAAAATTTCTTATTGTAGTAAATAATTAAAAAGCATAATACAATAGTATAAACAGTAATAATGAACTATTAATAGTCTTTCAATACTAATATATTTTAAGAATTTTTGTTTCAAGATTGTAAGGAATGCTTTCAATAAAATCTCAGAACTTAGTCTATGAAAATTAAATAAGTGCCAAGGAAAATCTCGACCGGACTGGGAATCGAACCAAGGTTCTTTGCTTAGTGGTAAGAGAACTGCGAACATTGTTCATTATTGTATACTAATCCCATAAGGTTATTTCATGTTGTTTCAAAATTATCACGTACACCTTAATGCAAAAATTTTGTTAATAGTCTTCATTAGTAAGTAAGTACTATTGTAAAAATCTCATTTTAAAACTGAAAATCCTTTTCGACATAATTTTATACTTGATACCTCTTTAGATATTACATATAATCGTAATTAGTTTTACCGTTTGGCATTAAGCTAATATATTGTACACCCAACACTATGTAAAGCTAAAAACTCTTTCGACAACCCCAAAACTTTGCTTCTTATGTAAATCTATGGAAAATTATTCTGTTCTCTACACTATAAGAAAATGATTTATTAATCATTTTTCCATGACTGAAAATTAAATTATCTCTTATTATTTTAACTTTCCGCGTTCATGATGAATCCTCTCAAAAATTACGTATGCAATGCCAGGTATTATATTTGCAGGAGAATATAATAATGTCTTAAAATAGAAAATAAACATATGTAAATGCAATATTAAAAATTGTACTATACAGACTGTAGTGTACACATGTTTTTGACATTATTAAAGGTATTATTTTAGTTCCTCTTAATTAAATAGATTTTTCATTGAAATTTTCCGCTCTGCAAAAGTCGAGGTATCAGGCCGGGCCTCACAACATCTATTGAAGAGACGGCCTTTGAGGGATTAAGAATCATCGCCGCTGGACTTAGGGTCATAAATATTGGTGTCGGGTGGAAGCTGTGTTCTCAAAATTTTGTCACGTCAGAGTCTTTTCCAAAGAAAGTTCTGTAACCTCTGGTGCGTGAGTTTTCGCGACTTTGGGGCCGACGTGTGAACGCCGATTTGGGAACTCAAAATGTAACATGAATTCCTATCAGATAAAGTCATGGATATTTCACCGGGAGAGAGAGAGAGAGAGAGAGAGAGAGAGTGGTCGGAGTTTTCGAAGTTGTTGGCAGAAGATTGAGGAGAGTTGCAGAGTGGTTGTTGAGCGGTCAAGTTGAGTTAGTTATTGAGGTGTCGTGGAGAAGGGTTGGAGTTAGCTGCGAACAGATTGTGAGTAGAGTAGGTTAGTTGGGAAGTGGTTTTTGAGCGGTCAAGTGGTTATCAAGAAGCTGCCGTAGAGATTGAGGAGTTAGTTGTTTGAAGTTGTTATTAGGAGTTGTTACAAAGTTGTTATTAAGAATGTTAAGAAGATCAAGTCAGTTGTCGAAGTATCGAGAAAGGTAAATCAGTTAGTGAAATTGTTAAGCGGATAGAAACACCTAGTGGTCGCAGAGACGAGGCGTTCAGCAAGCGGTAGCTGCCAATTCCAATTCCAGAAGCTGTCTGTTCAATGGCTCCAAAGGTTCCAGCCAGATCTACCAACGAGTTCCGGTGTTGATAAAGTACTGAATTAAGCATATATCCCTCAAAGCCGTCAGCTAAAATGCCACAGTAACCATAACCACCATCAAGTAGTGTTCATAACATCATCATCATCCCCGCTTTGTGCTTTTATTATTCAATTTTGATTGTGAATTCAGTTTTCAAATTGTATATTTTTTTAAAAAAGAAGACCAGGAAGATAAGACTTCTTATTTATTTTATTTGTTGCTTACTTTTGTTAAATATATTGTTAAATTCTAAACATTCTTATTATTTAATTACCCAGCTCTTAACTTAAATTGAATCCAAATCCCAATAAAACATTACAAAACTATTTTACTCAAATTAAAATAAAACGTTTCCTCTACGATTTTGTAAAGCTCTTAAGTTGTAATACTTTTATCTTATAAGGGCTACAAAACGGTGGAGGAAGAATTTATTTATAATTTAAGCAAAACTGAAAATTTAGACCAATTTTTAGTGTAATAATAAGATGGAATGTTGGTATACATACTTTCTCGGTTAGAAGTTGAAGAAGAGAAGAAAAAAACTAAGGAGGAACGATAGGTATGAGGAGAATTGCAAGAAAATGGAGAGACTAAAAGACAAAGATAACAAGACACTAGACAGAGAAGCCAGATAGTTTAAGTTTACGGAGGGACTGTGATACCGGCGAAGTAATAAATCGTCAGGATGAAGAGGTCAAATATATATAGTGAAAGTAAAGATTACTCAACGTACCAGACAACAAAGAAACTGTTTATGAGCAGGAAAAACGCCATTAAGAGCCATAAAATAAAATGGAAAATATTAGACGTTGTTGTGGATGGAAACTGGGTACACTGCCTTTAACGAAGTGTATATCCATCGAGCTACACTTCTGATTCGATTTATGAAAATCACTGAACCAGATTCTGTCGAATATTTTCCATCTTAATTTATATAAAATAAACAATTGATTTGTTAAAATTAAATTTCCTATGAAATGTTTTTCAAGCGAAATCACTGGTATTCGGTTGTAATTTTACACGTCCGCAAGAGGGCTAGTATAATAAAAATTTAACTTAAGAAACTTTATATATTTTGGACGACTGAATGAAAATTCAATTCAATAGATCGTGATAAATTCAAAAATCCTAATGGAATAGATTTTAATTTGCTGCTTAATGTCAATTACGCTCACGCCAAATCGAATCAACGCTTGATAAGGGTAATGCAGCTTCCTCTTCTGTTCACTGAAAATTCATTCGATAAAGTTAATAAACCTCAAATCATTGACACGTAACGGAACTGTATTGTACTTCGAAGGCCCTGCGTGCAATAATATTAAATTATCCTAAATAGTATTTTACGTTGAGCTATAAACCATTCGTAATGTTTATCTTGGCAAAAGTAAAACTTCGCATGTCTAACAAGAATTACAAATGTGCAACAAGTATTATCCAATGCCCTTACTGATACTCGCCCCTACCACCTGAATCCATTTTCCTTCTCGTTCTCTATTACTGCAAACATTTTTGTCACTAGTTGGTCCAAATTTTTAAAAACTATCAAATATTTGTCATGTAGAGATATACCATGACACATTCCTTCTTGATCGTCTTAACATTTATAGCAAACGTTATGTAGGTTACAAAAAAACTTGTAATTATTTCTACATTGTGCTAAAAAGTTCATTAACACCTGTATCCAAGAATATATTTTCAATATGAATCTCCATATTGGGTCATTCTGTAGTCTCCGAACATATAATAAAGTATCAACATTCGTTTGATTGGCAAAATGCTAAGATTTTAGATGTTGGAGGAGAGTATTTCTATGGCGGAGAAACAACTGTTGGATACAAAATACCTATACTTTTTAACGTCCATTACTTTCTGAGCTGAACAGAAATTGTTTTCTTTCATCATTGTTTTCAGATATATTGCTGCGTTTACGTGAGTTCCGGTCAACTCTACTCGAACCGTCACATACGACTTGCTATTTCTCTCCAGCTTTACAAATAATACTGTGAATGGCTTTGATCCCTTATTTTTTTGTTAACTTCTTTGCTTTTTTATTGTGTGTACATTTTAACTTTTTTTGGAGTTCATCAACCTGATAGTGCGGTTTGTCGTTCTTGCCCGTCTTAAACTTTTTTTAATAACCTGTGGAAAGCAACAGTAATTTCAGAAACGTTTTTATTTTGTTACATAATTTTGTCCTTAATGTAGGTACTTTCTTGGCTAATTAGTACACTTTTCTCGCGTGCTTTTTATATTTTCTACTGTTTGTGCCTAGCCACATTGCTGGTATCTTTTAATACAATTTTAGTCATTTAATTTTAGTATTAAATCTTTCCTAAGCTTATACTGTTCAAGTTTTGTTTTTACATTTATTCAAGTTAAAAAAGAACTTGGTTGAAACTTCAGAATATTAAATATGTGTATATACGGAAGGTTCTCCATTTGGGCCAGAATCAAATCTATGGATACTTTTTATCTTACATCAGTTCCAGAACCTATGAAAATTTTAAAGGAAAACATGAAATATTCTTCGTGATGAGCGCATTATGAATTGCTGTTACGTGTAATTACATCCTGGATACCACAGGGAAGTGTAATGGAACCAATAATGTTCTTGGCTTTTGTGAATTACCCGTCGACGGGAATAGATTCTAAAATTAAATTGTTCGCGGACGACTGAATAATTTACAAAATTATAGACAATATAGATGGTGAAATCGCTGTTCAAGCACAATTAGATAAAATGTATCATTGGACAGAAATTAAAAATATGATAAAAATACTTCTAAGAATAAAATAATTATATTTACGAAAAAGAAATTGCTCATCACCGGGGAATATAAAATAGGAAACGAAAAAGTGTCCCTTGTTGAAACGTGAAAATATATAGGCGTAACTTTTAATAACAAATTAAACTGAGGCGAACTCGTAAACTTAGTAGCTTGGAAGGGGTGGAGGTCGTTACATTTCATGAACAGGATATTGAAGAAAAGTACAAGACAGGCCAAAGCAGCTGCTTACACATCTCTAGTTAGACTTTGATAGAATACGGGGCAGCAAGTTTGGATTATTACAGAGCGGAGAACATCAATGCCCTGGATAAAATTCAGAAACGTGCTGGGGTTTTGTGTGAGGACGAAACTAAATGGGAACCACTCGGTGATAGGAGGAAAAAGGGTAGACTTGGAGCACTCGACACATCTTACACGGACGTATCGGCCTGGACAGAAATAAGGAACGGAAAAGTACATAAATAAAGGAGAGGGACCAAAGAACGAACGTGGGCAAATATTCCATCGTAAACAGGGCAATAAGGGCCTGGAATGATTTACCTGCAAGGGTACTAGAGGCTTTCCCTAAGAACACAAATGTTTTTAAAAAGAAGTTAGAAAAACTGAAAAGTTAGGTGCTCATTTTGTAAAAAAGGAGGTTAAATATTTTTAAATTGCGGTTTTAATTTTTTCAGTATTTTATCTTAGTTCTTTTACTTTATCAACAATTTGCTTGGTACTTTAAATTTATAAACAAACTGCCACCAGGCAAATGTCCACCTGTAGTAATAACAAATACAATAAACGCAACCAATAATTACGTTGTGGAAATCTATTAAGGCAATTTCGGAAACGTTAAAATAAATGAACCCCAAGGAAACTGTTTCTGTGGTGATTCTTACACAACTTGGTGCAGTAAAAATGCTAATAATGTTGATACACGTAGCCTTTTTTAGAAACGCTGCACGTCGAGGAAAGGAAGCGTGAGTGCAAGCTGCTATAAAGTACAATGCATCGTTAAGTAAAACTGTGTGTAGATAGTAGCTGTAAACTTAAAATGTATCTCCGTTGGCATTCTAACATGTTGTGTAACATAAATCAATTAATTGTTTCAGGTGGGTGATTCTTCTTCTCTGTATGGCGTAACAATGAGTCTTTTTCTCGGTAAGTCCCTCTACGTAAGAGACGCTGGAAGAGCCCCCCCCTTTTCAAATAGCAATGAGTTTGTCATAAAGGGAACAGGACCTAACATTTTTTATATATTTATTAAAAATGAAACAGTGATGTCTTTATTTCTATGTTACACGGTGAGATTAATTCTCCAGTTGTACGGTCTGTTTAAAAATGGCCGGTGTGTCTTCACAGCTCTCATGACCAATTAGAATCCCTAGCAGAATGTGAAATGACTATTGCAACAATACATTGTTCAGAATTCTTGTGGTGAAACGGATGTCTACCGTGGATTGGTAAGGGATTGGTGCAACGCTCGTTTAGCACCTGTACTTCTTGGAAAAGTCGTAAAAGGCGGAATGTTTTACTAGTAGGAGATACCACAATTACACCGTGGTTCGTTGCTTTGAATCTTAGAGAATCGCTTCAACACAATGAAGAAATGACGACTACCTCTCTTTTCTTTTCTATTTAGTCCAGCAGCCGTGGTAGATAATATATTACCTACAAAGTGACTATAGATATTTAAAACCTTTTTACGAAACGTATGTACTATAAAAAACAAAACGTTATCCTCTTGTTTCCATTTAATGGTGTTCCCTGGTAGTGGTTATCACAAGAAAAGGTCATATTAAGGAAGGTTATTATAGGTACACATATCTCCCAGTAAATCATATTTTATGATTGAAAATACGGATTTTGAAAGTGTAAGAATTTTAAATATGATTGTTACTACTGTATGTAAATAAGAATAATTTTAACAACTTTTTTATATTATTGACCATACTAATGATTTGCTCTCTGTTCACTTGGTACAATTAGTAAATGATTTACATGATATAGGTTACAATTAGGAGAATCTAAATGGTAAGTCCAAAATATGACTGCGCTTTAATCTATAGATATGTTCATTAGTGTCCAATATATTCACTGATTTTAGATTCGGGTGATTGCTCAATCTCTTTTGTGGCCACTTGCTGCGTTCAGTGGTAATTTCTGTCATACTTGAGATTTCTAGGTTTTTATGTAGAGTTTTATTTGATACGAACCACTTTGTGCTTTTGATTCGAAGCTTCTCAGGATCTCGAGGTTGGATTTGCAGGCTGCGCCCCATAGTTCGATGCCGTATGTCCATTTTGTCTTAATTATTTCTTTGTGTAATAATATTTTGTTGTACAAGGAAAGCTTAGATCTATTATGTAATAGCCAATATAATATGACTGATATGATTTGTGATTCCTTACGCTTCATTTTTTCGAGGTTAGACTGCTGTTTCAATGTAAACCAAGATATCTTCCGACAGTTGTTTCTGGGAGTTCTGCTGAATTTATTTTCACTTTTTGGCATATTTCTTTTCAAAGTGAAAAAGTAATGTGTTGAGACTTTGCCGTGATTATAGCAAATTTCCATTGTTTCGTCCAGATGCAGTTGCAAGTATTGCGACGCTTGAGTTAAGTCTTCTTCAGCAGCTACAATAGCTGTGTCGGCAAATGTGGTAATCATGGCGTGTTCCGTTGTTGGTAAATCGGAAGTATATAATACGCACACTAATGGTCCAAGTATACTCCCTCATGGAGCACCTGGCCTCATTGGTCTGAATTCAGACACTGCATCTTGGTACTTGATTTGGAAACAGAAATTGTATAGGTATGATTGTAAAACGGATAATATGGTTGTGGAAGTAATTGCTTGATTTTATATAATAAGCCTTCATGCCAGGCCCTATCAAATGCTTGTTGGATGTACAAGAAAATATTTACGAAATTTTGGAGGTACGGCGAAGCAATCAGATCTCTTAATTATCTCAGGTTAAACCGTGGAAGATTCCCTACACATCAAGTTCAGGGAAACCAGACAGCTTACCAGGTTGAATGTAGCGTCGCGCCTCTACCAGCTTCTCCGTAGAACGCTCTCCTCAACGTCGCAGGTAGACCTCCTTCAACCTCCGGGATCAAACATTGACTCCCTTCCGCCCCCTTCAAGTTCAAAGAGAAGAATGAGAATTCACACAGCCTCAGCGCCGTGTGAAGAAGAGTCTAAAATCGACATATAAGATCGATTTTCTTTAGACCACGAAATTCCATCGTTTAAAGCACAATCTGTTGCAACTTCTGTACATCTTTACGGTAGGAACATTTTTGGTCTGAAAGGTAGGAAGGAAGGAATGGGAATCTTCAGAAGCCTTATCTTTGCTGAACATTACAATACACTGAAATTTCGTGCCATAAGGAGCAAACATTTAGTCACAGAGCAAATAATTGACATGGGAACTTTTTTGTCTAAAATGGAGCAAGGTGGAACCTAAATCTTCAAACTATCGCAGAAACCTTCTCTGTGGTGATTACTGCTAAACTAAAATTTTCATCGCAATCGGATGAATGGTATAGGAAGGCTTAAGGGCAAACTTTATACCTCCCACTGTGTGCGATCGACGCCGGTATATATAGACTGGTGCTCACCTTTCTTGCCTGCTAAGCGAATACTGCCTATGGGAGTTTTCTCTCGCGGATATTTCTCCCCAAAGTGATTAGCGTATGTCTCGTTCTCTCTCTATTTCTTTAAGGTTCTCACATGCACCTTGATAGCTTTTGCGAGGTGCATGTACTTGGAAATACGGTAGGAGTTGTCGGCTGATCCCATCAATCGGCCAGCTACCTCCTAAAAGTGGTGAAGGCACAGAGAGAGGAATGCAGCGACCCCACAGCTAACTCCTCTCCCGTCATTGGGAAAGGCGTTACAATAGTACCCAATAGCCCGACCTACCTGATATAGGTTTTATAGGGTTTTCCCTGCATCTATTTTAGGTGAAACACAGAGTAGGATCCTTAACTATAGTCCGGAGACGCTTGTCAACCCTAGCTCTACATTCCATATCCTTCCTTTTCATTTCTCTATGCAATTAAAAGGAAGTTGTCTATTTCAGAATCACCCTCATGTAGTCTGTTGCCCAAAAAAAGATCTTTATAAAAACTAATCGAATGGTATCTTTTTCGACATATTCGTTAAAATGACTTATGATTTTCAACATCCCGAACTACATGATGTAACTTTTCTATTGTTTTCTCTGCATCACTTTTAGGAAAATGCCAGATAGAATTCTTAAATTAGGCCCATATGTGTTGGTTAGCTTTCGGTTGCCTTGTTATCCATCCCTCATCCCTACAATGAAATTTCTTCCATTTTCATTAAAGAGGATCTCCCTCCAAGTTGATTACCCTCATGTAGCCTGTCACTTATAAACTATTAAGAGCAATAAGTTGAAGCCTAGTAACCCGCTATTTTGCCACCCAGAATATTTATTTACAGGGTGAGGTAGACGTTTGTGTGTGTCTGTCCGTACTCTTCGCTGATTTACCGTAATCTATATGAACGATTAAAATTGTTATTCTTATAAATAAAGCAATTATATTACAGGTAGCTCAGAAAGAGTGGCCAAAACTTAGATATGGAAAATTTTAATTAGAAAACGTTTCGTCCCACTGTTCTTGCTACAAAGAACAACGGGACATCACCTGGTCGTTCCCCCTAGAAAGGTCGAGGAAAGCACGGGAGTCACAAATTAGGATGAAGTAATGAGGTTCATATAATTGGCAAACGTGAGATACAACTGATAGCACACGGAGACCACAATTCTGCCATTCTGTTAAATTTAAACCAAGAGAAAATCCCAAGCGCACCAACTTCGTTATACTCGTACACAGGAGCTGCGCAGCAGTGTTATGTAGTAATAATTTTATTTGTAAGTAGCACGTATACGCTGGTTATTGTTAAATTTGTAGCCCATATATTCATCCTTGGTGACAGTTGCTCTTGTCTTGTTGCATAACAAATATATATAACGAATAACGCTGGTGTTCAGCGATCATCAGTGTGAAATATTATGTATAGTTTGTTACTCACATAATACAGTAATATGCATGTGATAAAATCTAATAAAATGTATTAAGATGAATTCATTCCCACGCCGCTGACATTGCTCTTAGCTTTTTAAGACATTAAGAAAGCGTATACATGTTTCTCTATAGGGAAAGCCCTACGTGTTTGAGATTAACAATGGTTCAGCAATAGCGGCGCTCTTTGTTCGCGTAAATAATGGCGACAGGCGTTCAAATCTACGTTCATTGAATTACGAGCGGGTTGAAAGTTTTTTGAGGAGCAAGATGGGCCTTGACTAGGATGTTGGTCCCTAAGCCTTCCGCGTGTCTTCGCCATAAAGCACGCTTGATGGACGCAACCCTGCACTGGAATGTTGATTGGTCGCACTGTTTTGCCCACGGATCCGCTACTTGGACCACCTCGCTTTCTTCGCTGACTTAGAAACGCCGTTGCTCCCAATACCTTACTTTTCTTTCCAATTCTTCAAGTGCCGTTCATAGCTGACCGAGCCCTTGACTTAATAAGTTCTCACCTCACAACAACCCAGATGAACTTCTATTTAATCTTCGCCGATCGTTCTACAGCACTCCCTTCAAAAAAACTATTCAACTTGTGAGTAATTAATACTTCTGTACAACAGTGTACTCTATACGTGCAGGTTTATGGTCTCCTTCCACAATCGCAATTCAATACTCCTCTCCTTGCAGAATTTCCTCACAACTTGCACTACTCAGATTCCGATATCTCGTTTCAAGAATCCGGCCTCAGTAATACTGCTCCTTTCATAAGAAAAAAAATTTTCTTCTCCAAAATTTTATGGGGCCAATACATATATAAAACTACTAATCAAAAATGTTTATCTTCAGACTGTGATTCTCCAGCAAGTTGTCCGCTTATTTCATTAAGTTTAACGTTTCTTTATTTACCGAAAATAATTCTATGTTTTTAAATAATAGTATTAGTACTCAATTTTGCTAATTTTTCATTTTCTACTTTTATTTTAGAACGTTTCGGTAAAGTAGTTCTTTCTGATAACAGAGAAGCTCTCGTAGAGTATTCCTTTTCATTCTTTTAAAATAAATAATAAATAGACAATTGATCCAAATATCTCTATTTCTGTCTTGAACCTATGAAAGTGAAATACCATATAAGAGCACGTTATTCGAGCGCATAGGCTCCGAAACGGCCCAACGGTTTTCAGCTTAAATATTCGTGCATTTTTTATTTTGACATATTTCAGAAGATATTAATACAATATAAAATAAATATTAATCCTACGAGAAGATTTCTTGGCATATGCGCGTCGAAGTCTCCTAAAAGTGAATGCGAGTTGATCTGTTTATATCCTAACCGAACCGGATTTAAATGTAAATTTCAGGCATGGAAACAGTAATTTTAACTTAAATTTTCGATATCTTGTTAAGTTAGAAGATATTAATGTAAATATTTATAAATCTATTGAACGGTCCTATTTGGCGTTTCTATACCATTCCTCCCACTAACTGTATAATTATAAGCGTAATTTTGGCAACGGAGAGAGGGAGGCATTATTCTCACTCCATCTACTGATGAATCAGGATTAGCACCGTATTTAACCTATTGTTGGCAGAGAGCTAACTCCCTGAGAAACAATAACATCTTTGGATCGTCGATACGATTTATACGTAAATTGGATTTATTTGTCACGACAGGTAAATTTTAATATTTAGTAATTGCTCGTTTTTAAAAAAATAAACTCAATTTATATATTTGAAGGTTCTGTCTGTCTGGAAGTTCGAACGAATTGTCTCTCAAAACCTATTGCAAGTTATAAGACTTTCCCTGAAGTGACCATAAATTATCTATTCAATGAATCTTTATCAAAATCCTGTGCTCCTGCTGTTCATTTTAAGGGCAAAATAGACAAAGCTATTTCCACGTGAACGAAAAGCGGGGATAGCTAGTTGCACAATAAAACACGACGAGACGATATTAGTCGACAGCGCACAATAGTTGATTTTGATCTGTAATTTTAGACCTTATCCACTGAGACAGCAAAACTAAACATATGTTTTCTGTTACAAAAAAAATCCTGATCGTTATAATGGTGTCAAGTAGAAAACGATATCTGATGTCCCTCTAAACGATTTTTCCCCATCAAAAACCTCATTTTTTGGCGTTTTTCCCTTTGGCACTAGGTTTTCTGCAACCAAATTCACCAAAATATACTGTTTACAAAGCTCTAAATCCTCTGACATGTAGACAATTTTGTAGAAATGCGAAATACAAAATATGAATACTGTCCCTACTTTTCTTGGCAGGATCCCGTGAAAATACGAAAAAAAAAATTCACTGGTCAGGGATGATATTTATGTAATTTTTCGTTACTATTTCCGTTATCTACGCATAAGGTTTATCTTAGAAATGTATTTTCGGGATCTAATCTCTAATAACTTCCACAATATTAAAGTTCAGAAGTGGTATTTTGAGACGACGTTGACTAACGAACGAAAAATCACGTATCTCAGCCAGATATGCATATTTCCAACTAAAACTTTTGCAGATGTCCATCTCAGGCATCATAGAACAAACTGTAAAAATTTCATCGAAAATGGAAATGGTCGAGGTGTGATCCCTAGACTACTTCACATGGAATGACTCTTTACTCAAATTCAATGACGGTGAATATGCTATTAAAACAGTACAAGTTTTAAAATATGTACCCATCCTTCAAGAGCTTTCAAATTAATAGTCATATACTTTTTAAAAAAATTATAATAATTGATTTAATCAGCCTCTTTGCTAGTATTTTTATAATTTAAATATGACGACGTTTCGTTTCTCATATAACTTCACTACATGATTCCTTCGGCCGAAGGAATCATGGAGTGAAGTTCCATGTACAGCTAAATGAGAGAAGAAACGTCGTAATATTTAATATTGAAATTATAAAAATGCTGACAAAGAGGCTGATTAAATCATTTATTACATATTCGTTTTATTTTAAAAAAATAGAAAGCTCGAAAACAACTAAGTAATAGTTTTAAGTTAAATACAAACAAATCACCTAAATTTTTTCCATACCTAAAGCTGTTACTTTGAAGAAATAAAGCGCTCAAATCGCATAATAACATTGCAGTTAATAATTAAAAACTTATTATTTAAAACATTTTTAAGTAATGTTCTCTATTATGCTTCTTCACTTATATAAATTTCTATATATTATTTTGTTTAGCCGTATCTAAAATAAAAAAATCGTACATTAAATTATTAATGAAACATTTGCTGGTTCCAATTCCTAGCTAGTTTTAATGCGTTGTTTTAATGTTTAAACTATTCCTAAAGGGAGTTCATTTTGCATAATTGTATTCATCTTTATTAGTGGCGACCTGTCATTTAAAGCACCAAATCGTTCGTTCCTCGTACGATGTAGGTCCACGTATTCCAGGAAGAACTCTTGTTCATTTTTTATCTAGCTTCCGTCATACCTGACTCATGGGAACAAAATAATAGATATTATAATATCCTTGAAAAATTTAAAATTTTAATTATGTAAAGTATTATTACAAGGTTTGAAAAATTATAATTTTGGATTTAATATTTGAATAACCAGAATGTCTCTAAACATTGAAAATCATTTCTTGTATTTCTGATAGATCTTTGGATGAATAATTAATCTTTACTTAAACGTGGAATATTTCGTAATTTTTCCCCAGATTCTCCTCTATTTTTAAAATATGACGAAATATGCAGAATCCGATATAGTGCGGCTGCCACAATCACGTATTTCTTATTTCTTCTTGAACGGTAATATCATTCCTCAGTTACTTTTCCTCTTATTTCATATAACTTACCGTTTCCACTTCTCCGGATTCTCAAAGTTAAGAGCATTTTATAATGTACAACATGAATTGCGAGCACGTATTTTGTACAACCAACAGTTTATCGATATCATCACATTTCATGTACATTGTTTGCCCACATGAATATTTCGAATTCATTTAATTCAGAAAAAATTGTACTTCAAAATTTGACAGTGACAATCACAGTTACAGCCATTGTGAACAACTACATTAACCCACAAGTTAAATAAATAGATTTCGCACGGACCGTATAGTATTTTCCTTTAATAGGAGAGACGATAGTTTATAAATAGTTTTTTGTCATTAGAGTTACATTAAGGAATATCTTTGTTTCCAATCCAAAAAATACTACCGAAATATTGAACATTTTTTAAATAAGTTCAGTCCTGTATGCTCTTTTTTTCCTCAAAATTGACATATATAAAACGCTGTTCTAGGCGGTAAATTATGATTATTGTAGTTGTGCGTCAAATCTAAATAGATTCAGGCAAAAATTAATTAAAATAAAAACGCTGTATCAGATTAACCTATATCAGTATACTCTTAAACCAATCATTGAGTCAAAGCAAGGTAATTGGTCCAATTAAGCAGCTGAAAATTGGATTACTCATTACTGTAAGTAATTCAATTGAATCTCGAACATCAAATGGCATTCCGCATAGTGATTCATGGTCATGGTGAGTTTGGTTACCTAAAAATAAACTGAAACAAATTTTATGAATAAATAAAACCCGAAAATTTATATCATGGTTTATTTTTTGGAAGTGCAAAAGTGATATTAAAGATTATATAACTTTAATATTTTTGTGCCCATTGAATATAGGGAAAGAGTTGTAAAAGTTTACGGAACCATATTACATTTTTAAATCCTCTATCGATCGGTCGATCGAGCTTAATAGAACTCACAATTGTATAAAAAATTTTAACCCTAGCAATTAATGAATGACATCTGACCAAAAAAAATTATTTTTAATAGAATGTAGAAAGAAATAGAAATTAGCATATATTATATAATTAGATGTTTGAAATTGGATTGTCATTTTAAGTGTCCGTAGAATTATGAAAACGACTTTTTCGGTGTCAAAGCAACTTATTTTGTGTATAAAGCTCTGTTAAAGTTTATATTTATTATAAGATTGTACTACAATAGTTCAACCTTGTGAAATTTTCTAATTGCTTTCAATTTTCTTTCGATGTTGGTGAAATTTAATCGAACCCTTTTCTTTAGTTCGTTTCACACCATTCGTTTCGTATGAATCAGGTAGGCAGTGTCATTTACATTTCATTTGAAGTGAAACTACTTTACATGCGCTGGAAACGAGAAGAGTAAGTTGTTAAACACGTTACAAAATTGCTGTCGTGCGGATTGGCAAAAGAAAATAGAGAGTTCGAGCTTATGAATAGTAAACCAGCGAACGTTACACAACAACGGTGACATCCGTTTGGCATGTAGTTTGTCAAACCTTTCGTAAATAATAAAATCAGAGCGGGGAGCGATTGAATATGAGTATGAGAAACAATTTCTGACACTATAATTCTTAACATTAAAATTATGTGATCAAGTAATAAAAATAAACCAATAAGATATTATACAAAATTTTATGTATATTATATTCCTTCAGGCGCAAATAAGGACGACATCGTGACAGCGACATAGATGTTGTCAGTGAAAGACGCGCTATAGAACACAAACAATACAAATTCATGACTCAGTTAAATTAAATTATTTATATACTATTCATTGGTGAGTTTCACTTGTAGTATGTACTCCACTTAGAACAATCAGTTCTTTACTTACCTTTTTTAATTTTTTGCACACTTGAAGAGGTTTCAGAACAAGGAAACAATACGTAGTGTCCTTTTTATTTAATTTAAACGTTCTGATTTATTTTTAATAAAATATTTCTGACTAGTTTCCTGGTTTATTCTTTTATAGTTAAATTGAAACGAGATAAATATAACTATTAAAATTAAGAAAATAGTGCATCTTTTAAGGATCGTAGCTACTGTTGATATCTGTTTCAGTTGGTACGTTATTTGCAGAGATTGTAACCGTCTCCGTTTAATTAACTTTTAATTAATGGGTGCTATGATACTACTTCTTTATATGAAATTTTATATGAATATATAACTAAGACTATAATAGCTGGGTTACTACCGTTATACTAACGCTATTTGCATAGCCCCGTTTACAAATTTATCGTTTCCAGGAGAGATTTTACTCCTTTACTGGTCAGTGGTGACACACGAGCTTGTTACTAATACCAAGTCGTACCAACTGTACATACTATGTAGCTGTTGATCAAAATCCCTTCTGAAACAAATTTGGCTTATCGACAGGTATTTCTACTCCACATATACTTTGGGTTACTTGAATATTAATATTTATGCTACAAAAAAAGTAATAATAACATGTTGAGTGCAAGCCTCGTTCATCTAACGTGGCAAACCTGATAATGATCATGCAGCAATTTACCAAGCAAAATTTAAAAAAATTTTAACTTCGCTACAATAATTTCTCTTGTAAAATATTTTCTCATTTACGAAAAGACTTTCCTAAACTATTTGAACTTTAAAACAGGCTTTCGACATTAGTTATATTCATTCAAATTATAACCATGCTATACTCGCGGTTGATAACTTTTTAGTTTCATCAATCTAATGAGACTCAGTATTTCAACATTCAATTCATCAACTTTAAAAATAAATATTTATTTAACATACCATTTAATATGAATAGTAATAGTTTTTCACAATATTAGATACTAACTTTCCCCGTAACACATAACAGCTCTTTCTCCAATCAAGAAACTATTTGCACAACTTATTTCTTTCTAAACTGTGCGACGGTCACATATAATAGTCATATAATATACAGCATTTTAAATATAATTATGGAATGATGCATATAAAATCTTACTATTTTACTAATCGAATCGATACTTGTAGTCAATGATAAGGTTTTATGTGTTATTTCATTTCTCTCTTATTTTCTTGGATACGTCTTTAAATAATTTTATATTCTTCTAACATAGACGACTTTTATATTTTTCTACATTGCCTACTGTCGGAATAGTCATTGTAAATTATTTCTTGAACGGAGAGTTTCTTTCACGTATGGTTAATAAAATACATTTGACGAGAAGTGAAAGGGGGGTCGAACGTTTCGAACAATGCCGATGCGGAGTCGTGCTGATGTTCGAACGCACTCGACAACAACAAATCCTTGTCGTTACGCCCCGGCTTAATCGATCCGCTTAAAAATTGTCGAAATTGAAAAGACAATGGTTTAGAGGTAAGGCTTTCACTAAGGGTTAGGCCGTTTAGATGGGCTTGCAGTTACAATGCAGTGCTGAAGGGGTCTCTCGACATCCTCAGTACAAAACAAGCTGCACTAATTGCAGCATCGAGTGCTCTCCGCAGACGAACCTTGTCCCGAAGAAGGCGCTCCACTCCACAATGCCAGGTCCTTGCCTCTGCTACCAACACTGTGTATGCTGTATGCGAAAAACACAAGAAACCCAGACCTACACAGCGGGGCAGCCGGGAGGCTCTTTGTCTCTTTATTTCCGTTTCCTTTGTGTAGGCAGACACACTAACTCCTCAATTTATTCAAAGCTTTGTCGATTACAACTTGTCTACTAAATCGCCCTTTCATAATAAAGTCAAATTCTTGTAACTCAACAGGCAAGGACTCTTCTCTTATTATTCTTCAATGAGTAAAGAATTGTCGGGTTTTATTAAGCATTCATTCTACGAAACTATATTCCTGTTGATCTTTGGTCGGCATTCACAAAAATTAGAAAACCTTTCTTTTCTATTTTGTTGCACTTATGCAGGCACACAATACGCTCAACTCGTTCAAAGACTTTTATTTGGAAGTAAAACTCTTAAATAATAATGTTACTCGGGCCACGGATTTCCTCTCAAAAAGGAATTTATATATATATATATATATATATATATATATATATATAGACAGATTTATTCAATTACATTAGCCAATGTGTGTAATTCAGACTGAATTACAATCCAAAATTATGAAAGACTAAGTAAAAAACTCGAAAAAAAATTAAAAACATACTGCCATTGTAACTGTCGGCAGTTTTCAACTCCACTGCTTTGAATTATTAAATTTAACTAATTTACGGACCAATACTACACACAACTAAATTTCTACAGATTCTATTCTCTTTACAAGAATTTGGTATCATGGATCGAATATTTTTCTTTTATCTAATTTTAGTTTATAGTTGCACCGACCAAACAGGTCATTAGCGACTTGTTCGTTTAGGTGTCTAATTTTCGTTTTCTCTGTCAGGTATACACAGTAAAGATGCTTGAAAATACACACAAACACCCAGGCAGGTAGCAGTCGAGCCCTGGACCTCTATAATGTGAGTCTGTGACGCTAGCCACAAGACCACAGAGGGGATCGAATATTGGTTATTTATAATTGTTTAATTCTCTGTGGACACATCGTTAGGACCTACATTAGCAGCTAGACTACTTCAGTACCTATTGGTTCTGTTTAAGACTGAAAAATTTCCTGTGTCTCCGCTACACAAAGGTTTTATTAACAAACAGCGGGGAGTTCATTAATATTAACCCACTAAATTAATTGTTCCATCCGTTAAAGATAGTATGTGGAAGTTAATTTTACCCCTTCCATCCCCTCTTAAGGGATGAACTATAACTGTAATTAAATTTTTAATGTCAGAATTAAACTTAGTGTGCCACATTATTTCCTTTTTAAAGCCCAATCTCTATTGTTTTCTGGTTATGTTTATGTGATGACCATCTACCCCCCACCCCTAAAAATACTCCCCTTCGATTTATTGATGGGGTTGAAAGTATACGCTGACAATATTGGAGGGTACACTATCAATATATCAATATTGTATACTATGGAAATACTGTCCGTTTTTACTTATTAAAATTTTTTGCCCCCTCCACCCTCGCCCCTAGGGGTGCTAGCTGAGTCTTACACCGACAGTGCTAATTTCAGATCGCCAAGAACACGTGTACGAAATTTGGACGAGATTGATCCACTCGTTTAGATTTATATGTGAAACATACAAACACTCGTAGGAAACTTGACCTTTTTACACGTAAACAATGAATTTCTATTATAACAATAAAGATCCATCTATTTGGACTTTTTAGCGAGATATAACTTGTAAATTTAATTAACGTTTTATTTAAGTGACGATATATTTTAAATACTTAAAAAATACACAAAAAAGCTTATCTCTCATACAAATACGACGCGTTAGGCCACTCACAGTCAATTTTGTTTTGTTTCAGATAGCAAAAAGTATTGTAGACTATTATTATGTTAACTTTTTACAATTCTGTTACAATAACTGGCTTTCTCTTGGTCTTCTCATAGTCTTAGAATACGTGTATCATTTGGTTCTTTAAATAATAGAGATGTCTACTGGTTGACTAAGTCGGCCTTGATTAAAGGTTTTTCTGTGTCCTCGACAGTGATGACATTTTACTTATTAAACAAAAAGTTCACCAAATTATATTCTGTATTTACTGTGTGTTGTGCATATATATGAGTTGATGTATGCATTAAATAAATTATATCAGATTGTCAGAACTCCTATTTTTTAATTTTCTAGTCGACAGCGTTGAAATTACCGTTATTAGTTTGTGGTTTGTAACATAAACTCCTCTTATCTATGCTTATTAAGTTGCAACAAGCCGTTTAACAACCAGCCTTCATAAATATTATTGCCAGTGACAATTTAATGTCTCCTTTTGGTCGCAATTCATATTTATTACATAGTCGGAAAATAAACTGATACAGTCACTTTGTTTGACAGCAAGTTCAATTATATTGGAGTTAGTAGTCCTCTATGATGGCGATTTCTGTGCGCTGTGCAAGTCTATTTGTTTTATATTTTGTTGAAACGTACAGACTGTTACTGAGAGTTTTCGATAGCTTTCGAAGCCAAAATTATCTATTCCATAAGTGCACGAATCTTCGAGTTTTTTAAGATGATAAGCAACTTGAGCGTGACATATTCAATGTCAATCCCCCTTTAATAGAATAAAAAGAGAATTTGAAAGAGGGGAAGCGGAAAGGAGAGAAAAGTATTCCTAAGTAATTTTACCAGTATTTTATGATGGTAGGAGGCAAGTTTTGAAAAGAAAATCGTTCTAATGTCAAATAATTATTTCTATACGCGTTGGGTGATCTCTTAACTTAATAAAATACACTTGTCTCATTTTTATATACAAGTGGTAGGGCTTATAAACTATTAACGGAAACGTGTAAAAGGTAGAATTTACACTTGATCAGCTCTACAAACAGTACAAGAAACATTCTTATTTACTCAATTCATTTAATTAAATTGACTGTATCTGTTGCTAATTTATCAATAGTAACTTACCAACTTGTTTCATTTAATCTTTTTTACTTTAAAAAACATTTTACTTCTCATTGACAATTTTTTGTCTCACGGAGAATTATAAAAAACAACTGAAAAACTAGAAGTTGTTACAAATGAAATGATGAAATAGGTTTCTTCTCAAGTGTATCAACTGAATAATAGCAATGTAAAAAATACAACGTAATAGGAAAATTGAAAGATACATATATTTCCAACGTACACAAAAGGTATCTTGTTTAATCTAAGGTAAAATGCTACTACAAATAATCAAAATTTAAGAATAAATTACACGATTAATTAGGAAACAGGAAGTGTTTTATTTACTGTAAGCTGAAGAATATTTTATATTAACTAAAATTTCTAAACGTAAACACACACCAATAATTTAGACGCCTGTAGCAGAAGAAATTATGTATATCAATTATTGTAATGAAAAACGAAATGGCGGCGAGAAATAGAGATAATAGAATTTATAATTGATAATTTACCCATAAGAAGAGAGAAGAAAAGAAGGGACCGAGAAAATCTTTGGAGAAAATAAAAACGAAACGTGTCTACTGGAATTTTATTATATCTTTAAATTTAAAACGCAGTGTTGAAACTTATATAAATCTTTCCCTTGTATTTCATTGCATATCGAGTATAAGAAGTGGTAAGATAGTGTATAATAGATGAGTGAGTGAATGATGATAAGAAAACTGTGGAAGTGTGGAGGGAAATAAGATAGTTGGGAACAGGAAACAACCTATATTCGCTTTGAAATAGTTAAGAAACAAAAGTTTGGCACTCGAGTTCGACAACTCCACACATACAAAATACAATTTATTCGCCTAGCCATGCCTTCGCAGCAATAACGTAAAATTTCTATACAACATTGATTCCTGTTCACTTTGTATATTTCAGGAAGCCTGTGTGGATTTTGATAAAAAATATTCTAATGAATTAATTTTCCAGCGTCTTTATTAACAGGTTCTTAACGCCCAAAGGCTAAAGAGACAAGCTGAGAGTTCTTCCTTTCCGTGCTCAACTCGTTTTTAGTCTACTATATTTATAAAAGAAGGGGACTTGCATCCTTGAAATTAAGCTCTGGAGATGTGCCTCGCCTTGGTCGCGAATTTGCTTATCGCGAAATGCCTTACGGGGCATCCGGCAGGTGACTCAGCAGGCGTCTTTATCGCAGGCCGAGTTTCGCAGGCGTCGTGTCAAAGGAGCCACCTATTATACAACACTTCAATTCATTAAGGAATGTTTATCTGCCTCTTCCCTAGTCTTCTGGTGGTCCCAATTCAGTCACAGTAATGTAAAGTACGGCAACCTTCATATTGGTGCAAATAAAAAATACTTTGCGCAGGTAAATTAATGGCTGAATAATTACTGTAAACCTCCTCACGTAACTAGTAAAAAAATTAATCCAAATCCCAAGGATAAAGACTGCCAGGGTGACAAAATGTTATATTCCTTCCTCAGCTCCCTGTGGAAACTTTTGTTATATGCCTGTAACACGCCATTTTATTTGCTTATTTTAGTTTGTTCGAATCAAAGATATTATATATGAAGTTAACAGACTGTTAATTCATTTTGATAAATTATAGGTAAGAAAACCATTATATAGTGTCCATTTTTCGACTATTTAAATCTCTATTTGACTAACGATTTTAAAAAATGATTTAAATAGTCGTAAAATTGAGGCTGTGTAAGGGATTTCTTACCTCGATATTATTTCACTAATTCGCTACTCGTCTTAATACCTTATACATAGAAAAAATACAATTTTATATGCAATTCATTACTGGAGCCAATGCATCTAAATCAGCGTTTCTTAGACAAGATAAAAGTAGATCCAAAAGAATTATAACTCCTATTCATATTATTTAAATTTCATTTCTTCATTTTGCTTCTCATGATTTACACTTTTTTATGCTTTTTAAACACGTATAGACTTTAGAAACTTACGTTTCCTCTTATTTATTAGTTTTCTGTTCAATCGATTAGTATAGTGTCAAAACATTTATTCTACTTAATTACATCAGTGTGACATTTATGTTCCTTGCATGCTGCAATTCGATAGCAAAACAAAATGCTTATACATGCATACATTATTCCAGTTCTAGTTTTACTCCTCTCATTTTGTTGTTTCTTATTTCTGAACTACAGTAAATATTTATGTATCATTACAGGTTTTAAATTATTTTACTGCCTAAAGTAATTGATAGGATTAGGTTATTAGATTTTATGACTTACTTTGCCTTTTACTTTCTATAGGGCAGTTGTTTGGCAGTGAAGCACTTCCTTTGGATTAATTAGCTTCATGTTACAATTCTCTATTGGAACTGGCATACATAGTATGCACGATCGTCTCATCACTTCTAGTTGGACATCCAGATAAATGAAAGTTCAAGTAAATTTATGAAGACAGAAATAATTTAATAATATATAAATTAACGCGACGTTTTTGGTTACAACGGGCATTTCAGATAGAAAATGTTTAGAAATTATACACTAACGTAATTCAAACGACTTAAATATTTTGATGATGTTAGTAGAAGAATTCGGAAATACATGGTAATTATGTATAAGCCATAGTACGCCTGGACTGACGACAAAACATGATGCTGAATTTTATTATTAAATTATTTTTATCAAATTTGCCTTTTTTCATTCACTTATAATTATATAAAGGTCAAGTATAAGTATTAAAAAATAATGTGACTGCTGAAGTCTGATTTTAAGGGGGAAAACCTCGAAATATATTCCTCGCAGTACCAAAAATATATATCGCTCTTTGTAATTTTATTCAACTACATTGAAGGGTAGATAATTTATTTCAAGGTTAATTGAGTATATTATTAGCTCAATAATGCTTTGTGGCTCAAAAGGTAGATATACTTTTAACTAAGGATGAGATAGTTAATTAACCTCTATAGTTATTAAAAATTGTCGGTCAATTTCATAAATAATATTGTTGGACGTAGAAACAGTAAAATTAATTATTAATGCTTCCAAGTTACTAATTCTCAACAGTAAAACTTGATTTAAAAACTGGACTAGAAGTGCTGAGTCAACGCTTACAGAGAATAAGTCATTGTATGCTTATTAAAACCGTTCAAAGGTTTTATCATTTCTGTAGTAAACTACTAGCGAAGCCGCCAGGGACTTGTGTCAAAAATAATTACCAGACTTTTAAAAAGTATTACTTCGATGATTGAACTAAATTTTATGAAATCCGTCTGTCTGGCAGAATCCTTTTGTAGAGTGTATTAAATATCATCCCATTTTCTGGAGCTTCAAAGTTTACGCGAGCGACAAAACTGTAGTGTCATTATTTACTCAGTGTTCATGAATTGGCTAAATACGTCGAATATTCCGATGCTATTGAATTTGTCTTATTTCGTAAGAGATCAAGTTATGGGAAATAGATTCCACGTGTACAGAAAAGCTAAATTAGGCTTCAGTATATTCCAAATATTTCGTAAATGACTCTCTAGAAATCAAGTTACACTTTATTCAGATTAATATGGTACCTGATGAAAAATACGCTTCTTTGGAGCTCAGTTTCGTGTCCTTTGCTTTACCCTTTATAACTTCTTGAACTTTAACACTTATCTAAAACAACAGTGACTTACTCATCTTCAAATTGCTTGACTACAAATCGTAAATTCAAAATCCATGCTTACTGATTTCGAAACTGAAAAAAAAAGAAAGAAATACCTTGAATTTGAAACTAGTGCGGTATCATATCAATGATTTTATATATTCACAATTGGTTTAGAATGATTTCTGGAGAGTTACTCTAAACAAATTAATCGAACCCGCCTAGTAAAAGATAAATTGAATTTCACTATTATCTTTCATGACTGGTCAAATTAAACAATATTCATGTTAATACGAAACCAGTGTCAATATTGTAAATTTCGAATTTCTCGTTAAATAAAACCATTGTGTTAGACTTTCTTTATAAACAAATTACATTATGTAAAATTATATTTTTATTGTTAAGTATATATGATAAAAATATGAAGCCATCATATTAACCATGGCTAACATAAAAATTCTGAAAAGAGGAAAAGACGTTCAGATTAAAGTAAAAAATAGATAGTACGAAATCCAAATAAATATTCTATTTAGTGTTGACTCTTGAAGAAGCACGACACGTGCTTCTGTGTTCCCTGCGACTGAAAAGGAAATTAAATCGTGGAAAAGTACGGCTCAGAACTTAGTTTCCTTTATCGAGTTGGGACACGATCAAAGTTCAGATAAACCTAAGGAGGTACAATTCCTAGAAGATATTATATATTTTAGAAAATCTGAATACATTTTATAGTCAGGAGAAACGCATCGTTATTGGTTTGAAAAGTTTACCGAGTAACTTTTACTTTCTATTTTTGTGGGAACAAGTGTAATGGACATTGGTTTAAAAGAGCGGAACTGTTATTTTGTGCCGTTATTTAGATTTATCAGTTCATGAAGTCTCAAGGATCTCGTATTTTTTCTTTCCAGTTATTGTTGCCGCCCACAGGTTTCTTCTATTGTCTTAGTATATGCACGTACGGTGTAGTTAGAGAAATAAAATTGCAATAGTCATCTTACGAGGACCATCTTCACGTACGCTATTCTGTCTTTTGAGGGACGGGCTACTTATGCAAATTTTGAAGATTTATGGCTTAACGTTATTAAGCGAATTGTCGGTGTAATGACACCGCATGACCGAGAAACCTTGAAGTTCGTGAAACCGGTGCGCTAAGCACCATCTAATAAGACGATGTTTCATATCCACTTAGAAATACTCTGTCATGTTTTCTGTTAGACGTTTGACTTCTCCCTGGTACCGCCGAGGTCCGTTTCTCCCAAGTTTTTACCAATCTCTTCATCGACTCCTTCCCTCACGAATAACAGTTTTCTTTTCCATCAATTCGAGCTCCTTTTATCGCGTAGAAACTTCTGTAATTACAGAATAAGAATTGAATAGCTTTCATTCAACTTTGCCAGTTAGAAGACGGCTTTGGTGCAGAGCACTCGAGGAAAATTTTCGTCTGACTCGCCACGAATAATATAAAGGGTGAATTTTGACGTCGGTTAAAGAGATGAAAGGAATGGCAAAGGTTGCTTTTTCTAAATTCGTAAATTGTTTTCATAATGATCACGTAGGACGTTTACAGACTATTGATTAATAGGCCATGTTCTTAATGACATCACGTAGATCACAATATTACGTGCAGACACGTAAATTCTCAATATGCGCTAGAAATAGATCTCTGTAATGTCAAGATCTATACACATTTCAAGGAACAACCAAGATTTAATTTTATAAAAAAGTGACAGTCCAAAAGAACGACAAATTTCCAAAATTCCTCTAAGAAAATCTTGTTGTGAAAACAATAATACGAGCTATTGTTTACTTCATTCTGCTTACATTATCTCCATACAGATTTGGATACCTTCATGAATAAATTTAAATAGAAATATAGTTTAAATGTCAACAGGGTAGAATACTGTCTAATCATGGGCTCATATCACAAACAAGATCTTAGTTAGACACAGAAAAGTAAGACTAAGTCCTCAACCAATCATTTGAGAAAATGATAACACGGTTCAATTCTTTGTACTCCCGGCGTCCTTATTTTATATCTCGTAGCTTTGCCATTCTTCGTATTTATTGGATATACGACGGCAGCGTTCGAAGTATGGGGTACCTTTATTGAATTTCTTCCGGATCACGAGCTTCTTTTCCGCATCACTTAATTTGAATTTCGTGTAATCATCTCGTGTGACGGTTCTGATTCGTCAAGAATCACATTCAAAAATATATATTATTTATTCGCATATTAAAGGTTTGAAAGACGGCTGTGTCAATGACCTACGTTTCCCAAGTAAAATAATCTATCTAAATCGTTATAAAAGAATACACCAATCAAATTAGGTAGAAAATTATTTAATAAAAAACAGAAATTGGTATTAAGTATATCTTGTAATTTATAGATATCCAAATTTACGAAAATTAATATTTTCTCCTGAAGAGGTTCCAAAGAAAGGGTAGATATAGCCGTTTTATTTTTATTAACATATACTTTTATTTTATTACATCAGTTAAAAATTCAGAACTATTAACACCTACAACGTTGTATAATGCCTACTAAGTGATTCTGTGGTAAGCTTGTGATCATCATCATTAGTTTTCTGCCGTCAGGCAGGTTTGCACATGATCGCTCTCCATTTTCTTCTATCCTCTGCCATCCTCTTAATGTCCATGTAATCTCCTTTTATGTCGTCTATTATTTTGTAATGCCTTCTTCCTCTCAATCTCTTCCCACAAACTATTCCTTCCATAAATTCTATTAATACACAGTCTCAGTAGGTGTAATATCCAGTTCTTCTGTATTCCTCTTATAATTTACAGTAACGTTCTTCTCTCTCTAACCCTTTACTAATATTTGTTCATTTGTCACCCTTTCCATCCTCCTCCACGTCCACATTTCAAAAGCTTCCAGCCTTTTCTCGACCTCTCTTCTTAATTCCCATATCTATGCTCCATATAGTTTATAAACAATTGATTAATGAACTCATGTTTTTAATGGCATCATGTAAATTATAATATTTCCTTTTACATCGTCTATAATTTTGTATCGCCTTCTTCCTCTCAAACTATTCCTTCCATAGCTTTTTTTGATGCACATTCCCGTCACACAAAGCACTTTCCTATTTTCCTCAGTTCTTACCTATTTTTCCACAAAGTAACTTAATCTTTCTGTTAAATTATTCCGTCTCAGTGATAATTCGTCTTTTTATCTCCTTTCGGCATCTCAGGTGATGATACTACCCATATATTTAAAGGAAGTAACTTGACTGACGTTAACGTGCCCTATCTTGATCCTTGTCTGTTTTATCCCTTTACTAATCACCTTTTTTTGATTTTGAGGTGTTAATTTTCATGCCATTTACCTCAGAAGAATGATGTAAACCGTCTATTGTTTAAATTGTCATTCTTTCGGTATCTGTAAACAGAATCATGTCATATGCAAATCTGATGCATTCTGTTGTTTCTTTTCACTGACACATATGCCAGCTTCTTTCATCTTATAATTATGACTTTTCTAAATAAATGTTGAAGAGCAAGGGGGAGAGCAACACCCTTGTCTGACTCCTCCTCCAATGCTGCTTTCTTCAGAAATTTCGTTTCCATTCATAATCCTTACTTTCTGATTTATATACGAATTTTGTATTAATCTTCTCTCCTTCCAATCTATTCTTTCCTCTTCAAAATATCCATCAGATTTTTCCATTGCACCCTGTTAAAATCTTTTATATTTTAGTTACATGGGAGATCAAACTAATAATCCTATGCTCATGAATTGATAAATAGTCCATTTGTTTCCCGAGGACCATAATAGTGATGACTCCGCTTACATTGTCCTACTCAAGACTAGTATAAAACCTTAATGCAAAGTAATTAAATCCAGACATCATTTTATATATTCTTTGTAGGGTCACAATACGTGATTATTAAGACAGGAAAGAGGATATTGTTTCCCCAAATCTCGCATCCATTGTGCCGCTTTGGTTGCGGAGAGCTAAATACTATCAGAAATTCAAATTATCTTAAAATGAAGAAAACTAAATCAATTCCCTTATAAGATCAGGCGAACTCCATTCTCTCTAACGAATCTAGTTGTTCTGATTTTGATTGTCTGAAAGGTATGATTTTGAATTGAAAGACCTTCAGAAATAATACGAGTAGAGAACATGAAACAGAATTTAAGCGGTAAACACAGAAAAACCAGAGAGGGAATAATAAAAGCTAGTACAAAGTTGTTGTCAGTCGTACATTTTTGTCAATCTTTCGATTATGGCACTCCCATTATTTCTGCTCGCGTCTTCAATTTCCACTCCAACCTCTGAGACAATGGAAAACCCGAACAATATTCCTGCCAAGTCTGCTGTACCATTGTCCTTAATCTTCAAATCTGAAAGTAAAATTTGCTTTAATGAGGTTCCTTTTTACACCGCAGTAGACAAATTAATTTATCAAGTTCGTCGTCCTCACTGAAATAGTATTTTCAATTTGCTTCCCTTACTTCATTAGTTTTTAACAGAAATAGAGCACACTCATTTTACAGTTATTTCATTATACAGAATTCTTCGTCAGTTCTACATTTTCTCATCATGTAGTTTTTTTTAATTCTCGAAACAATGTGTCATCTCGTGTTCTAGAGTTTCAAATAATGACGAGACTTCAACTTAAAAACTTAGTCACCCTGAAATACCGTACTTTGATTTTAAAATAATACGGACGTAATATCTAAAGCTCTATTGCAGAAGATCGAATATTCTACACTAAAATTTAGCACTTGGTGGAACAATAATTATATGTAATTTTTATTTTACTTCAAAATATTATTTGTTCCATTAAAAATTTACAAAAACGCCTTTTATTACAGTTTCGGACACAATTTTAGTGCGTTAAGAATATTAAAGAATTTATTCGTTTTTATATCATGAAATAAATTATTTGTTATAATTTATTATTGCACCTGAAGAGTTTGCAATGAAAAATTAAAGAAACAATACGTCTTTCTATTGCCACTAATATGTGTTACATTTTTCTTGTTGAATTAAATTTTATTTCTGACGAATTAAGCTTTTGCACTCAATTTATTTAAAATTATGTCTAATTAATAGAACAATTTCAAACTGTTATGTTTAAAAATGTTGCTATTACGTTCTAAAGTTCTAGTCATATATGCAAGTTTTAATATGGAGAGATTCTATAGTCAGAAAATTATAGCTATGGGGTGATAGGATTTTCTGGTAACTCTTAGTTTTTATTTTTAAAATAATTTTATTAAATAAAAATATGGAAATAATTTTAGTTCATTGTACGTGTTATTGTAATAGTAGTTAAGACTTCCAGCTTTCGGGATTCGTCTTTCTCAACAGGAAAAATGTCCTGAACATTCTCTAATGCTATTAAAAATGTGTACGAGTATGTCTGTGGATCAATAATACCTTTCATTTTTTTGGGCAGTTATAAATTAAAGGGATGGTTCTATGTTTCTGAAATTATTGTGATAATTCTATTATTATTGCTTTCAATAAAAATGTATATTTTAATTAATGACCTTCTTAAATTACTATTTGTAAATACATTTCGAACGAATAATATAATGAAGCAAAATTAATTTATATGAAACAAATATCTATGCTTGTATTTTAATTCAGTTCCATGATACATTAAGAAATTAACCAGTCACAAACAAATATTTCTTTGTATGACACGTTCCCGTTGACGAAATTTTCAAAATATGAAAACATTTCCCTTCATCTGAAGAGTTGGCAATCACGGTGAAAGGTAGAGCAACCGACTAAAATCCCCCCTTTTTCATTCCCAGTATTGATAAGGTTTCTTACTTTAAGTGGGGGTTAGGTTTGGGCGGAAGGAATCCGCTTTAATTGCGGCTAAGGTTTTGGCTGGTGTGTGAGACAAAGCAACGGGCCAGGGCCAGGATATCTACCCTTGTCCTTGCCCACACAATGCAGCCCTCCCCAGACCTGCATTCCTGCCTCAGGGTTGCCAAACTCCTCTCCGTGCACTTTCACCTCCTCCACTGTCCGGAACGCACTACTGCATTCCTGAATCACCCAGCAATCTCTGGCTCTTCCCTTCGTATACTGCACACTACGTAATGTCGGATGGCGTCACTGTTTATTTTATAGAGAATATTTCTAATGTTCTTCCGAGTTGTCAGGGAAAAGGAGACCTAGAATCTAGCAGTGATTTATTATATACCCGTATACTGTCTTGACGTTAAGTACAGTGACACTAATTAAGGGGACTGAGACTCTTAAGAGATTAGTGCCATGTTTCACCATAAAATCGTTCCTTATAAACTTACAAAAAAGCGTAATAAATTTTCAGGCTCCATTTTACACTTCCGATATAGCGATTTTAAGCAATCATACGCCTGCATCAAAAATGATATTTCATTATGCATAAAACTTTTACTATCTAATAAGTTTGTGCATATCTCCGATTTTTCCAGCGAAGATAATTAGACGTCATCTTTCAACCTGAGATCCACTCAGATGGTGGTACTGAAAAGTGGCGAATGTAGGGCTTATATATATATCCTAAATGTCCTATTATGATTATGTTAATACTTTTTTAGGTTTGAAGATGGCTGTAAATTAATTGGTAGAAACTTATAGGGATTATCAAATGAAGAATCAAAGAGAAAAGATTGATCCAACTAAGAAACTTAATTGAAACCCAGCAGTTTCTCGTTGTTACAAACTATTCCCAGCCAACACAGAAATTGAAGGGTGGAAAGACATACGGAATACTCTAAAAATCTGACACATTGAGAGAGGTGAAGGCAGAATCAAAATTCTCGTTTCTAAACCTACGAATAAGTGATTGGGACGCGATTGTGGACAATATTCAAGCAGCAAGAAGGATTATGAATAGGTAAATATAGTGTTAAAGAGAAGCGGTTAATTTTCTGTCTTATTATTTTTCTGTTCTTATTATTAAATAAAAGTATAATATAAAAGATCCGCGTCAAAATTATACAAATTAATAGAAGAAGTAGCCCAATTACAGACCAAATTAAGTGATAAGATAAAATAAATACCATACAACGTTTATGAATTCCTTGTAGCTTTTACGTTCGTCACATGGTTTGTGCCGAAAGCAACAAAGATTGCAGGAACGGTGGCTGGTATTTATTGTATTTTACTTTAGTATAAAATTTTATTTACAGAGCAGTGAATATATTTAGCTAAGGCACGATTTTAGAAATTATGATCTCAAATTTCAGGGCAATATGTATCTATTAATCCCTAATGTAGTACTCTTCCTCCAGGTCCACGTTTCATGCCATTTATTGTTTTCCAAGTTGTCTTCTGACTCCCGTAATACTACTATCTCTTCGGCAAACCGCAGGATTTTTATTTCTTCTCCTTCCAATATGATTCTATTTCCATATTCCATTTTGGCTTTCTCCGTTGCCTGTTCTATATATAATTTAAAGAGCATGGGCGACAGACTGATTTTGCGTGCTGTTAAATAAAATGAAACCTTTCAAAGAACTGAAAAAAAATTGGTTTCTTCGGTTTGAAATAATAATTTACGTTGATGTTGATAAAGCAACGATCAATCTCATTCGTAGGAAATTATTTCTACCTTCTGTTTCTCCTATTTCATTCTTTCATATGGTTAAATTTCTACGAATTAAGTAAGAAAACAATTATCTCCATCAAAAGGACGAAAATAAATTCGTCCAATTTTGTACATCGTGTTTACTGAAAATCGTGTCTGTGCGCACTATTTTTATAAAAGTGAACAGTATTAACTGTTTAATTTTTTTCGTCTGTAATTACTATTCAATGAGCGACTGCTTTACGCGTTTTTAAAAGAAAATTGGATTCTTGATAATGAACGCCGAATAAGTTGATTTTTGGAATGTCTGGGATTTAGAACGATAATTTATCGGAAGAGAATGATAGGTAAATTACTCGCGGAATCGCACATTAGTGATACACTCCTCTCCGGTTCAATTGGCATATTCGAAATCCTCGAAAGTGATCCCTTCGGAGAGACGAGGTACTCGACGCTCGCAGGTTATGTCTCCTGTAATTGAATGAAAATGTTTGTGAAGATGTTGTCTGAAGACTGGGATACCTGAGTCCCCCTCCACAGGGACCATGCCCCGCCTTCTCCCTCCCCCTGCTTCGGAATCGGGAGTAACAGTTTATGAAGTGTGGGCACAGTTATTACATAACGCTCCTCACTGTTTACCGGCTACCGACCACTCTCACTCCAGCAGCTGCTGCCTGCTACCAAATTATACTTACACTAGTTCAGAAATTAAACACACCAAGCGTTGCCATTACATTTATCTCGGGATTGTTAAATGTCATACGAAATGATATATATATCATCATACCGACGTATCGCTTCCTTCAATCCGGGATTCTTTTTTTCACATCGACAACATTTTCATTTGTCAATTGACCCTCTAATTTATATTATACGCATGAATAAAAAAATTAATGCGATGATTGTGGTTACTTTTCAAAATACTTTTTTATATATAGCTCATTTACCGTAAGTCAATACATTCTATTATATGCAGGGGAACTCGGGGTGGAACGGTATAGCGGGGTAGAACGGGATATCCTATTTTTCCAGGGTATTTTTGAGTTTAGTAAATAATGGTGGATCAATCCCGGCAGCCGACTTGAACAAGTTTTCCCTTCACCTTGTGAATGAACTTTGTTTTTGCGTCGTACATCAGTGAATTTATAATTTTTGCAGAATTTCGGCAGAAGGTAATCTATAAAAATCCTCGCTTTTAACTCTTTAATGGTATATATTCAAATGTAGCAAGTGTGTATTAGGTTTAAATTTATTTGTATCAAAGCTCGGTGAAAAAACTTAAACTGAAACTTGCGTACGGGGCGGAACAGGATACTGCTGTAAAAATGTAATTTGTTCCTCAAGATAAAAAAAACAGGCAGGCTCACCTTATAAAAATCAGTTACAGGATGCTGTACACAAAAAGAGTAGATTAAGAAAGAAAAGAAACAGAGAAAAAGAGAAATATGCTAGTAAAGGCTGTGCAATTGCAAAATAAACCTTTTTTCGAAAGGACCAATCGGTAAAGCGATCAACCATACGCGTAATAAACAAAAAACGGTGTTAACATTTTTCTTAAATAAAATTTTGTTACACTAATCATAATTAAAAATCCCTTTCCGTTCTGCCCCAGGGGAAGGACACCGCGTGAAATTTGTAAGGTTCTTTGTCAAAATTAATAAAAAAATCTAAATTCTTTGTTTTAAGTTATATTGGTATTAAATTAAGCAAATAATAGAATAAACTATTGTTTTATACTTTATTTGCCATAATTTAACAAAAATTGTTAAACAATACGTGTCCCGTTCCGCTCCGACTTTTCCTAATCGATTTTTAGTTTTTCTCAATAATTGATAAAATAACTAAAACCTGCATCGATCGACTAAGAAATCAGATAAGTTAAAAATAATGGGTATGACGTCATTTCTTGCAAATATCTATTCAATTCCAATTTTTTAAAATTATTTTAAAAAAACTTCTTTACCAGATATAATTTAAATAATTATCTGAAACAAGCACAGCTGCTTTTATCATTTTTTAAATAATTTAGTGACTAATAACCATGCACGAGGAGAAAACAAACGTGAATAATCAATTGAATTTGAGAACAGATTTTATTAATTCCTAGCAGCCATCTTCGAATATTGGTTCATTTACGTTTTCTGCTTATTTTAATTTATTTGGTGTCTTATTAAAACCCCAAAAAATACCATTTTCATCCAACCTCAATTACTTTTCATTCATTTTCTGACAGCTCATGTACGTTTTGTTCAAAATTTAAAAATTCTACACGATTATTTTTTGTCTGTTGATTGAGTTTACGCTTTGATTACCTGACACTTACGGTAGAGAGTACTTCCCGCATTCCCTCTTTGCTAGATGAATTACCAGTCCATCATAAACCGAAGAAAAGTTAATTATCTGTCGATTTCAGCTACACAGGTTCAGGACTAATTAAACAGTTGTTGGTAAATAACGAACTAATGGAATAGAACCCCCTCTCCATTCCTCTTTCATGTGATCAATGATCAGTCTGGTCGAATATCAAATCAGGTGGTGAATTTACTGATGATCAGCGTTGCAAAACATTTTTGCGGTCACCTAAAAGAAGCGCCAGTGCAAATTGAAACGTGTATAATTGAGATTATGATTCACAAGCTAAAACGTAAAGAAAAGTTAATTCGTTTGATTGAGTTGCAATACTGCGTTTGGAATTAAAGTTAAAAATCTATTTTGTGATACACCACATAAATACAAGGTTCAACGGTATAAATATCTATATACATTTAATTTTTCGATTTGGTAAAGTTGAATCGCGTAAACTCAGGTGTTATTATGAGAAGTGAATCAAATGAGGTTCGGAGGCAGTTTATCTTCAATCGCAGAATGTTCTGCCACCTTTCTATTTGAATGAGGATTTTATCTTTCTACCCAATTATTCCTCATTTCTGGGCAGTGGGTCCTGATATGCATTATTAAGTGTTCAGACATAACGAATTTTATAAAAGCAGAAATTAGCTTTAATTTATACCTAAAATTAGGTTCATGAACATATTATTATTTTTAATAATATTACTCATATTTTTTTAAGATAGAAGGATTTGAACAGGGAAATGCACTGTTGAGACGCATTGCCGGACAGGACCACAATTTATGCGACTTTACGCTTTTATTCTAAATTTAACCTATGTCCATCTTTTTCGCAACCGATAAAAAAACTTATTGTACTGAATCGCGAAAATCTTCAATATCGACCTATAAATGTTATTAACTACGTAATCCACCATGAATGTAAAACATTACTTGCAATTACATGCTCATCGCTACAAAGGAACGGCAAACTATTAAGGGTACCTACGTGAAAATCTTAAGAAACAATTATTAACGCACTAGCTATGCCCACGATATCATTCGCGCGGAAGTAGGTCTTTTTATTTTGCCCTAAAAACGAAACTACAGGTACAGAGTTTTGATAAAGTCGAATTCATTGAATATATAAAAAGTACGGGATGATTTATTTATGATCGCTTCTGGGCAAACCTTATAACTCGCACTTGGTTTCGAACAGGTCCCTCTTTCACGCGTTTCGGAACTAATTCGATACAAACTTCCAGACAGAAAGAATCTTCAATTATTCATTGACTTTATTTGATCTTAAAAATGAGCAATTGAGAAATATTAAAATTTAACCAATTTACGTAAACACCATATTGACGATCCAAAGAAGTTTATTATTTCATTATCTCTCTCCGCAAACAAGAGGTTAATTACGGCGCGAATCCTGTTGCAACAATAGATGGAGTGAGAATACGCGCTCCCCCTCCCTATCATGCTGCCAAAATTATGCTTACATTAACACACACATGTTCTATGATAATATAGTATATGGGATGAACGGTATAGGGACGCTTAATAAGACTTATGACTCGCAGTTGGCTTTCACGCCAGTTTCGTGCGTCAATTAAATAAATTTAAAAATATTTATATTAATTTCTTCTGAACTCTGCGAGGTATCGAAATGAAATATGCACGAATATTTAAATTAAATGACATGTTTAAAAACCATCAAATTTTTATTGAAATCCGTTGAGCCCTTTTCGGATCCTATAGTAAAAGCATAATTACACCCATACCGACGAAGGCTGGAGCTGATAGATGCGAAAGGCACAGAACAATTAGTTTAGTATCCCGTGCATGCAAAATATTAACGAAAATAGTATGTTACAGAATGTAACGTCAAATAGAATGCAAGTTAGGAGATCAGTTTGGTTTTAGAAAGAATGTAGGGACAAGAGAAGCTATATTGACTTTGCGATTAATTTTAGAAGACAGGATACGAAAAAACCGGCCTACGCTCATAACATTTGTTGATTTCGAAAAAGCGTTTGATAATGTGAACTGGAACACACTATTAGGATTTTGAACTCTGGAATAAAATATCGAGAAAGGAGGCTAATACCTAATCACTACAGAATACAGGCATCAGTAATTAGAATAGAAGACCAAGAAAAGAAAGCATAAATCAAGAAAGGAGTAAGACAAGGATGCAGTTTGTCACCCATGCTATTTAACTTATATAGAACAAGCGATGAAGAAAGTTAAAACGGAAGATGGAAAAGGAATCATACAGCAAGAGAAGAAATAAAAACCTTACGCTTTGCCGCCGATGTTGTAGTATTGGGAGAATCAGAAGAAGACTTAGAAACCATAATAAATGGCATGAAAGTAGTCCTCAATATGAGGATTAATAGAGGGAAAACCAAGGTAATGGAGTGTAGCATGGGAAACAATGGAATAACAAATGGTGTTAGATTGGGAAGTGATATTTTGACGGAAGTTAAGGTATTCTTCTACTTGGAAAGCGTAATAACTAGGGATGGTAGAAGTGTAATACACATAAAAAGTAGGATAAACAGGCAAGGAAGGCTTTCGCGAAACAGAGGAATTTACTTACAAGTAATATAAGTGTATATTATGAATTCGTTGCTAAAAATGTTTGTATGGAGCGTGGCGTTATGTGAGTGCGAAACGTGGACGATAGGAGTTGGGGAAAGGAAAATAATAGAGGCTTTTGAAATGTGGTGCTATAGGCGAATGCTGAAAATCAGGTGGGTGGATAGAATCACAAACGAGGAAGTTCTAATCAGAATAGGGGAAAAGCGAACAATATGGGACGTTGACGAAGAGCTTAATAGGCCACGTTTAAAGACACGAGGGTCTTGTAAAATTAGCATTAGAGGGAAGTATGTGGGGTAAGAACGGAAGAGGGAGGCTAAGGATGGAAACTGTAAGCAGATTAGGGATGTTGGTTTGCTAGTATAAGGAAATGAAAAGGCTAGCGCAAGATGGAGGATTGCATCAGATCAGTCTGAGGTTGAATACCACAACAACAATCGGTCACAATAACCATAACTATAATTTAATTTTGATTTCAAATTTATTTAGCAGGAGCTTTCGGCATAGTCTTCTACGAATTCAAATACAATTTTTTTGAAACATTATAAAATATTTTTTATAATGCAATTTGTTTAAAATTATGACCATATAAAACAAATTTGACTTTTTCAATTATAGTTTTGGCTATTATGACTGATTAGCATTGGAAAAAATTATTATCACACTAAATAAAAATCAGTCTTTCAACAAAATTTAATTAATTTATTGAAGAAATTATTTAAATGAAGTTTTGAAGAGAGACTCGTGGAGTATTTTCACTTTAAACACCCCTGAACGGACATAAAATGTAAACAAAAAATCTTATTTATAGATATTAGTCTCTGTAATGCAAGTATTTAGATGAGAATTCAATATTTCGATCATTATAATAGCAGCTTTAAAAATAGGTGTCATTAGACGTAAGTGCATACATACTCAAAATGAACATGACAGCAGTGCAGTTATAAATTTTACTCAAATCATAGAGAGTTATTTTTGGGACATTTGCAATATAATCCCCCGAGCAAAAAGGAAATAAACAGTTAACGATCTTGAAGCCTTTCGTCCTAAAAATCATTGCATTTAAACGATATAGTTGTCACAATAACGTATTGACGTGAAAAGAGTTATACTAATAACGATAATAGAGGTGAGTATGTGCGTCATAAATTTTGTTATTTATGTGTTTACATTATATTTAAGGAATGATTTAAGCCCTATGTAAAAGTGACGCAAGGCTTAGCAGAAATTGGAAAATATAATTTATGAGTTACTGTTGCGATAACGACGGGAATCTTCAACGGTAAATTGAATAATCATTAACATTTCATTGCACTGCAGAGTTGACGTGGCTGTTGAGACTTAGCAAATGTTGGATAAAACACCGAATGCACGAGACCAGTCACCAATTAAATATATCTTCAAACACTCGATGTATATGTTGTAGATGCATTCGGCTAAGCCACCAGTTTCTTCAACTAAATACATTCAAACTGCGAGGGTAAAATAAAGCTAAACATAATTTTTCTAAACGCCTACGGTTTTCTGCGTTCGAAAACCGATTATTATCTTTCCTTCCTGATGATTGCAGCATTGTCACTTCAATAATGTCCATACTGTCGTGGCACTTTCCGTTGGGTTAACAGAAAATCAATGTTCCGTAATTATTTTTTGGCACAAAGAAAAAGTAAACATATTTGCCAATGTACGAGGAAGAAAGATTATCACTTTGGAGGGTGGGAGGAGGGCGTGTCGTCTCTGGTCATCTGTTGGAGGTTATAAATGCGAAGTTTTCTGATTTTGAATTGAAAATATAAGGAGAGGGCCGATTGGTAAATATAATATTCATGGAAATCTGTTCTATCTTCGGATAGTTTTCGCAATAAAATAAATCCATGGAAATTGATTGTGAAGTAAATAACTATTAATTCTGAGGTACTCACTTCACCACGAGTAAAAACATTGATTCCTAAATTTTGTCTACTGAGTTGAACAATTTAATATTGGTTAACATATTTTGTGAAAATTTATGTATACTTTATTCATTTGGTAGTGTAATAGTTTATTTGGTTGCAATTGAAACCACGTATTAAGCCTGAGGAAAAGATAAGAAATTTAATTTCCGATACATGACGTATTATGACGGCATCGACGTTTTGTTTTAAATCCCATCTTTTTTTTGTAAAAGGCTACACGAGGGCAATCCTGAAATAGGCAACTCACTTTTAATGGAATAGGAAGAGAATTGAACAGGATAATGTAAAAGGTTGAGCAAGGTAGCCAAGGGTTGACTAAGATCCCCCAGGTTATAGTTTAAGGATCCTTCCCGATGTTTCACCTAAAAGATATGCAGGTAAAACCCTAGAAAACCTGCATCAGGTAGGTCTGCTACTAGGTATTATTCTCACAACCTTCCGAATGACGGGAGACGAGTTTCCTGTGGGGTCGCAGCATTCTCTTCTTCGTGTTTGTGCAAGTTTTACGAGGCAGTTGGCCGATGGTATCAGCGTAAAACTCTTACCGTATACCTAAGGTCTTCGACCCCAGTACATACACCTCCGAAAGTAGATGAAGGTTCATCGGCATGTAAAAACCTTGAAATAAAAACCAGAGAGAGTACGAGGCATTCCCAACTTTTTTTTTTTGGTTAACAGACTACATGATGGTGATCCTGAAACAGGCAACTCCCCTTTAATAGCATAGGAAGGGAATTGAAAAGGGGGGATGCGGTGGGGAAAAATACCTGCGAGAGAAAACCCCCACAGGCATCTCTTCCCTATAATGTCACCCACAAAATCAGAATAAAGTAACATTTATGCCAACCTTACGACGCCTTTCAAACGATTAAAAATTATTTAATATTTTTATTGTTTATTTTTCCTAATTTAATAAATGTCAAGAATGTACACTGTTTTTATCTTTACAGACGTCTGGGTTAACTACCTTATTAATGGAGCAGTATAGTCCTCGTGCGGAAAAACTAATTTTATATCATTTCATCAGTGACAGTATTTTTAGACCTGTTGGTTCATATTCATCTGTTTCTACAAAATTCTACAAGATTTCATATTATATTATTAATTATGACGTCGTACACCTTGTTATGATTTCCTTACATCTTATATACTTCTTTTTTGTACACTGAACATTTGTCATTAAAGTATTTAATATAATTACAAATTTGTAAAATCTTGTAGAAATTTTCTGAAATCCACTGTCAATGGTGAAATTATATAAAATAAATTTTTATACAATAGGTATATTATGGTATATATTATATTTTAATCAAACAAAATAATCTACACTGTTGCAGTTTAAATTCACATCTTGCAATGTAATTCAGGAAAATAACTTGTAGCAAAAAAAACGAAGAGTATCACACTCTTTACGTAACTCTTTTTCAAAACCAGTGGAAACAAACGAAGCTGTCATCCTCGGTGTAACAATACGGAACCAGTCATAATTTTGCAAAGTTGAACGCTAAAGTAGACAGTCCTGCAAAACTGACGTGAATCAACATTCTGCGCAGCAATAATGCTAGTTCTTTACCTCTCCGAGAATAATAAATCCTGCTGGGCATGCAAACTCACAACTGCTCCTACGACATTACCTTCACTGTCTTACTGTTGTGTAATTACTATACGCATTTCAAACAATGCCTCGTTACAATCGCCTTGTAAGTGGTTTTCAAGTGATTTTGACTCTTTGTATTCCTATTCCTTCGCATAACTTAACAGTTTTATAATAGGAACTTAATAAATTGTTAATTAGGACCCTCGTATTCAGTTAGAATGTTTCTCTTTTTTTAAGTGAAAGTAACGATCGTGAAACAACAAAGTTGTAATCGAAAATATGAAAGGACTGTATCAAATGGAATGTTAAAAATCTATGGACAGCACAGATTAACTTGATGAAATTTCCTTAGTGCAGATTCTATTAATTCCTTAATATAGACCAAATTTCTGCTGGCATTGTAGTTGATGCGCCTGTAAACAAGTAATAAAAAAATTCTGAGAATAATATACTGAGACAGCTATCGTTCATAATTTCGGTAGTCACCAGCAATTCACTACTGACCCTCATCATAAGACGAATGATATGGTTTCTCCTCTTGAGATGCCGATACTCAACATTTACCACGTTTATAGTGACGCAATCCGAAGGTCAACCAGTGTAATGAATAAATCTAAGTAAATCACAGTACTAGCAAATTTTTGGGTCATAAGGTCAATGGAATTGAGTTCGGTGCCATTTACAGAATTTATGAACGTAAAATAAACTGAAAAAATTGCAATATTTAATCCTCAGAGCAATATTATAAAGTTATTTAATGTTGTACTTACACAGTACGTGAATATCCCGTTTTTTTCTCGTGCAGAGTATTTTATGTCTTTTTACTTCCAATTGTTTAAGAAACATTTTAAATAAAGAATTGCTTATGTATAATAAATAAAAGTAATATTTCGTTCCTCCTGTTGTCGCTGCCTCGCACCAAAGTTTCGGGGTTCGAATCCTGACTTGGACATGGATATTATGTATGTGTTCCCTACATGATAGACCATTAACAGTTCGTGCGGCTGTAAAGAAACATAAAGAAAATGAACTTGAGGAAATCGTACGTCAATCCTACAGTGCTCTTTCTCGACTTTAATCTTCTTAACGGCAATTCTTTGATCTATACTGGAGGATCCCTCTATTCTCGATTCTTTTTTACAATCTTTTTTTCCAAGAAATTCTCCCCAGGAACAAGAATTTCCAAGGTATCCTATTTTCTCCTCTTGAGCTACCTTATCTGCAAGGCTCTGGTACAAGGCTATCGTGTTGTCCTTTGAAAAAATAAGCCATTATTTACGAGTTCGTCTTAAGTGTACAGTAATTTGATGTTCCGTAAATTTTTAAGCATTCTTTACTAGTCTATAGTTACTCCAGTCACTGTTATCTCCTTCCCTCTAATTTATATAATAAACTATTTCTCGAGTCCGTAACACGAATTTTGGTTTTATTTTTTTATAAAATATTGTTTAAACCTTATTTTGAATTTGAAAGCTTTCTGCAATATTTCTATATGTACATTGAAATTCCTACATTTTATTTTTTTATAGAATAAAGTAAAGCATAAGTTCCTGAGATCTTAATTTGGAAAGATTTATTGAGATTTCAAGAATCTTAGTTTTAAATAGTTCTGGAACATCGAACACGTATCCTCTTTGGTGCAGGAAATTTCAGAATTAGTTCTTGAATAAGTCGGAAACTTGTGAATATGAGCTTCAGAGAACTGGCTGTTCGTTTGTATCCGTTTTAATGTAAGAGATTGCAAGACTCATTCTTCTTCTTCCTTGGCTCTGTAGCCCATTCAGGCCTACTGGGTAGACTGTGTACTGTCATTTTACATCCAAATTTTGAGTGATACGTAGACAGCGTATCAATTCTGCAACAGTCTTAATCCACGTCTGCGTGACCATCAAGATTAATTAGAGGACGAAAGTATAAGTAATTAGTAGTTCTTCAAATGTCAACTCCCGTTTTATCTAAGCAAATCTATTTATAATCAATCTTCTGTTTATCATTATCTATTTTCGGCGAGGTTAATATCATCTGCTTCTTGCATGTCCATCTACACTTACATCACGCCGTATTTCCGTATTACGTCATATTGCATACATATTATAATCAGGAAACCTGGAACTCTCGGTGAAGCAAACTTCCGCAATAATTTATATACAGTAGCTAATATTACTTTCACAAAAAATTGCTTTCAAGTTAGCCTTAACCGTATATATGTATCTCGGTATCTTTTACACGAATACAAAAGGTTTCCCACGTTCTAATTTTGGTTTATTGCATGTAGCAAAATATTATCTTCTGTTCTATTAATATGTTTTTTTGGCAGACTACAGTATTTGTCAAGTACATTTTTACAATGAACTTCCACTAGAATTGAAAACAAAAGTAATGGCCGATCTCCTGTGGTCTAGTGGCTAGCGTCGCTGTCTCGCACCACAGATGTCCCGCGTTTGAATCCTTACATGGGCTTGAAATTTTGTGTTGAGAAACCGTACTATGATACCATGGATTATAAGTTCCCCTAACCATGCACAGTCGTTAAATAAAGAATGACAGCCTTCGAAATCAATTTACGGGGTTTGCTCGTGTTGCTGCAACATTGCTGTACACCGACTTGCATAGGAACGGGTTAGAATTAACTTTGTCTCACTTTATGTTATGTTTTTATCAAAATTGATCTGCCGACGAATAGCGGAAATGTACCACTGTAACATAAAATGTATAGTACTGTTTTATTTTTACGTTTTTATTAATAGTACAAATTTACAACCATTATAGGAGACTATTATAATTCAAAAATATTTCGGAAATCAGTAAACAACGACGTTACCGTACAAATTATTCTCATCCAGTTGACTATATTATCGTATTTTTCCTTATTATTGTCACAGACATAATATATAATTTTCAATAAAAATTCTGTACATAGAGAGGTTATTTTAATGGTAACGGTAACAGAACATTTTCGGTTATAACTGTTCTTGGATGCAGTTCAGAAAAAAATTTCATATCATTGGACCTCTACTTTTTTCTAAATAAATGCTTAACTGCTTACTGCAAAATTTAGAATCTTGAAGAAATTTACCTGATGATTTCCAAATGTGAGGACGAAACGTTGTAGGAATTTAATAAGAACGTGTTTTATGTGAATTGGCTGTTTAATTTAATTGAATGTAATACCAATTTCTCCTCCAAACTTATAGATTTGAATTCTTTTACTTATTATACATAACACGCCTTTATTTAATGAATAAATTAAGAGAGATTCATGTACAAATTGAAAGACGTGAAGGGAACAATACAATACTGAAGGGATAAATGCATCTAATAAAGGCATTAGGTACGTCAGTCAAACTATTAGAGAGAAGTTAAGGTCTAAAAATTGATTCATTGTATAGTATATTAACCATAAAAGGGGTTGGCTTAGTCTTATGGATCATAACAGTATTGCTAGTATATTTTTAAAATTTAAAGGCATTTAAAAACATTGAGACTATAGAAAGTAATTATATTCCTTGTCTTCCTTGTACTACCTTTCACTTCCCCTCGTTCCAGTTCTTTCCTATATTATTACAGGCAGTTTCCACAATGTGGATTACCCTATTCTATCCTATCTTCAAAACAAATGACACGATGAAACAGAACCCTGATGTAGACTATTTGAAATATGCTAACAATAACCAAAAGTATAAGGAAAAATACCCATTGCAATGAGAACAGTACTGATAAAATTTAGACGAGTTGGACGTTTCGATTCATGCTTAGCTTCAAACTATCTTCTTCAGGTTTTAGCCGTTAGAGGAAGTTGCTACGCTCACATTAAAATTTCCGAACCGTCTAATTTTTCAATATAGTTCTCAATATAAGGGTTCTCTGACAAAGAAAGTACTTTCCTTATTATTTTTATATATATATGTTTCCAGTAACCAAAATTATTATTTACCTATAAATAGGGATGTGATTTTATCAAAGAAAATATGTATAGACACACGAGTTTGAATGCTTTTCTGAGTTATGTGACAAACTCCCCGTATAAAATGGCTATTACGGATAGTTTGTAAAGTGTTCTGATAAGATAGGCAAGATTACATGAATGAATTGCAAGTAGGGATAATGGGTCATTTACAAACCTCAAGCACGTAGCGTCTTAGAATTGCATTCGTTAAAACAGTTCGTATTTGTCAACCTAATGGAACTTTCATGTAATGAGGCGAACTCCTACAGCATTTCGTCTGTGCCACTTGTTTGCGGACGGAGAGACCTATTTAAGCTTCTATTCACAACAAAAAATAAGGCTTGACAATGCTGACTCTTTCACTAAAGCAATATGTTAACACGATTTAATTCTTCTGCAAATATCTTTTGGGGAAATAAATTCGGAAACCTTACGTACGAACGCAACCCCTGATTGTTTTTCTCTAGACGCGTACCATATATTTATTATTCTGTCAATTTATTATATTTAGGTAACTTCCTGCGCTTGCCAACTCTGTTTCATATACCGTCAGCTTCACAAAGTTGCGTTCGCACTCTGCTTGTTTCACCTTCTCCGAAACCCCAACAAGACCTAACTAATAAAACTGTGAAATTTATAATATTTCAATCATAACTATTGAATATATTGTTATTGGTTTGCAAAACGTTGCAAATTAAAGGATTCTCAGCATTATGCAGTTCATTTGTAGATTCGCCTTGTAATTAAACAAATGTATTTAGATGAATATTATTCATTACTGGTTAGCCCTACTGTTGTTTATGAGGTTGGTTCCATCCTTCGTTCAGGCGATTTGGAGAAGAATGTAAAGTCTTACTCATCTGTATAAATTTTCTTTAATAATAAAACAATGCATTATATTTTCCTGCATATGTAATAACTTCACTGTTAATTGATTATGTCCGGTTATTTTGAAAACTTTAACCATTAGATGATTTTCTTTACTTTATTGTCGCTTGTGGTGGCAATATTTTTATTTTGGGCATGTTTGGGATGAATTGGATGATCCCGACAATGGTTACAAATGTGTGGTATGGATTGAACCAAAAACTATAAGTGAGAAAGTGGAAAGGCAATTGTCCGATGTTTGCGAAATAACACAAGTATTACTCTGCAGTCTTCTAATTTTTTACTCGTTATTATTTGTATGGTAAGTTAATGAAAAACTATCCAACCATAAATAAAGACATGTAGTTAATAGTTACATGAGTTAAAACAGCCTCTTTGTCAGTTTTTATTTTATTAAATATTATGCGTTTCGTCTCTCATTGGAGACTTCTTCAGGTATAAAAACTCGGCCAAATATTTAAAAAATATTATATACTCTTTAATATTTAAAACTGAGAAAGAGACTGTTTTAATTCATTTAATTTATATTTAATTGTCAGACAAACTATTTATTTCTTAATAGTTACAATTGTCTGACACTAACTGAATGAATCAATAAAACGATTCAATAAACAGATACAACAATCCGTTCATTTCTCTTGGAGCTTCTTTGGATGCACAAATAGAAAATAATAAGTTTTATAATTTTTCTGACTACACCTTGAATAATGTAGGTGAAAAATTACGGCCAAAATTAGTCAGAATTAAAATTATTTATTTATTAAATTATAACATGACGTTTCGTTCCTTTTTCGTGTGCGTTATAAAATAAAAAATTTAGTAGGCCTGTAGTTGAATTCTGCAAACACAATTTTTACATAAATATGACATCAAATAATTTGTGATGTTCGTTTCGTTTGATACTAAAAAATAGATAAAAATTAGTGTTGATGTAACATATGTGGTGATTAATACAATCTAGAATAAACTTAAAATTTCGTCAAGATAGAGGGATTTTTTTTGGATTGAAAAATGTTGAATCGTAAATGTTTTCCCTGTCAGTACAGTACTTTTCAAATGAACGAGATTGAAGTGTGCGTCTCAAAGTTGAAGAACATTACTTCTCATGAAGTTTGAAATTTTGAGTATTATTTAATTCAAAGTTCCTCATTTTTTAATCAAATTGAGAGTGTAAGGGTATAAGAAAATTTTTGATTCATTATATATAGCTGCGGGACGTTGAAAAATGGTCTCAGAATATTAATAGTCAGGTCTCTAGTGAGCATAATTACGCATTAAGAAATAGTTTTGTAGTCATATCACTTGATTAAAGCAATTTTTTATGTCATGAAATGATGAATCCAAACTTCTTCGCGTGGTACGATTTTTGCTTTTCTTGTATCTTTAGGAAGAACTGATTAGCATACTAAGCAGATACGCTTATATTCCGTGTGTGCTGGTGAATTTTATCTCAATTTCGGATGCATAGCACCTAAGTAACCCCCACCTTCCCTCCAATTACATTTTTTTTTCGATAGTGCTAAGAAAATGTGTGCAAACTACTGACTCGGCAGATTTTGCCCCGGATGATGTACCCCATTTTTCGTGTGTGCTGATGAAAGCGTAGGAAGTCGTGAGTTGTTTCCGTGTGCTTGTTCTAATCTCGGGGTAATCGCAGCCTGTCTTCCCGTATCTTATCCTTTGTTACAGTTGCGCATGTTACATCGGATAGCGGCTGCGTCGTAGGTTCCGCCTATGCCCAAACTTAATAAGGAAATGTACAGAAATGCGGAGAAATGCCGGGGAACAGGAGCCCTAGCTCCAGTTTCAAGTTAGCGTGACTGTTCAGGTTTTCTCTGAGAATGGGGGGGTGTACAGCACTTCCTTGATGACTGCAGGGTCATTTATCACGCTCCCAGAACCTGATCGCCAAGGTCATAAACCTCCTGAGCCTCTCGGAGGTGTATCTGCATTATGCGGGATAGGAAATGCACCATTTAACAGAACCGGTTTTCACTCGGGGAAATGCCTATTTCAGACGTTTTCCTGTTGAACAAACAGCCTGGACTCGAGCTTCCAGGCGGGCAGATAGCACATTTTTGGAGTATTCCAATATCTTAGGTTCTGAGAAGAAACAAAGTAGGCAAACATTCGGCAAGACCACGAAAACAGAAATAGATTCTCCATCGGCGAACTGGTTTTATTGAATCGAGGTCTTCAAGAACCAAAACGATGGACAATCTATTTCGATTTAATTAAATAAATCTTGACCTTTTTCAGACAAATTTATGTATTCATTCTTCAGTTTTTTCTTTCTGCAGAAGGGATTTACAATATCATCTGTATGTAAATATGTCTTCTGCCGAAAGAAAAACCTGAAGAAAGTGAGAATAAGCACAAAAACGTCGTTCTTTTATTTTGAATAAATAAATAGGTCCGAAAAAGGTCAAGAATAATTTTATTAATCTTCAACAGACGTTGAAATTTAACTTTTTTGGTTTACTTGATTTATTCCATCATTTAAATGACTGTAAAGCAACCGGACAGTGGCAATTTGAATTAGTATGTAGGAGTTTTGATGTATTACATTAAAAGCTGATTTTCAAATATTTATCTTCTGGCATAATTTATTATAAAAAATAGATACCCACGCGGATTATAGGTGTCGTAAAGTCGTATACGATTACCGGAAGACAAACTGAAAAGAAAATTATGAACTCAATATTTGAATTTAAAAAATATAAAGTGCTAATTGAAGATGAGTATGGAAAATCTCAAACAAAATTTAGTAGAATAAATAATTTTTTAAAAATTATTTTTATAAACTTTCTACTGTTAAAAACCATTTGGCTTAAGTTTCATAAACATACTAAAATAAAAATCAGACAAAATAAATTTTAAATATCTGGATTTTTTTGTTTTTGTTTTTCGCTAACAGCCTTTATCACAATATTATAAAAATTTCATTCAGCCAGCTTCCGTTAAAAGATATTTTGGAAATATATTGACCAAATACAGACAATATTTAGTAAAAAAAATCGGTTACAGCGATTTCTCTACCTTCAAACGAAACTCTAATACAGATGAGCGAGAAAATTCCCTATATAAGCACACCGAAGATAGGAAGCCACGGAAATTAAGAACAACGTAGGGTGTCATATATTCTGCTTAATGCATATTTATCACTTCGCACATTTAGAATAAAATTATTAAAGTCTAATATTAATCTTTTCATGGATGATCCTGGAGTTATAGTTTGGTTCAAAGTCAATGCATTAGTACATTTGAAATTATGATAACGTATCTATTTTTCGTTAAAGCAGAATGTTTATCTACTGTAAATTTATAATTATACTTGAGTTCCTAGATAACAGCATTCAAAGAACGCTTGGTCTGTTCTGTATATATGTAATTTTAATCAATTAATGTTTTATTTTACGCCACAAAATGGATGCCATTAGGTTCTTAATGAAGCAAGGTAAGGAATTACAATTTTTTAAAACAGTGCTGATATTAAATTAGAAAGCAGATTAAGACTTTAAAATGTAGATTTCTATACTAAGGAAGGACAGCCTAAATTTTAGGAATATTACGTTCACAGAGACTCGTTAGGGAAGGATGAACGAGTTTATTGAACCTATTTTGATATGAAATTTAATAATAGAGAGAAATAAGGCATTAATATGATTTCTAGTCAGACGTCACTTAGCCACGACTGAGCAGTTAGAAATTAGCCAATAAAGTGAGTACTGTAGTTCTGGTTTTCCAACTTTTAAGGGGAAGAAAAAGTCTGAATTCTTCAATCTTATTTGTAGAGCTGGATAGCCGTCTCTGAATTTGATAGGTTTATGTCGTTACGGAGCGACCGGGCTTGTGTAACCAGATCTGATTGCTAATCTGCTTCCCTGAAGACCGTTTTGTCCTCTTCGAAACGTCAAACATTCCTCCTGCTTAGAAAAACTGAATCCTGAACCGCAATTCTCTTAATATTAATACGGCATTACCAAAATTCAATAAAATTTATTAAAAAGTTGATCACTTTATGAACCCAAGATAAATACTAGGGATATGAAGACACGTTTAATTTTAGACGGATTACATTTTGAAGAAATATATTTTCGAATATTACCACAGAAATACTCCCATTGGTATTTTTACCAGTAACACTGACTCTCAAAAAAATGCGAGTTTGATTGGGAAGACGGGAAATAAGACTGCTCGAAAGTAAAAATGTGATATTACTAAGTTAATTGAGCTATAATAAATCCTAAATAGCACGAATGGAGAAGGGATGGCCGTTGGACAAAAAGGGTTTAGAAATGGAAACCACGAGATTACAAACAACCAAGTGGACGGAAACTCACTAAGTGAGACAGAGACTTTAAAAAAGAACCCTTAATACAAATTCATTGGAGAAAATCATCGTGATAAATGAGAATATTTAACGATTGTAAATGTGTACTGAAATACAACTTGAGAAATGGTTGCAGATATATAAAAGTGACAATAACTAATGAAAAAAGTATCAAAATTAAATAATTAATATATTGAGATATTAATATTACGCTGCACAGCGTTATAGAAAGTAAAAATAGCAAAATTATACCAGAAATATTCATATTTAAATCAAGGAATGTTACAATAAGAAAGCCTTCTCGGAAATTAATGCAAGAATAATAATTAAGACTGCCCATTAAATTTAAAATAAATTTGATTTTCCCTCAAACGGATCGTCATGCGAGTGCGTATAGTTGGAAAAAACAAAACTCTTTTAGAAAAATGTGTAACAGAGGACAGAGAGTTGTAAATCTGTACCAATCTCATTACGTAAAATGCGCAATAATGCAAAAATAGATTTAAAAGAGTAACAAGAGTATTCGTTTGAAGGATTATCATCTAAATAAGAACTAGTATGAAAGCCTTTCCAGAACTATCAAAATGAGTATTATAATGAATACGAGGAGAAGTAACAGGAAACCTCATTTTTTTACGTCAATGATATGCAATATAGTTTTTATCACTGCTAATACTCTAAGATTCTGATACAAAGAACACTAAAAGATTTAAAAAGATTAGATATAGCTCTTCCAGTTAACAATCAATTTGTCTAAAACATACGAAAAACTACCTCAAAGTCGTTTAGATAACATAGATAAATGCCTTATTCAAATATTCGTAGTAATTTCAAATTCAAGTGTCAAACAATGCTGGCCTCTATTACTTCCACGTTTAATTCCTCACTCCCGCGGAAAGCCTATATTGTTAACAATAAGTTAGGAATTATTTTATTTCGAAAATGTAATATATAATATATACATTGGCTGTCATTAGTAAACTGAACACATAAAGTTTGGCATTATATCCTTACACAAATTCCTTTTTCTTTTCATAAGAAGATTTTTTTGCCAGATCTGTTTTTATTAAAAACCGTTGTCGTTCCAAATTAAGAGAACCATTTAAGGTTTAAAATTCCATTTATTAATTGGTGTACTGCCTTTCAGAAATGTTTTATTTCCTATTGAATTTACAGTTCAAAAGACGGTACAAGATTATTTCAAGATGAGTTGTTGAAGGTTGAAGGAATTGGCTTTTTGCCTAGAAGAGATTATTCCTATTTTCATTCAACAATATTAATTTTCATTTTGTTTAACAATCATGCGTAATTTTAGTTTGTAAATACGATAATTTTATAAATTATGTTAATAAAAAATTCTATTACATAAGTTAAAGTAGCAGTGTATCACGATAGATGAACAATGAACCCATTGATACCAAAACTATTTCTGAATTTTTCCATCTGGTCCTGACGATAAGATAATTATTTATAGGTTATATTTTTACTGCAGTGCTTTTCCGTACTGTTGCTTTTAGTCACGTCTCCGCATAAAAATGTATGTAATTAACAGATTAAAGAAACAGTGTGACAGAACTGAGCTTGATTGAAAATTCATCACTTTTGATCTTGATTAGCTTTAACAATTTTGAGTAGTTGTTTTGCTGTTCTGCTTGTCGAGTGACGTGTGTTTCTGTTCTTAAGATTTGTAATAAAATTTTATTTGTACTGTCTGTAATAATAGTGCTATTACTTATTACTCTAGCTGTAACCCTTACGATGAACATCCCTAATCCATTTTGACATGTTCTGAATATTTACATTTAGTGTAAACTATTAGATATATTCTCCTTTGAGTAACACTTCCTCAACTCTACCTTTTATGATTTTCTTCGTAGCTATTTGACTGAATGTCTGATATTTTGGAGGAGCACATGTCACTGTTTACGCATCTGAGGTTGCGGGAAGATCAGCAGATGTCAGCACCGCATGGATCCAATAGTGCTAAAAAGGTCCACCAGATGGAAGAGCGTTAAGAAATCGTTATTGACAACCGTGGAATGTAATGTGCATTTACATTGAAAAAAACACGCAATGCAAACGCGTAATGAGCTGTTCCTGATAGTGGTGTAGTGCTTTAGTGTTTACGTATAATCCTCGAGCCTTGTGCGCGGGTAAAATCCTAGTATTTTGTGTGTCAGACTGATGAAGAACACAGATATGGAAGTGACAGTATGTAACCAAATCATACTCACATTTTAAGTATATAAATTCATCAAGGTTCAAGCATTAAATTTGGAGTCTTAAATTATTGTTCTAGCAAATATCGTCTCACAAACTTCGCAAAATGTTCTTTATTTAATTTTTCTTTATAATATAAATTTTACTGGCTTCCAGATTTATCGATTGTTCATTTCCAATCCTGTCATGTGATTACTCCTCTTTAATTACATTGACTCATTACTCGTACAGTCTTATATACTACTATAATAGTTTACGTCCACTAGAGTCATTCATGATGGGTAATTTCTCATGTAAATGAGCACTTGTGTAAGATGATTCATAATTATTGACTCATGCATGTTAAATTTTTTCAGGCGATTACTTGAATAACAATATGGTAAAAAGCGTGAAATGCACAGCGAAATTACTGTGACATTTAATAATGCTGACGTAAGTCATTCCTATGGAAGCCATAATATTTGTAGTAAGAAGCCCATAGAGGCTTTAGCCAAGTCCAATTACAATGCACGTAACAGTATTTAGAGAAGTCTTTTATGGTCTGAAAACCAAATTGCCTTTGATTCACACGTGACGTGTTCGCTTAATAGTAGCATTGGCACATCCAGGCTGTAATAACAAAAGGCCCCATGACTCACTTCGCGTTGATGTCATTGGGCGAAACAAGGTAGGCGTTAAATAGATTTTAACGAATCTTGCACGTGATAAGAGTAAATGTTATCAGTTAAATATCATATGCTTTGAAAGCGCATAAAGCAGAGTGCAGTAAATAGTCCGGATCTGTTCAAGGTTTTACTTCTCTCGTTTTATGAGGCACTACGCCAGTAGTTCATTGTTTTGTAACAAAGCTGTCTCTCAAAACGGGATTAAGATGTATAAGTATTGTAAAATAAATATTAATTCCTGTATTTCCTTTTAGATATAAAAGTCTGTGTGATGTTGCTGCCGTAGGGCAAAACATAAATGTTACGTTTTCCAGTTATGTTGGATGTTCCACACCGGATTATCTTGATTAGTGACCAACGTGTCTGTTTCTACAAGCAGATATTTAGCCGACTTTAGGTGCATTTAAAAGCATTATTTCAATTTCAATTGCCCGCCACAAGAAGCCTCATACGAATTTTTCACTACAAACTGAGACCTCGTGGGCTGGAGTTTCACGTCATATAATTTTGATGATGTATGCACACTTACACTTTATTAAGTAATTCTTTGCGAGGAGCTAAAAGCAATTTCGTCTTCTGTCCTTACGTCGACTGGTATTACTCCAGTGAAGGCAAGTAAGTGAGCTACTGGACTTAAGGTTGGGATGCGCCAGACGTGGCTAGCAGAGCCGAAGATCCCGACCACAAGCAAGACTTTGGCAAGGAGAATCCTTTCCCCTTCCTTTCCCGTTTCTCTCCCTCTTTCTTCGCGTTCCCCCCTTTCCTTCGCCTCGTACCCTCCTATCTTCAAGAAATTGTGTTGCGTGCGTAGGAGGGAGATGGAAACCGTGGGGGGCTTCTTTCCCGAGGAGGGGTGAACGAAGGAGAAGTCTGCAGAAGAACACGGCTATGCAGGTTCCTGCACTGTAGTATCAAGGCTTTCGTTCGCATTGTTTTCTGCCTCGAAGAATATTAGTAATTGCCATTAAGCTCACTTCTGAAAATTGCAAGTGTGTTTCAAACTATGAACGAACACTAAGTATGAATGATTACCTAATTTTCCACTAAGCTATGAAGACGAAATATCTGAATCGTATCAACGATGATGACAAAAGCAACGTAGTTCACAATAATTACGTACTAATTGAGATGGATGACGCATCTATCAAGATTTATCAGATAAACTCGTAATTTGTCGCTCGCAGTAAAACAATCGTTGGCAATCGAAAAAAATTAATTTTCTTAATTTCCCAATTAATAATTCTCATCATACTATTTTATAATAAATTAGCACTAACAGTATTTTTCTCGAAGTTTTCTAATTGAGAAAATAGCACCCATCACAAATGATTTGACAAACATCATTAATTCCATTCCAATTAATGATAAAGGCACATTAAAAAAATTGAACCTTAATACACTTACAGACAGGAACATATATTAATTTTTCGTTTTATGGAAAACAACAATTGTATCGTATACAATAAAATAAAACATTTTGTTTTAAAGTTTGAATAATATTAAAATTCTTTCAATAGAACTTGAAAACACACCAAAACATACGTATATATGTAATTATTTCTTCTCTCAATACATAAATTTGATTACCAGATATTGCTTAGAATTACCTCATTGAAAGACATTAACCCATCGATAAATAATTGTTTTTCCAAAATCTTTTATCTACTGCTTGAGTTCAATTTCTTCCATAGTTGACCATCAAGACGTGGTAAAAAATTATTGGGGGCACTAACTTACTTTTTTTTCCTGCTAAACATTTCTGGTTCCATGGAAATCAAGGTACTGTAAAATAATTTAACATTAATAAATAACTGGCTTATAATTACTGTAAACTAAGCAAAACCTCACAATATTTGATATCATGCATGGTAAATTTTAATAATTACATAAAACCAGTTTTTACTTCCAACTCAATGTATATGAATGTTAATAACAAATAAAAAATTATCACACGTAGACCTTATTGAAAACTGTAACTTAATTATCATATTACGCATGTGCAGAAATTCTGTTTTATAAAAAATACATAATTAAGTGTAATCAAATGCTGCAATGTGACAAAAATAGTATATATTTTATTCAGACTTATTTAAAGTAATAAATATTATTCGTCTCAATTGAGTCCGTTCGATAAAATACTTCACTATAATATTTCATATACCACATTAACATACCATAAAATTATGTGCAGTATTGTATTTCATATATCGCTTAGGAGCCCGTATTCTATATACGAGCTCTGTGGAAAAATTAAAACTTTTGAACCAGTAGCTCTGGTTGACATTTTACAACATGAAAGATTACTCAAACTGGTGGAAAAAGAAGGAGCACGTCTTACGGATTCTATTAAATCTTGCATATAAATGGAACCGTAAAGTTTTTAAGTTTCGTCTGTTTAACAGTGTTATGGTGAAACAAATGATTACGAAAGTAACGCTTTCTATATAAATATTTTGGCGTGGGAACTGTGATGAATGTTTCCAGATATGTTGATTATAGGACCTTGAGAAGAAATGTAGTAATAAAATTTCAAGTGGAGTTTTTTTAAAAAGCATTATTTATATATTACACATCCCTCCTCCTTGAGTAATTTATATATAGCCGGATAATTACTGTAAGAGATCTGCCAGACCTTTCCTTTAATTGGTCACCAACGTCAGTTAACATAAATTTAATATTTTTGTTCATGTCACTTATTAACTTAATTATTATGCAGTGACTCCACTATATAGTCTTCATCCACGACTGTAGATTATCCTCACGTACTTACGATTTTACGACAAAGAACTTAGCCATATCTAAGAAATAAAATTATCCAGTAGTAGCATATAATTGCTTGCAGTTCACGACGACTTTTTGTCGAAGACTTTTCTCCTATTCCATATGGTTCCACACACTGTTGTCAAATGTGAAGTATTTCGAAGCGAAAATAGACTACACAGGTCAACGCATTTTGTGCCAAAAAACTGTAGAGTTGGGATCAATATTTTCATACTTACGTATCTTTTAAATAATTAGATATCTATAATGACCGTTAGTAAATGTCTTGCCAAAAATTCAGTTGTACACAGCGTGAATAGCTTGAAAACGTGTGCACAAACGTTCTTTTACTATTAGATAAAAATTAATAATTTGAAAGGTTTTTAAATATTTTTAATAAGTATTATTACGGAAGTTTGATATATCTGAATATTTATATTAATTGAAACTACTCTGATCATACTGTGAGATGTATTAAAATTTTAGTTTTGAAACCTTTCCAGATTTACTACTTAGTAAGTTTAAATAATATTCTATCTCACCAGTTAAGTTCAAATTTGTACCATCTTTTTGAGTCACAGATCAAAGCTAGACATAATTTATTTGTGATTTAGTCCTTTGTATTTTTTACATTGTTAATTCTCCCCTCCTTTTACACAAAATTATGATATATTTTTTCTACGGAGGAAAAGGTTTGGCTTTGTAAGAATATCCGGTAAAATTGTGAATGTTGTTTCGAAATTTCCCTCTCAGCTAGTAAAGAAATTAAAAAAGTTAGAGTTTCAGCTCAGAATCGTCAGTTAAATAAATAGGATTGCTTTAATGTATCAACCGAAGATTTACGGGAGTGAAGTACCTACTGTCAGGACTGCAAGGGCATATGTGTTAAAGAGTTGGAAAATTTTACGAGTATAAGCTCCATAAAAGCAGAGAGTACAATTGATAAACCTTACTGGTCAGAGTAAAACTGTGTGGCGTTAAATGTGTTTCTTCCATCGTTTTATTACCTTCTATTTGCGATCAAATACAATAGCGCGGAAATTCAAGTAGATTATTCTGAGATTCCAGAGAGTAGGTGACTAATTACGAATGGGACTGTGACAGTTAATCTAGATTCTACTAGACATAATTGAAGAGTCTGTGTACTGTATACGTTATAATAGCCGCGTGCCAGAGTAATTGACCCTTGGTATTCGCGAATCCGCAATTAATTGGCAAAGACACACATGAGGAAGACGTGGTAAGAATTGACGTGTTGGCGTCTTCCCATGGTTCCGACGGCAATATCATCGAGGGGAGGGGGAGGGGGGCGAAGGCAGTAAATCTTCCCCGCAGCAGTAAAAACAAATGCAAGTCCCGAAGGAAAGCAATCTTTTTAGCCATTCTGCTTAATTCTAGTTTATTTTAGAAGACGACGGAGCTTATAACTTATTACTTGCATTCGGCAAACAAAATGAAACCATCAATTTTGCTGAGGAATCCTTTCCACTCCCTTTAAGCGCGGCTGTATTTTATGGTAAATGCGGGAGCTGTGACGAATTTAAGACACTTCGGCGGACAAAGTTTAGTTTACGCCGGGGAAACAGTGCGTTCGTTCGATTTCTCCCTTCTTCGGCTGTCATTAGCGCACCTAATGGCCATACGAGGGAATTATTCATGACCCGGGCTTCAAGCTGCGCCTATTACTTGCATGTTTTTATGCAATAATGCAATCGATTCTCCACCAGGGCGTGGTTTTCTCTACATGCTGAGTGACCCAGTTGTATCGTTGTTAACGCTAATTGCTGACACGAAAAGACAGGGAGCGAGATGCATTCATGTGGGGTGTGAATGTTGAGGGTCAAAAAAGTCTACTACGTGTTTTAAAGATATTGTTCTAGATTCATGTGATTACACGTGAACAGCGCGTAATTTCCAGAGAGCGAAATTTTAATTGGATATTACGTAATAAGGCACTGCCCGATGAATCACGAATAAATACCTAGAAAACCGAAAAAAAATCTTTTTGTTATATAAAAAAGTAAATTTGTTAGTAATAAAACAAATCCAAAACACGATATAACCACTCCCGATAGATTTTACATGCCCGTATATATCACGAAAAAGTTTCTTTATACATTCATTTGATTAATATAGACAATTCGTGTTTCGGGTAAATAAACCTCACACAGTAGCTCAGTGTTAATAATTTCATTAGGAACGAGCTTTCCACATAGCTGGTCACTTTCAGCCTCCATATAATCAGATAATAATTAATGAAGATACATCTTTAAAAGATAGCCTTTAGCTTACGCATTTACAGCATCTAAAATGTCGTAAGACAATAGAACACACAACGTGTTAGACGCTTTGAATGAATAGCCTTACGGCTAACATCTAATAAATGTGTGTGTTAAATAATTATTAGCTGATTATGTATATGTTGAAATGAGCAACTAGGTCAAAAGTTTCTTCCTATTCAAATTATTAGCTCTGTATGGCAATGTGTGTAGTTCCCCCCCCCCCTTACATTCCTTTCTTTTCTTCAGCCTACTTTATGGAAATCGCCATTCTGTCCACTTCTAAAAATAGCGTAGGTAGTGAAATAAAATTGGCAGAGTCGAATTTTCGTGTAATCTACACTAGCCATAACCACCTTGAAGGGGTGACCGAGAGGAATAACTGTGATGCATAGTTAGATGTTGCACGGAATTATGTGTCTAATTTATAACAAAATTATACTTCATACCAAACATACCCTGAAGATGGGGATTTGAATGTTGAAGGATGTCATGCATTTTCTTAATTTTGGACATAGCCAAGCTCATGGTTCGCCCGTTCATCATCAGGATCTGTGCAGGGTAATATTTAACTATCTTGTCCAATCAATTTTCTGTAATTTGAAAACAGATTTGAAACCGTTACTTAGTATGATGTTTGCAAATTTATCTGGAGAAATTTTTTTTTCTCAGGAGAAGAAATTATAACAATGACTCTAGATAAATTACGTTCTATCAGACTCACGTGACAAACTACTCAGTCGTCAATGACTTTGCTCTGGCAAAGGTAAGGAAGACAAATTTATTGATAAAACTAAAAATTTCCTCACTAATTATGAAACACAAAAATTTCATAAAATATATTTTCAATACAAATAAAATTAACAACTATCCCTTCAAATTTTTTTTTTGCACCCACGAACACTACAGCAGAAACCTTAGACCACATTTGTGTTAAATTCATCAATAATGATTTAGTTGAATTTTTGATAAATAAACAGTTTCTTATAAAAGATTGCCTTGGCTTATTTCTTACAATTGTTTTAATTTTATGTGTGAAAATTCAAGATGAGTTTTTGTCATGGTACGGTTAAAACAATTTTAAGATATATAGAAGTTATTATTCTAAAAGATAGGGATAATTTTGATAAATTTACAGCCGTACTTGAAGACATTATGGGGATATTAATAAACTGTGTTTATTAAAATATCTTTGTTTCTTTTTAACGGAGTTTGCACTATTAAGTTGTTATGAATACAATTGATATTGAGTTAACAATTAATTATTTCCATATCAATATACTACTAAATAGTATTTCAGTTTAACCCTATAGGTGTCCGAAAATCATATATGTTTCAAATAGCTTACGACCTCATCATGCCTAAATCCACCCCTGAAAATGGGAGATGAAGGAAGAGACAACAGGGTACACTTGGATGTAATTCATGGGTCCAACAGGTATTTGCGTATGTGAAGCAATTCTAGAGGAATTCTTGTTCATGCATCACTCAAATATGATCTAGTTATGATTAAGATTTAGATTTGGTGCATTCATTCTTCCGCTACTGACGAATAGGTCAAGTCAAAATAACAATATATAATAAATGCATTACAGAGAACAATACAACAATACTATAAGCTAACGATAAACTGAATTAAAGTTGATATATTACATAAAATTTAACACATAGCACTATACTTTATTTAAATTTGGACACATTTTGGAAGCCCGCAGAAGATCTTGTAAATAGATATGTAGCAGTATTAAGAAACAAAATTGACCCAAGGACATTTATAAAACGATAATTATATATACATATATGTTATAGTTATAGAATACTGATTCAGCACTTTTTCAATTGGCAGTAAAGTTTTACAGGATTGGGTGTACTAGTTAAAATTGCTCATTTTTTCATATCATCCCGTAGACTGTTATAAAGTTTTATTCCGTAACAATTAGTAATAGTCTTGTATCACTGATCCTTAATTTAGCTTCAGAAGTTCAGAGACAGCGATTCTAGAAGAAATACCAACATGCTGTGAACTATATGCCTCCTCCAAACAAAAAAAAATCTGATCTAGATGAATAGTCTTCAATTTTTTATACTTTTTTAGAAACAGGCAACGTCGTTACGGAAAAAAAGGGTTCATTTAGTGATAACTAGATTACCCTCGCTTATATACGATGCAAAGAATTCCCATGGCTCTCGATACTTGTCCCACGCCCTTCCGTTGATGGAAGATGGATTTAAGTGATTCTATAAACGCAATGAACAATTTGAAGGCAAAAGTTCGAAACTATCGTATAATAAGTCTCCACTGAATACTAAGATTTTGCGTCCGTTTCGTGATAGCCCCATTTAATTCCAGCAACAAAATAAACCTTGCAAAGTGGAACCGAAAATGAAGTAATTTTAAAGTTTATCACGTTTTTTTAAAATTTGGTTATACAGTAAAAAGGTAAACCTAAACTATCTTGGAACAGTTACAATATCCAACACTTCACATGTTATATGATTAACATTTGGGAGTAAAATAATGACTGCAATAACGGTCGAAATTAATTGAAAATATTTCCTTTCATTAAAATATTTCGGGTGCCTCATTTACGTCTTATCCACAGAAGGGAATCAAATCATAAACGAGCAACGTAAATGTGTTTGAATCATTATTTTTATAGGACATCAAACATTTTACAAGTAACATAGAATTACGAAATCCATTAATGTTGTATAATCCTTTATGAATCACTACAGTCAATTCATTCCACAAATTTCGCTGGAAGCCGAATGGGGACGTATTATTTCTCATTGTTTGTACCTAGCAAATAGGCCTATTATAGCATTGTCTGTACCTATATACAGGTGACGATAAGGAAGTGCAAATTGGGGATATAGTTGGAAATGGCCGCGAATTCGTGAATTAATCGACACATGATGGGTCGGGCAGCAATTTATAGCCCTTTGTTGTCTGCAGATGCGAGGGAGGGCTTCAACCCCTAGTTAACCCCCCGCTGTCGAGGGAACTGCCATCTCATCATCGCCAGGAAATTGTTGTTGTCTTGCAATCGAATTTCCTCGTCAAGTAAACCTAGTAAAACCTAAACGTTTTACTATTTGTTTAAGAAAATTGGAACCTGGTAAAAACGCGTACGTCATCTTATATACGAGGAAATTTCTCAAATTTCGGTACAATCAAAATACATTCTGACTTGTTTGTAGCACATTGGATATTTCAAAGTTCAAGTTACAAATATCTGATAGATCACTGTTTTATTTGTAATTATGAAACATAATATTTTTTCCAAATTCTTGTCAATAAAATTGTGGTATGGAGCCTTTTCGTGTGTTGTTTCTCTTTACAATTTAGATACGTGACTTGCTAATAATTTACGAAACTGTATAAATTGCATATTTTTAGGCGAGGATTCAAGCTATTTAAGATTCTACCTATGGAATGATTTGGTAGTGAATCTCACGTAGTTTAATACAGTTTCATCACTTTCTGCATCTTTCTCTTCGTTTTATATACACTAATTAGACCATATTTTTCTCTAGTAGACTCACGTGATACCCCGATTCCTGCGTTAAAATTTCATATTTAGAAATTTTTATTTGGGAATCGTTATTAATAATTGTTATATATGGGATGAAGATATAAAGGAACATAAACTGTTAGTGCTCTTTACAGCAATTAAAAAATATTTTGGACGTTATCCGAATGTCTGAGGATGAATAAATTGTCACATTTCGGCTGTAACCGTCTCTGGACGCAGTCGAGGAAGCTCTGTTATTTAATTTAGATGTTTTTGCATCCACTACAAATTTAACTTTAGAAGAAATTTGATTCCATATGTTATTACCTGAAGAGATCCGAGGAAGAAGGATTACCATATTTGGCGACAGAGAGGTATTCATCTCTAAATATGTCCTGTTAGCTGGATATGAGAATTCTTTTGCATGCAAAATGGAAAATATTACGAAGAAAACTTTTAATTAAGCACAGATATGCAGAGAGAATTATTTTTATTGGAGACGATTGAGTAGTAAGATTGTATTATTATTGTTTCATAAATTGGCAAAAAATGTTGATCGTCAACTTGCGTCTTGTGGCGTGGAAAAGTGTAATTTTGTTCAATATATTGTTTCAAGGGATGTAAACATTATTCACTTGTAGATTTACTACTGATTGAAAGCAAAACCACGTTTTTGAACCCTGAGAGAACGGGTAGTAATTTTGCTTTTATGACTTCATCAACGTTCTGTTTATCATAACAGCGAGCTGGACATATTTCAAGTCAAAGTAATTTTGAATTTCTGACAGGATTGTTACATTTTGGCGCCCAACGTGGGGCACGAACCCACGACCCTGAGATTAAGAGCTGGCCAAAAGAGTGTTCGAACTAAAATTTCGTTAATATGTTAAACTTCATATTAATAGTTTCTATACTAATAAATAAAATTGAAGTGTCAGTCTATAAGTCCGACTGTCTATCCGTATGTTTATACCGAATAGGCTCCGGAACGGCTCAAAGGATTTCAACGAAAATTTGAGGGTTTAAAGAAAAAGGAGATTTAATTTAAACATTCGTGCATATTTAATTTCGATGTATTGCAGAAGATATTAATATAATATGAATGTAAATAAAAATATTAATTCTATGGGAAGATGTCTTGAAATTGCCGCATGAAAGTCAACGTGTAAACTAACTGCGAGTTACGTCCTATTACGCGTTCCTATATTATTCATCGCATTTACTATCTATTGTTGCAGCAGGAATAGAAAAAATTAACTTCCTCTTTATCGTCGATACATAAATTGGTTTTATTTCTCGTGTCAGGTAAATTTTAAAATTAAGTAATTGCTAATACGAAAATAAAAAGGAAACTATCGATTTTGCTGTCTAAACCGGTGTAATGCGAGTCGCTATGTTACATTATGGCCTTTAATATGCTACTTGAGTAAAAATGTAACCATTAAGTGGGGGAAAATTTTTATTCTGTTAGAATACTCAAAATATATTTATTCCTGCTATTGCACCGATATTGACTCACTCCAGATACTGGGAGTATATTTGAGGTTCATATTGTGACATTTTCGTTGTCGGTTTAGTTAGGTGTTGACAAGAATTAAATAATGTACCGGGATGATATCAATAAATAGCGAGGCAACACCGTGTGTCCAGCTAGTGTAATACAATGTCCGTCATTAGGTGGCATATAAAATAAAACGCTTACAAGGATAATTATTTACAAAGATAAACCAAAATTAGAAAAAAATTCTATTAAAGATTGACTAGCATTTAATGGGTCTGTGTGCAATCTGGATTCCAACATCCATAATTTTGAAACAGATGTGCTATTAACATGGTATTTATGTCAGATAGAAATGCTTTTCTCTCTTGGTAAAAGAAGAGAAAAAAAGTGCATTTAACAACATCAAAATTTGATTATCCAAACCTGTATGAAGAATTTATTGAATTAAATATTACTTTTGGAAAACATTCATTATTAATAAATAAAATAGTTAACAATATTAAGCTAGTATTATTTTAAAATGTGTTTGGATTTCGTGTGTACAAATATTTTTATACTGGTATAAATCCTTGCTTGATATTTGAAGAATGTATAAATAAAACGGAATAATACAAAACAATAAACTTTTCAACTTCAAAACGTACAGTGAGATCGGAAAGTTGCATTGCACTGGACTACGGAGGTTGGAAGTTCGTATGCTTTCTGATTTAAAAAGTTAAATAACTGCGTACGTGAGCCACAAATCACAATCAGATCTTTGGAAGGTGCCGCCCGTGGACGTCACTTCCAACATATAAATTAATATAACTGCACAACAACTTTACGAGCACCCTGTATAAAACTTTATCAAAATGTGTAGCCATTATAAATTTTTGTAATAAATTTCCAATTGTTGCAAACGTAGGTTAGCGCATTTTTATTTATTTCTGTCTTTCAGTTGTTTACCCGCATTTAAGTGTTTTAAATTCCTGGAGCTTTACGTTATAGACTGGAGACCCTAGTTAACCCTGGGCTACATTGCTCTACCTTCCCCCCTTTTCCAGTCCCTTCCTATGCTATTAAAGGGGAGTTGCCTGCTTCAGGATCACCCTTATGTAGCTTGTTACCCGCCAAAAAAAATACGTTGTCATCATAATATTTATATTACCGAGACCTTTTAAGTAACTTTATGGCGTATCCGATACTCTTAATAGAATACCAAAGGATGAAAACAAGTTTAAAGGTAAATCAGTCACGAAGAGCAATAAAATCTGAGTTCCAAACCTCCATCTCACTCTTATCGAAATTAGAGATGGTGTAATGGAAGCGGTGTCGAGGATGAAGGAGGATCGTCGTCGCTCCAGGGAAGTAGAAGTCTTTTCCAGATGATTGAGCGTCGCGTTCGCGTGAATGGCCCAGCGAGGTGCTAAGATGGATACCCCGATTTCGCAGATCAATCGCTGTCCACAAAGGAGCGCTCAGTTGACAAAATGCTCGTCGAAAGGTTCGGATTGCAGTTATTCATGCCAGTTTTTTTGTTATTTAGGGCAGCGTTCCTCAACCCGTGGCACGTGCAAATCTGGCAGTACGCGCTAGGTCTAATACAGTATTACGTTGACGAACATTTAAAGTTTCATTCAGTAGTATTTTTCAAAAAATACTTCCACACCGTATTAATGGTCAGCGAAAGGTCATAGAAAAGGGGCTAATCTTCGTGCCTGACTCTCTCGGGGGATAGAAAGGCGTGTCTGATTTGATATAACTTCATCCCACTTTATTGAGGAATTTAAATGTGCGCCATTTTCCCCACATGTTATTCACAGAATATAACTTATTTTAGAAAAAATGAACAGCAGATGGGAATAATTCTTGTTCTTACTCCGTAATACACTACAAAATGCAACAAAAATTATTAGTAATACGAAGTTTTAACTAGATAAACTTTTGAAACTAGATCAGATTGAATTTCCAAAAAGAAAGCCAACGATAATGCACAAGAAAAGAATACTTTAATTTTTCTTTTTGAGTAACAGGCATCAGATGGGAATTGAAAAGTGGGTATGTGGAACGTGACCCACTCATTTATCTTCAACTTAAATGGTTAAATGCCAGTAGAATAAATGTGTACCAGCATTTGCAAAAATTCTCAAATTAATTTAATGATAAGCGCCAATATTTTGAAGAACAAATTCTCTATACATTTATTCTTTTGGGAAAATAATTGAGTGAGTATTCATTAAAAAAAACGAAATTCAAGTACTTGGAAATATTAGATTCCTCAAATAACGATTACCGCAAAAAACTGACATTTGCTTCGAACATTTTCATACTCTTACTACAAAATAAATAAATTAATAATATTTCATAGTAATTAACGTCTGTATAGTTTAAATTAAGTTATAAGTAAGGATGAAAACAGACGATTAAGAGTAATAGTTAATTTTCAAACTTTACAATAAGACAGCTATTACAAATCCCGATTTATTTTGGAAATTCTTCACAGAGAACATACCACGAATTTCCCTAATGTCGAAACTGACTCTAATTTGTCGAGCAGTATTATAATGCTTTGATCCATGGAATGTAATTTTCCAACCTTATGCTATTTATCTTTATTTTATCTCTTATGGTTTTTTTGACTATCTTTGATTTCACAACAAAAGGTAGTGTGACTGTGTCTCATTAAACTAAATTAAATGTGCTAGCAGCTATAGATGACATGAAATTAGCTGAGTAAATAAATTTAATAAACTACTACTATATTATTTAATTTCTACTATTTACTTTTATTATACAATTTTTAACTTTTATGTAATAAAAAGTTAATTAATTAATGCTATTTCTTCTAAACGGGGAAGCCCTTCGCTAACATCAGCTCCCACAATATGGCCTCCGAAAAACTGCTGACAGAAACTTTTCGTTAGGATAAATTGAATAAATAGATTAATATTTTTAAAATTTTCTGTAATAGTCCTTATTTGTAACTTAAATTTTATATTCAAGAATATCGTAATTGGATCCTTAAATTGCTCCTCCAAAACTGATTGTATTATAAAAAATTAATAAATCTAAGACAATTCTCTGTTGGTACCAAAAAGGAGAAACTGAAAATATTTAAAGGATCTAAATTCAGTTACAGCCTAAATACTTGAGAAAATCATTTTGTTTAATTGAGAAGTCCATTAAAAATATTTTTTATCTCCTAATTAATAAATAAAAATTGCGGTAATTGGAAACAGAAATTATGCTTAATATTTTTCCTTTTTCTGCGTAAGATTCTTAAAACTGGTATTAATATAGGCTGAATGTATAAATAAGAAGGAACTGAAGCTATTAAACGAGATTTTGTGCTTACGCAAATGCATATGTATGGTGGCTAAATGTATTTCAGAGATATCTTTATATCTGGATGTAAATATATTTGAATGTTTATTCGGAGATCGGAAACGGAAAAAAAATGTTTCTCAATTTCGGAGCAACTGCCTTGGAGTTCAACGTTGTTTTAGCAATAACGAATTCGTCATCAAAGAACCCCATGTCGATTACAGAAATCTATCTGACATGTTTTTTAACAACGGTTTGTATAAGCTCAATAGCTTTTACCTGTATATACTCGTTGGCTGGGAATAATCCAGAATTTATGAGCCCATGAGTAAAACAATTTCTTATTATCTTGTGGCAAATAGGATGAACTTTGTGATGTAGTGCTTGGGCAAGATAAAGTACGGAACTTGCGGAACGAGTGTTTTCTTATAGCTTTATTAAAAGTAACTGTCGTGATATAACTACATATTTATGACCACATCGCTTCAAAGCTCTTTAAAACCAACAGAACCGTCACTGTGAACATTAATTTTAGAAATTGTAGCTTCGGAAGACCTTCATGATATCCTTCTTTACTTTTCATTGGGGAAGTTAAATGTGGTTTTTTTTTCAGACTAAGAGGGTAAAGACGGTGCTGTTGCCATTCAGATGTACGGAGCTCACCCGCAAGAAGCGCATTTTATTGAAAATCAATATTAGAATGAGTGAGATTTAAGACTGCATCGCTCGTTTCCAAAAACGATAGACCTGAAAAGCAGAACAGGTGGCAGGACAAGACAGGGCAGGGCAGGGGTAATAGCAGTAGCTTTGTTGGAGACGTAGAGAGCGGAACTTGAGATGTGGAATGTCGCAGGCTCCTCCGGCCGCGATGGACGCTCACGTGCCTTGTGCCACTATCGCCTCGAAATGTGTGTGCACATCTGGTTTGGCTTACACCGTGTACTTTTTAATGCATGTTTACTGGCAAATATTTGCCCTTCCTCGGCGGCTCTCTCTCACTCTCTCTGGAAAGGCAGATAGTGTCGCCGCCATTAATTGAGACAGTTCCACTTCGAGCAACTGTATCAGAGCGTGTTTTCTTGTCGGCATGACGCTGTCCGAACAAACAGACAAATATTAGCGGGCCCAAGGTGCCTACCGACCAGCTAAATGGATTGCTCAAAATGCGCGGGGATCTTGCGGAATGTCGGAACATCTTACACGGGCCTTTCTTATTCCCAGAACTATGCACTCGCTGCCAGCTGCTGGGTCTTAAGAATATGTGCATAGCTACAATTGGGCCAAGCCTGTTAACAGATACGATAAATCACAAAATTTAACCACGAAGTAAAGAAACTTTTTCCAGTTGTATCTGGACGTTCAAACTGTGTATCTGAAAATTTTATAAATAATCATAAACGTACATATCTAGTCTTCATCATATCTGGGAATCATATACATTTACAGTCAAATCGAAAAAGAATGCACAACATGCGTGATCTTCAAAATATCTAAGTAAGAAATGTTTTAACACTTTAATTAATTAATTATGAAATAATGAAACACCGCGAATAACTTTGTTACAATTTACGTTATTTAGCGTCATATATTATGGAGTAAATATTGCTCAAAAAATTGGTGTGTAAACCAATATGAAACTACAATACAAAAATCGCTAGGGCAATAGAAATAAGAAAACAATTATGATCCCTTCATGAAAATCGTTTATGATAAAGAAAAATACATAACGGCGGATCTCAGTCTGAATCATAACTTTTACCAGTGTAGCTCAAGATGGAGTAAAGAAATCAAAAGTTTCAGACATGTTTCTTTTTTAAACACCATGTTAAAAAAATTATAACATAAAGTAGACGTTTCGACCATTCGTTGTATTCATTGTCAACAAACTAAATCAGCTCAAGATATAATCACAAAGAGCATTGCCAAAAGAAGGAATTAACCAAGACAATTTAATAAACCACCACATAATTTTGTTTAGTTGCAAAGTGCTTATTAATTGTATACTGTCAATACAAAAACATGACGCTTTGAAACCAAATAAAGTATATGCTGGTTTATTAATTTGTCTTGATTACTTTATTTAAAAAAAATATTCAAAAATATTGTGTCAGTCTGATATACGGGTCGTTAATTGTTTATATGTTCTTGTTATTCACTGACGATAATTGTTCGTATAACGATGTTTCTATTTATTTTGTCATTATCTCAAATAAACGTCGATCTCGCAGGTTTTGGAGTTATAAAAGTGCTTTCTTTCCTGTTTTCATCTTCAAAACAATCATCTTCTTCATCATCAGATTCACTTATTACAAAATAACCAATTATTTCTTAATATTTCATACGGGATATTTTTTAAGAGACAATCTCTTTTTCTCCTTTTCCGTCATTGGGAAGGGCGTGAGACAAGGATTCAAAAGCCCAGCCTACCTAGGCCCTGCATCTCTTTCAGGTGAATGCCGGGAAGATCCCCTTAGCTGCCTTCCTCTCCATTCCGCATCTCCCCTTTCAGATTCCTTTCCATGTAATATTAAAGGGGATTTACTTATGTCAAAATAATATATGGTTTCTTCATATTTCATTTCAGATATTTTTAAGAGACAATCCCTTTTCTGAATTATGTTGCGTGTTTCTTGTAATCATAATTTCAATAATATATTCCAAAACAAACGGAAAGAAACTGTCATCATTTTCATATTGGTTGAAAACCCAGTGTATTTCCAAAGTTTTTAATTATATAAAGAGGATATATTATACATAAAAAACATTCAAGACATAATAAATAAAATGTTTTTAAAAGAACGTGCGATCGAAATTGAGAACATTACTTATATGTACCACTAACAAGTAAGAAACTACTACATATAGCAATATTTCCCTTTTACAGCTACCATCATAAGGGAAAAAATCCCTGGATACTGAATATTATAAATATGTGGTTCTACTTATAAATCATAATGAAACTTACTGTAAGGAAAATATGAAATAATATGATACTGTTATGCGAATGAGGAATACAATCACTCGGGTCCGTATCATATTGACCCTGGATGTTGTGGAAGGAGTATAAATTTTTTTGTTAAGAGTTTTTAAATTTCTATCATATCTTTTTAACTATAAAACTAAATAACGTTCGTATGAAAGGTCTTGATTGTCAATAATTTTATTTTATGATAAATTTCTAGCTTTAGGCAAGTATTTCATAATTTATTTAATATTACTCAGAGTAATTTTAATCCTAACAAATCTTACGATTAATAAAAAAATTTGGATAAAAATGTTTGTCATTGGTTGTTAAATAAATGTTAATATATTATTCAGTTGCACCTAGTTCCTTCTAATACTTGCGTAGACTATTTTGTTAAGGTCGGCAGCCCTTTGGAAAATACTATGGATATGTATTATCATGACGTTCCGAAACATACTCAAAGAAGCACGAATGAAACTTACGTCGAAGTGTTTCGTGGAATGTCAACCCTGTGGGGAACAGACGACGTCGTCCGCCGCTGCTTTGGAACTCGGACGGGAAACGTGTTCAAGTTTGTAGTGACCATACTTGCATGCCAGCCAACAAAGCACAAATTTTTAAAATTCATTTGTAAATTAATGTTTCTTCACACAAGGCACCTGCGGTTTTGTGCTTTGTATCCGTAACTATAATACCTCGGCATATTTAGAAGAAAATTTATAAGTATTTTGTCCGTCTGATTGGACTATGTTGTTTTATGACTGGTTTTATGCAACCCTCCGTGCTAACCTATCTTGCGCCAGTCTTTTCATTTCCGCATAATCTGCTCATCGAATTCCATCCTTCATCTCCCTCTTCTGTTCTTACCCCGCCCACGTCCCTCTAATGTTAATTTTACAAAACCGTCATATTTTAAAAAGTGGCCTATCAATCTATCCCTTCTCTTGGTCAACGTCCTCCATATTGTTCGCTTTTCCCCTATTCTCTTTAGAACTTCCTCGTTGGTTACTCTACCCACTCATCAGATTTTAAGCATTATCCTATAGCACCACATTTCAAAGGCTTCTATTCTCTTCCTCTCCCCAACTCCTATCGTCTACGTTCCGCACCCATATAACGCCACGCTCCATACAAATATTTTCAGCAAAAATTTCTTAATATTAGTAAGTAAATTCCTATTTTTCGCGAAAGCCTTTCTTGCCTGTGCTATCCGACTCTTTATGTCAACTATACTTCTACCATCCCTAGTAATTACGCTTCCCAAGTAGCAATATTCCTTAACTTCCGTCAAAATATCCCTTCCCAATCTAACACCCTTTGTTATTCCACTGTTTCCCATACTACACCCCATTACCTTGTTTTACCTCTATTAATCCTCATATTGAACTCTTTCTCCAGGACCACGTTCATGCCATTTATTATGGTTTTCCTAGTCTTTTTCTGACTGCCGTAATGCTACAATGTCATCAGCGAAGCGTAGGGTTTTCATTTATTCGCCTTTCAGTATGATCCTTTTCCATATTCCGTTTTAACTATCTTCATCACCTGTTCTATATGTAAGTTAAACAGCATGGGCGATAGTCTGTATCCTCTTGATCCTGTATCCTATCTTGATTTCTTTTCTTGGCTTTCAATTCTAATTACAGCTGACTGCCTTTTGTAGAGGTTATGTATAAGCCTTCTTTTTCGATATTTTATTCCTGTGCTCTTCAAAAACGTAATAGTCTATTCCAGTCCACATTATCAAACGCTTTTTCTAAATCTAAAAATGCCATGAACGTTGGCCTGTTTTTTCTTATCCAGTCTTCTCAAAGTCAATATTGCTTCTCTTGTCCCTACATTCTTCCTAAAACCAAATTGATCTTCTCCTAACTCGCTTTCTATTTGATTGGACTATAGGTTTACAATAGCCAAGTTGTCGTTCTTCACTTACTACTTTGAAAATTTTCAAATGGCAAGTGATTGCTGATAGAAGTAGTAAATTACTTTTTAACTACAACCGTACTATCTTGGTAAATGATTTGGTTGAATCTGAAAACTGAACGACTCTTGCCTCATAATCTTCAGCTTACATTGTTGCCTGTCCAATGAGTTATAACTTTCTTGGTCGTAACTCTGCCACAAAACTAATGTGCATATAAATAACTAATGTCCCATTCTAAATAATGAATCATGTTTTCATTTAGAATAATTGATAGTATCTTAAAAAAATTTATTTTTCACAGTTAAATCCATAAATGAACATTCGCTCACACTCTAATGAATGTTGCTTGGAACTAAATTCTGTTGCTAAATAAATACTTTTAAGAAGTACGTTCAATAATGGTTAAAAATATATGCTTTTTACCTCTTCAAAACTTTCGTGATTACGTTGCTTGGAAAAATCGTGTTCCGTTAGTGTGAAGTATTGGATTATGCACTCGTATTATGCACTTGTTTTTACCGACTTAAGAATATTCACCTGGACCCTGATGTTTATGTTTAACTCGCAAAATAACGATATTCAGTGCACAGATTTCGCTGGTCCCGTATAGAAGCGTGTAATTAAATGGCTTTTACATTGAAATATAAAATGGTTTCTTAATGAGCTTGCGGCTTTCTTCACACGAGGCAAACGGGACGCTAACTGCACATTAATTATCATCATGTTTCCTAACTGTGTTTTAGCGCGAAGCGCATTTACTATGTGAACTTCTTCAGTACCACAAACTTCGGCGCAGCGCAGGATAAATATTTAACATGAAACATTCGGAGCACCATTATTGTAGGTGCACTCTAAGAAAATTCTGTGGAGATATTCAGAATCAATAACTAGCTCCAACAATTAACTGCAGTTCATAATTCATTAAAATTTTAATTTATCGGAAGACGTTATACGAAAAACGAGGGCCCGGGTGTGTTTTAATTAATGCTAATATCGACTTGTCATCAACTGACCCAAGTCCGAATACATCGAAACGAGAAACGTGCTCCTAAGAAAACTTGCTCGGTCAACATTTGGCGAAATTATGACTAATGAGCTGCGAGTGGACTGAAAGCATTAACTTCCAAATTTGAGAGTCTTATGGCGGGTCACGAGGTTAGTCATGGCGCCGCCTGCCCGGACTTTCTCCTCAACCAAGTTGGCGACTTCGCCGTTAGTTCGTGCAGTAGCACAGATCTCAAACAGCAAATCGTGTTCGAAGAACTGGTTATCGTAATTTCTCTGATTCAATATGCAAAGATGCAGGAACATTTATCACCCGCATCCAACACTAACTACCAAACAGCTCGTGTGATTAAGCGATGAATCCGTTCAATGCAAATACGAAAAATCTAAATTTAATTGCGTAGACATTGCCGAAATCATTAATTTGCAATGTAAAATAAATAATTTTGTTCCCTCCTTTCTTCCTTTTACATCGCTCTGTAGAAAATTACTAATTTACAGCGTACTTCACTACTTGGGCAACAACTGTAATTTTATTAAAAACATTGTAGACTGACACTTTTTCATCTTTATTGTTTATGAGAATTAGCTAGTCGTGTGTCAACACAATACACAGTAGACAACTTCCCCGATATTGTAGTTGGGATAGTCCTCAGCTCAGTATACCTCGAGACTTTCTTGAGTGTGGAAACAATTCTGAAAACGTAAGCGTAAGAAATATATTTCTGTCAAAACAGGATATGATGTACGTCAATAAACTCAGCCGTAAAATGTAAGATAACAAGTGTAGAATGTATTAAAAGACGTTGTCGCAGTCTTCATATCCCGTTTGTATGAATGCAATTAATTTTTTTTAACAATTATAGCAGCGTTCCCGTAGTTTGTTGAAGTTCTTTCTCAAACGACAAAATTTCCCCTCATCTTCTCCTTTCCCTACTGCGCATGTAAACGTGCCATGTAGAATCTCTTGAACTGTGCGCAGTAATAGAATACATACTGCGCTGCAGCACTCATACATTCAAGTGTTATCATTTTTATTTTCAACTAGCTATGCCCGCGACTTCCGCCGCGCGGAAATAACTCTTTTTATTTTGCCCTAAAAACGAAAGTAAAGTATCATTTATTTATGATCGCTTATAACTACAGTAGCAGTTGCTTTTAAATAGGATCTCTCTCGCTCTCTCATGTTGCCAAAATTACGCTTATAGTAACACAGTAAGTGGGATGAATAGTATAGGAACATCTAATAGGACTTTTAACTCGCAGTTTGTTTCCACGCCGCCTTTTGTGGGAAAATTCAATGGATTTATAAATATTTACATTTATATCTTCTGAAATCTGCAAGGTATCGAAATGAAAAATACACGTAAATTTAAGTTAAAGTTTCTGTTTCAATACTTGAAATTTTCATCGAAATTCGTTCAGCCGTTTCGGAGCATAAACAGATCAAGAGTATAGGCAAGCCACATCTACTTTTTGGAGATTCAAAAGCACGTATTCCAAGAAACTTTCCCGTAAAATTAATATTTATATTATATTATATTAATATCATTATTGAAATGAAATATGCACTCATATTTAAGTTAAATTTCCTGTTTTTAAATCCTCAAATTTTCATTGAAATCCGTTGAGCCGTTTCGAAGCCTATTTGAGACAAACATGCGGACAGACAGTCCGACAAACAGACACTTCAAGTTTATTTATTCGTATAGATACCCTGGCGTTAAATATTCAGATTTCTTTAAATGCTCTCTTTACGTTTACACGTTCTATTCAACAGTTAATTTAATTCTTTAGCTGCCTACTATTTTCATAATCCAGAATAAACCTTTTGCATTCATACACAAAAGAAAATTGTTCCTCAATAGCTTTACAGGTGTAAATACATTTTTTAGGTTAATTACCTATTTTAACTGAAATAAGAAAAAGGCTGTTTTGAAGAAATATGGTCTTCTTAGTTGAACACAAGAAAATAATTACAGATTATCATTGTAGGTAACAGATTTCTGTACACGTCTATTTGCTCTTTGAATGTATACTAGGCAGTCCTAGTGACTTTCTGCTGATTAATAAATTGCTCCGGAAGCACTACATTTACGTTGTACATCTGTCAAATATTCGTCTCTACTGAAAGATGTTGATTCACTTAATAACTGAAAACTAGCCTGTTGAGGAATGTGTCCAATGAAACAAACTTTTCACCAAGGTTATGTTTATTTTGCTAGAGATTACAGTGGTAGTAGTAGGAATACAGTCAGTATGATACACTATTTAGTGCAGCTAATTTGAAGGCATGATAGGAAAATATCCATATATTTGCGTCAACTTTTAAATTGAACAATCGAAAATTCGTCGAGTCGTCTTAATGTATTTAAATAGTATTTCAAGTTACAAAAAATTTCATATGAACTTGACAGTATTTCGTTAAGTAGAAAAATGGCAGCTGCAGATAAATACAATTCATTATGCGTTGATATCACGTACCAATATAAGGAACAGACGCTTTAAGCTCATCACCAACCCTTAGCTCCTTCCCACCATTTGTCCGCATTTCCTCTTTTCATACGTATAAGGTATAGTTATCAAAATTAAAATCATTTAGGGAATTACACAGACAATGCATAAGAAAAAATCGGTTCAAATACTTCTTTGTAATAAAATATTTATTTTGATTTCCAATAAAATAATTTCCCGTAAATTTATAATTTTGTTTTTTAAAAATGGTAACGTTTCTTTTGTATGTTGGAGTCGTCAAAAAGTCGAGGATCTGGGTTTGTAATAGCCGTGAACAAATATTTAATGAACACACTTTTATGGCATTGAAGTTATTCTCTGAAATATTACTGGATTTCTGTTCTAGAGATAAATGATAATTAAATAGTTTATCTGACAATTAAATATACAATAAATGAGTTAAATCAGCCTCTTTGTCGTTTTTTAAAATTTAAACATTACAGCTAAATATTTATCTGAAGAAGTCTCAAATGAGAGACGAAACGTTGTAATGTTTAATATTTAAATTAAAAACTGACAAAGCGGCCGATTTAACTCTTTTATTATAAAAATGGTAATTATTATTGATATTGAGCCCGATTTCGTCTATCCAAATTATTTCATTATATTTTTCCCTTCTGAGACATGTAAAAATATTAATAATGAAAATTAATGTTGTTTGCGCTAAAAGTTTGGAGGACTTGTCAGTATTTTGGACAAGCTGCACTCAACTCACCAAGAGTACATGGTTAATATAGAACAGTAACTCTTTGTCGGGGAGAAATTAACGAACGTTCCTCTGCAATAAATCAGTTCATCCTGAAACAATATAAATTGTGCATGACAATATACCTTTTGTACTTGACATCTATTTTATAAACCAAATAAGTAGTTGGATGTTTGGCGCTATTCAGGTTTCACCGTTCTTTATCTCAGTAAATAGATCATTTAGAACTCCCTCGTAGTCGTTTCTCCTTTCCTGATTAAATAGGTTCAACTTTGTTGAGTTCAGCGCTTTTTATCCTCCATCTTTGAGATGTTATACGGCACGCCTCTACCCTCTCTCCTCCCCGCGAAATATTAAGGTGACGCAAATAATGTCTGCCACACAAAATCAGGAGCATTGTTCTCGGTTCCCTACAAAAGACAAAAAGAGAAGCCGCCTTCCACCAGAGCGCGGCGCGGTAGCAGGGAGCCTTCCCTTTGAAGGACCTCTTCCTCGAGAACATGACATTCAATATATCTCGCAACTTGTGCAATTTTTGCTGATCACTTTGGTGGAGTAGGGGGAGGGGATTGGACGCCGCCGGCGACAAGGATAAGTCGAGAGTTCTCCACACGGGACTGGCAAAGGACCACGAAACTCCGCTCCATCTAACGACTATCTGCAGGTAAATTAAAATTACAAAGATGCCGAAGGAAGCAAAACGCTTCACTCTAGGAACTAAGCTGCTCGCTGTTAATACATAAATAGGAACATTTTTGACTAGTTACTTAATAACTTCATCAAAGACAAACACAATCACTACTCAGCTATTTTTCAATGATGTAGGTAACATAATTTAGATTTATGGTAAAAACATGAATTTCATACCCTACTAAAACTCCCTCTCAATTATATTCAGCCACATGAATAAATTTAAAACAAAAAATTTGTTGTTAAAATATTTTCATTTGCATAATTAAAAAACAACTAATGCTGAGTCAAAACTTAATCAAAATTAATCTGGTTAAATTGAAATTTTAAGATACAGTTTACATTAATAATATAAAGAACGGCAGAATTTTTGTAAAATAAAAAATATTTTCATCTACATACTCACACAATCAATGCATCTCGTAGTTTTCCACCAAAAATACTTGATTCTAAGAGCTCCAATTCAGTAAATTATCATTTAGTATTAATTTTCTCGCGTTGAATTGATACATATTAAATATTTAAAAATGAAATGTCCAATCAAATAAATAGAAATTTGAAGGAGAGTAGTCCTGTAGGTGATAATGAGACGTGAATACGACCTTTCCTAATCCTTTGGTCAAGTCGGGTTTCTTAGTTGCAGAAATTATCCAAATATTATGCGCAGGTAGTACATTACTGAATCATTTGTCTCTGATTATTTACTATAATAGAAATACAAAAATATGGAGATTTAAAATTTCTAATGGATTCCTGGTATATTTGAAAATTAAGGTACACATGAATGCGTAGTTGAAGATAGTAGATAACGTCGTATTACTCATCAAAAATAATGAATGCTCATCGCCTACGACTTCAGCTGTCAAACAAGATCCTGTACTACATGGTTTCTTATTATATACCGAATAGTATAACAGAAAATGAATATAATCTAATAGCATTGGCTTATAATGAGATACATGCAACGACCAATTAATCCTTTTTTATAATTAAAACAAATATTTTGTTTCGTAGTATTAGACTGCGTATAGTTTATCAGATAAAGAAAAAACAACCACTTAAAACAGTCGCAAAAACAGAAATAAGATAATTATAAAGACGAACGTGCAGAAATAGGGGCGCATTATGCTGCCATAATAAATAAACCAACACAATATTACTGTAAAACCTAGACAATTATATATTATCGATCATTGAATCTTGACGACTCATCGATGACTTGTGTAACGTTTTTAAGAAAACTCTTTAACGAACATTTGCCGGGAATATTTACTCGCGATACGACGATTGCCAATTTAGGCAAGACAAGCGTGACAGGATAAGTTTTAATTCATTGTTTTACCTTTTGACAACTGACCGTCACTACCAATATTCCGTTTTTCAAAAAGGTGTGACACATAGTTATTATACTGAACAAAATTAATGAGGTAAGAATTTTTAATTCATGTAATTACTATACAAGTTGTTTTCACTTGAATCTTACAAAATGACTATTATAAACGTAGAAAGCATTCAACCTATTTATTAACTAATAAACTTGTGAGATTGTTTCAAGTTGTTGTTTTTTCTTTATCTGACATATTTTACTAATAAAAAAGCTAACAACGCATACTTGTACTATTTTCGGACTGAAATATTTGTCTTAAAGTTATACTTTTTTAATAATTTACCCTTCAACATGTAATATTGTAATTAAAAACAGGCGTTAAAAAGTTTATGTATCGTTATATTACCAATTTTTTCAACCTACTCCTAAAACTAGGGAGAACGCGTCGAGTAATAACGACTGGGAGGGAAAATATACCTTGTAAGTATTGTAACAGAAATTTATCAACTATATTTTGGAACGGGCAGTTATAATATGTAAAAAATCTTGCGATACTTATAACATAAACGTGTTTCATTCCAGGGGAGTCACAATCAAGGCCGTGACAAACGATGCGTCACGATAGTGCTTTTACGTGAATTTCTGTCGATAAAGTATATATATTTAAACGATGATAACATATGTATTATCCACGTGGTGAGTAAAGTGACGATAAAACTGGTTTTGATTGCATTAGATCATAGAGGTGCTGACCTTCGTAATATATATGTATAGAATCCAATAAATCATACTGATGTAGTTGTTGTGGTAATCAGTCTGATGGTCTGATGCAACTCTCCATGCCATCCTATCCTGTCTTTTCATTTCGACATAGCTAGCACACCCCACATCTTCCCTAGTTTGCTTAGCGGATTCCATCCTTGGCCTCCCTATTCTGTTCTTAGCCCACACACTTCACTCTAATGCTAATTGTACAAGACCCTCATGTCTCAAAACGTGGCCTTTTAATCTATCCCTTCTCTTGGTAAAAGTCCTTAATTTACAAGACTCTCAAAACGTGGCCTATTAATCTATCCCATCACTTGCTAAAAGTCCGCAATATTGTTTTCTCTTGTTTTGTTTACAACTTCCTGCTTAGTTACCCTACCCACCCGTCTGATTTTTAAGCATTCTCCTATAGCACCACATTTCGAAATCTTCTATTCTTTTCCTATAGTCCATGTTTCGCACCAATATAACGCCACACCCCATACGAACATTTTAGTAATGATTAGATATGCGTGATCTAATTTTTTATGCTTCGCTCAAATTTAATTTTCAAGTAGAAATCGATTCTTACGACCTTTTCCTAGTTCAATGCTATTGATAGGGTTTATTTGAGTAAAATAAATTACGTAGACGATAATGAAAACGAAATGGTCCAAACATTGGCAAAGAAAATTTTAAGTTTTGCTTTCGTAGCCGTTAAAATTCTAGAGTTGAGCTGAAAATACAAACTTTGCCAGAATAAATTTTGAAAAAATTAGAAGGTAGTGTTCCTGAAATTTTATAATATAAATGTTTTATATTGTCATTTATTATATTTCATAGTAATGATTTGGGTTGTGATTTCTGTCATCAGAATAGAAATGTTCTCTAAGTTATTAAAAATAGGTTGCAGGAGGTCTGTGAAGGTAACTCATTTTTTATAGGTCACATAACGCTGCCTATTTTGTGAGTCTGCTCATTTTCCCATCGGCGTTAAATCGTATCTGTCGATTCGGTAATTTCAACTTATTTGTTATCCTTTCATGAATCCTCCGATAATGTTCTCTAAAGTATAACTTAAGAGCTCCCTTTTTTTAAAGAACATTAATCTTGTACGTGCCGTGGGCTGCGGTGATTGATGTGTCTTTAATAGACGAGCACTACTACTGGAATTACAAGTTCCTATATTAATTCTGTAACGTCTAGCTACGGCTCAAAGAAAAGAACGCAGCCACTTTTTAAATCAACCACAGAGTCGTGTAATCCATTTCAAAAAGTTTATTCGTGCATAATTTCATTCTCCGCGATTGGATTTTTGAATTTTTACATGCAATAAAGAACATTTGTACATTTCAACCAACAAATTAAAATTCTCCTCGTGTAAATAGTTCGCTATTTCGATCGACCTCTGACATCGCTGCTGTCTGTTAGTCTGATGTATTAAAACTTGTGTAATGCCATTATGAACTGTATATTAAAACTAAAGTAGTGTTTTAATCACAACTGGGGGAAATAAATTAAATACTATAATTGAAGCTATGAATTTCAAAGCTGCACTAGTTCACATTTTAAAGAATACATTTTTTAAAGAATGCCTACAACAGTGAAATTAGTTTGAAACCATCAGAATTAGGAAACATTTCGAAGTATACAATATTTTTCATTGACGCACAGCAAATGCTAGGATTCAGACTGAAAATTGTCATGGCCATATATCAATAACAATATCTTTGTGAATATGATTTCACCAAAATCAGACTTTTGTTAAGCATGTCTACAACACAAATATTTTGAAATATCTATGGATGAAAAATAAGTAGGTTTATAGACATATAATAAAAAAATTGTGTCAAAACTTTGATAAGTGCACTTGTGACGCTTTAGAACTCAGTCTTTCAATTTTTTTTCTCTGAATCTGGGCCAAGTATAAGAGTAGTGATGGGTTGTTGCCAGTTGTATCCGCTTTAGTGGGTTTCAAATGGCTCGTCGAAACTTCCTGCATATTCTTTGCTCATTGTCCAAACATCACCCACGAGTAAAAAAAGGTTTATTTCCAGAATGAGCACCAGCAGTTGGTTTCCTCATTAATGAACGATCACTGACAAAAAGTTTTGAAATAGAAATCTCAAACCAATTTTAATTAGTTATAACTTACTGTTCTCACACTGGCTGATATCTTGCCCAAAGTTTCCATTACAATGCAGATCTCAAATCATGATCTGGAGCCCACCCAATAAATCCCTCCTGATTTCAGCATCGCTGATCACGGGAACTTATTCCTGGCGAGGTTCCGAGTCCACTCACTGGATGTTTCAACAAGTCCATCACTCCAATCCTGACATACAAAGGGAACATAAATTACCCTGGAGTCATTAAAAGAGCGAACTATAAATTATAATTTTTCTAAAGCCAATTATTTTTGTTTCCTGCAGTGGAAGCAAACAACTGTGGACGAAGATACAAACTACGATAATGATCACCATATGTAAGAAGTCTGCACCTCTTTCATTAAGTGGTTTATTTCTTTAGATGCTTATAGAAGAGGATTTTAGTAACGAAACGAAATTAAGATATTATAAAGTTTTTCAGTCAAAGGGTTACAGTACGGAAATAGTCGAAAATATTTCTATTGTTCAGCAGTTTCTTTTTAAAAAGACTTTTGCCCCCATATGAATTAAAGTAGCCCAACAATCATGTCAATGACACATTTTTCAGTAATATGTATTGATTACAAACATAAATCTTCCCATTTCGTCCTCGATTCTTTGAATTTATTTTTACGCTTACTATCCCCTGGTTTCCTCTTCGATATTAATATTACGTGAATACGGTCGAGCAGGATCACTGAAGTATGAAAGATTGTAACAAATTTTCTCTACTTGAAGCAAATTCAAATCATTTTATTGTTATGTGTTTGATTTTTCTCCTTGAGCGTCTCAGCGAGACACAAATGGGTCGAGACTTCATAATATAATCTATATGTCTCCTTCTTCTCGCCACTGCGAGTAACAAGATTTCGGAGATGACACATTCACATCTTCGCGCTACCAGGCCGAGGCAACAATATTCTCCGTTGTACGCGAATTGACAAAGAATTCCGCCGAAAATTTCAAAATGCAATGAACATGACGGTAGAGACTGATTGTCATGTTTCAAGAACTTACGAAATGCAATCAATACAGTCGGTGGGTTCCATATATGCTATCATCGGTTATCTATTATTCATCGTCAGAAATTAATGTAAATGTGCTATCGTGACGCATCGTAAGTCACAGTCACGATTCTCCTTTAGTGAAACATGTTGATATTAAAAGCTCTCCGCTTTTTCTAACTGCCCGTAACAAAATATAGTTAGTTGGTTTCGCGATTTTTTGTACGTTTATTAATTTTCCCTTCCAGTTGTTACAAGAATTATGTCTCCTCGAAGATGTTAATTTATTGCCCGATACGGTGTATGTTTTCGGAGTATATAGAACAAATGAGTAACGTCTTAAATTTCTGTTAAGTGTAATTATAAATCGTAAATTTTTTTCATATATTTACTTACAGTCTACTTCTATATGTTGAGTCTTAAGTAAGTTTGTTACGTGTGGTAAACGTGTAAGGGAGCCTTTTAAAAGTTTTTCGACTACACTCGTTGTAGTTGTCTGGTTGTAGGACTCCTCTACATGATTATTATCGTGCTCACTGATTTTTTTGTTATAGTTGTCAGATATTCATTGTATTTCGTCCCTTTAAAAGGAATCCTGTGATCCTTATGTGTAGTATGGTTACTGACGTACCATAGAGCACTCGTAGTACTTTGTACTGGAACCTTTCTAGGTAACTCTGAGATGATTGTTTTGCACAGTTGGAGCCCATAGGTCCATATGGGTTTCAAGACCGTTTTGTAAACAAGTATTTTGTTTCACAGGGATAGTTAAGATTTATAACCAAGGAGCCAACATATTTGTCCGAACGACTTTTAGACCGAGTCCTCTTCTTTTATTTACAACTAGCTAACTCCCGTGACTACGTTCGCGTCGAAACAGTTATTTTTATTTTGCCCTAAAACGAAACAACAGGTTCAGAAGTTGAATTCATTGAATATATAAAAAGTACGGTATCATCTATTTATGATCGCTTCAGGGCAAACCTCATAACTCGCAGTTGGTTTAGAACAGGTCCCGGTATCATACGTTTCAGAGCCAGTAAAAATGAGATAACAGGAGTTGCCTGTGGGAGTTTTCTCTCGCAGGCATTTCTTCCCCAGATTGACTGCGGGTCTCATCTGACTCCATCAGATGTATTCTCTCTGGTTTTTTTCAAAGTTCTCATATGCCGAGACACCTTCACCTATTTTAGGATTAGTTTAATTTCCTATGCATGCAAAATATTAACGAAAATAGTATATAGGAGAATGGAACGTCAAATAGAATGCATGTTAGGAGAAGATCAGTTTGGTTTTAGGAAGAATATAGGGACAAGAGTAGCTATATTGACTTTACGATTAATTTTAGAAGACAGGATACGAAAAACCGGCCTACGCTCATTGTAGATTTGTCGATTTCGAAAAAGCGTTTGATAATGTGAACTGGAACACGCTATTAAGGATTTTGAAGACAAGTAGAATAAAATATCGAGAAAGGATGCTAATACATAACCTCTATAGAAGACAGGCAGCAGTAATTAGAATAGAAGACCAAGAAAAGAAAGCAGAAATCAGCAATTCAATTATTAGGGCATGCCTGGGCCCAACAAAGATTATTAGGCAAACCATTCTCAAAGTTTAAACAGAAACAGAGGCAAGGGCCACAGTCCAGTACTCGAAACTAAAATAGTCCTCGTGGCCGTCAAAGGAGGATATAAGCAATTCAATGGATTTATAAATATTTACATAAATATCTTCTGAACCCTTCAAGATATCGAAATGAAACATACACGAAAATTTAAGATCAAATTCCAGTTTCAATTCTTGAAATTTTCATTGAAATCCGTTGAGCCGTTTCGAAGCAAAAAACAGATCAAGAGTATAGGCAACCCACATATTTTGGAGATTTTAACGTACGTTAAGATAAGAAACCTTCACATAGAATTAATATATATATTTAATATTAATATCATTATCGAAATGAAATATGCACTAATATTAAGTTAAATTAACTTTTTTAAAACTCAAATTTTCATTGCTGAGCCTATTCGAGGCAAATATACGGGCAAACAGACAGTCGAACAGACACTTCAATTTTGTTTATTGATATAGGTATGCTCCTTCCAGATTAAAAATAAATAAAAACAGTATGGGTAAATAATGATTGTCCCATTTAGGCGATTCTTTCTTAAAGAAATCGTGAACTTTATAACAAGGGTAACTTACTGACCTTACAGAATATTTTTTAAGGTTTCATTTGAATTTATATGCGCCCGTAGTTCAACTGTGGAGGACTTGATATTTCTACGTCCAATCGTTTCTCCACAAATAATTTTACTCACTGTGTGCATCATGTTTTTACTCTAAGAATATGGACAATAAGCCAGGGAATTAAATTTGAGAATAGTCTTCTGCAGCTGAAGTTTTTGGTTTAACGTGGACAGATTCGTGACACTTACGGACAACAGAGACTGCGCTCCTACGCTTGGAATTTTTTCCCCGATTTCGGACATGGTTATGAAAAAGAGTTCCTATTGTGTGTAATGACTCGCACATTAGGCGGAACATCTGACTAACGCCCTATCTTAAGGACGATACTCCTACACAGCTATTATCAGGACCAGACAGAGTTCTCGAGGATACCTCGCGGCCTCCGAAGCCCCAAGGTAGCCTCAAAGCCTTCGGGTTCTCTTTGGAGGAAAAAATGTGCTCATCTCTCCAAAGGATACGACGTGATGTCCCGTGAGATGTGCGGTGTCATCACGCGTAAAAGAATTCTTTCTAGGCACAAACACTACATAGGCGACAAAGAAGTCTGTAGTAAGGATTCGCCTTGTACAGTACACCATGGAATGCAAATATCGCATTTAATATCTTTACGTCTTGGAGCATTTTGAATTTTTTTATAAATATGTTTGGAATCTTTTGTTACTATTTCATATAATATTATTAGACAGATGGATCTCATATATTTTGTTTAATAAACTATGAAAAAATTGGTGTACTTTCCTATGAATGTGACCGACAGTGTCCCTTCCTTTTATTACTCCGTGTTCTCTAAATGGGTTTATAATGCAACATGGTCTTTTCTTAGAACTCACATAATGCATAATATGCCTGATAGATTTTTTTGCCATGGCACTATAATTTTTAGTTTATTTTTCTTGGTTTCATATCTCGGGGAAAACAGGTGTACAGTCCTTCATTTTCGTGGCATCTTCTCATTTCTCAAATTCGTGTTTTCTGCTATTTAGCATTTTTTGGGGTTTAATCACTGCCCTTTCTTTTATGTGCTGAAAATTGGCAGTGGTCCATTTCTTTATAATATATAAATAGAAGTAATAAATTAATAGTTAATTCCAATAATCTATAAAACAGTCACGTCCAAAATGTGTTGTGCTCTTTATTTTATTTTCCCGTAGGATTGTGAGTAACTGTATAAATGAATGAAATATTTTGTGAGCAAGAAAACGGATTATATAGGTTTAGAATGACCAAGAGAAAGAATAGAGACATGAGGGTCATGTAAAATGGGGTAAGAACAGAAGAGGAAAGGCCAAAAATGGAATGCGCTAAGCAGATTAGGGAGGATGTGGGATGTGATAACTATGTAGAAATGAAAAGGCTTGTACAGGATAGGTTAGCACGGAGGATTGCACGAATTTGTGTTTTGCTTTTGCCCAAGTTTTCATTATAAGAAGTCACTAGTGTAAATGATGGGGGGATATTAATTAATGAATTTAATAATTGAGTTTAAATATATACATTTATTAATTGTAAACACAATAATTTTTAATATGGGTAGTGCGTAGACATATTAAGTTCAAAATAATTATTTAAAAATGGGATTATATTAAAGATCTCAGGGTATTAATGGTTTGGGTGATCAGGTGTAGCAGATCTGTTCGTTGACGAACCTGAGTTGTCTTCATAGGCGTCTCGCTGTAATTTCCGTGTTGTGGAACTTGAAGCGGCCGGTCGAAAATAACACGAAGTCTTTCTTCCCTTGTTGCTAAGATCTTTCTTCCCTGCTTCCTGGACTGATCAGAGCATGGTCGCCGCTGCCACCTCACCAATCTCCTCTCTCCACCACTCTGCTGCCATCTCCTTTCACCACCACCTTGTATCACCAGCAATCTCTTTCTCCACCACTCTCATTCAATATCCTCTCGCCATCCCCTTGTATCACTTGCAAAAATCTGTCCTTAAATTGTCTCCGCCAGCCTCTTTAAAGCCTTGTCCCCACTTATCCGACACCTATCACTAAGGTGGCAGGAATGGATATCCTCTAATCATATCCCTTGTTTCATTTGGGGAACACACGCCACCCGGTCACCAAATTCCCAGGCAGATTAAGACATTCCGAAACGGCGACGGGATGTCCGAGCTTTATGGTCCAGGTGTCAGCCGCAGTCTCTGTTATTATTCCGAGCCGCCAAGACGGCGGGCGGAAAACCCCCTTCTTCCTGGACAGCGGCTTGCTCATGCCGGAATATTTCTTATTTAAGTTTCCGTAAATAATAATAAAAAATTGGACGCGGGTTGTACTGCGCTACACTAGTAACTGCAGCAACTTATTCCAATCTCCAGTGGATTAATCAGTGGTGTCGTGTACCGTGAGACGTTGGAATATACCTTATTTATTTCTAAGAAAATATCTACGATTTTTATTTTATAATAATTAATACTTATTAATATTATTTATTGTAGGAAATGGTTAGTTTAAACCGGCGACTTATTAGATTACTGTACAATTAACATTTATTACGGAATTTACAATAAAACGTGTTGTACAACACAATCATACGTAAAAAGATCAGCTGATAAAATTTTACGGTTCATCGTAGAAAGTGGGACCTTCGCAGGGTATCTTATGTAAGAAACATACAATTTTTAATTTCTCAAAATAACACGAGGTGCAGTAGTAAATGGTGAAAATATCACTTTCTCTTGCAATATTTAAAAGTTGATGAAAAGATACTGCTTTATTTAAAGATTTCGGCATCTTAGCTGCTGAAATGTTCAAACCCCACATCCGGAAGTCAGCAGGATGATCATTTACCACTGAACTGGATATCACCATACAAAATATTTCTCTCTCTCCGGCTAATCTTATAATCAGCCACACGTTTTTTTTTTGGTTAACAGGCTACATGAGGGTATCCAATATTTATAACCTTACCGTCGACTAAACAACTTACACTTTGCGCACCGAATCGCTCACCAAGACTCTTAATAAAGTAACCGACTAACTCACCGCAAATTTTACGTTTATTTATGCGTTCGTATTTTCTAAGAAATAACTTAGATATATTGCAATGTCCGTAATACAGAAAGTTCCCGTCCTTCGTCACGCTAACAATAGCGGCGGCGGCCTTTATACCTTAACAATTACACCGCCAGTACTTTCGGTTCATTCTTCACGGTAAGGGAAGGTTTCTCGTAAAAACTAGTTAATTCTAAGATAATTAATTTTATTAATCCATATTTTACGTTCAATCGTCCGTAAGAATTACAGAAGTACAACAGTATCAAGGAGCAATAAATTTTTCACCAAATGTTAACAGACGCTGGAAATATTAAGCAAACATGTTATAATTATATAAATACGTAGCCAGGTGCTCTGATTTTGCCAATTGGTCTCTGCCGGTTGTTATTATTGGGATTTCTTACAACCTGATAAAAACAACATCGTCTGCAGAAAAATAGTGTGTGGTATTCAGTTTATCGCTTAATGTTGTCCGTTAATTAACTCCTTATTTATCTAATTAGCATCCATGTAACTCACGTTTTTATTTTTAATACAAAATGTAAATGAGAATTTCACAGAGTTCTACAAAGCAATTAACTCACCAGTGATCGCGTCAGATATTGTATTTATTGTTAGTCTACGGTTAGGCGCAAGCCCGGTTACAGATACAAAATTAAATTTCCTAAACATAAATACTCCTAATCTAAAGAAAAATAATCACAGTCTTTTAAAATTTCTATAGCCCTGAAAAAAAAAGAAACACTACAAGAATTATATTATCTTAACACTTCACTTTAATTTTTAAATTCGAATATACATTTATATTATTCAAAATACCCACTTCACTTCACACGTTTTTTGAGATTTGTCCTGAATTAATTTTCCTGAAGAGGATTTCCTGCAAACACTCCCACAGGTAAATTATTCCAGTCGTTTACGGTCCTATTTAGGAATGAGAATTCGCCAACATCTGTTTTTTGCTTTCTACACTTCACTTTGAATTGATGATCCCATCTACCTATATAACTGGGCTTTTGCATTTTGGAGTTAATTCCAATCCATGCTTTTTGCACCGTATAAGCTTTGAATAGCAAATGCAGCCTTGCTTTCTCCCTCCTTTCCGACAATATCTCCCAACCTAGCTGTTCTACTTTTTCATTCCTATGACCCGGCCCTACTCGCACAAAATTATCAGCCCTTTTCTGAACTTTCTCTAATGATTCTATTTGATTTTTTTCTATAGGGATACCAACATTGGTCTAACTAAGAATAAATATGCCACCTCCTTTGGTTTTTAACTTCTCTTTTTTAAGTTCTTCATTATGAAATCTGAGGACTTCCACGCTTTTCGGGTCGTGAAATTCACCTGTTCCTCCCACCCAAGATAATAATATAAATTTGAAACACAATTTTACGGACTTTTTGCTCCATTTTCGTTCCTCCTCCATTGTGTTTTGAATTTAGAGTATAGTGGAAGGTTGATCATACGATTACCCAAACTCTCCATAAAGTTGGAATTAACTGAACATTTTAATTTTCCGACATGTGTGAAACATACAACGCAAAACCCAAATAACTCATGTCAACGAAGGGATCTTATATTCCGATGTTTGTATAATCAACACGTTGTCGTAGAACACTATTAAAAGGGGATCCAACTATGGGGGTGCAACAAAACTTCGAATTAAAAAATTATTCAACGTCTTCAGTCAACAATCCTTCATACAATCTTAAACGCACCCTGGTTTGTGAGCAAAAAAATACTTTTTTAAAAATATTTAGTTATATTTAGTTAAAATGAGAAAACAAGTTGAAATAAAAACAAGAGAACTACTATGGCTCATAGGAAGAAAATCACGGTTATCTATGGACAATAAAATTCTGATATACAAATCTGTAGTCAGGCCAATATGGGATTGAGCTACATAACAATTATTCCTCCGGAAAATTGTAAACGCCCCATGGTACATAACGAACCACACATTGCACACAGATCTAAATGTTCCTACGGTACAAGAAGTCATCTATAAGAAAGCCATCTAACATCACGCACTCTTCAACAATCATCCCAACCCACTTCTAGACATACTCCTTGAACCGGCGATAAATAAAAGACTTAGAAAGTGTGGACTAGTGAACTATTTTAAGTTAAATGATTTATTGTTTATTTCAATCATACAGGTGATATCATTGGATATCCCCCTGGAAATGTTATTATTAGAAAACAATACATTAAGATCTAGCCATACGAACTATAGAAGATGAAATAACAGGCTCAGCACTAATTATCGTCAAAATCTTCCAGGACACCATAACGAAGAGGTCAGCCATTTAGCAAATGAATTAACAGCACGTCGCAGATTGAAGAGGAAGTGGCCAACAGACCTGTGAAGTTTAATTTTATTGGATTCACATATCATTTTGTTTCATTCGGAGCGTGGTCACTGGACCACTTCTCCCCCAGGAGGTTTGAGGTACTTCAAATATATTTTCATTACATAAAACCAACTTCAGTGGTTTTTGTGAAAGAAGAAACTGAAAGCCAATGCCTTAGAGTTTTAATTTAAATTCTTGTTCTTTCTTATCGGCTACTTAGAAGAATACACGTGGTCGTATCAGTAAGTGTTTATCTATTAAAAGCCTTTTAATGAAATATTTTAATTTAATCAGGTATATCGTTAAAGAATACTTTGTTAATTACGCCTTAAATGAATGAATGCACTTTCGGGGAACACCCTGCGTTATTTGAATACGTGCAAATGGTCTGCGTGTTTATATTCACACTCGTAGTCCAGACGCATACGAGCTGAATTCTCCATCGCAGATAGCGTTGGTCGCCATGTGTTATGACCATCATCAGCATGCGCTTTGTCTGCGAGTTCCGTTGGGCCTGGACCCTGGTTCGTGCCCCGACACGAGTCTGCACTCGAAGCCAGATGCATTATGCATATCTCTGTTGGCGTAAACACTTGTCAGGGAATGTGGCGTGCGGTCGGCCTACCTGGACGGAAAAAACAACCTTTACTCCAAGTCTGAATCAAGGAAAGCTTAAGATGCTTGCCGGCAACTATTTTACCTCTATGTAACTATAACTCCGACGTTCGGAATCAAGAACGGACCAGCAAGCTATCAGAAAGAAAATTCACCGGGAAAAAATAATGTTTAGGAAAACAATTTTCATACACCCAATCAATAAGCTTGGCTGTACTGAGTTATGAAATATACAGAATATATAACAATCATCAATGACTATTTAACGTATAAATAATATTGTTTACAGAATCTTTATTTTATCATTTTACCATTCCAGAATTATATCCAAAATGTTTCTTATTTAATCTACAATCACTGCAATTAACATGCAAACTAATACTATATAACTCAGCAATTGCAGTGATCACATATTGTTAGGTTAACTTCTTGGCCTATATATTATTTTTGGGTTTATGTTCGTTTTAGCTTTATTTTAGAGTTTGTCACCTGTTTAGTTCATGCAGCTCTTGCGATTTTCAGCTACGCTGACGAAGGCAACAAGGATTGTAGAAACGTGTGCATGATATTAATTTTATTGCATATTTTTGTCAACGTACAAAACAAAATTAACCAATCGCCAAACAAATGTTCATAAAATTGAAATAACTAGCCTTGATTTCATTCCATTTTCTTGAAGGATTTAGAATGTTCATAAATTTATCTTAGACCAGAAGAAAAACTACGTCTCGTAAAGGGACTATATGATAAAAACGAATAATCTATGACCCTCTCGTACATTTCCGTGGTCACAGAACATCCTGCAGGTTGTCAGAAGAACAACACATATAGCGATTGCACCAGAATTCTACGTAACCCCAGCATTGTAAATATCTAGTTGGTTTTAAACGAAACCCAAACATACACGTATTTAAATGGAATTAAATTAACGACCAATTACAGCCAATAAAGTTTTTATTTAATTCGTGTGGATGCAACTGTTCTTGGAGGATGTCCATTTTTTAAATAAATTTTGACCTCAACTTGTTTCTGAACATAATTTATAACTACATTATTCCAAAATTGAAATACTGAAGACCCGAACGTGAGGACAAATTGTCTTTCGAATAAATTATATGTTTTCTGTAAGTGGTCGTTAATTTAATTATATTAAATTGTATGAAGAAATAAGTGTTAAATGTTACATTATTTCTACATTTGTTTAGGCATCGCCTAAAATTGTTTCTTGTGTCAAAACCTTTTCTTTAGTGTTTGCCAATTTTTTGAAAATATAGCAAATTAAAAAATCACTGATCACGGAGGAGTAGAGGAGTTTTATACAACTGATCCTTCAATCGGACGACTACAACGAGTGGGCCGAAAGACTTTCGAAAAGACTAAACTTGTAATAGGAAATATCAATGGTTGTTTCCTTTAATAGTTTACTACATATATTTAACAAACTTAATGCTCTGTATGTTGCTGTGGTAATCAGTCCTAAGACTGGTCTGATGCATCCCTATAGTTTCAAATTGTAAATAAATATATGAATAAAACAATATAACCCTTCATTTATAGAAATTATTGACTACAGTTTGTTTAATATTATGACCAATGTCCGTAAACTGCATTGAAGGAACACAGTGAAAATTTCAGCTTTATTAAATGTACAATGAATTCATCTAAGTTATAATGTGAAATTTCTCAGCTTATTCTACGGTTGTGAACCGATGAATCTAAACTAGATTTTCTTATGTGTCACTTGTGGCAAGTTGAACCAGAATTTACTTATCGTTTTGGTCTAAAATATCAGAGTTCAATTAAAATTCGTATACAATTTGTATTTAGGATTGGATAGTGTAAGTCGTAAGAGAGAAACTTTGATTTACTGAAGCTACATAACGTGGAGCAAAATTACTCTGTTTTCAAAGACTTGATTGTGATTAAGGCACACGAATACAAAAAGCTAATTCACAGTTTCATCTATCTCGCTCGTCCTGTTTTATTGATAATGTCGATCGAATCCTGACGTTTCATGCAAGGTCATCTGAAATGAATGAGTCAAACTATAATTAACTCTAGTAATTACGAGCGACATTATAACCTAGGAACAACATTCACAAGAGCACTATCGTGTTACAGCAATGAGTTTACATTGGCAAAGTTATGACATTTAAACAATGACAATTTTTCTACTATTCCAGTGAAAATTTGTTTGGCTACTAAATTTCTAATATTAGAGCACGAAACGTGGTATGGTTATAACAGTAAGTCGATAAGAAGTTTTCTCTACATTAAATAATTTATCAAATTTACTGAACATTGCTTATATGCTTTCCTCTACTCCGCGTAACATTGGAATATTTACATTCAACTAAACGTTTTTTGTACAAAAATGCCTTTAAAAGTATGAATTAAAGGGGAGTCTTGATAACGATAAAAAAATACGCTATAACTTTTTACAGGAATATGCGCAAGTGACATAATTCAACAAATAATGGGATGTATAATTTACTTTAATAAAATAATCAACTATAGTCGTTTAGCCAATGGATAATTTTACATTCAATTTATCAGCATAGCGGATATGTTGGAATTCAGTAAATTGTAGCCTGTTTTGATTCACTTTCCTTGCAATAGTGTGTGGAATTAAATATAAATAGTATGTTAAATAAAATAAGCTCGATGTAAGAAAGTCCACTTGGCGAGAAGTGAAGCATGAATATGGCATTTCTTAATCCTCTGAGCAGACAGGTTTCCTTTTACATACCGCTCGGATAGTCCAGGTACATGACTAATAGTACTATAGTATAGGGTGGGGTGTGTTGGACTAAAATTCATGGGTAATTACGGAATAAATGGGAAATTTATTTAAAAAACTTAACTAGGAAAATATTTACAAATTTACCAAACTTTCGGCTAATTGGTGAGACAATCAGATCTCCTAACATAAATTAAAAGACGGCCAATAAGTCAGAATATTATTTTATTACTATTTAATTAATATAAACACGTCGTTTCGTCTCAATTCATTAGTCATACTACAAACATACCATTTTATTTATTGTAAACTTAAAGTCAGAATACTATGTTTGAATCAGATCTCTTAAGAATCTCGGGTTTCAATCGTGGACGATACCCTTCGTAGGCGTCAAAGATTGGGAAACTTGACAGCGTACAATTTTGCAACGTAGCGTCGTTTTTCTGCCACCTTCTCCGTAGGACGCTCTCCTCAACGTCGACGGGTAGATCTCCTTAAACGTCCGGGACCAAACGATGGTTTCCCTCCGTCTCATAATGACCATTACCACAGCATCACCGTCGTGTAGATCGGAAATCGGCATTTTAAATCGATTTTCTGTAGAACACGAAATCCGATTGGTTGAGACAACCACGTTGTTTCCTTGGTCCTCGATTCCTACGCGACGTGGTTACGTAAATTCCACAGGCCATATCCCTTTCTGTGCCATCCCTGGAGATTAGAGGCTCGACATACTGACGCCATGTCCAGTTCCCAATCCTTGCTAACATATCTAAGAAATATAAAAAATCGTGCTTCAATAGTAATTTCTAATAGCAATAATACATTCTATTTCAATCGTTAATTAAACGTATTCGATTTAGTTTTAATGAATTGTTGTATTAATGGATGAATTATTATTAATACGCAAGACGATAAACATGTTGGAGTAGCGCAAAGAATGAATTGTCTTCGAGTTGAATATATTATTTTGTTTATATAGGCAAACTTATCAAACATCTTTGTTAAGATGCTTAGAAATGTAAATGATTTGGTTATCTTGATTTAAATTTTATTTCGGAGCATATTCAGATTTAGTTCCACGAACGAAGGCTCTCTGTGCGCTGAATTTGTAGGAAAACGTTCTCGAGTAACTAATCGAGTTAGTGCATTTATATTTATTGTGCCAAATGTTTCGGCGGCGAATGTCTCTACTTCCACATTCCGGTGAAATCAAATTAGGAAATGGAGATGTTACACGAATATTGCGATTCCTTTTCCGTATTTGTGACAAAGTGTCATAAAAATATGATAAATGAGGATACGGCATCTGTGTAATATCTTCCCTTTGGAAATTAAGTTCACCGGAAGATGGCGCCAGAGACGTGAGTAGTCGAAACGTTGTGTACAGTAAGTGAACTCACTTGGCTAATTTCCAACGAATATTTCTTACATGTTCAGATTAAATGTCACCTAATTTCTCAGAAAATATCTGTGAACGATGTCAAGAAAATATTTTATGATATGGAAAAGTGCCATTACAAGGTAGTTACATCACTACTGCGATTGGCGATAGCAACTTTATACAAATGGTCAAAATACATATAGGATTTGTGGAGACTCTGAGTAGTAAGGAAAACTCTCTAAAGTTTCCTAGGTTTCGTATTCAAATCTCTGCAGCCTCCCTGCGCTAACCCTCAAGAAACAAAGACTTCAGGGAAAGCTCCAAGGAGGCTTTACGAGCCAGACCGCTCTTATTACACTTTTAAAATGTAATTACTTTATGCAAAGTTTAGTACTTGCATCTTGGAGTTTAAAACTCGTCAAGCATTTCGGGGTGTAAACTGCTGAAAATTTGAAATGGATATTGGTAGCTTGGCAAAATTTAAAGCTTTCAATATTTTATGTCTCGTACCTTACGCTTCGGAGACGTATTTTAGCATTTTATGCGTCTTTTTTATTTCTCTTTTATGCGAAATTGAAGTATGCGATTTCTTCAGGAGATATTACATGTTTCACGAGCAGGGCGTAACGGTAACTGCATGAAATATTTTAATTTTTAAGTTGCAAAAACGGTCGCAAAACAAATTAATTTTAATTCCTATTCGTAAATATAGTTAAATGGCGAAATTACATTCTGAAATCTGTATATTACTACGAACCCTGAAATATTTAAATATATAATTGATATATACGACGTAAATTTAAGTACAAAATTATCAATAGAAAATGGTTAAGGATAGCACTTATTAATTCAAACAGCTTTATGTTGACTAAAATGCTGATTCTCCTATTCTCAAAATATTGCGTTGAGCGTTTTAATACCTCCAAGCATCAGATGTGTCTAATAAAAAAAATTACTTCAGTCTGGCGTGGGAAACGTGGAAAAGTAAACCTTTTTCGGGGGCTACAGGCTACATGATAGCGATCTAGAAATTGACAAGTCTACTTTAATAGCATAGGAAGGAAAGTGAAAATGTGTATGCGGAAAGGAGGGATTTTCTAGGACCTCCGGGCTATAGTTTAAAGATCATACACGGAATTCCCCTGAAAGAGATGCTGGAGAACCCTATAAAATCTGCATTAGGTAGGTCGGACTACTGGGTACGTGTCTCACGCCTTTCCAAATGGAATGACGGGAGAGGAGTTGAGTTGAATTTTATCCTTCTTCATGCCTCGACCAATTTAGAACGCAGCTGGCCTTCAACCTTCAACCGACAACTCTTACTGAATGGCCATACACCCCGAAGCATACACCTCTCAAAAACGATCGAGATGCCTCGGCTTGAGAGAACCTTAAAAACCAGAGAGGAGAAGAGAGAACGTGACATCCTCCATCATCTGTCTGGGGGATAAATACCTGAGAAAGATAAGCTTTTTTTTGACCATGCTTACATATATATTTTCTCATTAAATTGGCTACTGTTTAATTTATAGATTTATTACTAACCTCTTCCTTCACTTGCAATTGATTTGTGCCTCTATTTTAAATAATTATGAGCCCAAAGACGATGAAGTCATCTCATAAATAATTACCAACAGAAATTCACCTGTCTGTATCCAATAATTTAAGTGTTTTTACTTTACCCTAGGCCACTCACACTCTTGTATTGAAATTCGGAAGTCTATGATCTCTATATGGTATCTTTAATTGTTAGTAGACACACATGAAAACTAATTAAAATTAGTTCAGCTGTTATATATATAATTAATGAATACTTGCTATCTTAGTGCTGTTTTCCATTATTAACAAAATTAGGTTGATCTGACTTGAACAAAGTACACAAGACGGAACACAACGTGATTATTAAAGTTATTTTTTGTACATAAAAGAATATTTTACTAATAGTTAGAAAAATATGGCCAACAGTAGGCCGAAAGCTTCAAGTAATATATTAAATAATACCAGTGGCTGCTTAAGGTTTTTTACTACAATGATATTAGCTGCACACATTCCGTGCAGTATGACGAGGAAATTACATTAAGCAGTTATGCCACGTATTTCGATGATCTTATTGAGCCAAGCGTTGCTTCCTATTACACATCCTATAGTAATTTCCAAAGTAATGTAGAGGAGAGCGTCCGTAATTCTGGCTGACCACTTCATTATTTCCAAGGAAGTGAGTTCATGACCGAGCGGGCGCGATTTAAAAAAATAATGCATTTACGTCACTATGTTTAATTTTTCTGAGTAATGCGGCCAGTTGTTTGTCTGAACAGTGGTGCAGTGAGAGCTCTTGTGCAATGGCAGATAAGTTGGGCGCTTCCATGGTGTTATTGCCGACTCTGGCGCCTGAAGCAGCATTCTCAGACGATAAAGTCTCCTCTCCTCTCCTCTAGACGCCGGCGCAAATGAAATTTTCACAACATATACTACGAAATACGTAGGTTTCTTATAGCAACGAAGTAAACTCGTAAGTGGAAATGTTATAAAATATCAGACACATATCTGTTTTGTGATGCGCGTTTACCTGGACGAATGTTTAAAACTGATTGAGCAGACATCGGAGATGGTTTCTGTAAACCAACGATAACACATTTTTTTCTCGTTTTAAATATCATAGAGATGACTAAAGTAATAGGAGAGAAGAAAATAGCAAAAGAATCAAATTAACGGATTTTAAATGCTGCATGTAACTACATTATCCAAAACAAACGTACGATAAAATAATTTCAGTAAAAACTTTAATAAATAGTCATAATATATTATTTGACACAATTTCTATTCAAAATTTCAGTTTAACATTAGAAGGAGCTTTCGTCCTTTCAGATCATTTTCATCTGGGTGGAATCGAAAGGAAATATAGAGAGAACGATTCATTACATTTATTCCAGACAAATATGTCGGAAAGAGTCGAAAGCTTCAAGTGCCCATTTTTATTGGAAATGCATTTAAAAAATTTATGACTGTTTAATAAAAGTTTTTTTAAACTAACTCTTACTAATCTCATCTCTTACAAGTCTCTTTCAATATGATAATCTACATTTAAGTAATATTTATACCACAATCATGGAAATTAATGACTATAGAAATTAAATACTATACCTGCAAGAGGGCTTATCTTAGCATTCGTAGATGTTTTTTTCCCGTAGTAAGAATAGGACTTGGTTCTAAAACACATGCATGGCCTTGGCCTACCGGGTTGACTGCGGACTGTCATCTTACATGACACATTCCAAATCTGGAGTGATACGTGGCGAGCGTATCGATTCTCCAGCAGTCTTAATCCAAGTCTCCGTGACCATGACAGCAAAAACACCCATGCCTGGATTCGAACCCGGGACATCTGTGTTGTGAGGCAGCGATGCTAGTCACCAGACCACAGGAGGTCGTTCTCTCTCTGTTTTATTTTTTCAAATTAGTCATATGCCGAGGCACCTCGGTCTTTTTCGGGAAGTTATGTTCCGGAATCGCAGACCTTGGGCATACGGTAATAGTTGTCGTGTGATCATATTGGATCAGTCGTCCAGCTGCCTCCTAAACTGGCCGCTAAGTAAGGAGAGGAGAATACTGCGACTCCACGGCAAACTCCTCTCCCGCCATTCTGAAGGGCGTGATACATGTACCCAATATCCCAACCTAACTGACGCAGGTTTTCTAGGGTTTGCCCTGCATCGTTTTCAGGTGATAGGATCCTTAAACCATAACCCGGGGTCCTAATCAACCCATGGCTGCATTCTTCTTCCTGCTACATCCCCCTTATCGATTCCCATTCTATTAAAGGGGGTTGCAGTTTATGAAACACCGTAAAAAAAGGAAATTACCAATCCTGAGTCTTAAAACTACCCTTATTGACGTGGAAATGTTAACCGTTGGATTCCCTGATTGATCGATCGTAAAGTTAATGTTTCAGTATGTGGACATATTGTGCGCATAGTATAAACAAATAGTTTGTATTTCTGTTCTATGTTTTCTTCCACAAGCCAGCAATACATAAAATAAGGATATGCCAGAAAAATAGTTATTTGTTACTTCAAGACAGGTAAGTTAGCAAATCGAATGAATCTTCGCGCTGGTTTATTTGGTATAAATTTTTGATAGTTTTTTGACCTGTTCGCACGGAACAAACTCAAAATGGGCTTAACTGATTTCAATGAATTTTTATAATTTTATTTATTCATCTCAACGTACAACATCTATCATGTACTATCCTCCTCAAGATAAAATTAATTTGTATACTTAAGCAATACGCATTACAAGTCAAGGAAACGTGTCTAGAGGAAAGTCGTTAAACATTTTATTTATTAGCGACGGGCAGCTTCATTGTCTTTGGACTAATAAAACTTTATTTAGCTGCTCTTCATGGCTTTTGATGAAAGAACAAACTCGTCGACGAGAATAATTTAGCGTTAGAATTGATATTTTTCAATATCTTCAAAATTATCTGTCGACTAGACTACTGCTTGCTAAAAGACGTATGCACATTAAATGTTCCATAAAACTGCCACAAAGAATAAAGAGAGGAATGAAATAACAGATCAGCTAACGTCATTTCTCCTTAGTCATCCCTTCCGTTCAGTAAAAGAGAGTATAGAAGAATCTGATGTGTCGAAATATGTAAAAAAGTAAACAGTCAGCATGAACTATTAATAATCGGTATGTGTTGTAGCTATAGACGTTACTAATGTTCTATGACTGTAATAGCCAGGATGAGATATTCGTCTAGCTAATTTTGTTATTTTCATTAGTTGAAAATTAAACTGCACTAATGTCAAAATTCACGTTTTGAGGATAAATAGAGAGAACTAATTTACAAATTCAGTCGTACCGAAGTTTCGATGCTGGCTTTGTATCTAAATTTGTAACATAGTTCTATTTAACCAGGTTTTTCTGTTGAAATAAGGTTGAATCTGTTATTATCTATTGTGCTATTTATAATATAAGTCAATGATTTAATGCGCTATGCAGTGAAACATTATTTTTGACTTACGTATAATAACTAAAATAAAATAAAAACAATGAACACTGTGATAGATGCCACATCCTTGAAGCTTGTCTTCTATACAAGATCTATGAAACGTGACCACTATTATTCTCTTTCTGTTTTTACTTTTTAAAATAATTAATATCGTTTATCTTAAGCTTCGGTATATTGACCGCTACGGAAATTAGATTCTTTATTTTCGGTTTAATATACTCGAAGTATTCAAATTAATTTTATCGTGAGGAGGATAGAACACGAAAGATTTGTAAAGCTAACTACGGCATATTACCTCATTATTTCGCAGTCCTTCTCTAATTTAGGACAGGCGAGCAGACTCTCTTTTCTCTCCTCTCAAGAATTTGGTAACTCCGATATTAACTTATTTAACGGTTCGGAAGTTAGTCGTAAGTGTTTGTATTATTTCGCTGTTCTGGCTTGAAGCTGCCCTGCTGAGTACGAAGCCCCCATGCTGATGATTAGGATAAAGTGGGGCGCGTGCAGTTCTGTTATTATGTTAATGCCACACACGTGCGCCTACCCAACCGGGTCTTCCAGGAGATGCTGACCAGCCGAGCGGTATTGCCCGTTAATTATGCCTAATTACTAGTCTGAATTTTGTGATAGCAGCGGTGGTATTTTGCGTATAAAAGCAGGAGATTAGTGCTCTTTTTAGGAGTTTGGTCATTTGACTACAAATGACTTGTAGCTGCCTCTACAAATGGTGGCGCTGCATGCAATCCGGCGCTTAAGCCCAACATGTTCTCCAGACAAGACCAGGAAAATTATATGTTGCAAACGTGGAGCAGAGGCCACTTATTATAAAGTGGTTATATTTTAATCAATTGTATGCAAACGATGTGGTATTTCATTTCGGTGACATCTCCCAGCATTTACCCCCGCTGGACATGATCCTGGGTTCACCAAAGTTGTGATTTGCGGAATAACAGGCCTTGCAAATTACGAGAGTCGTGTGACCTCACGGCATTGGTCGTTCCTTAGACATGACGTACAGCGTAGGGAAAGGAAACGGTGTTTCAAAATCTTCCACTCAGAGCCAAAAACACGATTCTTCTTCATGAAGCCAATGATTCTCTCCTGGCATTAAAAAAGGCGTATCTAATCACTTCTTCAATTTCTTGTTCATGCCTTGTGCAGATAACATTCTCAGCAACATTAGCGCTAAATAAACCTGTTTTCCAAATGTGCGGAGATGCATTAGCCAGTTCTGATGCAACACATTCATCCCTATTTATTGTGCTGCTTTCTTTAGTTCTGAAAGAAAATTTACCTCTAAAATGGTTGTAATTATTTAGTTACTATACAGAAAATTTGTATGGATATTATAATGACAGAAAAGTCTTGAACGTTAAAATAGTATAAAAATTATCGTCAACTATATACAAAAAATTAAAATATGAACAATTAACGACCCGTTTAATGGACCTATACACAAAATTTTGAGAATTTTTTAACATAAAGTAGAAATTTCGGCCATCCATTGTGGTCCTTGACAATAACCAAGATATAACAAAAAGATCATAGTTAAATGATAAAATTAACTATGACAACTTAATAAACCATCATACAATTTATTTAGTGGCGAAGTGTCATTTTTTATTGATTGTAAATTATTTGTTTTTAATATAATTTAAAATTTCCAATTTACAAACACTTTTGGAACTAAACTATTATTTTCATTTTGATAATACAGTTTTTTTAGATAAGGAAGTGAATTTTAAGTAAAGATTAATCTTATAAATGTATATTTTTTCAAAAAGAAATAGTTCAAGTCGCGTGAACCTTTTGGCCATTAGCAACTGCATTAAAAGCAACTAATTTGGTCACTATAAAAAATGACACTTTGCAACTAAATACATTATATGATGGACTAAATTGACTTGGTTATTTTATCTTTTGGCTATGCTCTTTGTGTTTATATCTTTAGTTGATTTAGTCTTTTCATAAAGGCCACAATGGATGGTTGAAACGTCTGCTTTATGTTTAAAATATCTCAAAAAATACAGGTCGTTAATTCTTTATATTTGTTATTTACAGACATTTATTGTTCCTACAAAAATTCAATTTTATTGAAGAAATTTCATAATTGTCTTTCATTGGAAATTTAAATTACGATACGTCTGTAGTAAATGTATATAAAAATTAGATGAAGAGGTAGACAATAAACAGACAAAATTGAGCGATAAAATAAATGCTACGCGACATTTCTCCTATCCTTGTTGCTTTCATCAGGTGGTTTGTGCGGCATGTCGTTTACAGCTTTTGCGGTTTTGAATCATCCTGATGAAAGCAACGAGGATTGCAGTAATGTTGTGTGATGTTCATTTTATCACTAACTTTCTTCTGTTTAATGGCTACTTCCTTTTTAATTATTTAAACATTTTAGTAGGAGGATTTGGATTTAATTTTTTATCTTGACAGTAAGAGATTTAATATTTAGTTGGTATTGCTGGGGTTTTCCATTGTCTAAGTTTAGGTGCAGGAAAACACCGATAGTCGTTTACTTGTGCAGGATTCAACCGACTATGCCCTTGTATTTATAGTGTTACGTGCCTGCCGATGCTCCGAAGTGATGCTTTATTTTTTGTTCGTAATGTAGGTTTCTTTCACTCCTTCATCTTTGATTACACATATATAGCGAGTGTCTATATATTCTATTATTATCAACTTGGTTTTATTCACTGAATATATACGTATGGACATGAAATATTACCATTAACAAGTTTATAATAATATATTTGAAGCCATTTCATTGCCTTAAATGGTGAAATAAATATTCAATTGCATGCTTGTAAGTTCAGAAATGTAATTACTAAATGGATCAGACGTGTTGAGCAATTTCTAAATGTTAAAAACGGAGCCCAAATGAAAGAAGCCAGTGAAAATATGGGATTGCCGACAAGAAAGTACAGGGTTTTCAGAACTAACTGAATTAAATTCGCGGCTGTTCCTTACATTTTTAATATGGTTTCAAAATTTTGTGTATTTAATTTATGATTTAAAAATATTAATTATAGATACGACTTTATTTAACAGACAAACCTTACAAGGTAATGAAAACTAATTAACAATTTCAGGTATCCCTACGTTTTCGATGCGATCATAGCATCTTTCTCAAATGGCCCTTAAAATAAACAGAGAGAAAACGTTTGAGAAAGATGCCAAGATCGCACCGAAACGTCGGCATATCTAAATTTGTTAATTATCATGTAAGACTTGTCCCTTAAATAATGTCGTATCTATGTTATTAGTTCTACATACGTTTATTTTAAAATTATTAAAAAATACTACAAAAAATTTTCAGTGAATTAAGAATATATGCATTCGTTCATTAATTTCATACGCATTAATCTCATTATAACATACAGTCACTTCTATTTTTTTTAGTTCGTCATCTGGTTTTTCCTGTCGTTCTTGTGGCTGCTGTTGTTTGTCACCTGACGAAAGCAACAAACTGTACAGAGACGTTGTGTAGTAATTATTTTATCTCTTATTTTTTGTCTGTTATTTGGCTACTTCTTTGTATAATTACTTCAATTTTATGTCTTGAAGAATTTTTTGTCCTCGTAATTTTTGGGACGGAAAGCTCTCTTGTCATATAACCGGTAACTATTACTTCAACATAATGTTTTTCTAATATTTTTGCCGTGGATACGGAGCATTGGTTCGAAATTTTGTATCGCATGTACCATTGTATTTTAAGTAATAAAATAATTTAACATAGTTTTTCTGCTTTTCGCTCCGTCCCGTCAGGTGAACGAGAAAAGTTATTTAGTTGTCAGATCAATATGAAGATGGCAAGGTGGCCTAATAGAACTAGAATGACAGAAAAGGAATTTCTATTATTCACGGGGATTATTGTTCATTTATGTATCACCAGCGCAAGTAATATATTTAGTTTTATAATTGTTTTTTATAAAGAAACAATTTACAATTTGGGCCAAGTATTTCAGGCAGATCGTAAGGACAACGGAAAGGTATTATTAGGGCATAAAGTGTAAGATAATTGCACATTACAAATTCAAGAGGAAGTACTATACGTAATCTTATATTAGACTGGCTGCACGTAAGATAGGAGGTCCCGATGAGATCGGCAGCGACAATGTCTTATAAATATAGAGGGTTGAAAAGGCTAAAGTTATAGAGGAGTGAATTCGTTTCGTCACGTTATTAAGAGTACATTTCAGTCGGCAGATGTCGCGTCGTAAAGAAACCATTAATACGTTTGAGCAAAGATGAGGGAAGTTCGGAACAGCGCGCCAGGACTTGAAATTCTCATCGTCCTCTTGTATTTTTACTTTGGCTCAGTCTCCGCGTTTTAATTTCGAGGCATAATACTGCCGAGTCTTTGGGCATTAGCAACTAATCTGCGCATCTTTGTCGGCCGTTTGTGCATCCAGCAAGGTAGAGCGAGGTAAGAGCCGGAACAATGGACCCGGAAATTGATGACGGAATGCTAATCTATTGATCCAATCCCATGGCGCATGTGAATATGGGATCCAGTCTGTGATTGCACATATAATATGTATCGGTCATTACGACTGTCGTGTTAGGTAGATGGCTGTCATCTTGCGCGTGTGACAGGATTATGGTGGACTGCTATTAATCTACCATCAGCATAGAGAGGGAGGGCATGAAAAAAATGTACCAGACCTATTTCTTTCAGAAAAATTCAAATAATTTAAAATTACCTCCCGATTAACAGAAGCGATATTTGTACTGTATATGCCACCAGTTTGGAGAAAAAATTAACCATTTTGTATTTTGAAGTTAAAATCTTGGAAAATAAATGTCGTGAAACGTAAATCTTTGAATCTATTTCGTATGCAGGAAGCTCAAAACACTATCTGAACAAACAATTAGTTTCAAGTGGGGCCACAAAAGGATTAAAATGTCCATAAGGTTCTAGTTTAGGTCCATTTTATTGGAAGATCGCAAACACATCTTATCGTTATTAATCTGCTAGGATCATACATTTGAATCTATTTATAGAGCATTAAATTCGTTTAAATATACACAATATATATTATTACTGCTAATTCTACTCCAAGGCCTGTAACTATAGAAAAATATAAGATTAAGAAGTTGTAAGCTCAAATTCTCTGAGCCTTTTTGGAAGACTTAATTGAATAGAAAAAATCGTATAAAAAGCAGTCTTGGCACTCGGAATCATATCAATTTTGCTGATATTCTCATTCCCTGCCGTTTCACGGCATTGTTTATGGCGTAATTATACACGGAAAGCCAATGCATTCTACTGACGTGTCATCAGAATAATAAGTAAGTATAAATCATGGATTATTAAAACAAGATATATTATTACTCACTGATCTCGATTGATATATTAATTGATATTTGTTATCAAGTACTATAACGAATATATTATGAGCAAAATAAACGAAAATTATGGAAGTATCAAGGATAAAAACGAACAGCAACTAAAATATAATTATTGATGATAATAAATTTTAAAAAGTTCAAGAATTTACATAATTTGGTTCACATATGAATACTAATACTAATGTATCTAGTGAAGTTAAACAATGGAAATTCAATGGAAATAGAAGTTATTTAATGTTTACTAAACCTATTAAATCTAAACTCCTAAGTATTAAATTAAAAATCAAAATGTTAAAACACTTATTAGACCTATTGACATGCGGATGTGAAACATGGGCACTAACCAATAAAAATGAGTTTATGCCGGAAATGTTCGAACGTAAAATTTTATATGACCCAATTAAATAATCGGATTTAAATTGGATAAGAAGAATAAACTTTGAACTTGATCAACTAATGCAGTCAGAAAATATAATTAAATATGTGAAGAGTCAGAGATTGTTATGGATGGAATCTTAGAAAGGATGGAGGAAAATAGAATACGAATGAATGCCTTGAAATGGAAACCAGAGGGAAGAATGATTGAGAGGGAAATCGAGAAAGAGATGGACTGATGATGTGAAGGAAGATATAAACGTTATTGGAAATAGTGGCTGGATGAGAATGCCAATAGAAAGAGCAAACTTGAAGAAGTTGATTAATAAGGCTAAAACTCATCTTGGGTTTTAAAGCCAGAAAAGAAGAAGATAACGAATTTATTATCAAACTTTGAGGATCATTCACTAATTACTGTCCACAAAAGCAATTAACACATAAATTTGAAGTCTTTATCAGTTGAACAACATAATGAGTGGAGCAGGAAGAAGTAAAAAAATTAATGGACTGGCAGCGAAAAGAAGAAAATATAGACAATCCAATTATTTTAAAATGGAGAACTTCCAATTTTTTGGATTTTCTGCTCAACAGACGAGTGACCATTCAAAATGTTATCTTTGTACTTCATTGTTCATTATGAATAGTGTAAATGGTTGACAAAATATTATTTAATATGTATTTGTCGTGTAATAAATGATTCAATCAGCATGTAATATGACAAAAAAGTTTCTGAGAAATTAAATGTAACTAATGAAGAATTAACGACCCGTATAAAAGACATTTACAAAAAATTGTGAAGAATTTTTAACATTAACTAGATGTTTAAACCATCCATTGTGGTTCTTGCCAATATTTTAAATATTTTAAAGTACCACCATAGATGGTCGAAATGTCTAGTTTATGTTAAAAATTCTTCATAATTTTTTGTAAATGTCTGTTATACGGGTGGTTAATTCTTCATTCGTATATGTTATTCACAGATGTCAATTTTTCTTAAAATTAAATATACTTTACGACTGGATATTCGTCTGTCTATTTATAGGTTTTTGGTACACGTTGTGTTTTTACGTATATTTATGTATTTTGTCTTTATATGGCCAAAAGTTTCAAATTCATAATTTAAAAAGCGTGTGTTTGTTGACATCTGCATTGCACCTACTAAGGTTCTACTAAAAACGCATAACATAATCAGACAGTGAACGACTGGGACTGTGAGAAATAAACTAAGAAGGATAAAACGGAAGGATAATTATAAATATTATTGATCCGTTTTGCTTTGATGAAACAAGCTGCTCAATGCTTACATGCAAAATTTTATTCCCAGAGAGTAGTATATTAAGAAAGCAAGGATATGCAAGTCTACAGACGCACGTAGAGGTGGAGACAATGGCTTCTACAATCCCTAGAGAAGTTTGGTCTAGCGGGACGTCTGCTTGTCAGCCATCTGCATATTGCGGAACTGGTGCGACGACTTCCATAAACACATCTGCACGATGAAGGGTCGGTCATGAGAATAGTTGGGGGTCTTGATGCACACGCTGGGTTTGTTAATAGATCTGCATGCCACGATCTAAACTTCCGCTTCGAGACAGAAACTGCAGTCAAATAGTGGAGCGGTCTACAACGCATTAAGAATTGTTACTCAGAAACGTTAGTTAACTCGCGATGTACCGGAACCAACCGAAATTATTTTACCATGCTCTTTCATTTCCATAGATCAACAGACCTTCCCTTGCAAAAAATGATGACATACCCTTTATTTAATTATTTTTGAATAATCAGCTGAGCCAAGTCCGTATTTCGATATTTTTGCATCAAACAGGTTGTCTACAAGTATATTTATCAAATCATCCTTTTTCATTTGTTTATACAGTATGATTATTATCTTGCCGCACTATCAGACTCTGATGTTTATTAATTTTTTTGCGCCGCCAATGTAAGATTTTTTACTTTTATAAATTTTTTCTCAGTTTAAATTAGATTCTCCGAATTTAATAAAAAGTTATTACAGTTTAGTTTTTACATGTGATCATAGAAATACTTCCAGGATTGTATAGAGAAATTAGATGTTGATTTTAGAAATACAGTATAACCATGAACAAGTTTTATTGTGCAGTTTGGGGCTTAAAGAAATCTGTACATTTTAAAAATTTAAATAACAACACAATTACAATGTATATAATTTCATCTCTCTGATCAAAATAATTCTACCAATTCACACAAAAAGCAAAATGTTAATTGAAATCTCGTAGAAGTAAAATGTTTATATGCCGACTTTTTTCTAATCACTAAGGTGTATGGGAATTCAGGACTAATTTGTGATCAGAAATCAAGCAACATTTAAAAGGAGCAGTTTAGGATATCTCACACGAAGTCAAATTTTAGTTTGAAACAAATTAATCTTTTTGGTATTCAGGTTTCCTTACCTCGCATTTTATTGTTCCTGTATCTAAGAGCGATACTTGAAAAATCACGTTCTCTCCTTGAAGTAATTCGAAGAAATTACATGTATTGTTTGGGAGAAATGTAGATCCCCCGTGATCACTTAAGATAAATGTGATGTACTGGATGCTTGCCAGGCCGAGATCTCTGGATGTCCGGTACTCTCCGATGTTATCTCCGCTGTCAGAACTGTGTACTCGGCATGATGGATTTTAGAAATAACTAATAAAATTTACAAGTCCAAATAAGAAATTTATAGGTATTTCTTTGGGACACATTTGTCCGTGATGAGGTCCAGAAACCTAGTTTCGCTCTACCTGTCGACAGTGACCTCCACAGTTAATCAATCAATAAAAAAAGACAGACTGTTTATGTGGCGAATTAAAACAACCAATCATGATTGACGTTCGTGTACTGAGACGCAAATCCCGTAGCAAATTCTTAGCCGACGCAACAATGCAGCGATGCATTTAAGCCACACGGTAGATTTCCCAGCTGCGCAATAATATGTTCAATCACTAGAGTAAAAACCGTTCTTCAATACATTCTTTCACAATCAAAATTAACTGATATTAGTCAATATTGTACAACTTTTCAGATCTTAAAATCAACCTAATATGTTCATAATTGACATAATTATATAAACTTGAGAATAAAGGAAAACTGGCAGATGCTTCTACTGCACGTGGTACACTTCACCGGTTTCCTGCGAAATTATTATTACAATTTCAAACTACGACAAATTGCACCGACTTAACCTATTGTCGTTTTATATATGTGCCATGAAACAAATGCGGTGGCCAGACAGTTCGCTTGAATTGTATTACGTGCTACAAAATGTATATCGTGAAAAGAAATTGCACTTAATACTGCACATTCTATACTCACGATTCCATTACAATAATAATATTATTTTTCTTACTCATAGGATGGGATTTCTCCTAAGACTCCATCCATCGAACATCTTATTTAACTTTATTGGGGGACGTAATGGAAATGTGGAGTCCGTATCAGAAAAAAAGTTTCTTCGATAACTCTATTGTCTGTGTTAGATGGAGAAAATGAAATTGAAAGCGACAGCAGCAGGCAGAAGGGGAAGTAGATGCTAAAAGGATGAGATGTGAGGTGCAGGGTTTGCTCGAAAGGGCATTTTTACTTCATTTCTGTGCCGAGAAATGAAATGTTTCGAAAATTGACTATCATATTTCCATTAAGAGTTATTGCATTCAGTAAGAGCTTCGTCGGAAATATCTTTTCCGTTCATTTAGTTTATGATGCTTCAACATGGACACAATTCTTTCCCATACTTTTCAAAATGTTTTAATTATTGTCGGTCTTACTGTAATTAGACTTTTAAATAACAATTATCGCCTCCAATATTCTCAGTCTTATCCAGATGAAAGAAAACGATAACCATCTTCATCTGCTCAGGATTATTATTTCTTTGGATTAACTTTTAAAGGAATCGCCTCTTATACACTTCACTTTGTGTACAAACTTCATAGCTTCACTCAGTTGCAACCTGAGAAATGGCCCTGTTTCAGTATTGATATTTATTTTTATTTATACTGTCGTCACCGTTAACACTTATTGTTTTAGCTGTTACGATTTAAAGAAAACACTTGTTAACTGTCATTTTGTTGATATTTATCCAATAATCAGGGAAATAATTACCAGGTATAAAATAAAATAAGCAAACAAGTTGGGAGTTGAAGGCCGAAGCAATTAAAGCCAGCAAGCTTTCTGGCAAGGAAGTAAGAATTCAGGATCACAGTCGCGAAACTTGCTCCTGAGAATGCAAATGCGGAAAGCTTGCTTCCGACAAGTTTGTGTGTCTGAGTCACGTGGCACAGGAGGATCTATATTACTGTCATCCCGCGGTTTTCGATAGCAATTTACATATTAAAGTTTCCAGAAACATGCCACATTAAATTACGTTCCTAGGCTGGATTCAGATTTGTGATTTCGATGTTTCTTTAGACCGTAGTTTGACATCTTTGATAGCGTCTGTAGCTTCAGTTCACGAATTGCTGATAGTTTCATCGTGGAAGTTAATTTCATACACAATTCACTTCAAAATTATTTTAAGTCTTGTAATTTTCATGTCTGTAAGTTTGACAAAACACACAATTGTATTCAATAAAATAAATATACTTATCTCAGCGATGATAACTTCCTTTCTACGAGGCTTTATAATGGGGAAAAAATTACAAAAGGAGCATAGTCTACTGGAAATTTTGGATTGGCGAAGGCTGCGTTGGCCGATAATCGATATATGAATATTCCCATGTGTCTGAAGTTACGGGCGATGAAATCGTACCCTCCGAAGTGAGCACCAACCTCGGAGTTGTGTTGTATATGGATTACACAGACTGAAGAAATTTCGTCGTTCTGCATATCAGCAGCGCTGAAGTTAAGATACTCAAATCCGAATTCCACCCGGCGATGTTTCTCTCACCCTACAGAGACTTAGGAAAAACTTGAAACTCAAAAATATTGTCTAAGTCCATATTCTAAATTTCACCTCAAAATTTCTCTGAGTCCAAAATCTGTTAAATGAACTGGCACAGATTTGTTAGCACGTCTACCTCCTCTTCTGGCCTCATCCTAAACACACTGCCTTTTCAACCAATTACTGTCAACGAAGTAATTTGAGCAGTAAATAATGGTCCAATCCGATTCCTATTTGCATATTCCCACGCGACAATTAGTGATAGAGAATGACGCTTCCGCATCTAGACACATTGTAGATTCCGAACATTTAATAATGAGATGATTTTTGTAGCTAGATTAACAATTCAAGAAGTGCATAGTGATTTTAATAAATTAATTACAAACTAAAAACATGTAGTTCGTCCGCTAAATACATATTTCTATAAAATTCACATTTGAACAGTTTCTTTTGCGTATTGCTGAATATCGATTTTTTCAGGTTTTTACTAAGAAGAATTTTAATTACGAAGAATACCAAAATACTTATTATATCAATTTTCTTTTCCAATGTCATAAAAGAAGGGCTTTCGACATACTCCCATTATCACCCAAAAATCATGGCAGCAATAAAAAGGCCCTTTTATAGTATTTAACAATAAAATTGATATATGGGGTAGTGAAATTATTTTCTTTGAGTGTTGTCACCGTACTTTAATTATTCGACGTGTTGTTTTGGATACAGAAGAAACTGTGTCAATTGTATATGGGAAATATTTTCGTGATTTTCATATTGATAATACTTTCAAGAGTTTCTTTCTTTTCTATCCCAGTTTTCTGGATATGTTTCCTAAGTAATTCGACCACATCCCGATAATGTCCTCCAGCCGATGGAAAATTAAATTCATTAGTGAAATTTAATGAAACAATGCAAAGTTTAATAATATAAAACTTTAATGGAGTTTATAATATTTATTATAATAATTCTAATTTATTTATTGAGGATTAGATCAGAGAAAAAATACAGCCTCAAGGTGCGTCAAATGTTGAGAAACCTGACAGTTCTTCTTCTTCTGTGGCTGTACAGCCCATTAAGGGCCTGGACCTACCAGGTCGACTGCGGACTGTCATATTGCATGACATATTCCGAATTTGGAGTGACACGTGGTCAGCGTATCTATTATCCAGCAGTCTTATTTCCGGTCTTCGTAACCATAACCTGACAGTTACCAATCAATAAACCACCCTCCTCAAAGATTTGGTTTTCGGAGCAGATGCTTATGGTCTCCAATCTCCAACGATAAGTTGGTGTATGTCACTTACATTTCGAACTGAAGGTCTTTCAACTTAATTCTGTTCGTATTGAAGTTCTTTTCTGGATGACTATACTGTAAATTCTTTCTCTCGTTTCTGTTCACTGGATCCTGGGCGGACGAATATCTTCCACTCGTCCATGAAGTCATATGGTTTCAAAAAGACCTGGGACGGGATCTCAGATCTTTCATCCAAGCGCAATTTCATCGTCTAAAAGTTAGTTTTCTTACTATCACTTGACCATCAACTTGATTTTATGATACAGTTACTTCAAAGTCTCGTCCGTGACTGTCGACAATTTACGTTTATTAAAGACCCTACATCCCGGCTCTATGTGATAAAACCATAAAAATTGCCAAGCTCTCAACCTTTCCTAATATTTATTAATAAAATAAATACATTATCAAAGCCCTCATCTAACGAAACTCCATAATTCGCGGTACTGTCTACTTTTAGTTTAAAATGTGTCGTTACCCGAACGAATCCTCTAGTCCAATTCTTTTGAGATTATTGCTCACTGATACCATTAGACAAATAGTTCCTCTAATTGCTTATTTATTACAGACATTCTTAAATCTTAATATGTTGAGCTCTTTTATTGAGTAATGTTGTAACCCATTTCCCGAAAAATGCCTTGTCGGGTCTGAGCATCTCTTTGTATTTCCGCGACTGGCTCTGACGTTTCAGATTCAGACATTCAAGCAGGTTAATCACGTCAGTGCTACTTCAAGACACTGTTATATCAACTCTTAATTTGAATTCCTCGACATCCTTTCAGAATATTGGTACTGAATTGCCGAGAGCCAGTCTCGTCGTAACCGAGCTACTAGCTCATGTAATTAGCCTTTATTATCGACATTCTGGTGAAACTACAGCCAAATAAAATATGCGCCTTTCACCTAAAGCAACTAAGGGATATTTTCTGTTGCGGCGTGTACAGTATCGTTTCCACTTTACGCCGAGACCGGGCAATCAAGATTCGCTAAGTGAAACATATATGGCGGCCTAACGACTTCCCTCCAGTGCGCGATCTCCCGGGCGATAAGACGCGGCCATATGACTGTAACTCATTCCCCGGGACACTTGTTGCGGTGACGTCATTGCCAGGCGAGAGGGAGAGAGGAAGAAACATCTGCGAGCTACCGAACGCAGCTACTTTCGGAGGATGTCCCGAGCCACTTCCGCTAAAGGAGAGCCAATATTTTGCATTTCCATTTCAGCTGAGATTGAGCGTTTGCATTAAGTGCAGTATTTTTGTGGTTGTGCCAGAGAGTGGGGAATAGATAAGATGAAAGGGAAACTAAAATAAAGAAAATAAGAGACAACGCAGAAATTATATTTCGATTTACATATTTATTTAGTCACGTTTGAAGAAATTGAGGGTCACTGTGGCATATATTTCAAATAGGGTGAATAATTTATTTCGTAGTCTAAATCATATTTATAAGAACTCAGAACAAAGTCTCGAACAACTAGCGACCACATCAACTTTTAAATTATTTGCAATCTAGTGAAATATCAATAAATATTTTCAGCAATTGAAAATGTTTCACCAATTTTTTACACGATAAAATAATTTGTACGGTTCCGTATACAAAGGAGAGAGACAAAAAATCTTTTGTTTCCGGACAATGAACGTAAAAAGAGTGGGTGTCAATCTAATCGAAGAAACTAACGCTTTCTGGTTCATTTTAATATATTCTTTTCATTCGTTGTAAATCCTTTGAAATAGGTCCTCGTGTATGTCTCATTTCTTGGATATACTTTGTTAACGTTTTATGAAATTAAACGTCTTTTTTAGTTTGACAGGCTACATGAAGTTGACCTAATAAATGGCAACTCCCCTTTAATAGCATAGGGAGGAAACTTGAAAGGGCGGGATGCAGAAGGGTGTGGAAGGTCAGTACTATAGTTAAGTCACTGTAGATTAATTGGTAAGTTAGGAAAATACAATTGTAAAAAACGGAATGAGAGTAAGGTCACGGAAAAGAATTGACGTTACCGACATTGACATCAATGGGTTGAGCATCAATCAGAAGCAGCCATGTCAACGGCGTGTGCATTTTACTTATAAATCGTTCCATAATTAACTTATTACTTCATTTTTTTAGTTTGGATAAAGACAACGGCACCAACAAAAAAACATTAATTTTAATATTTGTTATATTAATAAAGTTTTGACTCTTAATATATAACGAACTGTATTTTTTTATAAATCGGGCAAGAGCTTATTATCTAATATTTTCACTCAAAATCATATTTACAAATATTACGTTTTTAAATTACTTATATAACAAATAATAATAATAATAATTATTCAATTTTTTGGTCTTTAGTGTATCAAGCAACAACCTTAAATTCAGTAATGGTTGTTTAATAAATTGAGAACCGAAATAATTTTTAATGTTACTAACACTCAATTTCTGGTCCTGTTATTGATAATATTACCGTACAAATAGTAAAGTTTATCTTACGTCAGGCAGAATACTTGGCGATTTTTTCTTTCCTCTTTTTTAAAATTCGAGAGATAAATTATTTAAATAATCGTTTATATGCACAAGTTGTAACAATTCTTCGTACTATTTTATTGCGATCTAATTTTTTAATTAATCTTTATTTCTGGTCATTTTTATGGAATTCATTAATACAATTTTCGTTGAATATTTGAAGTTTCAACAACCCCTAAAATGTGTGGCAAACGAGCTATTTTTTCTGCTGCCTATTTAACCAGTTACTGCGTCCTTAGGAAAGCATAGTTTAATTATTTATTAATGTAGTATGAACTTTCGTTGTGTCTTAATTTAGACGAAGGTCGGTTTATGTTTCGTTATTTGTTTGAAATCATTTTATCGTCTACGAGCTAGCTCCGGTATCGTACCCCACAAGATTTCACGCCTAATCGTTCTGGGCCTCTCTCTAAGACGTTTTGGGGAATATGATGTGCGTTTCCATTGTGTTCGTTCCCTAAATGAGTCGTGCAGTAAACTGTTTGAGAGCATGGGATGTTCAGAAATTCTTGAAGGTCGCGGCTCGCAAATTGTGTTGGTAAAACTGTATTGGAACTGAAGAGGATTGAATACCTTACTCGATCGTTGAAGGTCAAGTCGAAGATACATGGTGATTGGAAACACCCTCAGACTGAAAAGAAATCGAATCTCAAAAGTAAACTTCCTCGTCTCCGAGACCTTCACGTAGAGCTAACAGAAATTTGTTAGATACACGAGTACCTTCTTGCTTGCAAAGCTTCAAGAGCGTTCACTGTGGGAAGAGAGTTTGCTGATGTAATTCCGGAACGGATCGGAGACGATGAGTTGTACCAACCCAATACAAGCTTCTCTGACGAAGCCACATTTCATGTGTGGCGCAAAGCGAATAGGCAGAAGTGTCTGTAGACTTTGGAAACCATCGAACTAAGTATATGCGTTGGACATTGAATAGCAGGGCAATAAACCAAATGCCCAGTGATGCCTACAGAAGACATTTACTAAAATATTTTAGCGGCATTGGAACTTTACTTTTGGACGAATACATCATTGTGCTTCATTTCTAAATATTAATATCATAGATATAGGCATGCCATGTAAAAACCCGCATTAGTAATAGACATATTTTTGTCATATATAGATGAGCGATAGTTATTTTCTCCTTTACACAATTTTAGGGCTAATGTGCCTAATATCGTACCCCTTTTTAAAAATTGATATATTTATATGATTTTTCAAGCTTCCTTTCACGTTATTTTAGATTTATTAGTGCTGTATCATACCTAAAAATTAATATAATACTTAAATAACGAAATATTTTAAACATGTAAAACCACAAATACATTTAGAAAGTTGAGAAAAACGTTTTCCTAATATCACCCTGTGCGATATTATGAATACCATTTCCAATAACCATAAAAATGAATAAGTTAGGCAAAATAATTTAAAGATAGCTATTTATTATTATATTTAACAACAAATTCAATTCCGTGTCAGTGTGATATTTTTAGACAGCAGTTTAGCTCTCCTCATATTTTCCTCGGTCCACTGCTTTCTCTTCTTTGATGGCATCTGCAACAATTAATCTGACGTTGCAAGCAAACAAGTGTTTAAAATGAACCGTGTGCGTAATACAGCACAGATGATATTAGGGGAGCGACTTTCCAATATGGCTGACTACCGACTAAACTAACAATAGCAATATTACAGCTATATCTACTTAAACTGCAAATCATGTGGTTGTAATTACGTTATCATGATTAAGAATATCGCTTACATTTAAGAAGATTGATCAGTGAAGGATGAAGACGTAAAAAACTTTTGGTTTACTCAACACATTCAAAATTTTACACAAGCTAAACCCAACTGCTCATCTAACCAACGCTCTCACAGGACTGGCAGGGTGTTGTGAGACACTATTTGAGCCGTTTTCCATTAGGAATCATCACCTAATTGGCGAGATCTTGAGGGGTGCGATATTAGGCTAAGGTGCGATAATAGGCATACTACCCCTAGCTAAATAATTCTGCAATATTAAAAAATTGTTAGTGTTTGCAGAAACGTTGTGTGATATATATTTTTATTTCTTAATTTACTCTGTTAATTGGCAAAATATCTGTCTGATTACTCTTCATCTCACACAGACGTTTCTAAATATCATAAATGTGTGTGATTGGCGGGAAAAACTATAAATCGTGACCGAGGCTGGCGATGCGTCGCGGCTGTACATTTATACAATTTTCCGACGCTGTTATATTCCTACGATGATAGCATTCTCAGAAATGCGAGGACTGTTTTTAAAATAATCAACGTTTTAATATTTTTGCCATTGCAGCGCTGCAGTTGGGGTTTTGGCCATGCGGGATCACATCCTTCATTCATTAGAAAGTCAGACCCAGCTGTGAATCATCGTAACTGTGTATTTTCCTTTTCTTATGGCGTGTTTAAATTTTTCAAAACGACCAACCATTTGCGAAGTCAGATAAGCAAACAATTCGTCGTTAATTGTGTGACCTTTATGGGAAGCAATAATTAGTGCTGGAATGCGTGGGGGTGGATTAGACAACTACACTTAGGTCGCGAAAATGAGCAGCGGTGAGACTGGCCGTCAAATATTACAGGTCCAATCTTTCCTTTAGGAAAGCGTACAAAACTGGTTTCCCGTTACAAGTTCCTGAATAACAGCGGTGACTTGGTAAGTAGTAGTGTGAGGCAATGATAATTAGTAAAATATCTGGGACAATGTTTTCTTATTTTTTAAATAAACATCAGTGCTTACTTTAAAAAAAATCCCTCGTACATACGAATTGCCAAACGAGTTAACGGACGTTGTACTACAGATTGTAATCGTTAGTTACATACCCAATAACACATACCTGTGTAGAACAGACTGCTTATAGAAAACAGTTGAATATAAAAATTCCGGTACTTATTTGTATCTTCTTCAGCCGGTTACTTGACTGAAAGGTTATTTCGTATATTATTAAAACTATTATTTTTACTATTTAACTTTTCAGTTAAGTAACAGCCTGGAGATCTTACAAATAGATACCGAAACGTTGTTACTTAAAACTGAATTATTTCAATAGGCTGTATGTTTATATAATGAACAATATTTGGAAATAGAAATAAAATCTTAATTATGATTACACACTCTTATTAATGTTTTGAAATTTTATATTTCACATTTTTTTATGTTTTGAGTTACACATCACCTTTCTTAAGTATCGGATTCAATTACAATTGCTTATTAAAATGAATAATTATTTACCTTATTAGTTATTATATTATTAAATAATTTTTCCAACGTTGTTTTTGAGGAGTTTCTTTGAAATATCTGTGGTTTGGGAATTGTTTAAAATACTGAATATTTTACAGTATGGTAGTAAAAGTATCTTCTGTTTTCCTATTCTTCAAAGACTTCTGTCTGAGATGATTTCAGCATCACCACAAAAGAATAAAGTCGGGTAGTGTAATTTTGTATCGTGGCATTACGACAATTATTTCTTCAATATATGGTATAGAAAATAAAAGTCGCTGTCTTAAAATCTCTCTAAGCCACATTTCCCAGGTAATCTGATACCCTTATTCAGTTTCATATTTATTACTTTTTACGTCTTTCCCATTGTTCAAGTTTTATTTCCGTATAGCTCATAATTGAGACATAAAACGCTGTATCGTTCTGTGTTAAAAGAAGCGACACCGTCTTAAGTTTTTTTAAGATCCCTTCTACTCTGAAGTAGGTTCCGTCCATCTTTAAATAGTCGAGCAAAAAAAGGGAAGAAAAGCTTTATAGTTTCTTCTGCTATATACTGCATTATTTTGGGGTTTGCCTTTGTTAGGTTTACGATCCTGTCATAATGGGAAGTTATATTAAGACAGGATCATTAAATACTCCTATTCTGGGTTATTCTATCGTCTCCATATACTTGCTAACTACGAGTCCGAAATAAAAATCTCGACTATTCTTTGCATTCGTTGTTGCATGGATGCGATTGTTATTTATGACCTTATAGCTATGAAGTACTCGTGACGTTGTTTCGTCATGGCATCTGGATCGATACAGGATGTTTTAAATTGACTTGAATTAACTGATTATTTATTCCTTTTAACATTCCAGAGGTTCAGATAGCGCCTAAAAACTCAGTGCTGCATGTCTGACAACATCTTGAAGCCCAGAAACTTATTTCATTTACTATCATTATATTCACTGAACTAAATTAAGAAACTTTACATTTTCATTGAAACACTTGCTTAGTCTGGAAATCTGTGAACACGTGTTATTCGTTTTTCAGAGCCGACTAAATATTGGCCGGAAATTAATTTTCCAATCATCCAAATTTCGAATGCATTCTTGTTTCGAATTTATTTATTATATGTTTTTATTAATCTTTGTGTTTCTCCTCCCTCGCTTCCTTATTTCTATTATATTAATTTACCTCCTCCTCAAATGTTGTGTGTCCAGTGTAATTACCACAACGACACCATCAGTAACTTGTCTCGCTATAATGTCGGAAGAACGCGGTCGCTTCTGGGAGTAAATTCAACGACCGTTCGAAATAATGTAGGTGACCTTGAGGTTGTTGGAAGGCGTTGTTGCAGAGACAAGCTGCTAATGACAACCAGACTGCAGGGTGTGGCTCCTTGTTGGTTCCGGTTCGCAGGATTTTTCCATCAGCCTCCCTGAAGATGCGTTCCTCAGGGGTTGAGATACATTACCACTTCGCATCTCAGATACCTACTCTTGAGAGACAAATGTGGGAAAACGGATTTCAGGAAGCAAGACAGGGATATCCACTGGCGTAAATTAAAAATTCAGATTCCGCGATCGGTTACGTTTGTGTTTATTGGTCGTGGTGATACGACATCGCAGGACAAGGTCAGGACAGTTTGATTTTATTTGGTAACGTAATTAAATTAAATAAATAAACAAATCATAGGCCAGAAAAAAATAATAATTGACAAAGCAATTTGTTAACACTTCGTCCTTAATTTAATTGCTTTGTCAGTTATTAATTTTTTCTGAATACGACTGGTTTAATTATTTATTGAAAATTAAAATAAGTCAGTTAGTTTTAATTACTGAATTAAAGCTTGAACATGGATAGTATTTGTAATATGTTATTAACACCATCAAAATACCAAGGTAGATTGTAAATTTATAGTCAATTTCAAAATTTAAAAATCATTTTCTAACGGAATTTTTACGAATGTTGAAATAAATAACTTAATCGGTTCCTTGCATTATTAAATAATTTATTTTGGAGCTTTTGTTCTTATATTGCCATATTCATTAGTACTGAGAATGACTTAAAAGTTGTTCCGTACTATGTACTTCGTTATATTATCAAATATTTCACATGTTAACATGCACGTAACAATTTTAAGTAATTATTAGTACTTAATATTATAACATTAATAAGATGGAAAGGGTAAATATGCCAGCTAAGGAGAAAATCTCCCAAATATTTTTATTTTATTTACCAGCGACAGGATAAGGTTATTTATTTCAACATTTATACGGGAGCGGTCAGACAAACGTAATGTATATTTTTAATTTAAACCTGAGGTTAGGATTTAATACAATTTTCTATGGTTCCGGAAGTGGACTTACAGGTAATTTTCTAGAATTATGACGATAGGAAGGAAGGGACAGGGCTGACCTAAGTACATCTCATGTAGAAATCAGCGTAGCTCTTGTTGTAATACTCTCTTTTTAAAATCAAATTGACTCTACACTTCTCCTGTTACTTTAAATCATTCATCTTCATACGCTTGTTCCAACTAATTCTTCAACACGAATACTATTAACTCTACAACAATACTTCCATGTCCCTCGAACTTATTTTCAGTTTTCTATTTGTCCTGTTTGAACATCAAAATCCTCTCCATCTAATATATCCATCCTACATGTTTAAGATTCTCGCCCATAATTCCTACGCAGTCTTGAGGGAGAAGGTGAATGCCCCTGCCAAAATTAAGCCTCAGGCCAATTTTGCTAAATGGTCATCTGCCAGACAAATGGCACGTGATGATAACGTACTCGCTGGCAATATTTTACGGAATTTCTAAGATTGAACTTGTTCACTGCATAACGAAACGAATGTCTAGTCACCTGAAACTTATTATTCAGAATCTGTAAATATTATGTCATTGCAGCAACTATAACATTTTATAGAGATTGGTGCAATATTATTTCATAATGGAGTGCGGAACAAACAATTTTAGATTTGGTGTCAAAATATGATGAATATCTTATATGTTATGGAAGATGACAATGACAGGCGTGGAAATCTCAAATGTCAGTGGGAGATAGAAACAGTATGGGTGAAAGTCAAAGTGACTTCTGACCTCCATACATACACGATAATAAGCGAGCAAGAGGCCGCCCAATTCATGGGAGTGACAAAGATGTTGTGAAGACGTTTGGAGCCATTTCAGCGAAGGCAGCACAGCGTGTTCAAGTATGGAGCAAATGAGTTGGAGATATATAAAGGCAGTAAAAGTGTAAATAAATTAGCTATGACGTGAAACGGCTGCAGATATGCTGATTGCGACAAAAATTCGCATGAATGTTTTCCAGCCTCCATTTCAGTCACATGTTGAAAACTGTAAATAATTGTCAAAGGTCTAATAAATTCCAAAAAAAAATTCAATGTGAGTAAAAAGCATGCTGTTACGAATATACTGACGAAGAATGCATAAGTCAGTTCAACTATGCCTAATATTCCCTTCTGACGATTCTACTTCATAACTGTGCCAATATGTATCGAGACTTTGACCAGAGAGTATCTCCCATGCGTCAGGGTATTGTGTTCGCAAAACTTATTAAAGTTTATTTATTTTTATGAGTGCCCCTAAGGAAATCTTTCACGACGTTTTATAGCGCAATGAAAAAAACAGGTTCACCCTCTTCTCCCCGAGCCAACTAAGGAAATGTTGTGTAGTCGCGAATACGTGATGCAGAAAGCCCTTGATATAAATCTAGATCTTGTAGACAGAGTTCTCGTCTTCCTCTTCAATAACTAAATTGGGAATAAGCTGCTCAGAAAGACAGGGATTATCCACTTTGGTGGAGTTGAATAGGAATGGATGGAAACAGAAGGATATGGAAGGTAGAGCAAGGTTGCCAAGGGTTGACTAGAGCCCCCGGGATGTAGGTTAAGGATCCTAACCGGTGATTCACCTAAAAATTACACAAGGAAACCTCTACAAAAACCTGCATCAGTTAGGTCGGGCATTTGATGCTACTTTCGCGCCCTTCCAGTAACGGGAGCAGCGTTTGTTGTGGGGACAAACTAGCACGACTCCATGCCTCGACCAGATTGGGGGGGCAGCTGGCCCACTAGTTCCTTGGGAGCCGTATACTCAAGGTGGCCAAGATTGTCTCAGATTGTGTAAGACAATTTAAAATCCTTGGCTGAGGCCAAGAGGTAGGAAAGCCAGTAGGAGGAAGTTAGTCCTTATGGACTATTGTTCCCATCTGGATTAACTTCTCATGACAATGTATGTGAACGTCCTTTGTCTTATAAATTGTGCTTCGACAACTTCACTGTGACTTTTAATCTTTGTCCGTTATGCGTTCCTATACCATTCATTCGATTGCTGTGAATTTTTCTGTTTTCTGGTGTTAACCCCATAAAAGATTCCTGGCGACCTTTCTTCCTTTTCCCCTTTAAAACAAAAAATCTTCCTCCCTAAAGACATATAGAAGTTGCAACAGAATAGCTAATGCCCTCACGTAACCTGTCAAACAAGATGATTATACATCTTAAAATATAACTAACATTTTATTCAAGTAATGATACTTTTCAATTGTTTTCCGTAAACGTCGTCGTAGTCGCCGACGCCGCAAGCACGCAACTGATAAGCAACTATTAGTAACTTTCAATAGTTATTCGGTATTAGAAATCATGCACTTGAGACTGATTTTATCCCATGTAAGCAAAATTATTATTGGCGATGCTGGTATAATGACACGATGGCCGAGATGTTCTTTTCGATTTCAATGCTGCGTCGCGTGATAATAACTACTTAATGATTTTTTCTGGTTTTCCATCTCCGTGAGAAGGAGTGTGTACATTCTGACGTTAAACGTTGACATTCGTCTCTCGTATGATAGGCTGAATTAAATTATCGATTCCAATGGGAGTGTTAGAACTCTCCACTTGACCTGTCAATTAACATATTGCCCAGAATGTTGGATCAAAACTTTTTTTCTCCCCTTTTATCGTTCTTACAAAAAACTTCTATTTATCGACTGTGGAAAATCCGGGAAAAGAAACAACCAAGCAGTGTTTTACCTTAGAGTTCAACGCACTACAGGACACAACATTTTCTTGAGGCTGGTCGAATACAAATTACCTAACGGAAGTCCGATTCCCTTCTAATTCCAGTCAGTAGACCTGCTAATACACGGTCAAAGGCTAAGAAATTAATGAAGAGACTGCGAAATCTGATCCTTTTTGACCCTGCTTGAATAATCTTGGGCAAGACCACATAAAAAATCCTCTCCCTTTAACCACACAGGTCGTATTATCAAACGTAACTCAGTTCTTAATGGGACACAGCTACTTCTAAATAAGATCTCTAATTGTTAATTTGTCTTCCAGAGAGAATTGATTGTATGATATCGTTCATGGTATTTTAGTAGGTTTATTTTTTAGGAAGCCACGTTGTTATAGTGATATGATTTTATATTATTTCTAACAACTTTACAACTCGCACGTGTACGGCTTTTTCTAGTATTATAGAAAAAATAGGAACTCATAAATGTATCTCATGAGTTTAGTGCCCCAAAGTCGACTTCGACCTGCAAGGGGTGTATCAGAGTATAGCAGGAGATCAACGAGAATGGATCGCAATTTATGCTATGAATAATTCACATAACACAATGCGTATGTACTTACATAATTCTACCTTATAAGATAAAACATGGCGAATATTTGGAGCAAGATTTGGGATGTCTGTGACGGCATACGTTAATCATGGGAAAATTGTAGATCTATGATGGATCAGTGTCCAACAACTTAATTGCTGTTAGAATCAACCTATTTTGTTTTACTTATGAAATTATTGTTATACTTTTTTATTGATATTTAAGTTATATTTTCTTATATATCAACTTACTGAATATTATTGTAAATTGCAAAGTAAACAATTATTTTATTTACTACACTCAATTACGTAACAATTAAGGAAAAAAGAAACGGATTAGAAATCACCCATCGAGGAGATTCAAAGTTAAACCTACCTAATTTGCTTCTAAAGCATCAACCTCATCCATCACATTATAATTCTTCTATATTTGCTTTTTGCCTCGTTTTAATTAATGAATATATAAAATTTATCAAGTTTTTAGTTTTTTAAAAAAATTTACTCTCTTTTAAATCCATCAAAGTGAATATCAGCGTGTCAGCTGTCAAAAATACATTAATTTGATTACTTTGTAACAATTCAATATTAGAAAGGCGAGGCGTTTACTCAAAACTGTGTACGAGATCTATGAGACAAAAATATTATGGGACCTCTTGCATTAGAGCATAATCTCCCGGATATTTAATTTGAAATATAAGCTTCATGAAACAATAATTATTATTTCCTTGCACAATAGTCAAAATATGTGAGCTTAAACGATGTACTCCATTATTTTTCGAGCTAAAAAGCATTATTACTGTAGGTGTAAGATCTTGTTCTGTAAGTGTAGCTCTCCATTTATTCCTCAATCCTGTGAATCGAAATTATATTTAGTAGGTAGTAAAATTTGTAAAATGCTCCAGAGACTGACATAAGATCAGAACTTACAGTGTGTAATTAATTAAAATATCAGATAAGAAATCAAAAGGTTGAGTTGAGACGCAAAACACGCCTTACCATTGAACTGGACGGAAAATAAAAGCTGAATATTACACATTCCTTGTTCTACTAACACAAATGATACTTAGAAAATCACACACGAAATTATGCAGTGAACAGAAGAAGTATAATTTCCATATCTGAATAGATCGATAAAGAGCTAGAATGAGTTTACCTGGAAAATAATTTTTCCTAAAATTAGCTTTACTATATTTATGGAAATTGCTCACCCATTTTCGCACTTTTAAGTCTAAGTTAAGTGCAATAATGTTAAATGGCGTCGCTGGTAAGTATCATTACCCTAATTAATATTTACATTTAGTAAAACTCGCTTCACACTTAACTTGAAACTGTAATATATTACATTAAACAACTCTATGTAAAATTTAGCAATGCTGATAAATACTGCAAACTGGCGTTATTATCTCCTAATGTTGAAACAAATTTGCTGGCAACTCAAGTATTGCAATTCCAAAACAAAATATTGCGTATGCGAGTGAACAAATCTTGGTTCATTCCAAATACAGTCGTTTATGAGAACCATGGTATATCAACTATGGCAATAAATTAAAATTGCGCCATGAACATTATAGACATAATATAGACACGCATTGAAATCACCTGGCAATAAATTTACACATAATAAACATAAAATAATGTAATTAGATAATGATAAAATTAAAATATGTTTTCTTATAATTTAGTGATTGTGTGCTGGGACTCTATAAAGTCTTTTAATTAGAGAAATACAAAAAAGGGTCTCAGGACTACCAATTGTAGACTGCCTTAAAAATTGAAAAATAAAGATGAAGGTTGCTATAGAGTTGAAATGGCTTTTGATACCTAGTTTGTGCTCCATTTCAACATAGAAGCTGAAATTATTGTTAAAGTAGCTCTTTTGTCGTGAAAATAATATTGCGTACCGCTATAAAAAAAACTTTGTGCTCTATTCGTTTGTAATAGATATTCAAATGTATCTTTTATGCCAAACGCTCCGTAGCCCTTTTTAAATATTTCAAATGGAACAAAACTTTTGTTCTTGATTACTCCCCGGCCGCATTTTTAGACGACTCAGATACATCACGCTATTTGTACGTAAGGAACTCGCTGATTCTGTTCGAAAAATAAGTCACCTTACAATCAATCTTAAGAAACAATAGTTGAAATTATATATTATTATTATTATAATCTTATTGAATCGGTGAGTATTTGTGTGTTTCATAGTGTTTTATAACTCTGGCAGAAAATTATATTTATTCGATTCTACGCATTTATATATATATATATATATATATATTTCAAATTATCTGCTGAAAGGTTATCTTTGTATTAGTATTATAAACATGGTTCAACAATTTCAGTTCATCCGTGGTTCACTTATTTTATTTACCATTGTCCGCCAATTTTCTTGAAAACAAAGTACAACCAACTCATTGATATAATCTGACGTTTCTCTTATACACGCAAAATTTAACAGAAAATAATATTTCCCCAAGGGCCAAAATTGCGCTCACGAACGGCGAGGTATAAATCATCAAACTCGTTTCGCCACAGCTAAAAATAGGAATTTCTTAAGAAAATATATTGTATGCTCACATGTATTGCGTTACATGCGAGAATTTAAGCAGCACGCTTATCATGTGGACACAAAAATATTATTTAGGACCGCGATAGTTTTTATTTTTGCCGTTGCCAAACCAACTCACTATCAGTTTGGAAGAGTCAGACAGTCTATATCAGCACATAATAATGCCATAAGCTGGGTGAAGGTAATTTTTTTCTTGTAGTGTATTCAACAGCTTATCGGTAATAGAACTCGGAATTTGACTTTTAGTTCTTACGGGTAGGTTCGTCTAGTGCGAGACACTAATTATGGTGTACTGGAGACAAATTTAAGAAGCTACAAATTTAGCAAATTTTGAAATAGAGTGAAGAGATTAGGGGAAATTAAGCTATTATATAATCAGTAATAATTTGATATTTAAGGAACTCTTATTGAGAAAACGTAACGAGATTTTAGTATAGTTGAACGAATCTTCTCCTCGATATTATCACAGTGAAAAGGTATGTTTGAGAAACTGCAATAATTACCCAAAAATGAGAGCACAATTATTTCTGAATAACGTGTCTTGAAGAAAATTAAATCTGGCACAAACTTCTATATGTTCTCTGCCTCATGAGGGATCGTATCTTTCGGGGCACGAGAACTTACACAATCCACTATTATAGGATGTAAAAAAATTGTAGTAAAATATTTGCGAATCTATTCAGCCACCACGAATACGTGAATAAACGACTCTAAACAGTATTATCCCTCGATTATGTTCAAAAACGTATGCACTATTTTCTTACTCTTATTATTCATCAAACTTTAAGTAAAAATTGTTATAAAAATATATTTTTAATAATTTAATAACCGATTCTATACGGTAGATAAGAATACAGATAAATTTTAATATGAGAAACAATTACACAGTTTTAATAATATGTGTAATTGGACGTTTAGACGATACCTTGCGTCGTTCTCTAACAGCGTTTAAACATAGAAGGAATCATGAACAATGAACCTAACAACGGATGGGTTAATATGCTGTATTCCGCTGAGCTTTAAAGAGAAAATAAAAAAAGGAAGCACGCTTGATAAATTTTTAGCAACTCTTAAAAAGTCATGTGCGACGAAAAACACCAATCAACTTTATAGGTTTAAGGGATTGAGTGGCAATTACAACTGTGATTCATTTTACGTTGAAATCTGTTAGGGAAGAACTCAAAGAAGCATCAAAACACCCAACTATATTTAAAAAGAAGTCTGCGCAGTTGAAAAGTAAGACCGTATAATTTATTATTATTTTCGAAATAAATTCTAGGTAGCAAAAAATAAATATAAAAATCCTATTAAAGAAAATATTGGTTTAATTTCAACATATTTATTTGTGAATAAGGGTCACTCAAAATTCTTAAAATAAAAGATATACGTCATTAGATAAAAAAATTATGAAAAATGTCACAACGTATTTCACCGTTGCGCAGATTTATTTACAAAAAAATATAATTGCACATTATTTTTTAGGCTTTTAGATTTTTAGTATTTTAAGACGCGCTAACATTTAAATTTAAATATTACGTGTCTAGTTATAGTTCTGCTTTGGTTGTTTCATAGGAATCATTTTTAGACGAAATTGATTCATGTATCTCCCATCGGGTAATTTCTAGAATACTAAATACCTACAGATGCATGGAATACCATGCTGTAGTCCGTTGGTATTTAAAGAGAAAATAAAAACGGAAGCAATCATTATAAGTTTTAGCCCTTCTCTTACAAATTATGCTACAAGAAAGATTAACCTACTAAGTGGATATTAGCGGCAACTAAACAAATAATAATAGTTTCCTCAACGTCTCTTTCTTTTAAAAAATACGAAGATAAATCAAGTGACTTCTATTATAGCCAATTCAAAAGACAGTTAAACTACGAATTTAGGACTGCGTCATTTCGGATGTAACTCTCAATAGATGTAATCCATGACGACAAATTTTATATTTGGACCTAAACGTTTTATCAATATTAATGCATAATTACATAGATTCAAAATTTTAAAAACCTGAACAACTTCTTGTACCTGAAGAAGCCCCATATTTTACAAGTAAACGTAGTAGTGAATTGTCTGTAGAAGTGGTGATTTGATTTATTTTTATATAAAATAGATAATAAGTTAGTACGTCACTTTACACGGCTAATATTTTCTTCGTTTGTCATACTTAACGTTGTTTGTATTAAAAAATTCTGATTCTTACGACTTCTGAAAGCTTTGTTTAGAAAAGGATAATTACAGCTATCGTGTACTTAATTAATGATTCTCGACTTATTAGCCGGGTTAATTGTTGTATAACATAACGTTTCAGCATAATTTAACTTTGCAGTCAGGTGAAAGTCGTTGAAACAAACCACAATTAACCCGGTTGATAAACCGAGAATCATTTATTAAATTAATATACTGAAAAGCTTGTTATTTGATTATCGCGACTTAAATAATTTATCCCATAATTTTTTTAAAAATATGTCCCACGTTTACCAATGTCTGCTCTCGATGTATCTTTGAATTGTTTCAGAGATTTCAGTTCGGTTCGTTCCCTTATATGAACCCTCATAATTATGATCTATACTTAAAAGATAAACGAAACGTTAAATATATCGATGTCTTCTTTCGTAGAATGGTGAACCCTTTTATACGTGACCGGACGTCGGGAGGATTTATTCTATAGATTGGACGAAACGCAAATCTGCGTTGAGGTGAAAAATGGCGGCCATTCCTTTCGGACGGTGCGTAAGGCGAGGTACCTGACCGAGTTTTTGTGGAGGAAAGCATGAGTTATGCCTCGGCTCCTGAGCTCTCACAATTTACTCCAGGGGCCGTAAAGTCTTCCATAACCTGAGGAAAGGGTCTTGTTTCCGTGTAGAGTGCCCTCTGTTTACCGTCCGTCAGCCTTTCTTGGAATTTCTACATTTTCAAAAACAGCCAACCCACCTGCTCCTCGCGTGCTTTCCTCCCGTCGCATAATTACCGAGGTAAGAAACCGGTATTTCATCGCACATCTGGAACATTTTGTGTCGTCTTCCCAGAGTCGTATTTGTCGCGCCCTGAAAACATTATAACTCCTGATCCACAAAATATTAGCTGTCAGGTGCCAAATCTCTGCTTCAAATTTTACAATCCTATTTCTTAATGTACTGATCTCAAAACAGAGTTTGATGCTGTATTAGATTTACTTGTACTAAGTTCTTATATTTTTGGGTCCAAATAGACTTCCTTCACGTGTAATACAACGCCCAGTTTAATATTCTATTCGTGACTCCTCCGTTCGTGTAAAGAGTTTTAAATACTACTTTGTCCTTAGCGCAACCGGAAATACGTAAATACCTTCTTTTCTTTAGTTATAATCAGGTCAGATATTTTAAATAATTTTTTTCCCTTCAGTTTGCGATACGTAAGACCAGGAAAGAGTCAGAAACTTACCTGGCAGCTGCCAATTAAATATTTTCAAGTAACGCATAGAAAAAGAAATATACTTCCTTTATTTAAATTATGACCCTTAAACGTTACGGAGTATGTTTGTGATTTATTTTTCTGTCGAGGCTAGTTGTAAGGTTGCTAATTTGATTTATCTGTAAGCAATTTTTGAAATATGCACGTCCATTAGTGAGGACAGAGACGTGTGCTATGATTAAATTTCAACAAGAAGCCATTTCGGAAATGCCGCGATTCTTTTCCCACTACGAAATACCGAATAACATCATAATTATATTTTTTCTATTAGATGAAAATTCAATACAGTTTCTCATGTACTTATTTATTATTTATAATTTGGCAAAGAGTTCGGTGGCAAATCCGTCAACTCTATATATGCATACATAATTGTGTTTAACAAGAATTTCAGTTTGGATTTGGATACCATTTCACTTTCCACTGTTATTTTGAACTGTCGAAGGAAACATATTCCTAGATACTTTTAATTATATCTAACCAAAAATTTTCTCTTTATTTCAGTAGTTTATGGTTCTATTTAGGAATAAATAATGCTTACATAAGTTATGGCCCCTGTATTTTCTAGGAATGGTTAAGTAAAATTACGGTTCACACGAACATAGATTATATAAAGAGAATATGAGATAAAATACTTAAATAACCAGAATATAATCACCATTTTACAATTAAATTTTAATAAATTAGCGAAACAATTTGAAAGCCACTCTTCTTATTGATTAATTTTATGGTGACTCCTATCTCACTACAATGCCCTATTTTTACTGTTATTAAAATGTCCTCCTGACATACCGAGAAACCTTATTTTTAAGAGTTACGGCAGAATCTTTGATTTATCTTTATTAACGCATTCAGTCCTCTATTCAAGAAACTGGAACAGTCAGAGAAATGCATACAAAGTATTGTTCAAACATCGCAGTATTCGTATACAGAAAAATAATACATCATCCCGGGAATATATAAATAAACGTTTGAAATTATAAAAATACATAAAACTACAAGAAAATTAAAATAAAATACAAATATTTGAAATGAAATTTATTTCATATCCAAATTAGTGGAAATAGGTCAAGACGTTGTTTTTCATTAGGTATTTTTTCAAATAATTTTAGATAACGTGTGAAGAGGTCCATAAATATATATAATTTTCAGGGACTGGAATAGATCCCGGCGCTAATTAGACGACACATACATAAACAAATGTGTGAACATATAAATAATGCAATTTTGAAATTAAGAAGTTTTCCAAGAAATTTATTCACACCTAATAACACCGCTAAACAAAATTTTTTGAACACTCCGTTTTATTCACTTTACTTTTTGAACCTATCTGATTAATTATTCGTTTATATTCTCCACAAATATTTTTGTCAGTAAATTGTTCCACTTGCTTTCTTAAAATAAAAACTACCCAATGTCCGTTTTTCCGTTCTAGATTCGATTTTAATTTTTTGCTGCCAACTCCAATTGTATGTTGCTTTTTCTAACTTATTCTGAATGTCTTCACACGCTTTGATGATTTAAATTATTGGCAAAAGCATTTTTTTTCATTCAGGTTGTAAACGACTCCTACCCTAATTTCTTCATCTTAATCTTTCTCACTAAATATTCCGACTCTTTGTCATTTGATAGAAGTTTGAATTTAGTCAGACATTGTTTTTTGTATTAATTTTTATTTCACTTTTAACCACTCTTCACTAGTCCCGCTTTCGCCCCATAGGACGAACTATTGTGGCGATACAATGTTGAAAAGCAGACTTTCGTACTGAAGCCGTACTAACGTAAAAATAATAAAACTTGTGCGACATGCACATATAAATTTTCATCATTTCTTGATTACAGTTTAAATCACGCCAGTTGAGGTTCCAAATTTAAGAACGAAACGTCGTGTACCAAGTACTGTTAAATGTAAGTTTATATTAAATATCTTCCGACGTATAGGCTGTTGTACTATTTATTTATTTCCAACAGTCGGGTATTGTAACTAATATTGTTAAATTTTGTTTCTATTTCAATGTCACCATTTAATTATTTTTATATAATACAATTATGCACTTTTTAATACATATGAAGAATTAAAGACCCGTATAATAAACTTATACAATAAATTTTGAAAATTTTTTGAACATAAGTTGACGTGTCAACCATCCATTGTCAATAAACAAAATCAACCGTCATATATAAGTATATTAATTGTGCCTCTAATATTTATTGATCCTGTGTATTTTTTTTAAGTTGTTCCGGAAGTTTGGCACATTTTAAATTTAAAGATTGGTCAATGTTTCTCACAAATTGGTGATTCATCTATATTTTGAATGTAATATTATTGAATCAAAAAAAGTTTATTTGTATGAAAAAACTCGTAAGTAAATCCACCGAAAGGCTAAATTAGAACACAGAGCACGAGTCTTTCTGCCGGCCAGCTAAGGGCACTAGCATCTACCAGGTTTTGTTTTCTTTATAAAGATGACAGGCATGGCGTGAATTCCACATTCTTGATTTCAGAGACCTTAATTATATTAATTCTAACAATTTATTAGTCGCAGTTGCAGCTGTGTGTTGGAGCTCAGATCTGTCACGGTATTCGCGGAAACTATGCTCATTTTAACTGTGTAATTATAGTCCCACACGTCTCTGATGGCAGTAGCGACCTTGATTAATCGTTCCAATACATTTATCTACCATCAATGCGTCGCTATTGATAAAACACAACTCTTCAGAGAATTATGCAGCACCATCGCAACGAGAGCTTTAGTAATACTGTACCTCTCGGTTATCTTGTTGCCGTAATCTGACGGGCACTTCACCAAAAAGAAAGGATTTCACGAGGTGTGAATCCGCCACCCACATTCTCGTTTCAAAGACCTTAATTATTTTAATCGTTACAAATTCGTGCCAGTAGTTCCGGCCACGAAGATCTGTCACGGCCTTCGCGGAAGCTAAGCTCTCTGAAATGTGATGTCGACAAATGAGCCGGTCAGGGTATTAACTCATGAGAAAATCTGACGCCTTGGCCGCCTTGTGGATCAGCCTGGGATCGATTTTCTTCGGGAGCGTTTAAAGGGGAAGAGCGGGCTGGATTCCGGACAGGGTCAACGCCCTCTGGAATACCTGCCGCCGCCCGATCAGCTGGGCCAACTCCCCCCCCCCCCCCACACACACACTCACAAAAAACGCACTCCTCTCCACATCTCGCCATTTCAATTAATAGACCTTGCGCTCTCGGGTACTCGCTAATTATTCCAAGTTTGTCTTGAATGGGAGAATCCTCGTCGGTGTGACTATGTTGTCCTGACACAATGTATTTTATGGAGGAATTTTAAAATTCAGTCATCTATAACTGCTATATGATCCTCTTGAACCGGATATTTTTAATTTTACATCTTTAAATTTTACTTAACTGCTATTAAACTCAGTCTCGTTACTAACACATTTTATTTTGATGTATTGAATCAATTAACGTCTGATATTAAAATGAAATAATTTTCGACCGGTGTTTTTCAGACAGTTTTTTTTAATCAAACAACGTTTCGTCACAAATTCACACCTTCTTCAGGTATTTCTCTTCACAAATTATTGTTTCATCCAATTTTAAAAATTCAACACATAAAATATTATAAACAACAATTTTTTTATATAAAGAGAGGTCCGAGGCAGCGCTGTGAAATTTATTTAGCCACAGTTTACACAATCTTTATGTATAAAATTATCGTTTATAACATTTTATAATACGTTGAATTTTCAAAAATTGGATGTAACAATAATTTGATTGTGAAGAGAAAGAACTGAAGAAAGTACAAATATGCACCGAAACGTTGTTTGATTAAAAATAAAAAACTGTCTGAAAAAAAACGGTCAAAAATTATTTCATTTTAATTATTTTGATGTATTACAACTTCTAGCAGTTAATGATTTATCACAATGACATTTGTTGCCAATGTGACTGTGTTCAAAGGCTATTCATAGATACTGACTTAGAGATTCATACAGATACTGATTGAAAATTCAGAAATAGTTATTCATTTAAAGAACTCCAGTTGAATATTCATCGAGCAAGTGGAAATTGTAAAAGAGAAATACATTTCGGTTATGATTTAGAGACTTAATTTTTTTTAAAGATATATATCTATTTATTGATAGGTAAATAGAGATAAATTTCAGAGCCACACAGTCCGGTAAAAAGTAATAAAGAACCGATAGGTATCGACTTCTAAAAATACACAGATCATAAAATTAACGAAACAATTACTCAACTGAAAATAATCACAGCACTATAATATGTTGTTCCCCTTGTTTCTCTAAATCCAAAGATGTTTAGGAAACCTCTTCACTTGAAAATCGTATTTAATCTAATCATAAACCTTTTCTCCTGTAAGATTCGCAGGAAACGGTGTCTCATGCAACTAATTGAAACCTTTTTTCTGTTTAGAATATTTGTATGCGTCCGTATTTTATGCCCCTCTCCCTGTACAATTTTTTTGGGTTAATAAGCTACATGAGGGTGATCCTAAAACAGGTAACTTCCCTTTAATAGCATAGGAAGGGAATTGAAAAAGGGGATGTGGAAAGTAATAATTTGCTCATTTATTTACGAATATTTTGAAGAAAGAAGTATATGGCAAATACTGTCTCTGTGTTTGTAACAATTTTCAGAACTTTTGTTTTAATTGCCTCAAGTTTCTGTGATAATTGAGGTTTCTGGGGATATAATTGCGAGAGCGAATTTCGGATGATGAAGTGAAATGACTTTATTTTTTAAGAATAAATTATTACACTGGTCAAAAGAATATCATGGGTGTACCCGAATCTTAGAAGGTGTTATTAAGACTAAGAAGAAAACAGATGAGTATCTTCAAAAGGATGGCTGTAGTCAGTTTCCGTACGTATGAACGAGATTCGCGTGGACGTTTCTGCAGCGACAATCTTTTAGGAGTGTTGATGAGAGAGATCCGCATATGTGGGTATCGAAGCAATCCAATTTGAAGTAGAGGTGCGCGGCGGAGAGGTGACTGTTTCAATGTGATAATTCTCCAGCCTTGCGTATGTCAGGGACTCCTGTCCTTTTATGGAGTGCGCGTGCGCATGTGCAGTCGTTCCAGAGCGTGGGAAAAAACCTAGCGTAATGAAATCCTCGATCTGGAGTACGAAGAATTTCTAATAATATTGTTTATGAAGAAATTTAAAAGAGAAAGACATTATCTCTATATTGATCCACGTTTATTTTCCTGAATAAATTGTTTACCTTGAAAAACAACCACTCCACATTTATTCAACTTTTATTTCTCAGCCGTTGCTATATTATACTTTATGAAGAAAATAATTCATCCCGTAATTTTACTAAAATTTTGCTTCTCTGATACTGATGATCAGAAATGAAAGGAAATAAAAATATTATATGTTTAATTATTTATTTTCCCAAATTTTATCCCTAGCGCTATGTAAACTATAATATGGACCATTTAACAATAGAAACAACAATATAAGAGAATAATATGAATATCATCGTGGGCGAAAAATTTAAGGGTATGTATACTTCTAGATTTTGTTAGCGTGAATTGAATAGTGTATTCAGTGTTTATTTACTAACTAGTCTTTCATTGCCTTTGTAATATGAAGCAAGCGTTGCAGCGACAGTTTTTCCTTCCAAGGAGAATTGTGCACAGTAAAGCCAGTACGTAAAAGAACTGGTTTTCAACAATACGTTTCGAACAATAGGCAGAGTTGCAGGCCATTCATTTTATCGTTACACGTCGCATATGCCAAGGCCCAAGGCTTTTTCTCTCCGAACTTCACATTTTCTCGGCTAACGTTCGCATTCTCGAGTAATATCTGACTCATTTCTTTTTGTAACGGCTAGAAAATTGTTTATTCTTTCCGCCGTTCCCCTTCTCTTTTCAGTGCGGAATCGCTTTTCTGTATCTCTGAACGCTGCGAAACGAACGGAATCGACAAGTTGCCAGAGTTTTCATGCACAAACATACGCATTCAGAAGATTTGTTAACATTTCAGTCGGCTATCGACAGCCTTTGACTATTCTGTCCCAGTTTTGGATATTTTGGATGTTGGTATAGAAAAGGGTAGAAAGTGTGCGGCCTCACGTGATAGGGCGGGATGTTTTTTGTAAATAAGTCCGTCTGCTCCGTGGCGGTGGGCGGAGCTGCGCGATGGGTAGGGCTTGCTCGGACCAATCGTGCGCTACGTACCGCCCATTCGTGCAGACCTGCAATTGTGCCAACTCCGATTTCCGCAGTACACTAGCGTGAGGCAAGGGAAGCAGTTGCGCGTGTGTTTCTCGGCCCGCAACTTGTGGATTCTATGTGTGTGACAGATGCATACGATCGAGGAATAAATGTGCACGAACTAGCGACAGTGTTGGTCAAGGCGACAAGTTTTGAAAGGTACGAACAAGAATATTTTCTTCTAAGAAATCGTGGATGTTGTCTGTGATCTAAGGCGTTAGGTGTTGCGCAACAGTTTAGTGTGACCACGGAGAATTGATTTCGGTTGTGGCTCGAGGACGATGACTAATTGTGGAGAGCGAGTGATAACTACGCCGGCTACGCGTCGCCCTTTTTGGCGGGATTATCAACCATTAGCCGTGCGCTGACCTTCAGAAGCGTTGTTAATCGTCGTAACGTCTCCCTAGCTCCGGTTGCCGTGCAAGATACCCCAACATTAAGGACGTTATCAGTTTGGTCAAGATTTACAGTACACAGAAAAATTTCCTCTTGGTTTTGGCAACAGCGCGTAAGTCAACGCCGACGTACCTGGGTGGGACAGCCGCTATTATTCCAGCTGACATTCTAGGAACCCACCACCGGACTCGACTTCCCATTGACAATAGCTTACCACTCACGCTGATAACATATTTTCCGAACAAGAGAACCGATTACTTAAGCAATGTCATCTATTTTGACAATATTTCGCGGATTCAAATTTGTATTATACTTGACAGAAACAAACAGTTATCTCGTAAATCGTGAAGTTTCATAACCGCTTTCATCCTACTCGTTGTTAACTTCAAAATTTGTCACTTTTATGGTATTACGAATTTTTGCAAGAATAGTAACGACTAACCACGAAGATAAGCAATTTGCGATATTCTCTCTAAATTTGTCAAAGTACCGGTGTAAAATCTTGTGCAATTTCGGTTTGTCATTATGGCAAGAAAAGTTCCAATTGTCGGTAACATTACTTTGTTCACACTTAAGCCTGCTACTTTCGAATATTTTTATATATTTTTTGATAATTACATGAACTGCCCCAAAAGTGGGAGCGACATATTCAAAAACAACACATGATAATTTACAGACGGCTATTATCGTTCCAACAATCCTTCATTGACATACATTGAAGGAAATAGGTACTGTGGCACTGTTGGCTTCAAAACCGTTACTCCGCGTTACATATGTATAAAGAAACTAAAAATTACTGTTTTTGATGATTTTAGACTAACGAACAAGAAAATGTTTGTCAAATTGTAGTTGAAATTTTTACCGGAAAAAACAAAGAATAGTTTCGTTTGAGAATTTAAGTGGACGTGACATTTTTTTATGTTCTGTTTCACAGAATATAACTCGAATTTGGAGATCGGAATAAAATTCGCGGCGGACAAGTGTTAAAACCCTGGCAGGATATTTCTGTAAATCGGTCCTTAGACCGGATTCGGCGGCATATGTCAAAGAGCAATTGTATCGTATTTTCAGTTACTACATATAAATTTGGTTTTTCTAAAACTTGAAATTAATTCAATAAATAGTAAACGCCAGTTCTCGAGGATACTTGTTTGTCTAATGTTTGGACAGGGGAAAATGGCTCTAAAATTATTAAAGATATTACGATTCGAAATATAATAATAGCAATAACCACGGATGGAGTTGGTAGTATTGTTATTCGTATTTCAGTTTTTGCGTATTCGAAGATAAAGAAAACCTAGTTGTTCGCAGACGAAAGAGCGGTATTATTGTAGAAAAATATTTCTAAACCCGATAATCGTTCTTCGCCGGGAAATTTTTGATTTTGAATGTTGAGAGACGGGAACGTTGTTCCTGTGTCGGGTGTTCCCAGCCTCCCAGGAAACGCCGATCCCTCTGTCGGACGTTGCAGCCTCCGTTACCGGCAGCGGCCCTGCGACGCCCAGGGAAGCTGAAGCTGGTTAGCCTTGGAAAGTCATTACGTCATCCTACTTGCGCAATCTTTGAGTCTATATGACGTCAGAATTACTACAAACTGCAATTTAGCTTTGAATTTTTATACAACAATCGATTCTCTCCAGAATCTCTCACCGTTTCCGCGAGAATCGACTTTATCTACCACTTCTACGATTATTCGGTCCTGTTCTCAAATAATTTTACTACTGAACGTTTAAAGTACCATCTTAATTTAATTCTTAACCTCTTTTCTGTGGTTATCCAATGTGTCTAATTTTTAAGTTTTAGTTTGCGCTAGCTGCGCCGACTTTTACTACGGACAGTGCGAAAACAATAGTTCATTATATCGAAATGTCGTAGTTTCCATTTGCTATTTACGAAATGTTTGAAAAAAGCCTGCGTTATTTAGCCTGTAATTAATGCATTCTCTAAGATTCAGTGGCGATATAAAAATATGATCTGTATGTTGTCCGGAGCATGTATCGCAGTTAATTTTTCAGTATTTCAATCAGTTTTCTGTTTTATTCTACCCTAGTGCATCGATCAGTTTACAAAAATATACGGATAGGCGGATTTTTTTACCTTTTTTCAATTTGTAAACGCTAATGTATATGTAATCGAGCCGTATGTCACATCATTTTTAAGACTTAATTTTATTGTCTGAATATATGGAGCACACAAACTATATCACTTATCGTATTATTTGCTCTTCTAGTTATAACTATGCGGAAAACCATCATTTTGCGCCTTGATTTGCTGCTTCGTTAATATACTTGCGATTTCAACGGGACGTATTTACAGTGGGCATAGTGAAAGTGTTTCTGTGATTGGTAGATAAAAGTGTTTCTGGTACCGAAAAGGAGTGACTTCGGCTATTAATAGACGTGTGAATTTTAAATGATGAGGAACCCGAATATATGTAACTTAACGTCGTAAACTGTTGCTGGATCAGTGCTTTTTTTTTGTCAAACATATTGTCGGGAAGCTTCATACACACGTAATCACTCTATTTACATTTTTCTGGAGTATCGGCAAACAAAACGTAAATTAGTGAGTGAAAGCAGTGGTCTCTTCCGGAACAGACGCGTTTCTAAGACTCGGTAACCAGTTTTCAAGAGCAATTACGGGATTATAATTCGGCTAAGGCAGTTGCAATTGACGCAGCAGCGCTCACTTGAAGAAGAAAAAAACGGAGAATGAAAGAAAAAGAAATAGCCCCAGCAGGAAGGCAACCGTGCAACCTGTATATCTCAGCCGACGAAAAGTGCTCTTCCACGAGGTTGAACACAGTAGGGGGCGGAGCTAGTTGCAGGGAGGGCGTGGCTGTCCCCACTCCTCGCAGCTTCCCACATGTGAATTACATTCCCCTAGGCTGCCCTCCCCACCACACCCCCGCCAGGCCCGAATACTTTCATTACACAGCTTAACTATAATTAACACAACCAGTCGTGAATCGTGAATTGTTTATCGAGATATCGGCTGTTGGCCGCAGCGTCTATTACTTTTTCCGCCGAACCTCAGAGTCGAAGTCTTGTATGTTTGGCAATTACTGGTTATGCCGGCCAATCTCCGGGTAAACTCGGCGATATAAATTTCGGGTCTTAGAAAGGCGCGCTCGTATCGCCAGCAGATATCTTCCGGCACGATAAGACGCGGCTATTTTCTGAATTTCGGTCTACGTTTTCGCCCCATAAGATCTTCTCGGATACCGTTAATCTTCGAAAATATTCTCGGCGGATGCGGCCGTGGACAACGCTCGTCGCATCCAAAACGAAAACATCGACGCATAGATGAATTCTCGTGACGAAATGAAATTCAGTGATAGTGAACATACTTGAACATTTTATGACAGGTAACTTTCTCTTTTGACAATATTTTGGTGCTTTGTGTTTAACGATTTTCTGCGTAGATTTACTTGTAACAGAAATTATTTAATAATCAACCGTGAATGTACAAGATTCCAATGATTTGTTTTTTGCAATCAGTATTGAATTATTTATTAAAGTATTTACATAAACACCGCGTACGTGTTAGTCTAATTAAGTACATACTTTAATTTCGAAAATCGACCATATAGTTATAATAATTGTACTCTTAACAATGTTGCGCTTCCAAATGCTTGTTGCTTGTGATTGTGTGTCGCATATTTAGTATCACGTAATTTACTGAGGATTGTGACTAATACGTGGAGTGACGTGTACATCGCGTTGGGAACATAAGATTTTGAGAAAGTTGCTGTGAAAGTAGAATTATAAAACGCGGTACGTGTACAAACGTTTGGCGAGATTCTAGATATGTTAATGGTGAAACAATTTGTGTTCCTTAAGTATCTTGTATTTATCGTGTGAGCTTCTTGAAAACAGGAAGAAAAGTGAAATTGTACTGCCCATATAAAATTTGCCAAGTTTTGTAGATAAATAATCGTGTACAATTCCGTATGGGAAACAAGTTTAAACTGTTTCCGATAATAAGAAAAATGTAACGTTGTGACAAAAATGTAGCCGTTTGTAATTTTATTTTCTCATTTTTTATACATGCTTTTCGTGTAAGCTGTGCTCAATTTCTGACTGTTGATCTTTTGATCTGGATTTTAAGAAATTTGGGATACAGGCGTTTAAAATAATTTTTTAGAATTTTTTTTATAATCCTTTTAACCGGTATTCTCGCTTTCGGACGCTATTCTCATATCTACCAATCTATGCGTTAATACTTCAGCATTTGATACCCGTGATCATGTAACATTTGGAAACAAGTTTATTTTTAGCTACCTCCGCGAAAGTAGCCTCGATCTATATATTTTTTTTCATCATTGACTCATTGAGTTGTAAAAGAAAGTCTAGTACCTGAATTTAAATTTGTAGAAACGAACCGGAAACTTCAGAATACGCTTTTTACTAACGGCGGAGTGTTTTACAGAGCGAATACTTATTTGATTCGCGCAGCAAAAATACTTCGACCGCGGAGTTGAGTCCATTGTTGTAAGATTATCTACTGATAGAGAAAAACGAAGGGAGAAACGTTTGTGTATTTCTCGGATCGACCTTGAATGTAGTTTATATTTATTTATAATTGTATTTTTCCAACCCTTTAGTTTTAAAAAGAAATTCATAATTCAAAATATTTGATCCCACCTCAGTCATGGAAGTAGTCCATTGTTGTAATTTTTTTTAGTGCCGGCTAGAAAAATGGAGAACCGCGTGTGTATTTACTCGTGTCGGTTGTGAATGTAGAGTATATTTCTTTATAATTGTGGTATTTATATTAAAAATGTGAATCCGTTAGTGCACCTAATTTTTGGATATTTTATGTTAAAAATTACTTTTTTCCGATATATACTAATTCACTAAATTATAGATCTTTATTTTAAAACTCATAATGTAGGAACCGTTATTATCCGAAAAGAAAAACAACACGAATTAACTTGACGAAGTTCTGATTATTACATTTTCGTCATTTTCAAGTCACCAAAATTACCATCAGCACGAGCCAACAAGTGCAACTTATTTTTCGTTCAATTTCTTTTTATAGGCATCCAGATTCGCGTGAGAGGCGTTAAAACTTGAGTCACCGACGTTCAATTGTCGTGATCGCGGTAATCTAAGTACAATAACGTTATCCACAGCTAAATTAAAATTTCATTGTATCTGTGCTTACTTTCAATGCGCTGTACGAATTGCAACGAGGTGCCAATTCATGCGTCTCTCGCTTTGTATTTTTAAATTTCGCGTCATCGTCGTATCCGCTGCGCGGTTTCTCGGGTTCTTTGGATAACGAAGAGAGATGGTTGCGTAATGTCGTTGTTGCAGCTGCTGCTACAATGAAGGCGAAAGCGGGTTGTGTTGAAGTGTGCAAAGGAAACCACAGGCCCACAGCGAACATTTATGGTCTTAACGATACGCCTATAAACTAGTGTTTGTATGTGTTAAAGGATTACAGTACGCTGCGAGGTTCCAACGATCTCAAGAATGTCTATAAAAATATATTTGGGAGCGTTTCAGGACTCGAACTGGTGACCTTCGCTGGCCGCGACCATGAGATTTGGACCACTTACGTAACTTGCGGATACAAAAACTCAATTCGTCATTCAAACGATAGTTTACGGTTTTATTTTATCTTGACTGTCTAGCAGATTACGCCTGAACTCCGGCTAAGGATCCTTGCAGTTGTTTCGCGGATTGTTTGGAGGAATTGTTATTCATATTACAACCATTGACGTGTAATAAAAAGGTTTTATAAACCCACGGACAGTACTCAATTATAATTACCATTAATATCTTCAATTATAAAATTAGCCTATTTTACGCTTGCGTATCATACCGAAGTGATATCTCATAATTAAACAAAGCCTGTATTTACTATATGCAAAATGTACGATAAACAAATGTGAAACCATTGAAATAATCACAGATATATTTGGGAGACCGCTTTGGAAACCATGATGTTTTCGCATTTTCAGTAGTCGTTATTTGAAAAATTTCTTAAGCAATTATATTTAGAACAAATAAGAAACGTAACATTCTTTTAAACTAATTGCAATCTATACATATCAAGTACAAAAAGTACAATATGTAATAACATCTAGAAAATTATATAATTATATAATTAAAATTCAATTGACACTTAGTAAAATAGTACTAACCTTTTTCACGTTTAAATTGGTCTGAATTCTTCTTTCCGTAAATATTAGAAGTCATTTCATTATAATAAAATTTTAAAAAATATCTTTAATTCTATTTTATGTTTTTACGACACGTAATGGATTTTTTCCGGTGGGAAAAAATAACGTGAAACCAACCATTAATTTTCTTAGTCCGCAACTTTTATTAGAACGCATAAAACTCAAGAGACAACAACTCGATTAAAAAGCAATCACAATTCTGAATCAAAGTTCTTAATGTAGTTTTGTATAGTACGTGTATAACCTCTAAATAATTTATAAATCGTAGTTGAAAATATCCTACATTTACCGTTCTTGAAGAAACGGTGCAATTTCTCTTGCTTTTTTGTTAAAAAATGATTGTGGTTTATTTATTAGATACATCTCTTTTATGATACAACAGCTGAAGTTTTTCTTAGAACGTTGATGTTAATAGTTGGTTTTAAGTCTCATTTTCGAAGCACTTGTTAGCAAATAACAACAAATTGAATCAGTTACCAGTTGAGTCTATTACCAGTTATATGATAAATTATATCCCGATAAAACTATACTACGAAAATCGCCAACACTTATGACTTCAATAAAAAGAGTTTGGAACTAAGCTGTATAATAAAATAATAGTATTACCAGTTTGTTTGTTGTAGAAGAGAAATTTTGAAACGCCAGTATCACTAGACTTACAAAATGTGGGCCATTCCAACTTTTTTTATTTCATAAGTTCTGTAAACCTAGCCATAAAGCAAAATCGGGAATACTTCACTCAGTTCGACTCCAAGAGCTGATTTAACCAGCAACTCTGCACAATTATTTCAGATACGTATACATTTTTAATAATGAGTAATAGAATAACAAATACACGAAATATGTAAAAAATTCCAACAATAACTTCGTTTTCATACTTTGAATCAAGATTTCTTCACATAAGCAAAACATTTTGAACTATTTTATGAAATATCCTGTGGACATTAAAAATTATTTTTAATCAGTTTTACTGTGCCTGAACTGATGGATTGTAATTTTTTTTAAATATTTACGGTTTTAATATTAAAAAAGTAATATTTATTGTATCCTACATTTTATATTGTCTTACCATCTTGTAACGAATTTATTGTCCGGGGTTCAAGTCCCTGGTCCGGTCGACATCTTTCCATTCTTGTCTTTCTTCTAAATTGGCTATATGCAACTACTTGAGCATTTCTACTTCCTTTGATTTTATTATATTTTAAGATGAATATGACAAGTATGTCGAAAACTTCCGATAAATATATTATTTTTTTCATATGAAGGTTGTTTATGGTTACACTTTTTCTTAATTTTCAAAACGTAATATTACTCCGGTTCACGTTGGAACCTTCTGCGGGGGAAAAACCATTGTATAATTATTTTATTTCATGAATATAAAGAAATGAATGTTTCTGTGTACGCGGTGCTGTTTTTTTATTGTTTTTATTTACTTTTAATTAGAATTTAATTCTGCCTCAATTGACAACTGAAGTCAGATAAACTTAAGTGTTAAAATTTTACCAACATTTCTTAAACCAAACCGCTAGTTCGTCATTGTCAGTCAACCGAATACATCTATTACCTTGATAAAATACAACACGGTTATAGATTTATTTTATGTTATTATGATAAAATTTCGTCGCTTCGTTGCCGAACCGACTTTCGCACTCGTATCACTCTCGCGCAGTGCATGAGTAAATATTGGATCGGTATAATATTAGTAGTTTTACTGAGTTAGTTAAAGGACGAAAGACGGATTAAAGAAGGGTTTCGTCACCGGAACACCATAGCTACGGATTCAAGCATCGCGTACAAGACGGAGCTAAAATTTCTGTATTTCGGAATAAGGGTATAAGGCAGCTATCTTCAGTAGCGTGTTTTTGCTGTCGGAATTTTTTAAGACTGAATATGACCAATTAGCTGTTTCGTAGCTCATGTCGGATTAAAAATATGCATATCTTCTTGTATTTGTCTTTTCCTTTTTTTGTTCCGGACGCAACGCATTACAGCATTAGTGCATGGTGTATGTAGATGTTTTCTTGGGAGATGGGGCATTTTGCTTGTCCGGTCTCTGCTCTACCTGTTGAAGACCTGCTGGGCTGAGGCAGGTTTCCTCAAGGACGAACGCACTGCAGCTGCTTTTAGCCGCTGCCAAAACTCTCCCGCAACTATTTGCCCTATCAGCTCTGCTGTAATAAGGTCTTTCATAGTCCACGTCCAATCGTATATCAAGGCCGCTCTCTTTCTTTCTTTGCCTAAATGTGCTATTTACATTTCCCTCGGCTGATCAGAACCCTCCGTCCTCCAAGCAGTTCCTACATCTATTCCCCATTCTTTCGATATCGCCCGTATTTTTCTCTCCCTTCTGACTTTTACATTTCCTATTATACTTCTAATCCCCCGTCCTGTTATATACTGAGCCATAAATATTTATAGCATTGTTATTACTCGTTTTGTCCTTTTTTTATATTCCGCTGTCAGAAACTCTACGACCTATAAACAAATACATGTTAAGCTTCTTCAGGGCGCCGTAATAAGTTAGTTGATCGATTCTTTGGCAAGTATTCAATGCTGTTGGCATGTGATTGTGTTCATGTTTCTTTAGATTTATACAAGGGGGTTTCCCTTTTAGTTTTTAGGAATCCTTCCGCACAAAGCTACATAGCTTAAATGTGAGACGAGACACTAATAAGTAATTTTCTCAGAAATATTGTCTTTCATGTTTCTTGGGCGAAAAAAAATCAATTCCACCAATACCAATTTCTAATTCTGTTAGTTTGTAGCTATGCGAGTCGGTTCAAGTTCCCCAACAATTATTGAAGAATAGAATAAATAAAAAGACGGCCATTTGGTCATAAAATTAGTTTTTACCATTTAATTAATACAAATACTACGTTTCCTCCGACTTTGCAGACTTCTTCAGGTAACTAAGCATCAAAACAATTATAAAATCAAAATTAATTTCGAATACATAAAAATTGGTTAATATATTAAGTGTAATATTTTAACTAATATTTATGTATTTGAAATTAATTTTGATTTCATAATTACCCGAAGAAGTCCAAAAATTTGGATGAAACGGAGTATTTGTATTAATCGAGTAGTAACAAAATTATTTACTGACTTGTTCGACGTCGTTTAATTTATTTTAAACTTAAAGCCAGAGAATTGTGTTTGAATTATTGACGAAGGTTACGCGAATACTTAATTTTGATCGAGCTAGTTACAGTGGCAATTTTCAGCCAAAAGGTTAATTTCAGACGCCAGAATAGAGATAAGGAACAGAGACAGTAATTGTAGGAAATATTAAATATTCCTGTGCAGTATTAAAATATGTCGGTCTAAATTTTTCGTTTTTTCTATAGTTTAGTAAAATTCTCGTTTCCAGTTTCTTACTGTTTACGTATGTTTTTTGTTTAATACTCTAACCAGTATCAAGTGAATAAGTACAATGGCCGTAAAGTTTCTTTTAGCTAGAACATATTAATACGCTTATTTCACAATACGAAATTGTTAGCATGTAGAACTTGGGCTGGAGGCGGTTAGAAAGGAACACTCACAAAAAAACATGTGAGGTGTGGTACAAATGAACTACGTGCAATATAATTGCATACTTTTTACGATGGGAAGATTTAGGAAGCAACAGTTTTGCGTGTAGATTTAATGCACGATATGCTTCGGAATGGTGTCGTCATACAAAACGATAGAGTTCACTTTGGGACAAAAATTACTATGTAGACCAGTAAATACGTTCTATGGAAAATAAAATATTTTTTGTACCGGCGTAGTTCCTGAAAAGGTTTTGTACCACATTCTAATTTTAAGTCCTACTCAAATGGATTGATCTCGGATTCTGTATTTTTAAATATAATAATTGGAATTTATTTTTTTCGGAATATATTTTAAAGTGTGTTATTAGCGGTTCTATCACTACTAGTTCATTTAAAATTTTGGAAAATTTATTTTTCTTGTCGCTTTAATGTCCGTCGACTTTAATTTCAGTGCGAAACTCAAATGAACGGTTCGCTTTTAGGGGAGAAATTTCCGTCCTGTTTCACGTGGTACTTCTCGAGTTTCATTTCATTGCTGACTTGTCTTGTGGATGTCGGAGACTTTAGAAATACGCCGCTGACCCTGCAGAAGCCTCAGCCTCAACGTTCTGTTTTTGGATTTTATGTTCTCTCCTTTTCACGTTTGAACGCCCACCGTTATTAAGAGAACATTTGCCCAACTTCAAGCTAGAAGCACTTATCTTTCCCAAATAACCATCTAAAATTGGTTTCGACAATCTACTTCGCCCTTAAATAACGTAATAAAGTTAAAATTGTATGCATTGATGGGTTCTTATTTTGGGAATTTGGCGCGCCCAGTTTTTCTTACGAGGTTTGGCGATCGCGACGCATAAAACAGCTTGTTGTTCTGGTGTTAGGAGCAAGTAGTCCGATAAATACTGCTATTGTCTCTCTTCCGCGCTGTCTAGCGTATCTGTCGCCTTACGCCTGGTACCTGCCTGTGTTTTACTGCGAGAAACCTTTTCGCTCCAGCAATTCGCTTGTCCCGTTTTAATCTAACGACCCACAGAGTCGGGACACTGCAACTATCTCGACATACCTTTTTTTTATCATCTATATTCTCCAGATTACTTCCTAGTCCAATATTTCGATTCCAGGACCCTGTTCTACAAACAAGTGTCTTCCATACTTTCTTTTTGACAGGTCATTTACAATGGCACGTCTCGTAACGTCAGCTAAAAGTGTTGTAAATTCCTACGCGGGCAAGAATTTTAACTTAGGCCTAAACCACCGCAAGCTACTTGGAAGAGGCTTATATCCAGAACATTAATGCCGACAACCATTAACTTCAGGAAATTAATTAGCCATCCATCATTTAGCGAATGAAATGTGAATAAAAAGTTGTACTCAAATCGCCCCCAAGGCTTGCAAAATAACTAATAAACGCGCCGTGTTTATAGCTCTCGTCATTTAAACATGTCCTGGCAGTGTTGATGGACCCGTTTAAGACATAAATTCAACGCGAGAAATTACGTTTCATCAAAGTAACACAAATAATACGTTTCCCACCGTAATCGGTGAACCGAATGAATTGATGTGAATTCTATATAAAATTTATATATTTGTGCGAAATTGAAAAATAGCTTCGTGAAAACGTAACGAATCATTTTTGTCTTCCGGTATTAAGTATACACCAGCAGTTTTTACTGTCAAGCAATTATTTAAATTTAAGGAAACCTGATTGTAACTTAGATACAGTAAATTTTATAGATGATTAAAATATTCTTTTCCTTTACATTTTTCTGCTGAAATAACGGTACATTTGGTCATATTTTTTCCTCTGACTATCGGTATGTCTGTGACATCAAAGCATTAGGGGCACTGGCCAATTCTGACTTAACCTCAATTCACAGTTAAAGTGAAAATTGAATATGTTTATGAGAAGGCAATTATATAATTATCAATATAGTGGTTTATATACCTAGCCTTTAACAACTCAGATATGCAATAGCCTGTTTGTGCAGCAACGGACGATAGCCGCTGACAGAATTCATTTTCTAAACTAAGAATAATTCACTGACTGTGACACAGAATACATATATCAAAGGCTTGGTTCTTAGATTATTTTATAGTTAGTGAACGTAGTTCTGCTGTCATCGCTGATTTAGCAATCTGAGTCAGTTTCAAAAAGAATACTGTTGGGTATCGGTGTAAATTAAGGAAGTTGCTAAATAGTTCAAATGATATGTCGGAATGAAGTTGTCGTCAGTGAGATCGAAAAGAAATGCTGAGAAGGTTTGTAAAAATTCCCGAAGACACTGGTTTTAACGATGGTTGAGGAACTTTGATATTGCGCGAGGTTGTTTCCAAATTATGTTGCTTTTTCAGAACTACATATGTAATTCGTCCTAGACAGGTACGAGCAGAGTGAATAATTTATGGGTTCTGATTGTCGAAATGTACAGAGGTATCAACGCAAACTTGAAGAAGGAGAAGATGTGGGTGTCCACTACTAACAGATATAGAAAATGAAGATAAGGGGATCGGAGGAAGATGATTTGAACATTTCGAATTGTGTAACATCATAGAGTATGGATAGATGAATTCAAATTATTTATTGTTATTTACACGAGAATCAAATAAACAATTGTATTAATACAGTTGGATAAAAAAGTGGGTGTGCTACGGAATAGAGAGATTTTCCAAGATGATAGAAGTGCAGTGCTGGCAAAGAGCGCCGGAAGTCGTTTGCACGAGTCTTCTCACTCGTATGAAAATGCGAATGGTACCGCAAAAGGGTGAGACCTCTTCGTCAATACAAATCAAAAAGTCGGAGAAGAATCGGGCGGGCTACGTGAGATAAATTCCGTCTAAGCCGTTTCCGGCAACATTGCGAAGCGTCACAAAAGGGTGACGCAACAGGCATCCTACCAAAGCGGGTTTTCGTTAAAAATTATTGAGGATGGTGTAAGCATGCGGCGTAGCTGGTGTGACGGGAATGCCACGTGAGTGGGCGGCAGAAACCGTTCTTCGGCGCTTCCTAGAAACTTCCAATGAGGTGATTAAACACGACACTAGTAATTGAAAGGACCAGGTTCGAATGGGCCTGCCATTTCGTGGATTTATTCCAGAAGACGACTGAAAAATACTTATTAATTTGATTAAGATAGCTGCTTCATAGTTGTGTGCTACTTTGTGCAAGAATAAATGTTAAAGTGCAAAAGCATAGAAAACGATTACTCAATTAAAGCAGTGAAAATACTGAAAAATAGACACTACCGATCCCGATTTAAGAACTGATAAAAAAAATTTCTTAAGATTGGTCGCCAACAAAACTTCAATAAATAGTGTTTTCTGTTTTCACATTTTAATTTCGTGTATCCAGTATTTTCCAGAAATACGAGAGCAGCGCCTATACATAATTTTTTAAAAAAACCGATATAGGCTATTCTTCCCAATGACAATATTAAATGCCATTTTGTTACTTAAGCCTATACATACTATACGTTGCCAGACTAGTCGGAAAGATTTTGAACGTTTTTGGATTATTGGAGTACTTTTCACGTCGTTTCACAATAGAAAGTATCTTATGAAACAAGAAACTGCATTTACATTACAGAAACCAATCAAGGGTTGCGGAGTCAGTGATTTATAATAAACGTGCCTCTTTTTTTATTTCTATTCAGAGACACCAACGCTCTTCTCGTTGGTATTCAAACATCTGCAAGAAAATGAGGGTCAGCAAGCTATGTTACGTACGACACATGCGTAGGATGCATGGCTAATTAGGAGTATTAACATTGCGTATAGTGTGTTATAATGTAACCAATAATCCGTGAATATAATTTTGTGGTGTTTTAAACTTTATTGTGTGTGTTGTAGCCGGCGGCTTCCAGCAGCAGGCGACAACGACAGGAGCCGCGATGCTGGGCGCTTCGCCCGGGTCGCCTTTCCGATCGGGGTCCGGGCATCGAGCCCCGTGGCCGCCGCCCACTCTACCCACGGCCCAGCCCGACGGTAAGTGCCTCTTGCGCATAAATCAGTTTGTCACAAACAGCAAAACGTTGGCGTCTTTGGCATCCTAGGCATCCTATGTGTGCCAATAGCGAACTGTTCACTGGACACCAAACCTCAATAAATCATCATACACACGTCATCAGTCCTCAGGCGCTCCTGAAATGGAGCAGACTGTGGGTCAGATCTGAGAAATTTCCGGACGTATTTTCTACGAGTATTGTAATGCGTCATTAGTCGCTAGTTTCAAATTTGATTAGACAAAATAACTTTTTTCTGCCCGTATACTGGTGATAAATTATTTATAATATTAATAATTATGAAAAACAGTGCAAAATACATTCCAGTAACTATATATATGAGAAATAGACATAAGCAAAAATTAATGTATTACGTAAATTGGGATGCTTATTATTTTTTCTTTTTTCAAGTTGAGGTTTGCTAATTTCAAATCTACTTCACCTAGTCTCACCAACAATCGACTAATGCCTAAGATTAAAGTTTTATACGTTTCAGTTAAGCTAGATAGTTGAAACATATTGCGACTTCATTGAGTCTCCCAAAAATTTGTTTCAATTTTATGTATTTTTATACAGAGGTATATTGTTAAATAATAATTAACGTTCGAGATAGTGTTCAAACACGCACTAAACAAAGTGGGAAGCGTTAATATACTTTTGAAATACTATTATAAAATAATTGAACCCGAAGTAGACACTACGCAAGTACTCCAGATAACATTACAAATTATTCTAAATTATAGGTTTCCTTTATTTGAGCTTAGAAGGTGACGAGTAATGGTTACTTTATGAAAAATAACTTCCATTTGAAGACTCCTTGGTAGGGGACCTTTTCTATGACTGGAACTAGAATACACTTTATCCATTATGTTGAATCAAGCCCAATTTTATTGATAGAAATTAGCTGCGGGCGTATTTAAATCGTTTTCATATTGTGCAAGATTTATTACATTTCGTCAGGAGCGTAGGTTAGATAAGACATCGTTGGATGGAATGTTTACAAACTATTTTGTGTTTATAAGAATAGAGCAATCTTAACTTATCTAACGCACGTCATAGTATCTTCTTTTCTTATCTTCTCTGACCGGCGTCCAGAAGCGTAGCCGCTCAAACGATATCCAAAATTGTCAAAGGCGTTCAGAGATACGACACTTGTTATTTTATCATAAGTGAGATGGGTCAGATTCTGGGAATTGTGGAGCTAGCTTCAGCCATATTATCTGGAGGTTTTTAAATTTGATTTTATGTTCTCTTGAAATTGGTTTTTGACTTTATAACAGACGCCTGATGAATTTTGCCTTGTGTGGAGATCTAGAAACTGAAATACTGGGGCAGAAAAGAGGTTTCCAAGACGGCATGGGGAGAATGAAACGCAGACCAACGGAACGAACAGCTAAAAATACTCTGCTTCTCGGCGGGGTGACTGAAATTCAATTTCTAAGACCGAACTGTATTTTCAGGTGAACTTTCTCGATTCAGTCCGGTCTTGGCGTGTCGGTAATCATGACAGATGTCCCGTGGCAGAATGAGAAGATTACTCTGACATGAATCCCCAGTTCACGACTTCGAACCAGGCCGGTCATTTTCCGAAGAATGGGAAATACCCCTTCCCTGTAGATTCCATTTTATTAGAATACGATGTGTCATTGTTTCCTTGGTCGCAAAAACGGAATATGAGTAGCTATTCACTGCCTTTGAATCACAAGTATGCTTGCGCACGGCAAATCACGGGTTTGACCTAGAAACATCAGTCAAGGGGATTGGACGTATCTTCAGGCGTTCAACGAACTTTTGAAGCATTATGCAATGGGTGGAATGGCGGTAATGCAATGGAGGTATTCTGACCTTTATCCCGTTGACGCTATATTGCTAGAAAACACATGGTGTACCTTTCAACTGCAAACATCGAATATGCCACTAATTCCACAAAACGGCCGCGGCACGCACCAGTCAAATTTCCTCCCTTCGACGCCGAAATGAACGACATTAACCAATGCAAGTAACCATCAGAGAATTTGTTTGCTTATAGAACACTGCAATATATTAACGTAAATATTTTTTTGTAGAGGATGAAGTATAAAACGTGACAGTGAAAAACGACGCGTCACGATAGTACGTTCTAAATGGAACAGAAACCCTATAAAACACATTTAATGTACCAATAGGTGGCAGTAAAAAATTAAAATGTACAAATTAAATAATAACCATTTCACTAAACAAAACAGAGGAGTAAATAAAGGCGAAGTAAATATATTTATACTGCTCTACGTATGGAATTAAAACATATTCTGCAGTTTATTGCTTGCAAGCTTACGCAAAGCAATGGAAAATATTTGTCATTTTACTTCTGAACATTAGACGACCGGGAAATTTATGTACATACATTATACAGCAGGAGACTAATGTCAAACAACATAACGGTCGAATAAATATTGAGTGGAACATCTTTCGCGATTAGCACAGTTATTTTTGTGAAAGGGCTCAGCATGATTCAGGATTACAGTGAACTGGTTCTGCAAGACGCCTTATTTATAAGAGTGTACTTTTTTTTTGTTAGCATTGAGGATATTGCGTCTTTACGCGAGGAACAACTTTGGCGTCACGTCCAAGCAACACTACTTCCCACTTGGAAATTACCAAAATCGTCCCAGCCGTTTCTCTCTCGCTTCCTCTTCAGGATCACTTGAATGCAATTTGTCTGCAGTAAGATCGTGCCGTGGAACCAGCAACGTTCTTGGTAGTCGCCTTCAATGTCTGAGAGAGCTGCTTGTTCCGCGTGCCTTGCAAATTCCTGCGAGCACTTACCAAACACCAAAATAAAGCGTTGTAAAGCTTTTTAGTCAACCATCCTACAAGCTTGTGATTTCCAATCACCAAGAAAGAATAGGAAAAAATATAGCAAGCAGTTCCTAAGTTGCTTTTAAAATTAAACATATACTATTTATAACAAAATAAAATATTAATGCCCAGAAAGTAAAACACGTTACAGGTTTTGATTTTGTTTTACGTTAACAACCTGAACCTATTAATTGTACATCAAACTGGGACTAGGAGAACTTCATTACCGTTCTGGGAATCGGCTACCTCACGACTCCTAAGTTGTATTACAACCATCGTGTTCCTTTTTATCGCACCGAACTACTATAAACATATCGACGTCTACGACAAATAAGTAACACAATGGTAACAGATAAATCCGTATCCACTTCCATGAATTTCTTTAACGTTACGCGGTAACAAATCGAACTTCTAAATGTTAAGGCTAATAATTGTGTCCTACTTCTACTTTGACGTTTCTCAGTACTCGCTGCAGTTGGAAAGTTGTTTATATCGAAACTTTTATGTGATCGAATTTACTTATCATCATAAATCTTTAATGGTCTAATATAAGAATTGGTGATAAACTGGACTTTTACTGTATTGAATCCAGTTGATTACAGTGACTTTCACTCATACATCAAAAAATACCTTTAAATAATTACTATTAGGATATCTGTCGTATAGGTACGTCTAAACGAGAAGTATTTTTGGCTTTTATATACTGATAGTCACTTGGAGCACGTTACTTAAAACTGGACAACAATTTGCATATCGTTAGAAATTTAAAAGACCGAAAATAATTTTTTCTTTATGAACATACCAATTGTAATTTATACCTGCATCACTGGGAGACGCTACAAGTGACAATATTTTTCTAAGGAAATAAAACCAAATAAAAAATAATAATATATGGACAGGGAGAAAAGCGAATTTAAATTAGTACTTTACATGGCGTTTACAAATTTATTTAACAATTAGTTGATGTGGCAATGTAACGCTGCCACCATGACTTGCCCAAGGCAATCGAAATGAGTAATTCACGGATACGAGGCATAAAATTTGCTCAGACGCTTTCGTATACTTGCACAACTGCAACCGAATTCTTTCATGGAACAAGCTAAATCGTTGTATTCATTCAAGCAGGGACATTGAAACTAAAAAATGTATAGAGTAGTAAATAAGATTTTTTTTCTTTCCATGAATAGACAGCCTTTACGGCGAAGAAGAAATTAAATTCACGGTAAAGATGTAACAGTTTGATCGTTTCTTGTAGGCTTAATCCTTAAATATGCAATTTTCTTATCTCTAAAATTACAGAAATCCTGATGTAACTATATGCAAATAAATTCCAGACGTTTGAGGGCGATTGTATTCCTTTCACTTAAAACTCTTTAACAATTACACGGGCTGTTAATCCTTGCGTGTTCTGTTTCTTTTACGGCGGCTTAGTCACCGGCTCTTTTTTGACGTGTCTATCGTTAACTGCTGTAATTATTCCAGTGCAAACGTCACCGAGAGTCGTAAGATGCAGGAAGGCAGGCAGCATCCGAGCTGGACCGTCTGCAAGGCCAGGCGAGGCCCGAGTAACCTGTTGTGCAGCGATCTGCACCTGCCTCTCCCCCAAAAATAAAGCAGCTGCTGCAAAGGGAGGGGAAGCCAGCCCTTCGGAAAGAAGGAAAAAATAATCCGCTATTCTCTCCTTCCGAAATGAACAGCCTCTTCTACTTCCTTGGTTCGCTCGATATTTTATGATAAGTCGAAAAGTTCGTTAAGAGGCATGCGGGCCTCATCTATCAACACTAAGTGGTCTATTGATAGCACAATCACTAAAAGGGGCGTTGCTTTATTCAAGCTTGCATACATCTGAAGGGAATTGGATTTAGAATATAAACTGCTAGACATTAAACACGGTTTATGGTTCTGCGAATATTTACAGCACAATATCTTAAACGTAAATGTAACGTAAAAGACTCAAGATTTAAAGCGCTATGAAGAACAAAAAGAACAGGAAACTGTGTTTTATGATGGCTTAATAAATTTCCTTTTTTTGTTGCCAAGTTTTAGCTTTTTCTCATTTTTTTAGTCATTGTATGTTACTCAACACGTAGCTTTTCTCAGCAATAACACGCCATGTCTTTAAACGTAGCTAAAAGTCTCCAGTTTTCTAGTCATGAAAGACCAATATGGAAATTTCAATAAATTTCTGTTTAATAATTATTTGATGTTGTATCATCAACCTCAGTTTTATATTGCTCAACATGTTACTTTGGCAATATAAAACACATGATGACTAATTTAACATTAACATTGAGTAATGTTTTCATCTGATTTATATGCAGTCGTAATTGGTTTCTTCGAAGCACTAACACGAACCCATTCACACAGCTAGCGTTAGAAACGAAGCCATACGAGAATCGTACTCTTTCGTAACTACTCTTTAATACCGTATTATTAGCGACTACCACGTTACCCGTCGTTCAGACGGAGTTGAAAACGTTTTTTAGGGTTCTTATCGCAGTGCTTTTGGTACTAAGATTGTGCACACTATTGTGTCCTTTTGTTTCCTTCAAAGGTTTACTTAAAATTAATTGTAACATTACCGGCGTTTATCGGATTTAATTACTTCTGTTACTTATCGACTCTATCTGTATAATTATCAACTCGCCTACTATTGACAACGAAATTTGGTTTACCTACCTATAAGATGTCCCGTAAAATGGAATATTAAAATTAGCGGACTGAATTTTAAAAGAAAATGAGAGCATTGACCAACTTCTTAGAATAAAATTTGGAACCATATTTCATTTTCACGGCTGTTTTTATTAACAGATGAATTTAACGTCGATTTTAACAGACTATTATTGCTAATGAAATATATTTTTTAAATTTTAATATTTTCTTTTAAACATCCTTATTGATTAATGGTCATGAAATTGATCTGATTAATATTTTGGAGTGTTTACAATTTTGTTTAAAATTGCGGGTGGCTGATATTTAAATAAACCTTCTAATAATACGTTATAGCAGTGAAGAAAATTCAATATTTAAATTAGCCTTACCTTTAATAACATCAAACAGCCAATAAGTTGAAACTTTTGTTATTATTCAATCCATTAGGTACAACCTTCCATCCACAATTTTATGACTTCGTCAGGGAAAAAAACCATTAAATTTCGTCTTCTGTTAAATTTACATTTTGAATGCAAATATATAGAATTTTAATTACGAAACAGTGACTCAAAAGTGAAAATTTCCCGTCCTAGACTGTGTTCAATGACGGCGATTGCAACAATCGGCCCGAAAATACGTAACATTTCGAACGTCCGCCACTTTTAATGGCGGATCGCAGGCTGATATCACTAAATAATCTCATTACGGTTTTGTATAACCAGGAAGAAAATTTTAATCTATATAGGTTCGACAGGTTTTTTTTTGTGAAACGGGAATAAAGAAATCGAAGTTTGTATTTTATACCTATTGACGGATAGCGATCAAAAATTTCATCGAAATCGTTCAAAACGTTTTCTTGTATAAACGAAACCAAATTAAAACCGGGCAGAAATTTAAATGACGTATTTTGCGTATCCTCTAATGTGTCAAAATATAAACAAAATCTCTTATATTCTAAGCCATGAAACCCTCCCAAAATTTGTTGACATTACCTTACCATACTTTTTATTCTCTTGATGAATTAGAATTGAGCCAGTTAGTCCTTTATAAGTAATTAACAAATAATTCAGCCAACGTGTCAAACAATTTAATAAAACACCACGTTTGGTTCCTTTTGTTTGGAATCTCAGCAGGCGCAATAGATTAAAATAAATTTCGAATACAAGTACGTATATGCGACAAAAATAATTAAGAAGATTTGTATAAACTTGAAATGAAAAAATTAAATGGATAGAAATCAAATTAATTACGATTTATTTCTTGTAATATGTAACTTCAGTAAAATAACATAATTATTGGCTTCATTATTTTATACTTGTGCTTCCGATGATGCTACAGTAATTTAACTAAATTGTGTTTAAATAAATTTATTTTCTGATACTTTGGTACATTTATTTATTGATTCAGTTGAAGTCAAAAAAGTAACTTAATAAATATTATTTATTAATAATAAGTAATAATTTTTCTAAATGAAGATATTAGAAATACTAACTTACGCCAGTTAATATTTAGAGCAATTAAATAAAGCTATAGGGAATTAAAATAATTATTGACGTATGTTGTAAATTGGTTGAAATATATTTTACACCTGTCCGAGTGAGGGAAACGTGATTAATTGCAGTGTGTAGTACAGTGGTAAGGCAAGACGTTGGTGATCATTTAAGGATTGAGGGTGACGTAATTTGTGGCTCGCCACTTCCTATGCGTGTACGAGTATGAATGCGAGGCGGCTCCGTCCATCCAGATGTAGCAGCACGTTCTATGGGAGGAAATTGAATGCCTTATAAGAACTGAAATCTTTAGCACGGAGACACTTTGCCACTTATATTGTTCCGGCCTGACGCGAATATAAAGTGCCAGACAGCATAAATCATGCGTTGCTGAATCAGGCTCGCAACCGTGACGATCACATACGTGTTCGGTTTTAGCTACTTTCGTAATGATCTGCTCCCATAGGCCTTTCCCAGGTCCGAAAGCACACGTTTGAGTCGTCGTTTCTTGAGATACTTTGTACTGTCGTTTCGGAGGCGATTCCCATCGAATACAGTTTATATCGGAAATACGCTCTGTCCGTATTTCCACTTCAGATCAGAATATCTTCCGAATGACGATGTCAACGTACATTCAGAGTATCGTCACGTCGTCTGATCTTGAGTTCGTGGTAGCAGCAGCTTCACGACGGGCGAATTAACATACCAGGGACTGATGCCGTTTTGATAACAGAGATAAAATTCTTAAGAGGACTGTATGGCGTTTCTTTTTCATTTCAAAAACTGAAATTCTCGACATGAGAAGGAAACAGTAGTAAAGGATAGTTCCTAGTCATTCACCATATCAAAACTGCAAAATATTTAATAATCCTTGGGTTTACACCCGGGTGATAGCAGAATTGGAACACGACATTTCGAGGTTTTCACTAGTTTAATTATTTATGGCTCCATCTATACTTTTACTGACGTCTTTAACTTTATTTATCCACCAATACTCACCCTTTGAAGTAAATTGTGAAGACTAAATATTCAAGAGGCGGAATACAAATATAATTCCTACTTCAAAGAAAAATAAAGCAACGGTATTCCCTTACATCGGACAAAAACTCTGTCCAAGTAGTTAAATCTGGTTTTGGGACATTCGTTATTTAGTCCTCATTTGCGCGAATAGCAATTTGTTGATTCTAAAATTAAATTGCAGAGAAGAGCAAGTCGAAGGCAAGATAAGTGAACGATAGTGGCTGATAGGAAGAAACTCACGGGTATCTATGGGCACTAAATTCATGATATGCTAATCTATGTCGGTCTATGGGTTTGAACTATGTGGATGTGCAACAAAATAAAATACAATAATATCTCAAAGCTGCCAATCCCAGAATTGTCACCCTCCCACCCCCAAAAGTACGTAACGAACCGCATACAGATTTAAATGTTCCAACGCTGCAGGAAAATGCCCATAAAGGAAACCCTCTAGCATCACACGGTTGTAGAAAAAAATCCAAATCAATCCACTGGACAAACTTTTAGAAGCAGTAATCAAGGAAAGACTAAGAAACGTGACCTAGTGTACTAATTTGAGTTATAATAATCATTATTAAATTTGTACAGGAGATGTGATCGAAAATCTCCCTCATATTATTTTCAGATACTAATAGATTTAGTAACCGTCAGTTTTATAAAAAACTATACAACAATTATAAAGTTTCTTCAAACTCGGTCCTCCCTTTTTTTTCACGAATAGGAAAAAAATCAGCAGAGATAAATTGATAAACGTTCGATTTCGGATGCGTTAATGCATGTAAAATTGTATAAATACCAGTCTATTATAAGCAATGACCAAGAGCAAATAAATAAATCATTTTAATTCTTTATTTTGGAATAGGTTTCTCCGCATTCAAGAATCCATTGAAAAATAATTGTAAGATTCAGACTTTTGAGTAAAGTTTTTCTTTTATTCCATGGGCCTATCAATAGAACTATTGTAAGTTGATATTCAAGATAAGGCCGTTAAAATGGTCTAATAATCAACACTGATGTGGATCACGGTAGCTTTGGACAGCATTTTGGGTTTACACACGGACTTTTCTTGTTCTTGACGGTCAACAAATTTTTTGATAAATCTTTGTGTCAGGTAATCAACATCGTGCATCAGAATCAGGCATAGAATGCAGGGAAGTGGCGATATTCCAGATTAAAATAAATCTCAGGAAGACTGTTCTCTAATAATGTACACACCGTCATTACTGTCACATTTGTGTTTGATACGACTATTGTAAGAGTATTTATTTTAAGTACTCATTTTCTATGGTCGGATTGTAGCTCGATAAATGATAAAAGTAAGCTACGACATTAGAGAGTTGCTGGCTCAATAATGGCTGTGACCGAGAAAAACCAACTAACGCTTCGGTAATTTCAGATTGCACGTGGACTGTGGAAAGTAGTTCAGTGCTTATATAGACCCGATTATAATTATTTGCCATTCGGTCAATATTAGCGAGCAGAGACTGTACAGATAACATAAAACGAAATTGTTTGTCTTTATAGAATCTTTCATTAAGGAAGTATGATGTCTGCAGTCATTACGGGTCAGATATAATAACATTTTGATGGGTACCAGTCTAATGGGTATTAGAGGAACGGAATGGTCCACGATCTTAAAGAGTGCTACAAAAAATACGCCCGTAACAAAAGTTCGTGCTGTCCCTTGGGGAGCGAGAGAGAGAAGAGAGAGAGAGAGAAGAAAGAATGTGCCTTACCTGCTGCGACTCATCAGCATAGATTACCACTGGATGATAAGTTCTCGCAATCAAACCTCAACGGCTTCGTCTCGGCCTTGCTCAGACAATGCTCTCCCACAGTTACTTACGTCTAGATGTCAATAAATTTAATTGTTGCATTTTATGAAATATGACCACTTCCACTAACTGCTTACTTTACGTAGACTTTACCGGAGAATCGATTAAATTAAAGATTCTCAGTTTCTCAGTCTACCCGACTGAAAAAAATGTAACTACGACAATCATGTTTGGAAATATCGATATTTAAACGCAGCCTACGGGAACAAAATAAGTTTTTTGTTGAACACCCTATATTTTGCCGAAGTTGCAAATGCAAATTGAGAAAGAAAATAAGGCAGCCTTTTTAATCAAAATGTATAACAAAAATGAAATACTACGCCTACATCAATGAATGATAAATTGATATTCCTTTTCCGTAGACTGTTCTAGACTGAGACAGCAGTTTGAACAAAATGGGTCCACGTCCCTCAGAGCTCATTTAAAACTCTAAATAGTCTGCATTAAGAATTTTTTCTTAACTTCCAGTTGACTCTTTGTGCCATATTTTTGTTCAATTAAGACTGTGACGTATTCTTTTCTTCTATGAACGATTTCTCTTATTTTATCGTGGCTGAAACTTTTCCTGTAACGTACTTCTCTTTAGTTCTTAGCGGTCCTCAATCTTTCAAGTACGTCTCAGTTTAAAATTCTATATACTAATATATTAAATATTAGGGTAAGACGTTTTTCTACAACGTATACTAATAATAAGACAGGACACATCTATGATTTGTTCCTTAACACTCTTCTTAAATCCAAAATTCTTTGGACCAAAAACGTTTGGAATATTTTCTTGATTAAATTTTTTTTATATTCCAAGTACAGAAGACAAGTTAACTGGACAAACTGGATGATATTTTAAGATGGCTTCATACTACATTTACCGCTCTACAGAAGAATCGTTTAGCCGTTTTCCTGCGAGATGAATAAAATGCTTTCCCGAGCCGTTAAAATCAAGTTGGAACATGAGGAATTACAATTTTGATGGTACTAAAAACCTTAAGTTTTTCTAAATAGGTTCAAAAACTGAACAAATTCATGCTCGCGCAACGTCTGCCATATTGCCACCATGTGGTCGATGGCACTTTGATGTCGCTAGAAACCTTCTTACGACTGAGCCAACAATATAAGCGTGACGGATGAGGAACGTGAAATAATTTTCGGATCCCCTATAACATACGAAACATAAATAGAAACTAAAACGTCTTGATTAGAAGTTATGGACTGGTATAACTATTTTAGATTCAATGCGCATTAAAGTAAGTTTCATCGTCTGTTGCGTTAGAAATTTATTGTATATAAGTATATTCGTGTTTTTTTTAGAAACCTTTTTTAGTTTGATTACGATGCTGAGAAGACGCCGTGAAAATAACTCAATTTATCTTAGTGCTTATAAGCATCCAATATTCACGTAAAAAAGCAGAAGTTTCCCGAATTTTAAATTAACCCCACGTAGATTGTTTTCGACAGAGAAAATGCTAATTTGTTATCATGAATAAATTTTAGTGTCCCTATGATTTTCCAATTTAACAAGTTCTCGATTTGGAGAGAAGATATTAAAAAGTGTAGTTATTAGCCTCTCTGGTTTAGAGAAAATGTGACGGAGGAAGACAAAAATCCTCTGATTAGAGCGTTTCAGAATATGTTAAGAGAGTAGTAACTAACATTGAGTGATTCTTACATTAAGAATAGATGAAAATAAATATCACTATAGTCTGTGTCGGTTCTTTCTTGAGTGTTTAGTTGGGGAAAAGAAACTGGAAGACTTCGGCAGTCGGTTTCTGAGGAAATACTTGGCGACTGTATGAAAAGCTTTAACTACTCTACTGATACAAAAGAAGAAAAAATTCTCCGCGAACTTAAATAAAGAACGTCGACTGAACGGTTTATATATATTTTTTAATGAATTAATAGGCTGATATGTGAACTTATTAAGTCAGAAACAAACTTATTAATGTGTTGAATATAATTTTTAGTTAACTCGATTCGCGTTTCATCTCATTTAGTTTTTAGGTTTTTAAATTCTTAAATCGAAAAGTAATGACCAATTAATAATCTGAAATTTAGTAAAATAAAATTAAGTGTCAGAATGAAAGAATGTAGACCATACCGGGAATTGAACCCAGCACTTCCCCTTTGTTTACGGGGTGCTTTATACCGCTGAGCTGACGGAGTCGACTCCTAGTCAGGTGCGAGATTTCTTTATCCATTGTATATGGATACAGGCTCAACTACACTTTACTTACACGGCCTTAGACTTAAATATATTGTATGTAACCTGCAGCTAGAGCACCACTGAAGTGGTTTCAAGTCTGTCGGCAGAAATTGCAGTTGATTTTGAGGAGAACAAAGAATCGCTTCGTCGAATTTGTAGGAAAGTTAGGTACGAATTTTAAATTCCCAGCCCTCAAGACACCCTGAACCATTCCCAAGCAGCCGCTGTAAACTTCCCTTACATCCACGATTTAGAGCCCATTTCGGGTCCACAGGTTTATTATTCTTCCCCTGGAACTTGAAGCCATTAAAGTCCGCACCCTCTCTCTCTGATAACAACATAAAACTTTGTTGTTCAGAAACGCATACCAAACTAGCTCGATCGGCTCCAGCCTTCGAGGACTGTACATCGGAGAGAGGAAACGCATCCTTACAATCCCGAAACGATATGTCAAAGAACACCTTCAACTCGTTCTTGCGTCAATCAACGTACCAACAATAAAATGATATCTTTTTAGTATTTTTATTTCATTCTTATAACGCCGGAATGAAATAAAAATAAGTTTTAAGGCCCAAGATACATCTATAAGACTTTTTATAGTGGAACGGTACAAATTTGAGATTCAAGATGAAATTGGAACATTTGAATTAGTATCTAAAAGTGAAACATATGCTTACAGGGAACGGAACTACGTTAAGAACGAAATTTAAAGTTTTATACCTATTTAGGATTCCCTCGTTAAATACTATCATTACTTCATTGTTTCTGAACATTTATATTAATGATAACATAGTAGTTTCTGTGAACACGTCTTGCACGTAAAGCTTAAGAGTATAGAAACCAATACTTCGGTCGAGCTCGTGAAAGTACGTTGGCCCGTCCTGGAAGGAATCGGCTCGCAAGTAAATATACCACGAAATTCTTTCTAGCAGGTCCTGGTCCCAGTTGGCCGTTATTCCCGAAAGAAACTCCTTCCTTTAGCTTACGCACTAGCCCTTTGCGTTCACGAAGAACCATATTTCTTACTTTGCGTTAATTCGGTACGAAGTTTACGCAGAACCGGTTGGGTTAAAAAAAAGTCTGCGGGCCCTTTCCAAATAACTTTCTAGTCTCTGGAGAACGACGGTGCATTGATACGTTGCTAAATATTGTCAGTAAAAGGCTTACTGGTCCACCCAATAATATTTTAGCTATCTTGGGATATTAATTAAAGTTTTAAAATAGAACTGCTCAAGAATTACTGTTAATTGCAATTCTTTTTCTTATTTTTGAAATTTAACGTTACCCAAGATCCACTATATCCGGAAGTAAAATTTCTTCCGCCCACATTTTCTTAAAAAGCATATACTACAGTCTTACCTTTCAGAATAACGTTTAAATAACCACGTACGTATTCAGTTTCTATAACTTCGTAATTTGGAAGGTAGCTAATTGAAGAAAAAATGGAAACAATATCATGTATTACGTCTGTTTTTGACTAATTACAGCCGAGATTCCACCAACGGCAGGTACTGTGTTTAAAAATATATATTTTTGGTCAGAAACGATTAGACCATTATTTGGTGGAACTGGATCAGAGAAGCAGTATAGTGTTAAAATTATAAGGAATAATACACAAAATATCATCCACGTATTTGCGATAAGTAACCGGTTTGAAGTTAAGGTTTTCAAGACAAAACTTCTGCAAGTATCTCATGACCATCTCAGCAAGAACGGGAGATAAGGATGAACCCACAGAAGCTGAAGGACCTAGTGGTAAAATTTAAAAATAAAAATAAAGCGTGTAGAATGAAGTACAAGTTTATTTACATCCAATCGATTGGTGTAAGATCTTCATAAGTTGTCTATCTAGAATTCAATCTATTAATAACCATATCGGAAGAAATGAAATAATATCAAGATTATGAGCAATGTGAAGATTTTTAATCTTGGAAATAGAATCTATGGAGAAAGTATTAAAAATAAATAGGAACATCATTATTGTTGTACTCCGAAAATGAACTTAAATCAGATTTTCTTCCTGTTCGCTCGTGTAAGTTATGGAGTAATAGAAGATTTTGCTACTCATGATCAAATGTGAAGGCTTAATGCCATTTGTTTATATTCAGATAAAAAAGGAAATCCGCCTGCTGGATAAATAATAAGCAATAACTAGAAAAGAAAACAGATACACTGGATTGCTGTAATATATCTGGACAAAGACATTAACTGATTGTGTATTCTATTGGTTTCTTCACTGGTAGTGGAAGTGGAAGCTACAGGGAACGATCATGAGTTTCGATGGAGTAGACAAGGGAATGGTTTCATTGGCGACTTTCCTTAGACATTAAAAAAACATTAGAAATGGAGTTGAAATTGACAACTTAAGTAGCAGTGATGTGTCAAAGTAAACAGTTGGCATCTTTGGAATTCATTGACAGTTCTTTTTCTGTGTTTAAGTTTCTGCTGTTCGCTCTACAGATAGGTCATTTCAGATGTTGACGGGACAATACATTTTTAATCTCACGTTCGCCGGAAAAGTTTGTCGGCAGGAATTATCAATACATCAATCATATATTTAGATAATGACGTTTGGTGGCCGGCTGCTGTAAGTTGCATTACAGCGGTATTGATGGAGGTTGTTCACCGGGTTCCTGGATCTCATGGAACGACCATAATGAGCTCCATAGCCCGGCGCGGGTCGGTGATGATTATACATTCTGAATTATCGGGCCTTGTGCGATGTTTATTTATTGTGTGTTTATCTATGCCGGTCCTATCCTTTGGGCCGCACGGGAAATAAGCCACGCAGATGAGTATGGTTAGGGAGCCGCCTCCTTATCGGCATCCTCAAGGCCAGCGCCTTTCTCGTTTTTGTCCAGGCAAAGCCAAGTCCGAGCGGCCGGGTTCAAAATTCTCACGAGCTCGAACCGCCAAACAAACGGTCATCCAGCTTAGCTCTGCCTTATAAAAGATAAATAATCCTAAGCTCCAGAGAGCTAGACCATGAATGGAACGGAGACCGGCTATTGGTACCTCTCTGATTTCAACAGATGTATACACAAATAGCCTTTATAATATCATGTGTGTATATAAAGGATATTTGTGGATATATTTATTTATATTTATAACTTTGAAGGTGCCTTCTTATCAAGAGCTCCAGAAACTAAAATGTGGGTCAGACGAGCGTAAATTTTCAGCACCTCGAATCGTGAAGGAAATTGGCACCAACCTTTTACGTTTCGAAATACAATACCGTTAGAACGAACGTGAAAACTTTTACTTAAACTTATCTTTTTTAACTTATAAGATAAATTACTAAAAAATTATTAAATTATGTGATTCAATGATTAGAAAATAAATGCATTCGCCCCTAAGCAAACCAGAATTATATGTTTTTGCTTGCAATGCGCTCTCTTTTAAAGTAAAACCTGTCCCTAAGTGCCTCCGTTAAACGTTTATTCAAATATTTTTGGCGACCTTAAAATGCTAAAGTAAAAGCTACGCACTTCATAATACCTCCAAGATCTTCTAATTTAATAGAAAATTTAATTTTGACAAAATAAATAAACCTGAGTGAGTCATAATTGGATTTTTTACGTAATCAGAGCTTAATTGTAGTAAACATCAAGTATACGAGTATAATGCAATCGTAACTGACTCTACTTGGAATAAAAACGACTTCACGTTGTTTTTATTAATGAGATGTATTAAACAATAACTATTACAGGCATTTAATTTTATAATATTAACGATTTATCAACAATGTTCCCGTGCATTTTGTACTATCATCAGTTTGGTTGATAATAAATAAAATATTCACGTTTGCCATATTGTTTGTTTAATACGTTTCGTTGCATCTTTTAAGGCTGTGGTCCGACAGAAAGGTTTGTCGTAATGTTACAAACGTTTTCACGGTTTTACATATTGTGGAAAATACAATTCTATTCAGCTTGATAAATCAAATAATGTAAAAAATGTAAAAATTCTATTATCGTAAGATATGAGGAAATTAAATATGAAACATGAACAAAAGAAATTATGGATTTTACTACATCAAGTTTTGAAATATTAACACTATCATTGTAATAAGTTTAAAGAACTTTATATTAGTATGGCATTTTATTCTAACAAATTTAATGTCGAAATTTGACGAATTTTTCCTAGTTTATAATTGAATTGCAGGTAATCATAATATATGCAGTTTTTTTGAGTCGTCTTATGCTTTTCTAAATGCAGAGATGATGAATTTTATATATATCATTTACGGTTGCAGGAGTTTTCGAATCCAATTGAGTGTAGAAAGAAATATAGGCCTATAGTTACAGAAATTTCACGGTTAGTTTTACCGTTTAAGACGAGCTGCAGGGAAACACTTTTGTCTGTTAAAAATTTCTACGCGTCTTTTAAAAATAAATAGGTAAATATGGACATGGATGCCTCCTCTTACAGAAGCATGTACTTAAAAGATTAAGATTGATGTACGTAACGCAAAGTTTGATAACGGAAGATCTTCAGTACTTTTATCTCGAGTTACAAATACAGTGAATCGGAAGGAAGGAACGGTTACAAAAGTAAACAGGATGACACAATCTAGTTTTTATAATGGTATTGGGTTACCTCTTACTCAGCAAAAAATAATATGTTTACAGACTCCACGATTCTTATGATTAACACAAAATTCAATTCCAATTCACAATATAATAAATTTCTACGAAGTTGAATAGTCATTGCTGACCAGTACGTGTGGTAATCTTGTGAGGTAAGTGTTGTTTTCTTTTCAGTTTACAAATTTCGAGACGCACAAGTTGGAATTTTCCATCGCTAATCTATGAAACTGGAAACGAGTGGAATACTTACTATTCTTTTAGAAATTAAATTTCCGTAGCCAAATCAAGGCCCAACATCTTTGACTTGTCGAGATCTTGATCGTCCATTTATTTCAATCACTTCTCTTGCGTTTATTTCATACAGAACTGTCGCCAGGTAAAAAAACCAGAGGAGCGAAATGTATTGATATGATATTTTGGTAGTCTAACAAAAAATAATAATTATGTACTTTGTGTTACCGCTTAATAAAATCATTCATCATATGAGGTTCTTTATATAACGCAATCAAAAGGAGTAGTATTGACAAATGCTGCAAGATCTTGGATTATACTTACTACCAGATCACCCAAAAATCATATCAATATGTTTTTCGTGCTTCCATCTAACCTGTGGAAATTTCCGTGTGAAATTAAACAATGAGAAATTCTATTAATGATCGAGATTTTGGACAAACAGGTTAGACATATTTTAGTTGACGGCATTTAAATTCCAGTAACAGAGATCGTCACCCAGTTCCTATAACTATATAAGTATGTACTATCAACCATGGAAATTCCTAACAATTTAAAATTGCAAAGTTATGCGGAAATTGCAATTGAATTTTTGATAAACAATTGATCTTTTTATAATTTTTATGAAGATATAGAAGTCTAAGTTAGTTGCTTTCAGGATTTTCTAGAAAAGTGAAGCCTACCAAATGATGACAAAATATTTTAGATGTAAGTCTTGAAGTATTGTATATGTTGGCTAGAGTTGTTTTGCAAGTCTGCATGGGTCCTGTTTCAGCTTTCGGCCGCTACGGGGTCAGCAGTGGTCTTTATTCGTTATTTCCCGGGGCGACATCCGAGACAAGTGCTGCCATCTATTCTCAAGCCACCAGCACTTCGACGAGATTCCATGCAGCCAACACCTTCCACAGCTTCATCGGCTCCCACAAAGGTCAGTTGCGCGGCTTCCAAGATCCCCCACAACTCCCTCAGCTAATCTTCAACGTCTTCCTTGGACACGTAATCAAGTCAATGAAAATTCACTCACTAGTTGCTGATTGATTCCAATTCTCCTCACACTAATTTTACAAGCCAGGCGATTAATTATAAATGTTCGTGAAAGACGTAGGAATTTCAATTGAAGGTCCATTGATTCGCTGTGGAGGACTGCGCTTCGAGCCTGCAATTCAATAGAACTGAGACGAAACTTTCGTTACTCGTGAAAATTGTCTCAGTTGGCGTTTCAAGCCTCGACAAAAATACCGTTAAATTGGCATTACTACCTTTTAGCAATGGGTGGGATTCTCCGCATCATTACAGCAAGGAACGAATCTGCCCGATGAAAGATGGCTGTCATTACGTAGGTATAATCGATAATATTTCCATCTTATCATTATGCACCTCTATTGGTATGTTATGGTCACGTTACATTCCGGCGTTTTTATGAGAATACGGTCTCGAAAACAGCAAGCTGTTTTCTATGGCACCTTCTGTGTCAGAAGGTCTGAATCCGGAAAATTGATTTTTGACATACGAAACGATAACTTAGAAATGTAAAAACTACATTCAGCAATTTAGTACGACTACCGACAAAATGACAAACGAAAAGAAAACTTAATGATACCGCAGAAATTGGAGAAGTAGAACTGATTTTTGATAATCTGACACTGGAACAGTTTGAACAGTCGCCAAAGTATGTTTGACTAAAAAAACGTGAGAAAATAGCGAGGCAGCACGCTGAACACAATTGGGAAAAACAAATTGGTGATATGTAAATATGAGAATTAAACACTCAATTGTTGAAAATATGTTAATATTCGTATCAACAGTGTTGCCGACAAGAAATGGGTCGGAAATCTTGCTAAAATTTATACGACCGTAAATATTTGCACAGTAAGAAATGAAGAAGCAATTAGAAGATTAAAAATTCGGATTCGTTTCTGAATCATGCTTAGTTAGATAAGAAATATTTATTCTCTTGTAAAATTAGCAGTATTTAATTTACCGGAAAGGAATACGTCCATTGAAATTTATCACACAGTAAATGTTTCGATTATCACAGTGTTCAAAATAAGTGTATGTCGCGAATGTTAAGAAGAAATTATATTTTCCCTGCATAACAGCGAATGTAGGAGCTGTTGTATAATAGTATTGCGGGAAATGAGATTCCCTTGATTAATGCAAGACACACGTGCTAGTTTGAACGAAAAGCTAAACAACGAAAAAAAATATATGTAGGGGAAGAGTGCGCACTGCTTGCTCATTAGGCTTTCTATTTACCACATAGTGACTCCGTGGGTAATGAATGTTAATTCCTGTCAAAAGTTGCCTCAAGATTAAGTACGGAGATATAAAAAAAGGGAAAATTTAATCGCACTCGCATTTATTCATCGCATGTTGGACTGGAAAGCGCGGAAGAGAACCGGTTAAAGCTACTGTTATTGCGCCAGGTCTAGGGAAGACACAGATAGACCACGAATGTGCGCTGAAGTTCATATGCGCGTTTCAACAGTCCCTCAGTAGACCTGTATCCAAAGAAAAATTATCACAGCCCAGAAACTGACACAAAACACAAACTCCTCCCTATTATGCGTGACACCACTTGCTTGTTGAAGCAATAGAAATAGAGATTTATTTACGTCTGCGCTATGAATTAGTAAGGAAATTATGACGTTTTACAGTCACTTTATTTATTTCATTTAGAAAGTACAAATGTTTCAATTAAACTTGAAGTAGGCACGATTTGGAACAAATCTAACAGGCTGCCAAAAGGTTTTTTAAGAATTAATTGTAAAGTACGATGTTAAAAACTGTAACTGGATGGTCGCTAATTACCCTCAGGTTTATGCGACATTAAGCCTTAATCATAATAACTGGCTGCAAGGTGGGATGAAGTTAGATAAACATTTGAACGAACAGTGTCAGTGCACAGATTCATTAAAAATTTAAGATTAGAGGGATATCATACAGTATAGGAGCAGAAGAAATTAACTGAATTGAGGTCAGTGCAAAAAAAATGGGAACTGAAAGCTCCAGAGATTCGGAAGAAACCTTAAAGTGAATAGCGACCTGTAACTACTCGAAGAGCCTTCAAGGGCAGAGAAAGTTAAATAAATATTGGAAATAGTGCATTATCGATTAATTAAAAATATTGAATTGGTTAAATATATAAAATCAAAGATCCAGAAGCGATGGAAGAAAAGCTGAACTATGGATGCAGACTGCCAGGTGATTTTGAAATAGATTTTTGGGAAAATGAAATAGGACTTTATGAAACCTTTGAAAAAGAAAGTCAAGCGTAGACTCGTTCAAAGAATACTTCGAGATTACTGGCACTGTTTTTTGTATTTCGAAGTGACCACGGCATTGAGAAGCGATAACACGTTTTGAATTAAGGACTTCGAACAATTCTGGTATTTTGTTTTGCGCGACAGCACATGTAATCTATAGTAGCTTGTTTGATTGAAGCGCCGCATGTCTGCGGGGAGAAATAGTTATGAAATCCTTGAGAAGTAGAACGCATGTGGAATTAATACCAACGTCAATCAAGACCGACCTCCACTCTACAAAGAAATCGTGGTAAGATCAGATGACACATTTGGAAGCAAAGAAAGACGACGACGATACGATGATGATGATGATGTTATCGGCGACAGTGATGCGCAGAGCAACTCACACATACTAGTCTCTGTTTCTCGAAATTCACGTCCGGACTGCGTTCGCCGATCGCAATTACTCGCAAGAACGTCAAAAGCCACCTGTTGCGTCGCTAACAACTGTGTTTCTTCCCTCGACGCAGCTGCTGTCGCAGCTTGTAACAATGTACGAAACGCATTGTTGGAACATGTGTCTGTATAATTAATGTGCTCCCCGCGTCATCTGTCGCAGAAAGACACTGAGTAACCCACGTGGCTTATTTATTGCACGCCGCAAGTCTGCGAGCTTCAGCATCTGAGCATGTTCTCGCCTACATATAATTAACTTATGTAATGCTTTCGCTCACTGACAAAAAATGATTTAGATACCCTTTGAGCTTCAGCAGATAGAATATTTCCTGCGATAAATCCCGTTGGGATATAACTTTATAATGAACTGACAAGTGCACAGATTCTAGACTACGTTCAAACGAAATGCGTTGCTCAAGATTATTTAACAATTTTAAACAACCTGAAGGTCTCACCAATTTTCTGTTTCTCCGTCTCTTATATATAATTTGTATAGACCTTTAAAATAATGTGACCAGATTTTAACATTGATAAAGCGTGACACCTTTGACGGGAGGATTAAAGCAACAGACATATTCATAGAACGCAAAAATAGTATTGTAATCTATATGTTTTTTAAATTTCAACGGAAGTACAATATACAAATTCAAAAAAATATTTATAATATTAATTTATTTATTTTGGCTTGTTTCTCATTTGAGTGAATTTATTTTAGAAGATTGCTGTCGTTATTTCTAAGGCCATGATTTTTTTTCACAATGATTTGTTAAATTATATGACACAAATAAAATGGCTTTCAAAGTCTCAGCACTTAATTGTCATTTGTCTGATGTCCTCAATCAACAGCAATAATGTTTTGATTAAGGTTTTTGTTTAATTTATATAAAAAATATTATTTGAACCTCTTCTCGCTTTTCCTCCAAAATATTCGCTCGTGTCGTCTGCACAATATGCAATCATTTAATATCTTAATTTTTTTTCTTCAAAATATTCATAATGGAACCGAAAATTATTTCATAAGTTCCGCCAGGCAAAATAAACGAAACCTAAAATTCTAATTTTTATTCCAGTTTCCGAATCAAAAAATCTGGTAATGGTTAGAAATAACTTTATATCCTAATGATTAGTTAGATATGTCAGAATATATTAATATAAAATCTTTTTTTCTAAATTTTTATTTAATTCTGAAAGTACATATGGGGCAAGCACAATCCCACATTTGCCTCGGATTTTGTTCTAGCACAGGCTAATTTTTTGTTGAAAAACTTTTTGACAACTGGTGATCCATAGATCGGGATGAATGATTGTGATTGATACCGTGAAAAGACGTAAGTCCTTTCGCTAATGCTAATTTATTTTCTTCGTCTCCATAAGTAGTTACCGAAAATAATACTATATTTTGGAGGAAGATACAGCAGTATTTAAATATCTTTTATGTTTCTGTGTCTCCAAGTGCTTCGAACAGTCATTCTTTCCTCCCGGAGAAATAGAAAATTCACCATTACACTTCTCACATGTTACCAAGCAATGGCTTTTGGTTATTTTAATAAAAGGAAATACACTTCTTAGATCATCGTTGAATTATCAACTGAAAACAATATTCCCTTCCCGTTCTCCCGCCGTTCCCCAACTTCTGTACATTCTTTCCAAAAATTGGGACTTTTTTAAAACGCAGGACAAATTTATTAAAAATCGGAACTGTCCCGTCAAAAGCGGGACGTCTGGTCACCTTATTTTAAACACGGATACTGAAGCACAGTTGTGGTCGGAAAGATAAAGACGAAATTATATTCGTGTTTAACTGTTAACACAAGAGTTCGTATTCAAACACACAAAAAAAGTTCCGTCGTTATACGAACAGTAACCTTAATTTATTTTTTCGGGTTTATAAAAGTGTTATTAAATACATAGAAAAATGATCTTTCTTTCTAAGTTTATGTAAAATAAAGAAAGATAAATAGATGGCATTGAATCAGAAAAATGTTCCACTTATTACAAAAAAAGATTACTGTGTTTTATCCTCCATTAGGACCTCATCAGGTTTTTATCAAAATTTCCAGACAAACAATTTATGTTCTTTTATAAAAAATTTTCTATCGAATGGAAAATATGTATTACTTACAATTTTGTTTATAACATGGAGACATGGACCTGTTCTAAATTTTAAAAAAGTGAGGTCTGTCTGAAAACTAAGTCCTGTTCCCTTATATCTTAATAATGCATAAGTGTTAAGTTCTAAAATATTATATTACAGAATACCGTAAATTTTGCTACGTTTCAATTTGCTAAACTTTTAATTCCTAATATTAAAGTATGATAGAAAAATATTGTAACAATTATGATAAATAAAGAAAATCATAAATTGGAGTTAATACAAAATTTTCTAAAATAATACATTAGTTGTCTAACCAGAAGAGATCCCAGAAGGAGGACGAAACGTGTATTTTTTTGTAATTAATAGTATACTTTTGTAATTAAGACCTGTATTATATTAATTGTTATAAGTATTTAATTATTATAAAAATTTTAACCCAAACCATATTATTTAATTGTTTTTAATACCAAAATAATATTACTTTTTTATATTAAATTCTTGTAAACGTTTTCATATTTTCATTCAAAAATTAAATATCCATTCATTGATTTTGACTTACGCCTCCAACGTTATGTTTCGATTTTAATATTACTAAACTCTGGAAAATTTTTCCTCAGCTCCAAAGTCTGTAATAACTACCTCATTCCCTGCGATGAGCTGATTTCCAATATAAGTTTTAGCCCATTTAAGTTCTTATATTAATTAAGGTTAGTAAACGAACAACGTTATTGTAGTAGCATACCAGAAATAATATTTTCACGAGCTCTTCGGGTAATTCGGAACTAGTTCGCGGTTTAATTAAGGCAACGATATATTTACGTTACGAGCAAAAAGTACTAGGAACCGTTATGAGAAAATATTCTTTAGTAAATCAAGTAATGATTAAAAGGGAAGGCAAATCACAGGGGATTATTGGATGTAATGCAAAAAGAAAATTCAAATAGATAAAATGAATGCTTTTTGTAAGTAAAAATTCAATTCTTCATTTACGCGTTAAAAGAAATGGAGCTGTAACTTACAGAAATAGCTTCTGGCCAATGGAAAGTTTCCTATAAAAATTTCGCCTAAGGTCTACGATAGTTTTTTTTCCCTTCATTACATTTTTTGTATACTATTCGTTTTTATTATGTATTGTGAATATTTAATTTTTTTTCAGGGTATTAATTTTTATCATAATACATTTTCTGTTCATACTAGAAGTTAATATAATATTCGAAGTAATTGTATTTATTTTATAGCAGAAATAGAACGCCATAGTTCATATCTAATAGAAAATACTTCTGCACGACTTTATGGTTCTTCATATAAAGTTCTTTCAACTCCTGCAGTTTGTAATTATTCATTCTATAAACAAAAGTAATATTTCACTCTAAATTGTACTCGTGCTTCTTACCAGCTGCGTTGATTGTTTTGAGAAGTTGTGTGCGGCCTGACGTTCGTTGGGACGCTGAAGATTTGTGCTGGTTTGTCTGTGAGGGCTTTATTGTCCATGCAGGCTGCACAAGAAGGAATTTCACGGGTTGGCAGTCTGAGGAGCTATCGCTGCGCGGGTGAGGAAGTTTGGCAACACGCCCAGCCATTTCACCCTAAGACTCTCGACGGGAGGGCTCAGGGGCACGAGTCCCTGCATTTCCTCCGAAAATATGAAATACTTCTTCCTCGCCATAAATACTCCCCTCCGAGGAGGCCCTACTGTCAGCCTAATGCATGTTAAATAAATCGAATTTTTATTCCCTAATGATATATATCTATCTCATTAAAACGAGGACTTCGAGGATTCTTGGGACACTCCATTAAATTACAATTTCACCACACTGTACTTATAATTCCTGTGGCCGTCGAAGAGCGACTGAACTCGTTACAACTTGCCACTTGATCAGTAATCCGTGGTAGTCGTGGAATCTGCTTTAAACACTTGGCAAATCTATTCGCTACGGCAAGTCAGTCACCTTATTCGAGAAGCGGACTTTTTAATAATTCAGATAAATCACATCATTTGGCTGTACAGTTTAAGGAAACCTAGGAAACACGAAATAATGTTAATGGAACTGGTGAAAGAGGTTCCTTTTATTTTTCTCTGCTTTACCCGCCACATTTTAATAACGTCTCTCCTACAAATCCTAAATTAGGACGAAGAATTATTACAGTAATTATCTCTTGTTCCTTAACAATTATTAGCCGATACAATTCAATCGGAAAATAAAATTTGACACTTTCTTATCATTTGTAAACAGAAATATGGAGCCATGGACCTGTTTCACGAGATTCATATCACAGTCCCTACTGATCGGAGTCTAAAACTAATATCAGAAAAGTTTTACCAGAGGTCGAGACCCAAAATGATTTTAGAACTTCCCCTATATCCTCTAACAATTAAATGAGCTATTGAGAATTTAATTTTTAGTATGAAATCTTCAGCGTCTACTTACCAATTCGTCATATGACGGGTATCACAATAAATATTTGTCAGTTCTTCTTTATCCATATAGTCCTATATTGCTATAAATAAAAATAATATTTTATTTTACGTGTTTTTCAAATTGTATCAAGATTTCAGTAAATTTAAAAATGTTTTATTTAACCACAGCAACGTTTCTACCACACATTCGGGACATCGTCAGGTAAAAATGAGACAAATTTGTTCTTAATGACGTATATATTCAACTAAACCATCGTAACCTGCAATGGATACAGTCTATGACGCAAAATTTAATATTAGGACATCTACATTTCAACAAGATATATGTGTAATTTCATATATTCAGAAATTTAAAACCTGAAGAAATTTGTCTCATTTTTATCTGATAATGTTCTAAATTTGTGCACGAAACATTGTTGTAGTTGAATATAACTTTTTTAATTTTCTGGTAATTGACATTTATTTATATTTATTGGTACAGACTATTTCGTCTATAACAAAAAAGCATGTAATAATGATGACTTATTATAACTTGAGAAAGAAACTCCACTTGCCGTTATCAGTATGCATTGGATATGTCAATACGCTAAGCAAATTAGGGAGGGAGTGGGATGTGGTAGTTATGTGGAAATGAAAAGGCTTTTGCAAGATAGGTTAGCATGGATGGTTACACCAGACTAGTCTTAGGACTGAATACCACAACAACAACATTAAGAACAAATTTGTCTCCTTTTACCTGACGAAGTTCCGAATGTGGTCGATAGAGGACAAGACTAACCTTCAATTCCTAGTATTGAGCTGCAATTTCTAGGTTTTTTTTTCGAAAAATTCAAACTCTATGACCAAATTTGGTGTTCGCACGTTCTTTCACGTCTTGGTTTTCGCATTTTCAGAATTGAGGTGCTTGGTGGCATATGAACCTCAAATTCATCCCCCGAAATTGGGTCTTTAAGGAGTATGCTTAGACTATTTTTGCCTACACGAGGCTAAACAACAATCCTCAGAGATTAACTCGTAAATATTTAGTAAACGTGCAAAATTGACATTTAACCGCAGTTCGTCTTAAATTGTTACATTCATCGGACACGAAAAGGTTCACCAGTTTTGGACGCGAAATGAGAAATCAATTGTGATGAGAAAGACGCCTCCGGAGACGGTCGGTGTGAATATGAGCGCGTGATCTAAGCGTGAGAGCCTGCGCGTCTAATTAATCTTCATCTCCGTCCAGTTGTCATAACGATCAAATGACTGGATTCCCAATGCGGATTGCGAGAGGAAGCTAACGGATCACGGGAAGCTTGACAACGAGGCGGCATTCATTATAATAATCTGTGCTGCAACATCACGAACGTTCAATTTGGCGGTCGTTCATAGACAACCGAGTAGGTCCGGAATTCAGATACCGTCACTATCAAAAGCTTCAACAGGGACCAGATTGACTGACATCAAGATTTGCTGGCGAGCTCAAAAATAAGAATGAGGGGAATGCCATACATTAAACTGCACTCAAAACATGCTTGGTAATTGGAAGTCTGATCAGATGTGGCTATGGTAGAGCTGTAAAAACTTGTATAGAGTGGACGTGTTGCCTTTGGTACACCTGTACACTAGATCACTGTAACATATCTAGTCATCACACGACGTTTCGTTTATGTTTTCCAACTTCATCAGGTTTTTAAGGTAACAAATTTGGCATTGAAAAATATTCTTTATTAACTCTAATACTATGGTATTCCAATACTTAATTTTTTTCTGATGAATTGTCAATTTTATCTATTTATTAATTTAACTAATGCCAGTTCAATATCAATTTAATCTAGTCATTATATTATTTATGTAACTGACGAATCCAAAACTACCGTAGTACAAGTTTAACGTCAGTAAAATACTTTTTGGAAAATATCTTGGCATATGTTATCACTTTTTGAGGCCATGCCAACGCTGGAAAAAAATTATACAGTTAAAAAATTAATTAAAGTAATATTGGTATATATGTATATGTTAAGGATAACCGTGACGGTTTTATAAATAAAAGTGAAAATGAAGTCAACTTATTTTGCCACTAACTATGGAGTTGTAAATATAGTTATTAAAATAGAAATAAAGGATCAAGCTGGAAGAATCTTGTATCCTCATATGTTGAATCTCGGTCGAAAGCGTTTTTCTTCTGTTCTTTAGTTATTAAATCTTGCGAGCTTTCGAAAGTCTCAAAATCTTAAACCAAAGGATTCAGCACTGAATTTTCACAGCTTATTTTTAACCTTATGGTATGTGCATGATTCGCCACAAATTAACGGCGTCAGTTTCTGTCGGTTTTCAGTTGAATATTATAGAATTCCTAGATAAAATATGTGTTGCAGGGCATTGATATAACAAAATTGTCTTGATTCATTTGGATTTTGTGACAGAAATTGGACATTTAATTTTTTTGTACACTTTTTAATTATCTTTCTCCGAATGTGCTCGAAGATTTGGTCACACGTTTTACGTGCTGACTAGCGATATATGTACAGCTACTTAGGTGTGAGCGACGTGTTATTTTTGTTTCAGTGGCCGACTCTCTGTTTTCGACCAACTATTCTTTCGGGGGGCCAACGCCGCCGCCCGCCCCCGGACCTTTCTCTCCGGCGGTACCGTTGGTGGAACGAGGCTTAGCTGGATTGGAGCTCATGGCCAAAGGCTTCAACGCAGTCAACAATAATAACAATAACAACAACAGTACCAACAACAATAACAATACAACCGCCTCGCCCAGTCCTGGAGGCAGGAAGTCCCGAGGTCGATGGGAGAGGACAGAGGTCAAGACGGAGGGCCGTCCTAGTTGCGGATGCCGCCGCCAGCAGCAGCAGCAACAACAACCTCTTCCACCCACGCCTCAGCCTGCTACAGGTACGTGGACTTTGGGCTATTTTCCCCAAACCTCAGAAATTTCGAGTCCCAATATGCGATTCTTAACAACCAGATAGGTCAGAAGAAACACTAATAACCTCAGAATTTGCAAACTTCGTCCAGTTCCCTTAAACGTGCAGCTAGCTTCAAACTAGACTCCCGATGTCGTGACGTAAGAGAATGAAAAGTTAACGATACGTAAAACGAAAGGAGGGAGTATTAACGAATAAATTTAATGAAGACAAATTGAAATTTTAGCCTAACAGATGACGACAGAGCCTATAGTCGTTGAAACGTCACGTCTGAATCAGTGTTATACCCTGTTGGAAACTCGAGAGCTTTTTCTACAGCAAATACACCGGGAAAACCTACGATCCGTGTTTGCAATATTTTCGTGCGTCCACGTCAGTCTGAGATTTAAACAGATTTCAACAACAGCGGAAATCTGCTACGAGCCCTTTTTCGTTAATCGTAAAATGAATGTTGTGCATGACTTAGATTCATTGGATTGCATTTGTTAAATCCCGGTAGCAATGTTTAAGAACAAAAAAAATACACGAGCTATATACAACAAGAAAATAAAATATAAATAAGGAAAAACTCCCTCTATTACCGCTATAAAATCTATGAGGATGTAGGATGTGGTAGTTATGCCGAAATTAAAAGGCTTGAGCAAGATAGGTTAGCATGGAGGGTTGCATCAGATCAGTCTTAGGACTGAATACCACAAGTTATAAATTGTCTTCTACTGTTCCTTGGACTTCTTCTCTGTGCCCTGCACTTCATTACAATGATTTTAATATCAGAGACCATACCCTTTTAAAATTTTATTTTTCACTGCACTCCATTTAATAAATAATATTATTTTTCAGTTAAACCATATAATAAGTCGTTAATATTATTTTGAATATTTTTATACCCTGTGAACACGCCAATAGCACGTTTGCATGTAGACTTATTTCTTTTCAGAAGTGTTCTTTTTAGAAACGAAAATTGTCCTATTTCAAGCCTCAAATACCCCTGTCAAATCTTTCACGAATGATCCTTTTTTAATACTTGAGTGGGAGGTAAAAGAAAGCTGTTCACATTACTGGTTTTTCATACGATAGTCCAGAGAAATTATCATAATTATAAGAATTATCCTTGGTTTAAATTTTATTTGTAATACAACACGTCTTATAGTTTGTATTTTTAGAAAACATATACATCGAATGGGAATACATCATCGACTTTATAAATCCGTATCATTCTATCTTTCAGTACGAATCGTGAATTTCTATGGACTGAGCTGGCATTTCAACTTAGTTGATTATAATATCCATTATGAGAATGGTGTGAAACGTTTCTGAGTAAAAAAGACATTTGTTCTTAATATAATATTTTATTTGTAAGTGTACACACTCATTCAAATAGTACTCGGTATCTTAAGTTGTTGACGAGTGCCGCCATCTTCTTGTTGAGGTTGAAAACTTTTCAGTCTACCCTCATATTACCGAATCGAGAAATCGGTGAGATAAATTTTATCTGAACTTTATTGGATTACTCACCATCGGCATCAGACGTTCCAATTTAACATATCAAATTCTTTCTGACGAGTTTCTTTTTACTTCCAAGAGCAGCAGCTGATTGAGAGCATCATTGGCGTAATTGTTGTTTTCAATTTTGGGTTTGTCCTCGCTAACTATTGTGAAGGTTTTCCACCTTCCTGTTTCTCTTTGACGTAGTTCACGTTGCCAACGAGTATGTATGCCCCACATCACAGGAGACCGACAATAAACAGCAGGAACTTCTGGTCGTTCAGTTGATTAATGGCCCCCATCCAATAGCGACGGGGTAACGAAACCCTCTTCTTCTATTACTAACAGCTGGCTCACTAGTATCTATGATTTCCGTTGTGTCAAATTCGCGTATGTGCTTCAGTATTCACGTAATATATCAGCAGTAATTGAGTAATCGTTAATTATGCTACATGGAACAAGTTGCGGCCACTGTATTAGCACGAAAAAACACTAGACAGTTTTTGATTTTTTGTACAGGTCCAAAACTAAAAATATATTAGTACATAGATAAAATGTCGTTTCCAGGAGAAAGGTAGTAACGGAGGGCTCAAGGTAAATATAATTGCTGATGGAGAATGAACAACCATGGGATTTATTAGATGTACGAAAGTATTAGGACGGGAAAGGATCACGTTTCAAAATTGCTACACCTAGATCTGTCCGTAATGCCTGCCAACTAACTTGATGGCCAGACCACAAAGATCACTGTTGACCGATTTTCCCCGCTCGGTGTACGATGTTCGCGAGTGTATTGGACAATGATCACGTGGTTTACTCCCTAATTCTTTTTGCTTTACGAAACTACGTATGCAGCAAAAGTAATGGACCGTCAGGTGCGTTCAAAATCGCAGCAATATAGAAGCTAAGTTAAACACGACTGCCTGCGGACAATGGTGGTTTCATTAGCGCCACGGAGGCTCTCCCATTGAGACGGGGAGGTAATCCTTCTGTGCAGGATATTACGTGTCCAGCTGTGACAGCCATTATCTAATGGACAAGTGTTCCTCCGGCGGTGTTATCTGCGAAATGTCCTTTGGTTTCGTTCTGTATTTTAACCAACTCCTTTTTTAAAACGGTGTTTATAGTTAGTTATGAGGAATTGGGGAAGTTACCAAACAGATCAGTTTTATAATCCGCTTGGCTAGAGACAAGGTAGCTTGTGAAATTCCAAGTTTCTGTCTCACGTTATTCTACTAGCGCAATTGCCCCGAGATGCGTTAGGAATCATACATCCAGTAATTTATGATTTGCTTTAACGACGCTTCAGGCAATTCTCTAAAAAATTTTACTACTATGCTATACAAAATGTATTTTACTTTCTACCGTATATCATATTTATAACGAAATACATTTTAGACGGTGCTACTGGAGAAAAAGATACGGACTATAACGACGGGGGATTTGCAAAGGCATGAGCGAAATGAAAACGTGAGAATGCCGAGACCGGATTTGCAGAAATGAGATAGTGCGTATAACGCACGAATGGATTCTTAAAAGAAAATCCTCTTTCCGATAAGGTCGTCAAACTTTCGATAGGAATAAGATGGTTTGTTTTGTGATGTCATAAAGCCTTCCACTTTGATGTTCACTACAGTCACTCCCATTCTCTTACCATTATTATTATTTTTTCATAATAATCCCGCATTTCTTCTATCTGCCTAATTTAATCTAAAGAATCCTTCAATAGTTGCACAAATAATTCCACATTTTTACTCTGGCTGCTTCCTTAGGACATGCGGTATCTTAAATTCTCATGCTTTCCTTTATCAAACCTTTTTTTAAAGTAATCATTTTTAACAGAACAGCAATCTCTTCGGTATTATTGTATTTTAAACATATAGAAATGTATTTTTATCCTATACCATTTATTCTATTGCTGTAAAATTTTGTGAGTTGCTCACTCACACCCGCGAAGGTTTCTGTTGGCCAGTCGAAGCGTTATATTTCTTCCTTTCCCCTCTTTCAGGTCAAAACAGGCTTCCTCTGATCACAGTTGCTATGGTTTCTGATGTAGTCCAAGCATTTTAGAATATGTGGCGCGTGAGTCGTTACAATCAAATCTTTATATTCTATAATTGATTGAAAAGGTACACTATATCCATAATTTACCTTGATATAACGGGGATAACCACGATTCATTTATTGTACCGGGATTATTCTCCATTTTCTTAAGGTATCGGGAGATTTTTATAATTCGTTAAATTTTTCTGTATCTTTTGAAATTCCTTAATGCACCAAAAGAATTTTTAAATCTCTTAGTGTTAATTTCTTTGAGTATCTTAAGGGAGCGTGTTAATTTAATGTACCAGGAAACCTCCTGACACGGTTAAGGCCTTAGTGATCGCATCGGTTAGTTTGAAGCTAGTTACAAATTAATATCGACCGAGGTGTGCGAAGGAAGAAGTTGATGGTTAACAAAAAAAAGGAAAAGTCCAGATGCCAGTTATATCACGTTTTGACCAAGAAATTAGTGCAGGAATAATTAATTACGTTTCATCTTCCTTGGCTTTGTCGCCAATTGAGGTCCCTGGAATACCGGGATGACCACGGACTGTCATATTACATGACATGTTCGGAGTAGTATGCAATCAGCGTTGCTATTCTTCAGTTTTAACCCCAGTTACCGTGACCCTGACGACCACGCATGGATACGAACCCTTTGTGATGTGATGCTGACGGCTACACCGCAGGGCAACGCCGGGCACTCTGCTAGCATACCTGTTTCAGATAGGTTAATATGAAATATTACGTAGGCTACTGGAACTAAATTACATATTGTATAGACGTAATCGCAAACACTTTCAATGCCTTACCTCAAATTTTTGAGTTGATGCATTCAGGTTCTACACAAGGTTTTCTCTGGCTTCCAACCGGGTAATTCCACGACGTTTCGGCAACTGTCATTGCCACCATCTTCTGGTGAAGTTCCAATACCAATGTGAAAAACGTCGTGGAATTAGTGTGTTTTTACCTGGTTGGAAGTCCGAGAAAACCTTGTGAGCTACATACACCGGGAAAGCCTTCATTCGATTATTCAGGTTCTTCATTGCAATTTATCATCTTCTCATCGCATAAAACAAAATTGGTTTATGACAGGTCGAGTTATACTTGCTAATACTGTTGTTTCAGTAAAGTGAATTTTTTACGATGTTGGGAAAGCATTAATTTTGTTTCCAAATTTCGTATGACGCCTTTGTGTGTGCAATCGAAAGATTCCAAATAGAATTAGAAAAGCAACTGTTTACATTTTCAAATACAATAAGCCAAGTAGAGTGCTATTCAATGTTCTTTTCGTTTTTAGATGCCTGTGATTAGCAAATTCTTTTCGTCGTGCCCCTTTTCACCATTTTCTTGTAACAAGTAACACCTTGATTTTGAACCGTTATTTGTAATACACCCCCCCCCCTCGAAACACTCCAATTGAGTTTTATAACATTCGTCCTGGATACGTGTTAAGCTATGCCTTTTTTTAGTGTGGAGGTTTAGAGTCTGCGTGAGGATGTAAGTGAAGCAGGCATGGTTTGTGTTTCAGGCCCTGCGGCTGACGAGGATCGGCGGGCGTCTGGGCAGAATGAAGGCTGCAGCCGGACCACGTGGCCGCCGCCCATCAAAAAGGAACCTGGCGCCACGCCGTGCCAAGTGGCCGAGGTCACTACCAGCATCTCGCCTCTGGCCACCATCAAGCTGGAGGCCTCGTCCCCGGCGCCGCCCTCCTGCAAGAAGGACTCTGCCACTGGTACGTAATCCCCTAACCCACACAAGTTACTCAGACCAATGCGGACAATTTGTCCTTTATACACACACACGCACTTCTTTCTTCAGATATATCGATTTTCATAAAGTTGCTTTTGCGCCAGTAACTTGAAAAGTAAATGAATGCGTTACTAAAATTGCGGCCGTAACACTGTGAGGCAAACGGAATGCAGGTGTACGCCCACACTCGCTTTCTTTATCCATCTTAAAGTTCATATTAGTGAATAACAAAAACTAGGCAGGGATAAAGCAACCGAATAAGTATCCCAGAACATAAATTACGTGTGTTAAATCATGTTCAAAGGAACAACATTTTCCTTTTAATATGCTCCAATCTCCTGATAACGTCTGCTTAACGTTTCTGGCGTCTTAAGCAGCAGCCCTAAATCTTTTTCTAATCTCTCGCTCTATCAACGCTTCTCATATTCTTCAGTACGCCGCTTCGCATTTTGTTTACTCTCTCTCTCTTTCCTCGTTGCATGCCCTTCCCTATCCTCTGACACACACATATATGTTTTTCATACTATCTCATCATACCAGAATTTAATTTAAAAAAATTATCATTCTTATAACTGAAATTACATTATAATAAAAATACAATAATTAGAAATGGATCATAAAAAATACAGTTTAGACGTTCCAAGTCTCAAATGATTGGCCAGATTGGGAGTGAGACTCAAAACGACCGATGGAGGTAAATAACGAAAGGTGAGGCAACTTGGTGGGGTGATGTAATTTTATCGAAGTACCAGCCGTTGATGAGTGTGTGTGGTCCACCAAGCACTTAGGTTTTTTTTCAAAATTAATTGTGTCAATTCCAAAAATAGTTCCACTAGAATTAATTTAAATAATTACTAAAAATTAAAATATAAATTATTTTGTTCTTGAATGTCAGTTCTTTGTTATATGCTTTGATCATTTAATTACTGTTTTTTTCTAAATAATCTCCTAGTGAGTGCTTCCAAAAACCAGAGTTTTTGACATGAACAAGTTGTGATTAGATTTAATGTAGGAAATAATTTAGTTTTTGACTATAAAAACGCATACACTACAGAATGGGGGGCGGCGAATCAGAATACTGAGGTGTGGCATTTTAAGAAAAGTGTTAGGAAACACTGTTTTTTCGTCTGTCTTGAAGTTTCATTGGTATTATTTCCAAAACGTCGCAAATGCCGAGGGAATGAAAGCAATGAGTCAATGTAAACACCCAAAAGTTAAAGAAAACGTTTAGTAGCAAGGTGATTGAATAACGGCCAATTTAATCTGTCCTCATCTCTAGGGCTCCAAAGTGTGATTGCTATTAGCCTCATTTAGATCCATTTTCCAATATTTTTAAAAATCTGCCTATAAATCGTTTTTGCAATCCTTCACTTTATATTATTATTACTGTCCTGATCAGCGCTTAGGGATGGCAGTTCGTTCAAAAACTTTACTCACTCTTCTGTTTGACAGGTATATTCGATTTGGATGCTATCTTAATCCTGCTAAAATTATTTTTATATCTGTCTCGTAAGGCTCTATCATATTTATTGAGCTCTGCTGAAGTATCTGCATCGAGTGTTCTGTATTCAAAATATGATTCATGATGATATACTGTAATACTATTTATAGGAAGTTTTAAATATAAAATCTTTATCTTCATAATTCACTTGCCATGATAATAAAACAATAGCATAGTTTAAATTAGATCATCATCCGGGCATTGGTCTTACAAATATTATTTCACAAAATATTTATTATAGTCGTTATATTTCTTTTTCTAAAAGCACGTAGTTAAATTCCCAAAGTAAAATCTCTACAAATCTCCGTAATTACATTAAATAAAAATAATAATTTCTGGCAATATAACTGAAAATGAGATGGAGTATTTTGGCAGACTAGTTTCACTCACTAATTTACGAGACTCTGGGGCGATATGAAACCAATTTCTCTGGAAGTTGCATGTCTCATGAATGATGGCGTGTCTCCCCACAGAAAGGTTTTTTTTCGCAACAAAGACAAACCCTGGAGAACATTTATTTAGCTATTAATGTTTCAGTCATTAATTGCAGGGTACCTAATAGACATCCCGTGCGATTACAAGGGTTGAAGTGAAATGCAAAATTATTCTGTCTTCTCGGCCTGCTCTATTGCCTAGTGATAAGGGCAAGATATATTAAAAGATAGTCGCTTTTCTTACGAACTATATTTTAACTATAGGCCGGTATAGGAAAGCAATTTGTTACTTTTGTTTTTCTTAATCAATGTATATTATTCGATTGTAAACATAATTCTGCAATAATCATACGCATAACTAAGTACTTTAGTAACCTTTACACAACACAAAACAAAAATTCTTTTTTAAGACAGTTATCTTTAGTGGGGCATATAGGAACAGTTAAGAGAAGTAGTATATGACGCAAGCACAAAAGCCTGGGATGAAGGAAACTAAAGTTGGAATGCAAATTTTAGTTAGTTGTCATCCAACATTTTGTGTTCCCATGTCCATTTTTCTCCCTCGTTTTTATATTCTGGCTTCATTTTCCTACTTCTATTTCCTGTGGCGATATGAAAGCTGAATGTCTATATTCCTACAAAATTTTCAACACCGCAAAAAGAAATACTAATATATTCTATATTCTCCTTTAAAGTTAAAGGACGGCTGTTGAATTAAATTGTAATTACTACGTCTGTGTACAACTATTAACGTTTTCTTTTAAAAGAATAACATAAAATTAAATTAAACGACCGATTTACGGAGAAACAAAGTTTTATTCAATTCCTACATATTTCGTTTCTTAATTAATTTTGGTTAAATACATATATATAATTATTACCATGCATGTATAAGCTGGATGTACTATTTAAATATAATCTTAATGCAGAAAAATTATTTCAAACGAAGGTGAAGCTGTTTGTAAGGTGTGTACTCGTACCTGACAAGGAGTATATTCTGAAAGTTCAGATGGTAAATGAGACAGCTGGGGACCTGGGTTCGTTTCCCGGTCTGGTCGAATTTTTTCCATCCTGATCCTTCAGTTAGATTGTTGTAGAATTGAGATTTCGATTGTTAAGTAACCAGATAAACGACACATGTGAGGTAACCATAACCCATTCATTTTAGAGTCCAGTTCTACAATCCCTCTTCCTCTGAAATTTGTTTTATCGCTTTCTGTATATTTATTTTTACGGCCAATTGCTGAAATACAAGTCTACACGCTCTTGATCTAGACATAAGTTTAGAATTGCACCCGCTCTCTGGTGTGTGTGTGTTTTCCTTGTGATTAGAAGCTAATTTAAAAAAAAATAACCACTGCTTGCTGGAAATGGTTGTGGTTTGACCTTGTTGTGGGAAAGAATCTGAGTCGTTCTGGAGCATTATAGGCTCAATGGAGACGAAAGTGATGTGTGACCTAATTATAATGATTGGGTAATATTAACCGTTAACTAAAAATTTCAAAATTATGACATCTGTAGATTATGTTAGTATTTAAGGAAATTTGAGCTGAAGTACTGAACCTGTCCTGCAATATTCCTAGATTAAAGTCCAACCGTGCTTTCTGCAACTGTTAATACTCCTAAGCTGCGAGATCAATTGCTCGAGTTAGTAATTGTCCATGTTAGTGATACTCATACATTATGAATCAAGTACTGATTTATATCTAAATAGCCTTTGACGTATTTAAATCAAAATAGGATTTTCTTTTCGGTTTGGGAGTTTCCTAATATTTTTACCCATAATGTTAAACGCGACAAGCCGACCTCCCTCCGCGCCGCAGTATAGTATCGGAAGCTGATGAGCATGTGTTGCAGCGGCCGCTATTCCCGTGGGCATCGCCGTGGCTCGCCAGAGGCTGCAGCAGGAGCACAAGGCACTCGCAGGACCAGGCCCGCCGCCCGCCCCTCAGCCTCCGCCACCCACGTCCGCCCCCGAGCAAGGCAACGGCCTCTCCACCATGGGTGAGTGCTCATGGCTCAAGCGAGCTAAACCAGGGTCACTGCGCGATACCTATTAATCCTGATTGACTGCAAACGAACCATCTACTTTCCACAAATATGTATATATACAATACAGATGTCATAACAACCGATGCACAATGCATGTTCAAATAGTTTCTCATTTCATTACAAACATTCTATATGAACTCCTTACACGTCAAGGCTGTATTTCAGTTGAGTTCTAAAAGAGCCATAGCTTACGTAAAAGAAGTGTCGGGAAGGTAACACAAAGTTTCTAACTGGAGCACATAAACCAGATCTTCAATATAACACCAAATAAAAGTCAAATGCAAACGCTACGTTCTTAAATTTGAAACCATCTTAGTAGAACATAGTTTCAATATTGTAATAAAAAAATATCATTTCTCTCCATCCATCATTTAATATATCTGTAAATCTATGTCAATTATATTCTACGGTAAGCTGATGCATCTTTACGTGTAATCGTACATATTTTATAATAATCGGGTTTATAAAAAATCAGTTGACATCTGCTCCTCTGTCAGAAAGGAAATAGTAACTGATACGTTTTTCTGCTTCGTGGCCGCAGCAGAAATTTATATCAGGATACTAAGCACTGTAGAAGGAGCCTGGAAACTCATATTGAATCATAGACATTTTGTTGCGCAATAATGGAATGATTCCCAAGATATGAAATTATTTCATGGAAGACCAATAGATGAAACTGAAGATGATGAAATTTTTCTCCAGCATTGCCTCTGGAGTTTTAACCAAAAAATTAATTAAGAAACAGGAGCAAAGTACGAGCTTAAAGGATGACTACGAACAAAGTTGATCTTATCCATCACAGTTGAAAGAGTTAAGAAATCGTTTGTTTAACGGATGTGAGTAGGGCTAAGAGCTGATCCATCGGAACCCGTAAGAAAGCCACAGATTTTGGCTAAGAACCAATCAGAAGTCGGCTACAGCTGTCAACGTGTAGGTTCTACCGTTCAATCTTACTAATTTTCCTCGCCGTAGAGAATTGCGGCTACGTTAAGAGCGTTTTAATTTACCTTTCAAAATCATTCTCATGTTTTCACTACTTTTTATATATAGGATAATAAGCATATTATCTAAAGCAGCAAATACTTAATGTAATTTGACTTCTTCATTCTTTTTACACACACTAATTTTCTTTGCATGGATATTTTAAGCCAAATACCGAATAATTTGTCATCCAAGGGATTACATTGACACAAATACTTCGTGCAGGATATACTTTTTAATGTACCAATATTTTATTCATATGTAAAATACTTATTCAGGTTGAAAATCATTCGTGATTTATCACTGTTAAAAGACAACCTTTCAAGCCAGCCTGAAGCAGGTCCCCACTTAAGCTTCACACTTTTGTAAACTAATCTCATCTTCATTGTACCTGACAATATGGAATATCACATTCAAGGGAATGTTAATCATTTATTGTTTGATTTAAATCTATTCAATTACAAATATTTTACCATCTCTGTAATTGAGGAATAGCTTCCACTATTTTATGAATTTATAATCAACCAAATACAACCCGGAAAAAGAACTCCAAAAGATATTTACTTGTGATCAAGGCGATCTTGAGAGACCATTGACTTCTGACAGTAAAATGATACACTCATGCAATCAAGACGAAGGAAATGTGCAATTAAAGAGTTGATATGAACTTTTCTGGCAAGTCAGTTGATAAACTTACTCAAATTGGAATTCAGCAACAATTCTTTTCATTTTCTCCAAATTATAATGAATTTTTCAATGATCTTCTTGTCTTATACAGGTTACATTCTCTTATTTCACTTATATGCTGATGTAATGTATGTCATAAAGTTTGTTTTGCTGACGACATATTCTTACTTAGCTCTGGTTGGGAACAGTGATCTGGTTTTCTATACAGTGTAGAGACTGTGAATTACATCTCTATATCCTTTCATTTTTGTACCCTTACAATGTGTGTGTTGGCAATATTTTATGTTTAATCAGATGGTCTCAGGTACTGTTTACACCTTTAATGTTTCATTGTTTTCCTAACTTGCATTAATTAAATTACGTTTCATCTTCATACCTACTCATTTAGCACATTTCCATCAGGGCTCAAAATAACTTAAGAACAGGAGAAGAATTGCTTTTCAAACAAAACTCATCCATATAGATTCTTTTTTTTGCTCTGTCAATATGGAAGAATTGATGTTCAATGTTCTAAAAATCCTACGAAAGATAAATTGATCTTTAAATGGCGCTATTACTCTTGGGAGACAAAAAGAAACTTACTTAAAAATAATAGATATGTATAAAAATTTTAATAATTGATAAAAGAACCATTGGCTAGTCTCCAAATAATTGTATTTATTTTAATTATAGCTTTCGACAATCTGTAAAATATAATAAATTATAGCCTTTTTTCACAAATTTCATTATTGTAAAATGTAATGTCATTATCTCTTTTTTATGTAACTGAACTCTTCATTAATTATTACAAAATTTTCAAAGGAACCGAGGGGAGGGTCTTGAGTATATTTAACATGAAGTAAAATTATAATATATACCATTTTTAATTTATGATCTATATTATCTATTCAATTTACTGCAGTAATTTGGTCTTAATACTCATCGAAATGTTGCACGGATTACTTGGTAAAAGACATCAAGAAATAATATATTTTTTTATATACCTATAATTTCTTGTGACTGGAGTTCCTATATATTTGCGATAACAGTGCTTCGGAATAAACAATAATTTAAAAAATATTTTTCCTTTTCTCGGTACTAACATATCACAATGTGAATTTTATTTATATGAGTTGAAAAGTTGTTATCGATATATAGAAATTGTAATATTTTCAATTTATATATTTCCACAGCTTTTAATTAATAAAAACGATGTACATCAGCTTAATAGTTTAGTCACAACATTTTAATTCAATAAGTTGTTTATAACGTTTCCATTTTAGATCCTTCGAATGTACAGGCAACTAAATTATTCCTATTTAAATATATAAAACGACATTGTTATTGGAAATCTTAGATTTTATTTCAACTGATTTCCATTATGTAATAAAACAGCCCAAGTATATTCTAATGGATGTATGTGAACTTTAATTTAGGGGGTCATTTATAGTTGGTGCAAGTGCTTCTATACAACTGAAAGGCGTTGGCAAATCTGACGATCTGGAAACAGAACTGATGTTATGGGTTTATCAGCGAGTATATACGAGTGTTGGTATTACGGTTATAGTTCACAAAAAGGCCATGGAAAATTTATGTTAGCCTGTAGAACAACATGACTGAATAGCTAGAAATTGTGTACCCGTATGATACGGGCGACTGAAACAGGAGCAACAGTAAGTTGTCAGACAGTGACCACTTTGTTAAAGAGAAGTAGACAACAACTATTACCCATAAGGAACTCGTGTTTCAGGGGGGAACTAGATGTGAATTGAAAGTCTCTTACACCGAGATGTATGCTTATTACTCAAGCACTTGACGAGAGGCTGACACTTGTTCCGTAGACGTGAAGAGAGTAACAAGAATCTCATAGTTAAATGTCCTATAATAAAGCAACGCAATTTTAAAAATCAACAGCTGCAACCCTTTCTAAAAAACTGCAATAAATAATTCTGGTATAGTTGTACCGGATCAGAATATACTGGCTCGCTAGTGAAATTATTCCGTATTAAATGCGAAATTTGTGTTTACCTCGTTCTGAGAACAACAGTGCCTTCTGTTTGAATACAGAACTGCTGTTATTCGAAAATAATAAGAAACTGGCATAGAACACAGCTCGCTGTTCTCTCACGCGATTTATGGAGACAAGTTTTGCAATCGAAGACAAATGATTAATTATCCAAGAATACCACGCACCACTGGCTATCAGTTAATTAGAAAACAATGGTTCCTAATTATTACTGGTCTGTACTTTACCCAAGTCGAACCGTGGAAAAAAAAGTGAGAGTTGTGCTGATAAATCATAATAATTGCCGTAGTCGTTTATGTACGCGAATTAGTACTGACAGTTCCTAGAGTTATGAAGTAGCTGGTTTGTCTTAACTTCACGTTTACCACTTACGCCATTTTCGTCTTTCCAGAAAAATCCGAGCTGGATACGAACTCCGGCTCTTGGACGTTTTGCTGGTCTTTCTCGTTAGCGAACGAAAACAGTGGAAAAACACGGAATGTATGTGACTCAATGCACTCTGAGGCTGACAAGCTACGTGCTTCCGTAACCCATCAGTATGAATTGTATCAACGATCTTAGAGATGAGGCGATAATACTTTTGGTTCGGGACAATTGCCATGGGTACGATTGCATCATCACTGGAAATCCGTCACGTTTATGTAGAATTGAACGATTCTATAAAGTTGTAAAAGCATAACGAGAATTCTCTAATAATATCTCATACTTCATCGTTCAGAGCTTGTTTCCACAGATTCCAGACAACTAATAATAATAAACACCAAAATATTTCCAAAGACAAAACCCAAAAACAAGTCTATTTATGATTCCCTTATTTTTTTCTCCAAGCACCAGTAAACAACGGCCCCGTGTCCCAAAAAAATCTTCAAGGAGAGTCTGAAAGCTCTACCTATGTTAAAATAATAATGTTTAGATACAATAAATGGTTAATATAAATTATTTATCCAGATCTATTTTAGTGGAAATTTTAGAAGTTTTTTTTAAAATCTATAACTAATCATGATATAAATTATTCTCCTTCCACGCTCATACCATAAGGCTAAAATAGCTGTGAACATTTCAGCTCTGTATCTATAACGGTATTTTTAAAGAGACAGTATAGTGTTACAATTGACATGTTACAATACCCTATAACTTAAAAAAATTAAATATTACGTTATATTCTTGAAATTAAAATATTAATTTTAATGGCCAAATAAAATAATATTTTTTTAAATTCATAGACAAACATATTTTAGAATCTCATTAGGTATTTAGTTTTATTCATTGACACCAGTTGCTTTCTTCTGAGAAAAAAATATCTCTATATGCTTAAACATAAAATGCATAAAATTCAAAGAAATATAACGAGTATCACAAACTACAGGCACACGCAAATACATATTCGTTAAAATAATGAAGTGGAATGAAAAGTTACTAAGAGGCTGCTTGTAATGTAAAATTCTTCTTCCTTGGTTCTACAACCCACTGAGGACCTTGGCCTACCTGGTCGACTGCGGACCGTCAGCTTACATGACTCATTCCGAATTTGGAGTTACACGTGGCCAGCGTATCGATGTAATGCAAAGTTGTAAACTACACTTCCTCAAATAGCACTTAACCTGATTAATAACCCAGCAAGAAGAATTTTCTCGTCCGCTGACAAGGATTAAAATAAATGAAGAATTGTGCAGTATAAGACGGACATCCAAACACAGCAGCCATTATATAAATTTCGGGCACATTATCCTGTAATTTCAAGGTTAATTAGAATTAGGTTCAGACCTATTTATGATTTATTTGTCCGAATAATAAGCGTCATCAATGTACAAATTTTTACAATTCCAGCTACTAATATCCTTAATAGTTGTTAATTAGTATATGTATGTTGTATTGTTTATATTGCTGTGTGATTAAATCAGAGGACAGTTGGCTCTTTTTAATGTTCAAGAAAATTCAGTTTAATTCACTTATATTTTGTACTCTTTTTTTTTTGGAATACAGCCCAAAAACGTATGTACTTTTAGATCCTTATACCCTTTTTTTTAAAAAAAAAGTATCTACACTTAATATTTTGAAGTTTTTAAATTTATTCTAGAAGAGGTCGTAATGTGAGAACGAAACTTGTTTTTCTGTGAAGATTTTGTCTTCATAATTTTTTTATTCTGACTTATTTGGCCATTAATATTTACAGGATAAATTTTCTTTACTGATTTGTTTTTCCTTTTAGTCGACAGCTTTGTCCTCAACTACGATCGGGTAGTTTTATTGCTTCCAAGCTAAGAGTCTTATTCAGCATCAAACCTTTCATCTCTCTAAATAAAATGTATAAGTTTTAACTGTTGATAGTGTCCTATCTATGAAGCACGCAAAGTACGAATCAGGTCATATTATCATTTTATTAGTCTAAAGAGTCTTTTTATTGCCAACTGCAGATCACCTCAAACCGTAATGTGGCCATCTGAATAATTTACGATAATGTTGCTGGAGAATCTACAGCCATCGCGTATTGTTTTAATATTTTCCAGAAGAAAATTGGCAGGTTTTGATATACGACGACACCCACAATAATTTTCTCCAGTGGTACATACAGTATGATACCACTTTTCATACATTGGAGTCGGATAGATCAATTGGTTAATTTTTATTGCTTTCTTCGAGGAAGGAGTTGCGACACCCGTAGAACAGTTGCTGGCACAGGACAGGTTTCGAGGCACGTGCAGACAAACTCGGCGGGTGCCACATGCAGCTAATTGCCGACGCTGAAGAATATTGCTGGTTGTGCTGCTTCCCAGCCATTAACTATCGTCTTTGGTCTGACATTAGTCCCTCAGCGAGTATCGAAACACGCTATTTTTCGGATAGCCGTTGATAATCGAAGATTAAAAAAGCAAATATTTTATCTCCGGATTCTACACCAACGAGATGATTAAGAAACGCTTTAAAGCGAGTGATAGTATAAATTAGCCGATTCAAAAATATTAAAAGTGCTCAGAAGGTTCGACATTGTTTTCTCATTATCTCTAATCGTTAAAGGTGCCCTAAGGAGAGGCTTTATTTTGTCATTTCCAATTAAGTATCGTCCAACCAATTCCATCCAAAAAAAGACCCATTTCGATTTATAACTCTGTCTACAATATTAATTTAAATAACAATAATAAAATGGGAAAAGCTAAGTGCTGAAATCGACTTCATAATGCGCACTTCTTTCAAGACGACATAACTCGTGTCTATATTCGTTTTGTATCTGAAAAATTCCCACAAAAAGCAGTCCTGTTAAGAAAAGAAAATTACTCACACTTTTAAACTTTGGTTCAATAAAGTGTAGTAACAGTGACGCTGAAGTACTTCCATTGTGACGAACAGAGCTCCATTGTATTTTAAAACGACAGCCACGTCTTTTTACGCACTTCCATTATTTCTTCTCTTACGTCTTATTCTTTTCCTTTTATGTTAAATATGCGTGAAAATAACGCTTATAATTTATAAATCATTGGCATTGTACTCGGTGGCGGTTCGTAAGGCGTTTTAGTTACGTGCTACATCACCCCAAGCAGTAGCAACAATTTATACCAGCATTACTATTTAAAATTCTGATCAACAAAATTAGTGTTACCAATGCCCTGTGACAAATTCCCTGACCTATAATATGCTACATGTCTAATTCCAATATTCAAAAGCATAATCGCCAAGTCGAAACGCATGAAATAATTTTTCTTTCGTAAAGACAAAAAAAGTACATTTTTGGAACAGTCTACTCATGTTGGCGAAATTGTTTGATCACTGGTCCACAGCACCGAAAGGTGGCAGTTTTTGGAGCCTTACGGGTGGTAGCGGGAAGAAATTGAATTCTGCGCACGCCCATTTCATATTTTAGGGCTCAGCATATATAGGACCAACTACCTGCATTATCGGGATCTATTGGTCCGCAAAGCTTCGCAATAGAACATATTAAAACACAATTATTATAAATGTTCTTAAAATTAGTGGAAAAAAATTCGTTCGAAATTTATGTTTTGTTGAACATGAGCACATATCCACAAGAGTGCGTTGACTGTACTTCAGGTTCAACCTAGCTAAAATAACTATAAATTACCGTAAATCTGAAAGATCAGATGCAGAAGGAAGTGTGTCGATTAAATTGTTATCATCGCTCCGATTTACACTTCTTGTTTGTTCTATAATTATGCTGTTTAGTACGAACATGTTTAATTGCAAAGAAAAGTTGTATAATTGTGCCGTGACGTGTCACGAGTTTATTTACGTAAAATTTCCACTGAATATAATACAGGCTTCGACAATGTAAGTAGTTCTATGTGATTAAATATAGGCCAATAAACTGGGTATTTCTGGTACTAAGTGTATCTGAATATAAATTGATTGACTTTCGTACGTTGTATAGAGACATAAGGAACTTTGACATATATCCAAAACTATATATATCTATATTTTAGCTCATGTCTCGACAATATCAAAGATCTCGTAGAACAGAATATTTTTGGCCTCCAGAAGGTTTAGCACGGGATATGAAACGCGCGTGCTCAGTATTCAATTTCACCCCTCTATCCGTAATGCTCCACAAACTGCCTAATGTTGGTGCTGTAGACCAGTGAGTTCATAATTTTGCAAACATGAGTAGGCTGTTTAAAAATTAAACTCTACAACATTTAATTCTCTTGCAAAGTAAAAAAATCATTTCTCAGGCGTGGTTGAAATTATTCTCTCTCTATCTTGCCTGATCGTTGCGAGATGCAAATTGATACTATTAAGTCTCCTTACACCACACGCGTGGAAGCAAGTGTTTTGAGACGCCTATTTCTTACGTCGTTATTCGATGGAGTTCCAACTTAGACTGACTTATATTCTACGCGCGCGCCTTCGCAAAGAATTACCAACGACAATGCTGAACCACAAAGCATTGCTCTGAGAGAATCGAGAGGGAGAAATGGTTAAATTATATTCATTCTGTAGTGCTTTTGGGTGCGCACAAACCATAATTTTCTGTGCTTACGAGGTTCCAAGCTGGATGACCAGGTTATCAGCTAACAGAAGGATCTTTCATCACGTCATCTTTCAAAGATCGGATCAACGACGTTGTATTTCTACCGTGGTATACCTTCCGTCTGAAAGGAAAAATATAGGGCATATGAACTGTCCTTGAGTCAGGTGGTACAGAGAAATGACCGGGAAAAGCCGTAAGATGTGAATGTCTTACAGAGAAAAATATATCCCACGAGTTTGTCAGAGAGAGTTTCAGAGAAACGAAGAGGAAGGAACGTTGTCCTTAAATAGGGAAAAGTGTTCTCGCCCATTTCCAAATTACACGCTCCAAGAATATTTTGACGCTCCATCACACATTTGCGATATCATCTCCAAAAATGTTCTTTGCCCGACCACCTGCAGAGAGGATTGCGATGAAGTGCAGATTGTTTGCTAGATTTTCCGAATAATGGAGGGTTGAATTTTAAACCCCGTATCAGCGAGGTTGTGCGGTCGTACTTCAATCCCGACAACTTACCGAAACTCAAAATAATTTTCCTGATTGCATCAGGAGGGGGGAAAACCTAGTCTCGGGTTTCGAGAAACTAGTAAGGAAGCTGCGGCTTACAATCATCCACTTATTCACTCGTTTTCTATTTTGAATAAATTTTACCGGTTGTGGATTGTTAGCGACATCGTGAAAACCACAAACGATCTTCTTTATTACCTGGATGTGGTTATGTATAATAGCAAACGATACGTGAAAATACCATTACTTCTTTTGCCTTGAAAGTCTTTTGATTGTTTAACATAAAGCTGCAGACACATGCAGTGGTACATCAACGTTAACTCGCTCGGGTATATTGTAATTTTTTGCATGAAGTATTACGATGTCACTGTTATAGTGTCCATGCGGATATACCACTTGAATTTACCACTGGAGAAATGACACAGTTTGCAACAGTCCCCGTACTTAAATCCTACATTTGTCGTCATTTCATAATTTAAACAGAAGTATTGGAAAGTATGTTATGTAGTGCAGTGGAGAAACATGTCCACCATTTGAATTGAAGAGTAGTTTGAAGTTTGAACTTGTTCTCATAATTTCTGCTTTCCAAGAACGGTCTAATTTGGAATGGTCTAACAACTCGTTCGATTCGCAATTACGGACTGCTGTCTTTTACATAAACGAGTGGTTTATTAGTGGCATTATAAAATATGTTAATACAACATGACATTGAGTAGCTCAGCCGAGAATAACGAAGTGTGAACGTCAATTAGTGCCCTTACACTGCTTGACTGGTTACTTAAAGATCATAAATTCGATGTGGACGATCAATTGGCCTCAACTGCAGACATTGGTGGACAATAAAGGTTTCTGGTATTCATACTGCCTTCAAAAGCCCTCCAGAAACCACTTTTCAATACTGGAATGTAGTATACCTAAACGTTTTCTCTCTAGGTCCAAATATGTTCATAAACTGTCAATCACCATCTTGTCAGGATTGCTGTAGCCACGGCTCTATAGAACAGATAGTGCTTCTTTAATATATAAATAAATAAATAAATATATATATATATATATAAAATTATATATATATATAAAATTAGCCTTCCCAGCTTAAAAGTTTCGAACATGTACTTCTCTTCAAGAATTTTAAATTTGTTATAACTGATATGTTTCATCGTGTTTGAATTACATTCCCAGTATTTTTAATTATTCACCATTTATAACAAGAAAACCTGATTGTCAATGTTATGACGTAGGATCGGATGATATTAAACTTACATTTGCCCCGTGGTTTCGTAGTCATTATAGTACAGGAATTCCGTAATGGCTAGTTTACACGGGATTAATGCTAATCATTAGTACTACACTAATACTAGTGTATTAATATGTGAACCGGTCTGTGTTTAGTGAGAATCTGCCACAACAAATTGGACATCATCATAAAATCATTTATAGAAAAGCTTAAAGATGAATTGAAATGAGAAAAATGGGTATGGGCAAGGAATTTGGACAGTTAAAGGAGCTAGCAACTGAGCATAATGAAGAATACGGAAAAATTATGAGAGTAATGCCAATTACAATTGGTTATGTAAATTTTATTGTAGTTTCTGATGTCCACTTCGAATAAAAATGGAAAATAATTTCAGTGGGGGAATTTAGAAACGGTTTTTATTCACTCTCACTCGTCATTAGCTTTGCACTAACTACTTATACTGTGTGCTTACATGGCACTAAATTAGTGCGAGTGGTTAGTGCTTACAGTTAGCACCAAGCCAATACAAACCCACTACTAGAAACCGGTGTTCTAAAAATTTAAAAATAATTGCGAAAGAACAAACAGTTTGGACATATCGGTATTGTATAGTTTTGTAACTACACAGGTAATTTCGGTAATAACAATTAAAGTGAATGGATTATATTTTAAGACAGAAATAGTGTCCAAAATATATAATTGTTTTTATGTAGATGATTATAGCAATATTGTCAAAAGATTCTAAATTCAATATTTCAGGAAACTATGAATTACCTTTCTCGATATAATGTCTGATATGAACAAGGGGAATATTATAGAAAAACAATGTAATATGTATTTGGTTCCTTATGATTATTTTATTTCAACGTGAATAAGTTTTTGGTCTGCAAACGGAAAAATCGCGTCGTCAGATGAAACCCTTCCCTTCCACGGGTAATTTTTCGAAGAATTACCCAGATGAAGCGCCGGAGAGGACGTGAAATAATTTTGATGGATTTATAATTCGAACTATAGTACACATAGCCAATAAATTACCATCTAATTTGGACTACTTTAACGTAAGCAGTTACGAGTTCTTTCCTTTCGTAAATCATCAAATTATCTTAGTACCTATTGTACTATTCTACTATGTGTCATTAGAATTGAAGTTTACGAGAAAAGAACGTAAAAGAATTTTTTTCAGTTTTCTCTCTCTTGAGGTACAAGTTTCTTTGTTACGACAAATCTTATCGTTAGGTAAAGAAACGATCGATCTTGCTTGCCGGTTGTGTTAAGTATTGATTTGTACTTTTGTAGAAGCGATTTTAATTCATGACTCCGAACCTTAAATATGTTTTCCATCCCAGCAAGTTACCTTCCTACCATGTTTGACCACAGTTTATGATAGATATTAAAGCACAGAATTTCATTGCAACTTCATGAAAAGATTGGTTTCTAGTCTACTTTCCTCTGAGTAAAAATAATCCTTGTCTTCCCATTTTGGAAACGCACCGTTTTACCCGTGGATCATCCCGTTACGTAACTGTGTATAAGATCGTCCTCTACTATGCCAGCTCAGCTTCCACCACGAGCGCATTACAATTAACAAGATAAGCATTGTTGGCGAGTTGCTGGAGCAGCTCTCAGATTTATAGGTACTTTTAATAATCAGAAAAATATTCTTAAACTTTTCGTGGGTTTAATGAGCAAGTTATTTAATATTTTGCTATCAGAACTATATTTTCACTGAATAGCGGTGGCTCCAAATCGATTTTTTTGAGACTTTGTCAAATATTGAACGCCTGGGAAGACATCCATTCGAACTAAGTGGGAATAATGAGACGACCTTTAACAGACAAGTTTTTATTACGGAAACCGGCGTTTAGATACCTCTTTTTACCCTGTTCAAGGTTAACAGATCTATCTTCTAATAGAACTAGCATATTACCAATCAAATACAGGGGTTTACTAATAGTTCACACACTAGCACCGACTATTTGTTCCGAGGCACCACGAGGTACATATACATTATTTGAGGATTATTAACCTTGAAGAGGGTACAAAGAGGTACCGAAACGTCGTTGTACGTAATAAAAACTTGTCCGTTAATTGTCGTCTCATTATTTCCTTAATTTAAAACAGACGTAAAACATCTATTAACGAACTTAGAGGGATTAAAGCCTCAGTTTCTATTCGTCCTCAGTATAGTTGAAGAGGTTATCAGCAATTTTCTTCTCATATTATCAGTCTTGCTTTCGAAAAACTGCGTCTCCCTTGTTAACCCCCTACAAACTGTTTCGGCTTTTAAAAGAAATAATTTTCTCAACTACAATTTACAGGGGTGTCATTTTATTTTTCAACTTTGATACAAAACCTCTTATTTATTTAAAAAAATTAATTATAGCGCCTCTTCATATGAACCAATTATACAATTAACAGTTCGGGTTGGGGGTGAGGTAAGCTCGAGTTAATACGCGAAGCATACCACTGTCTCTAAGTGTCTACATTTTAAATGTCTATGTACTATATATGCAAGAATGCTGACTTGTATATTGTGATAAGTTTCAGTTGAAATATTTGTTATTACCCAACGTTTCCATGACGTGCCCTGCCATCGACGTCAGGTGGAACCCTCGATCTTTCATAAAATTTATTTGTAAATGGCTGCTATGAAGTCAGAGAATGTAGTGGCTTTTTCAAATGTAGAGTACATTTAGCTACAATTTCTCAGAAGGCAAGTAGTTATTGGGTTTCCACTCGGGTCAGTGAAAGCTTACACCTTTCTCAAGTGAAGTGAGAAATATGACAGAGTGCGCCATTGAAAACGTCGTAGCTTAATCTTTCACTGACCTGGGTGGAAATACATATACTACTTATTCATCGTATACACCGAGAAAACCTTTGACCTCTACTATCATTCAGTCGAAAGAGACAGACTAAACTCGTGACTTTGTATGACGTCACCTTTTATTTAACCGGTGACCACGTATCGTTTCATTGTAAAGTATAGTAATACTTATTCAAAAAGTATAGAAATACATAAATTTGCTAGCTTCACTTTAATTTTAAAACTTTATTGACTAGTAATTGCAAAGTCACTACAATCATTACATGCCAGTAAATGAGCTCTTATCTTGTTAGTTAATGAAGCTTTTTAGTGAAATTAATTAGCTTCATACAGGGGTAGAACTGGGTGAGATACAAGTATGAGGACAATAAACGAAGCATTGTAGTTATTTGGTATTCAAAATATGTATGGTCAGTGTGTAAATTTTAGTATATCACAAATGGCTTATGCGTATTTAAAAGACGTAGTACGCGGAAAGAGGGATGATACGTAAGTAGATCTCAATATCATTGGCTAATTTCACTCTATGCAGAGCCAGCCGGCTTCTGTTCAGCTTTCGTGATTTATCTGCAGGGCGTGAGTTTGTTGGCTGTGCCTCTTAGGAACACGTGCGCTCTTCATCGGAAGCAATTTCCGTTCTGTGGTCAATCGCCTTAGCCTAACAGGTTCAGGCGAAGTCCTCAATAGGACCAAGCGGATCTCCTCGGCTGCCAACACGATTCTGGGGAACCTCATAACGTTATGTCGAGGATTACGATGTGATTCTGTGAAAAGGTATATTGCCGGGACTGAATACTCTTAGTCATTAGTTCCTACTTCTATGTCAGCCAATGTGTAGTCAATACCATTTACGAAAGCCTATATATAACGTCATTAGAGTTTTACTGAATGCATAAAAAGGGATAAGTCTTTTACAACGACAGTTCCATTGAGCACTCCGGACGAGATCCTCACCAATTTCGACCAAGTACCTCCAGTCTTTTATGCAAATCAAATGGATCAAGAAATGCGATTTTAATCTCCAGCTTGGACTTACTCAGTGCAGATTATACAAAGACGGTATTATATTTTGTGTCGGTAATATCAATAAATAAATTTGAAGCTTGTATATGTCAGTTTTAGATGTCTTTTTTACGAACCATTTTGCCGAATTTTCTATTACAGTTTATTTGATTATTGACTAATATAAAGTCAGAAATCTATATTCAAATCTAATGTAAATTATTTAAAAGTAATTACGAGGAAAATATTTTTATTGAGAATAAAGTAACCGGAAGGAAGACAGATGAAGGCCTTGGGTAGGAGTTAAACTTCGTGAAATCAACACTGTTAAACATAGTTTACGTAAGGTATGAAAGAAAATTTTTATTTCGGGGTAACGTCTGACGGATTGTATTCTGACTTTTATTACAAGTAGGACAGTGAAGAACAAGGACAATGATTTAACATTACGTCTAGTTCATCTTTGTTTTCTCGTCTGTAGATTTCATTTGGTTTGTCTGCAGTTCGGCATTTAATATCATTCACTTTTCAATATGATGAATGAAATGTACTCGGAAACGTTTCATTTTCTTGTACAAGTATCGATGTAAGGTGTATCGCTAACCCATTACTTAAGAAAACTACCGTCGTACTAGCTGAACTCTAAAGTAGTCGCCATCTTGATACTGTTGCAGCAGTGCTCCAAGCTCCTCCTTGCGACGAGAGGACAGCCAATGGTGTTGGTCCGTGGGCGGCGCCAGTCACTCACAACTCCGCCTTGACTCCGCCTTCTCTGTGGCAGTACCCTGGTAAGTAGCCATATCGTCTTCAGTCTTGAGGAATTGCATTTGAAGCAAAATTTATAGCATGTCAATTTCGAATCTTCCACAATTCTGACTTTTTAGTTCATATAATCTCCTTTCATCCTGAGCCATTGAAAAAAGTTTCATTAATTGATTTATTTCGTGATCGAACGATATCAAGAACTGAATTGAAAGGAACGAATTGGGGTTTGCTCTTATAACTAAGTCGTTTCTTCGTTGAAGCAAATAAATTAAGTCAACTCTTTTTTTAAAAAAATAAATGTAGTCTATTCATTTATTAAAGTTTATTTTGCCTATATATTTAAAGTACAAACTACTTTCTTTATTAATAAACTACGATTTCTAATTTTTATTACAACATCCATTGAAACAATGCATTTTCTAAATATTAAGTTGGCAGAAAATTGAGTCATAATAATCAATATCACTATGAGGGTATTAAATATGTTTTGAGGTAGATCAGCATTGAATTCTATGAGGATTGACATAAACTTAGTTGTTGTTGATAAAAAAACACAGCAATCACTTTAAATCACTGTAAGAATTAAGTTGGGATGAGTTTTGATAATGGATGACAACCAAATGTAGGCTTATATGCATAATTTTACTCATGATGTAGATGTAGTTCTAGGTTAAGTATATATTAGTTAATAAAACAGATTTTTTTGGTTATATGAATTCAGGTAAGTTTAAGAAAGAGAGCTAATATAGAACAGAAAGGTAAGTGTTAATTTGGTGTCTGTTCATTTTGAGTTCTATATTCTAAGGTAATTTCGACTTAAGGAACATATTTTGACCAATCCTTCATTGTATTTGACGCAGTTCGAAGAGTCACTATTTTTCGTTTCAGCTATGTGATAGCTATCTATCACAATTGCTGACCCTGTAATCGATCCTTGATTCTTAATTTCCGTTAACTAGACACTTATAATGCTATTGTCGCACACTGAAATATAATCAGTTTTACTATTCATTTGATGCGACAGAGCAATACATTGTCATCATAATGGGGGTTTCCGTGAATAAACCACTTGCTTTGATTGAGATATGATTTTATTTTCTTGAATCATGCTAAGAATCTTCTCGGGGACATTGTGGCGGCCATCTTGTAAAACTATAACTCTCTACTTAAGATGGTGGCGTAGTACACGTGCCTCAAAGTTCCAGATGTCAGACAAGATTGCCGCTTTTAAGGAAAAAGTTTTGGGCTTCCTTCCATTTAAGATATTTGCGAACATTTTTTCTATACGTCAACATAAGAAGGTTGTACAAATTTGACTATGGTTGACTATTATTATCTTTTGAATTTTGTTTTGGGTAACAGGCTACATGAGGGTGATCCTGAAACAGGCAACTCCCCTTTAATAGCATAGGAAGGGAATTGAAAAGGGGGGATGCGGAAGGTACAGCAAGGTAGCCAAGGGTTAACTAGGGCCCCCGGGCTATGGTTTAAGGATCCTACCCGGTGTTTCACCTAAAGAGATGCAGGGAAAACCCTAGAAAACCTGCATCAGGTAGGTCGGGCATTGGGTACTATTCTCACGCCCTTTCGAATGACGGGAGACGAGTTTGCTGTGGGGACGCAGCATTCCCTTCTCCGTGTCTCCACCAATTTAAGGAGGCAATTGGCCGACTGATCCAATGGGATCAGCGGACAACTCTTGCCATATGCCCAAGGTCTATGACCCCAGTACATATACCTCCTAAAATAGGTGAAGGTGTCTCGGCATATGAGAACTTTGATAAAAAGTACCCAGAGAGAGTGCGAGGCATTCCCGACATGATCAGGTGAGCCCCACGGTCACTCTGGGCTGAATTATGCTTCCTTGCGTATTATTTATTTTATTTCGGTTTTCAATTGCGGGTGTGTAATACGTTTTAACGTAAATAAAAAATGATTTACAGTTACTGCCGTTCTAAATAGAAAGGCAGTAAGTAAAAAATGTCGCAGATAAATCTGTGATAGTTAATTTATAAAGAAAAATTCATATTTATTGGTATGGATGAAACCATTTTCAAGGAGATATGGGGGTTATGTAAATGTCGAAGCTCAAAAAAAAATGTATGTCTTGATTTCGCAAAAGCATATATTAGACTTATTGCCTTCTCCTTCGGATGGCAGGGCATGACGTTATTACTTTTTATTTTGTTAGGTCAACCTGCACAATCAGCAAGAGACTAGTATTATGTAAACATTACTCTACTATAAGCTTTGAATTTCGTTGAATATGTGCTTTCTTTTCTTTAAAGAGCAGAACGTTGTTCTTCAAGGAGAAAGGAAGGTTGTTAAGAAAGAGCGACAATATCAATATAGTAGTAAAAGTCGAATTTAAAGTGAATTGTTTTATGGACAGGAAATGAAAGTGGAACCTTTCGTCCCGTGGAAAATGCCAAAGTCTTCTTCAACTTTTTACGACTTGACGGAAAGGAAATCGTTCACTGCGTCGGTGATGGCTTCTCTTTTTTTACAAACCGACGTTGAACTCCACAGTGAAGACTTCTAAATCTTTTGCTCGCAAACAACGGAAAACAATTTGGAGCGTGCTCTTCGAAATTAGACATAATCAAACGACAGATTATTTCGTATATGAGTTCCTGATTCATGCATTTCCCTAAAAAGCTCTTGATGTGACAGCACAGAAATTTGAAATTTTTAAGTTTCCATAGCCTAGCCGATAGTCCCAGAAACAACTTTAGGGACTCTACAGAGAGACTCTATAGACAAGTTACATTGGTAGCCGTGTAAAATTACCTTTTTAGAAAGGTATTTTACCATATCATTTACGACATTCTTTTACTTCTTTTAATTTGTCACCTGTACACTGATTACGTTTTCCATGTCATCATTTATATTTTCTGAATTGGTACCTTAGGTTTATGTATCGCGCTTCTTTGTACACGTATTTTACTTCGACCTTTATACAGCCATCGGCGGATCTTTATTACCCTGGTACTTCTCGTCACACTTTTAGTTCTGGGGAAGGAATTTCGTACAATTTCCATCCAAATTGTCATCGTCTTCTTGGACAACAGTCTGAATTGTTTGTGAAATTCATAGGAAACTGAAGTTAGGATGATCAGAAGTGCATTCGTAGATATCATTTAGTCGTTTATTCCGATCTATTAAGCAGTGTTAGACAGTTTCTGAAATTTAACACAAATAAAAAAATTAATTAAGTTGAAAACAACTAGGTTATTCGTCAATATTTTTGCAGGTGTACGTCAGTCAGTACATATTGCAATATAATGGAGGTTCTTATTAGTTAAATAAAAATAATATTTTATGATGAAATCGTCTGAAGAAGATGGCGGTCCGAGACATCGAAACGTGGGAAAGGAACGTTGATACTCGGTTTGAAATCTCGATAACTCTTCACCCCGGAGCTACAACCGGGAAAATCTATGTTTCCTATAATTTATAACGTTCTAGAGTTTGAACATATTCATTTTTCAGAATTTAGCTATTATTTTTGTACAGGATGTCGTGAAGAGAATAATAAACTACGGCAATGTCAATTATTTTAAAATCTATTTCACTATTTTCCCCATACTTTTACGTTTACGTTTTTCATACGAAGAATTCCGTCCACATAACAATCGATTTACTTTGCCGATCTCATGTGAACCTACCAATCTTACAGACTGCACTATATTACCAGAGAGCCGCCATCCTTTTCAATTCTCTATCCGACGCTTGGAACCTCAAAACTTTATATGCTGCTAGCGACTTTTCATAAACTACTTTCCCTTAAGTGAACTATTAATCATAGGCTGAAACATTGCTGCCAATTCAAGCTCAGCTATATGTCATGAAATTCCTTGGCTCTAAAGCACATAGAGGACCTTGGCTTACCGGGTCGACTGCGGACTGTCATCTTACACGACACATTTGGTTAGCAGTATCGATTCTCCAACAGTCTTAATCCCAGTTTACGTGACAATGGCGTCACAAACATCCAAGCCAATGCCAGAATTCGAACCCGGGTCCTCTGTATTGTGAGGCAGCGACGCTAGCCACTACACCACAGGAGGTCGGTGAAGCCGATATTTAGAAGATCGAAACTGGAAACGTCTCGGTTGATTCACGGCCTCTTCGAGATTTTTCCATTCTGATCATCTTACAATAAAAGAGCATCATTTAGCCTTTATTTACCCTCGGGACTGAAAGCTCGACTTCAACCTTTTGATTCAACTGACTAAAAACGCGTCTTTTCTCCCTCAACTTGCTCATCTGCACAACTCATAACTAAGTCTCTCTACAGTGTAATAAATTAACACAGTACAAGTAACATACCTAAATATCTTGTTATTCGTTTTATCGCTTGTAAGCTAACCACCGGGAGTTTTTTTTAGGGCGGAATGCGTGAATATTCGATGAGATTGCATGTAAAAGCATTTTTATACGAGAAAATTTTCTTTCCAGATAACCCCTATCCCTCACATAAAGCTAACAAACAAGAAAAGAAAATAAAGATTTTATGTTGGTTCGAATTTTCTGTTCCATCAGCTAAGTTGCAAAAAAAAAATCACGGTTCCAAGTACTGGTCTTCCGAGTTCTCAAAGTTCTCTATGACTGGGGATTGTTACTCGAAGACTCCTGTCGATTGTCCGACACTATTTCAACAATTGAATTTGGACGGATTTGAAAGAAATTTAGAGCTTTTCAACTAGGGTGGGCCGATTTTTAAATGGAATAAAAGAAGTTGCATGTGTAGTATCAACGTTTTTTTTTAAAAAAAATTATAATAAAGAAAAGAATTTTCGTTAATACCACAATCTCAGCTTGTTATATTCCATTTGAACATCGACCCGCCCTTGATGAGGAAAACCATATAGTTTTGCGCCCTTAAAAAATTAAGGGCACTCATGAAAACAGTTAAAAGGAAGTGTTTTCTTTTAATTGAAAACGAAATTAAAACAAAGTGTTTTCTTTTGTTTCAGTAGAAGTCCTCTTATTTGTTTTTTAATGGCCTCATAATTTGCTACTTCAAAATCAAAGAAATTATTAGAGGAAAGACGTATCAGTCATACGTTAATTTATCAACTAATTACACTTTGAAATGTGTATTTGTTGTACTTGCTTCCCACGTTGACAACCTTAGTTTTTACCCCCAATGGTACCTCACCCCACCGCATTACTCGAAATTAGTCGCTCATCGATTCCACTTTTCGTTTCTTTAATGATCATTGCACCCAAAGTAAGCCGTCTGGTGTTGAATAATTGTACTGACGGACACTACCATGAGATATGTTTGTTGATTAGTCCTTTTCGTGAACGAATATTATTAAATCAACATGGTCAAGTTAGGTATTAACACGTATGTTTTAGGAAATAGGTGATCTCGAGAGAGAAAGACTTTCATCCTTAGTTTCTTATTTCGGTTTGACGCGAAACACGGAAGTGTCTTGACTAAGGAAGGCAGAAATAAAAACACTGTCCATGCTGTTTGGAGTGGGCGTGACCGTTCTTCGTGACGGGAGGCGTTGATTGGAAAAGAAAATTACAAATTTTTCCTCTTTCATTGGAGTGGGGCGTGGCTTTGTCTTCCAGTGGAAGAGTTGACGCATAGTTTATTTCACTTTCCGGACTAAAACTGAAATATAAATATGTGATTTTAAGAAGATGACTAATATTCTTTGACTTTTGAATCGAAACGTTTTGGTGGTTTTCCGTATATACTTTGACTTTTGAATCGAAACGTTTTGGTGGTTTTCCGTTCGTAATGGCAAAGCATTCGAATTACGGAGAATATATGATAGATTTACAATGGAGACATTGTTGTAGAAGAAAACCGAAACTATCTGATGGGATTAATAGTAATTTCGATGTATTGTAGACATCGTCAGTGAGCTAGGAGATCTCACAGGTTCTTACATAACTTATTTATTGTTTTATGTTCTGAAGGGACAGTAACAATAACCATGTTAAACAAATCCAGTCAGTCTTGTCATGACGTAGTTCACGTAATCGCCAACAGATACCGCTGATGATGACGATGGTAGTGGTACCTAGCGGCAACAGGCTGCACTTCTTATCGATCCCCCCTCCCCCTCTGCCTTCACGTCGCATCATTATGCACTCGCCGTCAGTGTTCGGTGCAAGTCAGTCCAGCGGCTAAGGCAAGATCGCGGGTGTGTGCGTGCGTGCCTGTGTGCGTGTGTTATGTACGTGCGTTGACACGTGTTTTTGCTATGCTGCGGCACGTCCCAGAGCGTGGACTGCACAAAGCTTTCGACGAACCGAAAGGACTCTCGGCAACAATCTTGTAAGTTGAATAGCCGGCTGCCGCGAACAAAGAACTTTTACCTTGCATGCTAAGCTCTTTTGGGCATACCCGGCTTTATGAGAAACCCTCAACATTTCCCCGTCCCCCTAAAAACTGCGCTTTTCTCTCATGTTTCATTTCGCAATTGACAGATACGGTAGCAGTAGACATAGAATTTCAATTTGTATTTAACTTAACTTGCAGTAACTCCCGGCTAATGGAAAATGAAATCGCTCCAGGAAAATATATTTCCCGTCGGAAATCACCGATTTTATCGTTAATTGCGTAGTTGCGCGGAGGGCTGCTTTTCCATTGCGCCGTATTGTTTTAATCCAAACAAACATGTAATCTGCATCAATATATTAATTAAATGTAATTTGCATCTTACGAGTTCAATGTTGACATTTTTGTCTTAATACTGGCATTACTGTCCATTCGTAAAACCTTGCCATATTGTTAACTGAAATTTCTTTTTATGAGCATAACGACACTTACTATATGCATTAAAATTGTTTATTTCCCCAAACTAAAATTCAGAAGTAACCAACAAGAGATAATGGTAATAATATATTATCTGCGACGTACGCTGATAATAGTAACAAATACCACGCAAAACCCAATATCCAGAAATTTATTTCAAGGAGAAATTTATGTAATCATTTTCAAGGTATATTGTAGTTTGAAGGTAAATTGTTGCTAGCTACAAACGTACGTTTTTGTCCGGTGTTGATTATCCTTTTTTCTGATGTAAGAAATAGGTTTTAATATGTACTACAAGTTGTGCTAAATGAAGTTGCAGAGAAATAAAAAAGTTCCTCCAACAATATATTTCCATTATTTCCAGCTGAGAATTTTAGATGAAAAGTAGTCATTGTTGACAGAACAATAAAGTTGGCCGGAATCCTAAACTTGAACGAAGTTTTGAAAGATGGCAACATTCGCATTTCTTAATTAATTCGCCGCCCACCCCTTCTCTACTATAACTTTGTTCTGTAGCTCATCGTAACTCACCCCTGACGATGAGAAACACGTGCAATTCTTCGTCTCAACAATTACTAGTATCACTCCTCTCCTGTTAAATCCAATTTTTTAAAAATGATATTGTAAACTTTATTGTACACATATTGGCATATTACAGTTGTGCGAATAATATTTTAAAACAATGTTTTTTGGACGATTGGGGGAAGAGGTATTGCGTTGTGTGTTTCATATTCTTATCTTTTGGACGCCGATAACGCCCCAACTGGTGACGGTATTAAAAAAACGTTCATAACCGATCTCATTACCATAGGTAAATTAAAACATTCTTTTCACTGTAATTTCAATACGAAAACAATATTCCAGCAAGTGGGCATGTTTCAAGCCTCGAGTACCTCAGTTTATTTGTCAAATCGTATCGAATTTTAATCACTCGACTATTATTTTGTTGCGAAAAAATAAATCAGTTGCCCCATTTTTGTTCTATTATTGACGACCTGTCATCATAAGATTTTCACGGTCAGTGATCAGTGAAAGGCAAAAATTGTTTAGCGGATTTCTTAAATAAAGTTGTGAATGACGCTTTTATTGCCGCACGCGGCTTGGATGCGACGTTCCTTCAACGATGCTCGAGTTCCCAGATTCCTGAGGGATATCGGGTAACCAGCGACCCGGAGAGTGGAAAATTGCCGAAACCTTCTAGAATGAGAGGCGATGGACTTGGCTTCTTTTCAGTGGAAGAGGGAGAATTGCGTAACTAGCTTGTTAAAAATAAAATGTGACCAGGCCAGAGATAGTTATATATATGAAAATTGCACTTGCGTAGAGTTTACTACAAGCTCGGGTTGAAATAGACCCGTCGTTTGCTCCCGACGGCCAAATGAGTTGCCTTGGAAACGCAGTGTTGAGACGTGGAATGGTTGAACAACAACCCCCCACCCCCCAAATGCAACGGGATGATAACCCTAACCTTCCACGAAAATGCCATGTACTTTACACTATCACTATTTTTAGCTGCGTATCACGTGACGCAAATTACTGAAATTGAGATCCATTAACTCCGGTACTTAATTCCTAAACACATTTCGTAACTATACGAGAGTTTATGTAACTAATACGTCTTAAAGTTTCTACTGGTTAATGAGCTAAATTCTTTGAAACTACTACTACGCTCGAGAAAATAATTCTATAACTGTCAGTTTTGAAGATTTGAGCTAGAATTTCTTTTATTTACCGAAATGACGTTCTACGGTTTTTGGAACCTGGGCCACTGAAAGTTGCTTATATTCATAAGGAAAAGAGGATTCCATAGTTCACAAAAAAATTCTTTACTTTCTGTGACAGAAGATCCCAAATTCTATTCCAATAAAGTTATATGAAAAGATTTTGTTTCTGATATTAGACATATTTGAACTCTACAAAAATTAACCGAGTTTTTCATACTCCGCCGTTCCATTGCAATAGCATTTCCGTAAAACTAATTGCGGCTAATATCTGAGACGACAACCTCCTAAAGCGGTACGTTAGTCTTGGCAGAAAATTTACGAAAAACCGACATTGAAACGTAAATTTGCTGCAAGCGAAATCGTAACTAATTTCAAAACGCAATAAACTTGTTAATAAAATGGTATCATTCCAGGTAGTCCCAAATTAATGGGCGAAACAACGTAATAGCTTATAATACAAGATTATTTAGTCTGTAAATGGCTCAATTAATTTATCTTTATATAATTTGAAAAAAAATAGCTTTAAGTAAAAAATATAAATCATGCATATTAATTTATCCCTGTTTTAGCCAATTTTCCGGAGGCTTTCATCTTTCTCTTTCAATGCGTGATTGCCATTTTCTTCGGTCATCTATGGTATTTAAGTATAAGAATTTATTATTGTTCGTGTTACCTGAATTAAAATCGAAACTACGATATTTTTGATAAGTGTTAGTGGCCCAATTAAAAATTATTCATATGAATTAATGCAGAATAATCAATGTGAAGTTATTAAAACTTTATTCTATGTTACATCATAGTTTTTTGATTCAATAAATAAAAATACGGCAATAAAAGTCAGCATTAATATACAAGTATTTATTAACAAAAGCGACGTTTCATCTCCATTTTGAGACTTCATCAGGCCTTCCCCCCGGCCGTAACTGTCGGTTAAGATGGTCCGCGACACCAAATTCTTCACGAGTAAATACAGTAATCTTTTCGAGTGAGGGAGTTAAGGAGAAATACGATGTATTGCTAAATTTTAAAGCCTGATGAAGTCTCAAAATGGAGATGAAACGTCGCTTTTGTTAATCAATAGTTATATATTTCATTCTGACTTTTTTGGCCGTCCTTTTATTTATTCAATGTTTATTGACGTTGCTTTTGCGTTGGTGTTCTCAGGAGCAATTTTATATCAAATCTGTAATTTGGGAGAGAAACTAGGAGCTACATTCATACTTCAGGAATATTTAATATCCAATTGTGACTACCGACGCCTTTTGACGGATAACGTGTTAATTTATCGTGATGTTGGAATATCGCCCAGACATTTCAGCTTGATATTACTCTACTGGAACGTATCGTTTCTAAATGTTTCACGAATCGATTCAGGCGAAGTAATTGGTTGAAATGATTTCATATGGACATAATATGTAACTCATATTTTTTTTAGAAATGGGAATACTTTACTTCATAACTCTTATTCCTGATTCACCAACGGTAATTTTTTCTATCTACAACGAAATACTATGGGTTACCTTTCGATGCCCAGAAACTTCTTTACGACCTCCCCACCCTCCGAAATTGCTCTCCGTTACAAATGTTTTGTAGAGTGCTTCACAGATCAATTATCCAAGTTCTAGCTTTTATTGGAGTATATGGAGATTTTGGAGTGTACCAGTCGCAGTCAGGCAGGCATTGTTCTGGAATTCCAAGGCTCTCAGGTTATAGATTGTCGCATACCTTTGATAACCACACAGCCCCGGCCCGCGAGCTGACTGGGATTCTTTGCGACTTATTGTAAACTAATCTTAACAAGGAAGAAACTGCCACACTGCTAACTAGTATTTTATCCGTAAAGTTCTGTTCCAATGATTGTCACCAAACCGTTCCCAGACTTCTAGGTTTCCACGCGAGATCTCGTTCTTTTGAATTACATCTTCGTCTTTTCCATTGTAAAACTTCTCGTAATTTGTAACGTGGTTATTTATGAACCTTAACGTACAGTTAATCTGGAATCACCAGTACTTTTTTTTGGTTAACAGGCTACATGAACGTGATCCTTAAACAGGCAACTCCCCTTTAATATCATAGGAAGGGAATTGAAAAGGGGGGATGCGGAAGGTAGATCAAGGTAGCCAAGGGTTAACTAGTGCCCCCGGGCTATAGTTTAAGGATCCTACCTGGTGTTTTACCTAAAGAGATGCAGAGAAAACCTGCATCAGGTAGGTCGGGCATTGGGAACAATTCTCACGCCCTTCCGAATGACGGGAGTTTAGTTTACTGTGGGGTCACAGCATTCCCTTCTCCGTGTCCCCACCAGCTTTAGGAGGCAGTTGGCCGACTGATCCAATGGGATCAGAAAACAACTTTTGTGTTATGCCCAAGGTCTTCGACCACAGTACATATACCTCATAAAATAGGTGAAGGTGTCTCGGCATGTGAGAACTTTGAAAAAACCCAGAGAGAGTACACAGGCGCTTTCCCTTTAATCTTAACGTATAATAGATTTAAAACCAACTGCGAGTTATAAGGTTTGCCCTGAAGCGTTCATAAATAAATGATCGTACTTTTTACATATTCAATGAATTAACGTTATCAAAATTCCCTACAGTTGTTTCGTTTTTAGGGGCAAAATAAAATGAACGATTTCCGTGCCAACGAAGTCGCAGGCATAGCGAGTCTTTTAATTAAAATGGGATGAATACATCAAATTTACCTAATAATGCATATGAAGCTCAGAAGAAATAGGAAAAAATCGAACGTTTCGTTACACGAGATTATTCGTTATGAACAAAATGTATTACGAGAGGTTAGTTATACGAGGAGAATAAACAAATGAAATTCTTTTATGACTAACGACTCGAAAGAGAAGCATTTAATCAACGAAAATGCTATATGTAACATATATGTTAATGGCCAAATAAGTTAGTTAAATTTGAAGTTATTTGTATAAATTTTCTAGATGGCGTTTCGTACTTGCCTTGGACGAATAAACGTTGCTTCACCTAACAAATTTGTATTCAACATAGTAACTTTATCTTTAGTAAAGGTTTAATAAATGATTCTCGGTTTATCGATTGGGCCAATTGTTTGTTACAACACAAAGTTTCACCGAAATTCATCTCCACCGTCAGCAGGTGAATGGTGTGCCGAGAGATTTCCACTCTGTATACTGTAGAATTCAACCAATCAGGAGGCCGAAGTCAAAAAATAAATACACCAGGAAAGCGAGCGTTATTCATTTTTTATTCTCTAATAATTGGCCATTATCATTTATATTACATATTTCAATTTTAAGTTTTAATCTAAACCTTCGTCTTATTTCCCTCTGCGGCACAGCTCTGTCACCCCACCGCTCACCCGAAAAGGAAGTATAGAGAAAATGGACAGCTTGAACACAAATATCGATCGATGCCTTGCTTTTTAAGAGCTCGTTGGTCGTCCGAGAACCTCTCGCTGTAATTCTCTGCGCAGTGTATTTTGAAATCTGGAGACATTTCGCATACCTCTCATGCCAATCAACGATTGTGAATTCCTGGCTGTCGTGGAACTCCTGCTCCTGTAGGCGTTGACTCTTTGCAGGAATGCGTCGACACGCAATGTTTATCAGTTCTTCGGAGAGACATCTGCCAGTTACGAGAACCTCTTCTAAGCTACATTGTTACTCGTGTTTGTAGGACATGGCTACCTAGTTCCATAAATTTGCTTTAAATTTTGTGGCCACATCTCACCAACAACGTCGGAATTTTTCGAAGTTCCAGCGGTGAAGCCTTAGTGATATGATCGTTTTTTAACTTCATGAATCCGTCATCGTAGCTGAACGCGGAAATGGTACTCTCTTGAGTTTTTCGCCACAGTAAGTGCAAGTATTATGCCAAAATTTAACGTGATTTATATAATTCATTAACACATGTAGAAGTAATCCATTCATTACTCCATTATATGCCGTAAACAATTAAAACGACTCCATGCGCCAGAATTGCAAGACTCGTACTCCCCAATTTTTCGATACCTTTTACAAAATACGGTTGTAATAAAGAAGTTGACATTTCTACTTTTTTGTTTTCTCTTTACAATAGTTCAGTCAGTCATTCACGCCTTTGTCATGAGTCACGAGCTCTTACTCGGTTTTTCTGAGGACAGTCGTGCTCCAAATTCATAACTTGGTGACCGACGTACTACAATATTAATTTTTCTATAACTTGGCCGTAAAATACGCGACTCACAACGCAGTAATTAAATTTTTGTTGCTTCTTTTTGGAGACTTTTTTTGAACAAATATATGTGAACTGTCTATAAAGGTGTCATCATAGTGGTTAATTATACTTAATTAGGTAGTAAGCAGACACAGCCTGTGATTAAATAAGAAACCACGACTTATCCAGGAGTACGTTCCTCCGTTTTCCAAAATAAGTTTTCCATTTAAGAACAGAAGAAATGCTTTCAACAGGAGACTGTAAAATTGAATTTAAGTATCAGGATGGAAAAATCTCGGCCGGACTGGGAATTGAAACCGGATATACCTCTTAGTAGTATCAGTTTTTCTAATTTAGGCCGTGTTAAAATGTGGTTCAATAAATTGAGAGTACTCAGGTACAATCTAGCACATGGCTGGGAGTCGACTCGGATAGATCAATGATATAGAGATGAGGGTGATTAAGGAACGGCCAAACTCCCCTTTAATAGCATCTGAAGGGAATGAGGAAGGGAGAGGAGGGCAGCCAAGGGTTGACTAGGACTACCGAGCTATAGTTTAAGGATCCTACTCAGTATTCACCTAAAAGAGGTGCAGGGAAAACCCTAGGAAGCTTTCATCAGGCCCTTCCGAATGACGGGAGATGAGTTTGCTGTAGGGTCGCAGCATTCTTTTCCCGTCTTTCCACCTGTTGCAATGGGATCAGCGGACAACTCTTTCTGTATGTCACAGTGCATACACATCCTAAAACAGATAAAGATTCCTCGGCATGTGAGAACCTTGAATAAAAAACAGAGAAGGTACGAGAGGCAACCCCAAAGATAATCCCCGCAATCAATCTGTGGAGAAATACCTGCAAGAGAATTCTCGCACAGGCATCCCCCTTTTTTTAATTTATCCATTCTAATACTTGAAAAAAAAATCGCATAAAAGTTAGAACGCGAGTTTTGACCTTACAGTTGGTTAGGAGTCATTCTAGAAAAATATGTAACCGCAAGAAAAAATTGAAATAAAATAAATACGAATTATAAAACTTGAAATCAAAATGAGTTGCGTATCGGAGCAGCCAAAAAGTGGCTTTTTGAGGAAAATGCGTAATACTGACGAGCATTTATTCATAAATCAGTTGGTATGAGTTACTGTTTTATTAACAACTTAATCAATAGAGGAATTGTCAAATAAAACATCAAAGGCAAGCTATTATAAGTTCTTATCCCGCTACCTCTTTAAGCACTTGTTCTTTATTTTTATTCTGCGTCCGTTCTAGAATTTGCAATGCCTTTCAGACCATGTACTGTTTGTTCACTTCCACTTGTTTCGCTTAACGGGGATCGGATTTGTTGTACGTTCTTATTAAACTCGTATTAATTTCTTCACAAAATAAATTAAAAAATTTCAAATTTTATCTCGGTAACAAATCCCGGACTTGCAATTCGATATTCACCTCTTTATTCATTTCGCACCCTTCCCAGTTCAGAGCAGAAGTTTTCTGACAATGGCGAAACCTAGTATTTATTTGGCACCAATGAAAGAACTTGGCGGTCGTGTTTCAAGTTGAAACTCAAGAATGTAGCGGAAATAAAGGAGACCACCATAAAATTATAGGATTCTCGGTATAGCGAGAGAAAACAGTACAAAAGACGGGTTCTCAGTGTTTTCTTGGCGAACGTGCAGGCTGCGTGCCAGATGTCCTCTCATCTGCCAAGTAGGACTTGGGACCAGGGGTGGATGAACACCACACAAACCCCTCGGGACTCCGTGGGCGTGAGTCATTCAGTTTGCTTCTCACAATTATATTGACCACTGACAATAGAATTTGCTTCTAATATACGGACACTATCAAAAATACCACACGAATCCATCGCAACTGATCAATCCATGTTCGAATCTTTAACAAGTTTTCAACGAAGTATGAAGCATCGCAGCATTAATTTGTTTTGTTGGTCTTCAACTTCAGTTAAATTAACAATACAACCAATTCGTCAGCAAACAATTTTATATTTATTTAATACTTCTCCGACCTTTCGTCCATATTTGTGTTGTCACGTAAAATTTAAATTGATAACATATTTGTAAAAGTGATGGTTATGGCCGAACGGCATAGATGTATTAAATAAATATAAAATTATTTCCTGACAAATCGGCTGTATTGTTTATTCATTTACACTTAATTGTCAGAATATATTATTGTGTTTCAGCCTCGTACAACGTACGAAAGTCAAGCTAAATAGTAGATATTATTGTCGGCTTTCCCATTGTCTCCACTGGTTGAAAGTTCATGAGGTTTAAGAATAAACTGAAGTAGAAAAGTAAGATTAGTGAGGGAAAATATGTAGTCGGGTAGTGAAGCGGATAATATGAAAGAAATGGCGAAGAAGAAATATAAGAAGACTAATTATGAAATCAACCTTTAGAATAGTAATCAGAGAGTTTCGAAATCTTGCTAAATCTTTGTATTGTCTACTATTCGAAACGTTGGTTCTATATTTTTGTGTTTGCCATTTTATTTTATCCTGCCCTTTTCTTTACCTTGGCTACATTTTCTCCGTGCCAGAAATTCCTTAGCAACTTCTTTTATAAGTGAGCTGAGGCTTTCTCGGTGTAGTTGATGCAGAAATAGTTGTCGGGTTTCTTCAGGCTGAAGATGACGACAGAGCACTTGGTCGTCGAAACGTCGCGTTTACATCGCACCGGCTCCCGAGTGGAAACCCAAGATCTATTTCTGCAACTTCTTTTATGTCTTTTTACCTGAAGAGGTCCCGAAATGGTAGATAAAACGTATCTAATATGTTGAACGAATAAAAAAATTTGACTTTAGACTGTTTTCTTATTTTATATATAAAAACGATTATGCACATGTTTGAAATGGTACGCATATATATTTTAATTAAAAAAATATTTATATGTATGTACATTATACGGTTGAAATTCATGTGAATTACTAACGTGACGTGTCGAGCTTGGTGACTTTTTCGTGAGGTTCCGTATATAAAATCGTGCTTTCAGAATGACATGCAGCTCAAAGCAAGTGACCTATACAAAAGAAAAAATTAAATGGTCACGAATATCTTTGCTTTTTAGTACATTCGTCTGCGGTTCGTTCTTAAAGCTTAAAAAATTATATCTGATGAAACTAAGATTTGCAGAAATGTATTTATTTTATTTCCTAATTTTTCCTGTTCATTACTGGTCCCGTTTCTTAATGCGAAATTGCCTTCAAAGATTCAACATTAGCTTTTGTTCTTGGAAAGTCGAGAGTAGGCATTGACGAACAACAAAATTCCAGCCTGTATGACACATTCTGCAGTTGTACTGCTTGGTTAGATCAATTTTTTTTTCACTTGATTTACCAAGAAAACTTTTTTGGAAGATTTTCTAGCCGTACGTCGTGCAACTCGTTAGCCCACTGTTGTAAGTAGCAGTAATCAGATCCGCCCCAGTTCATTATTGAGATTGTTGCAGCTCTCCATCTCGTCTCATTTACAGCAGAATTCCATCCTTCAAACATTTCGTCTTGTATATCTCACTCGCTGCCTTCCACTCCTATTTCACTTCTTTCGCAGGATTTTCTTATCCGGGAACTGCACTATGTAGCTCATTAATTTGGTTATATTTTTCCCGCGGACTGTTTCCCTGGCCAATTCTATTTCTATTTGGAGGCTTAGTTCCCTATTAAAATGCCTTGACAGAGGCTGCATTGTTTGACGTCACACAGAAACTTGTTGTAACAGTTGTTTTTAATTACAGACACTAACCGTACTCTATTAAACCTAATACTAATAGGAGAGTTAATTTTTGCTATAGTATGCTTCACGAGAGCAGATGAACAGTTTATCTGAACTACCCTACATTGTAAATGGAATGAAGAAAGAGAATTAGTAATTTAAGAAGATCGATACGGAGAGTAAAACTTTGCCGCGTCGGACAGCAGTAATTAAACATTTATACTGATTATTCTACAGAGAATTATTTTCACGTCGCATCCAACGTCTACAGCACGTGTAAAGTGTTCGGCAACTATATTCTATTCCACATTTTCCCATTGTAAAATAATTGTTCTCTCTAGTGCTACCGTTTTCCCTATAAAAGACTTTTTGGAGGGGACGGGGTGGGGGCGGCACTGACTACACTAATATTACTTTTATATATATTTGAATAATTATATGTATAGTGATTCTGTTGGTCTCGGTATGTGACGCTAACTAGTGTAATTCTTACCGTCGTTCATATTTTCCAAACATTTTATATTTTTTATTTTTACGAGAATTATACTTCATCTATTTTCTACCGTTTTTTAAACATTTCCATCGTTTTTCAGGGCTTTTCGAATGTACAAGTTTTACCTTCTGCACAGTCAATTGTTTCATATGTACTGTTAAAGTAGCATTCTGCAAACTGCGATATATTGAAGTAGGTTTCTGAACTTTTTTATATTTTAAGTCGTATCAACAGCTAAGCTTATTAGCGACTACTTTACCATTTCGGGGATCTTATCTTTATTGTAAGGGTTATTCGATTGGGACCACAAAGACGCACACAATCACCTTGCCAGGAATCGAACCTGGGACCTCTGTGGCACGAAGTAGTGACCTCAGAGCCTGGCAATTTCGGAACTCATTTTCCTGTAGCATTCCATAGTAATAGAACTCTCAAATAAGCTTACTCAATATTCAAATTGAACATAGTATAACTTATTAACGGGCGTTTAAAAAGGTAGTCGATTTTATAGGGATTGATCCTAGGTAAACTAAAACTTCAAATTTTTAACATCAAATTCATTAACAAATAATAAATTTTTCTCATTCCTAGGTTAAACTTAATATATTTTATATTGAAAATGAGACAGGAGTAAATGCAATCTTCCCTCTCAAGAGCGCTCACGTGTTTTTATAGTGTAACGGAGACTTTGTTAACTACAGAGCATTACATACTTTTTGTTTTTATTTCCTCCGAGACACGCCGAATTTATTTGTTGTCTGAAAATAAGGGTCATTGTCGGCACTGATTCCAGGAAATTATCTGAAGATCATGTACTGTCCTCATTGACCTCAGCCTGGCTCCTCGGGTCAGGATTGCGTCGCATTCGCGAGGTATGCGAATGTTTATTCTCGTTAAACCAAAACTTCTTCTTCCTCCCTGGACGCTGAACAAAACCGTTTATTTGCTCTCCGAGCCCTGAACCAAAACGCATTTTCTCTCTTAAAGCTGAGCCAGAACTGTCTCTCTTGAAGATCGACAGGTGACCTCGTGATATTTGTCCGATGATACTCGTCACGTCGTCTATTCCGACAGTTATTTTCTTGTCTTTCCCCACCAGTGCAGCAAAATAATTCACTGGGAGGGATCACAGGCGATGTTTTTCTCAGGTTTCTGACTGATGGCCTCTTCATCCCGAGATTATGGAACAGTCGCCTTGACGGCGCCTCGCTTTATGTCTTTGATTATGGCAGTAGTTGGAATTTCTCTTATAAAAATTTTTGCAATTGTTAAGCCTCGCGAATTTTTGACTTACATTACTCGACACACATTAAATTATTTTTAATAAAAGAAAATACGCGTCATCAAAGCCTTATATTATTTGTAAAATTTCTTCCTCCCTCTCTACCTATGGTTCATGAAAGTAGGTTTATATATCGGCGAAGATTGTTATTTTTTTCATACTAATAAGTGACCGTGGGAGCTTTCTCTCGCAGGTATTTCTCCCCAGATTTATTGCGGGGCCTACCTTTGGGAATGCCTCGTACTGTTTCTTTTCAAAGTTCCCACATGCCAAGGCACCTTTATCTATTTTAGAAGGTGTATGTACACCGTCATGTAACCTGTTATCCAAACAAAAAAAATATTTAATCAAATGTCAAGCGGTGTTTAAAATATTAAAACTGCTCCATTAATTTTTCAGTGTCAATTCTACCAAACAATTTCCAGCACCATCTTTTAGTCTATTCTAAGGACCTTCAGAATGACGGCCATATTCATGGTACCAATAACGAAGGCTTATTGGTTCATCCATATTCTTAGATAGTTCTATCTTCCCTTTTTCGGCCTTTAAAATGTACAATTGAGGGAAGATTTCTCATCAGTCAATTGTGATGGGAAATGTCTGAAGTCATTATGTGGATCACGATACACTTTTTTATAATGCGAGTTACGGTATTGTACTGCTATGGAACTTTAAAAAGACCACAAATTTATGCATTAATTAAATAAGTATTTAAAATAGGTCATTTATACCTAAAAAAGAGATTTCTGTTAAGTGTAGTTTAACTGTTCTCTGACTCATTAACCCTCAACAAGTGAGTGAGTTCCCACAACGTTAAGAGCTCTACAAAGTCGTGAATGTTTGTGGTTAGGCGCATCAGTGATCTTTTTAGGATACAATGAATATAATCACTTGATAGCAATAACCTTGTCGAGCTGGAGCGGAAAAGGGCTGAGAAAACTATTTCGGGGACGGCAAAAATACGTAAAGAATGCTCTGTGTCTGTGCTGTTTAATGTGGGATGGTAGTACTAAAAATATAACCGGTAAGATTAGGCAGATTTATCTGGTCCCTAAAGTAGAGGAATTCAAGTCGGGCTAGTCCGCGACGAATGGTCGTATTTCGCTGAGAATGCGAGAAGTGTTGAAGCACCGAGCTCTGGTTGTGCAGAGTAAGCTGGATTTAAGGAGCCAGCCCTTCGTGTCCGGCGGCACCGGAAGTTGGAATTCAGATATCCTGTACGGCAGTGCTCCGTACATAGGAATCGCGCACTGCAAGGTCAGCTTGCTCTAAACTGGGGTTCCTTCAGTTTCCCTTATCGCCCTGCTGTGTCAGTGCTGTATTCGAAGCTGGTGAAGCGGGAAACCTTTGCTTTGTTCCACTGCCTGGCAACGTCCTTTTCAACTGAACAGACTCACTTTTCTTTCATCCTCAGTACGGTTGACAATTCACTATTCTCTTTACTTTACCGGAAAGGCATTAAGTTCTTGCAAAAATACTCAATTACTTTTTGGCTTATTTTCCGAGACAGAGAAATGAGAAATACTGTAACATCTCACTTGCGTCATAACAACACAAGATTCCAGGCGTATCGTTTCCCGAAATTCACATTCTTTTACTTCAACAGATAGTTTGTAACACTTTTCTTTCATTATCACACGTATCTTGAGTACGTATCATTATTGTCCTTTGCCAAAATCGATGATGTATCTGATTTCAGTGAGTTACGTAACTGGTTTTCCAGCAGTATTCCTTGGAATGGTTGATTCGTCGAGTGTGGCGTACCGGCTTTTATGGTCCATTAAAGTCTCTGGGGGGAAGGAGAGCAATTAAAATTTTTTGGAGAAAGTGGTCGTGACCTTCCTTTATAACTGATTCATTGGCCATATTAGACCGTAAACCGATTTGGAGAACGTGTTTTTGCATCCTATTTCTCTCTATTTCGCGTTCAAGGCGTCACCTAGGTGGGTGAATTTCAATAGAATATGTTCGTATTGAGTTTTTAGTAGGAAACATAGTTTTTCTTTCATTCCTAATGCTTCTGAGTTTAATCGCATGGGAATCGTCCAACGTTATGCGGAAAATTTACTATGATCCGGGCCAATAATTAACGTTAACAATGGAACAGTTCAGAAGAGTAGAAGAATGTATTTCGATTGTCAGATGTAGAAAAGTGCAGAATATTATTTTTCAATACTACTTCAGACCAGTTGGTGTTCTAAATTATTTTGAATGACCTGTTAAGCACAGTTTTAACTCCTTTTTAATATATTTACTTCTATTGGTGTAAAAAAAATACCGTAGCTCAGACAGGTGCGTAAATTTTATTATTGCCTTAAATATTATTCAATAAAATAGTGTGGAATTTTCCTCCTTGCGGAAGTCTTTACTGGTAACCGTTATACTAATTAGCTCTTTTCCAAAAATATATTTTATTTCACTTAAATTGGGAAAGTTTTCGTGTAGTTTTCAAATTTGATATTATGATGATGTGTGGGTGCCGATCTGCTGTACTGTAGCGGTTAGCGTCACTGGATCATATGACAAGAGGTTCCGGGTTCAAATCTCGGCATGGGCTTGGATATTTCCGCTCTTCATGATCAAGAAAACTGGGGTTAAAACTGAAGGAGAATCGTTCCGCTGTCCACTCGCCGCTTCAAAAATGTGAAATATGTCATGTTCCAAGGGGGGAAAAATTGTTTTCGTCGCTAAACAGGAATTTCAAGTTTCTCGCAACATTTTTGACTGCTAATTCGAATTATCTTACCTCTACCCCATTTCCCCCCAAAAAATCCATTCCATTTTAGTTTTTACAAGAAAGTTATAACTTTTGATTTATTGAATTGTAAGAAATTTATCCTTTCAGTTATAAACATTTAGAAAAATGAAGGACTACCGACTTATTAAAACCTGGAAATACACCATTTTCCTACTTTTTTAATATATAACGTTACTTTTTCTCGTAGCTGAATCGGTGAAGGGAAAACAACTTAGCCGACCCCCATTTTCAATTCCCTTCCTATGCTATTGAACGGGACTTGCCAGTTTCTGGATCATACTCATGTAGCCTGTTACTCCCAAAGGAAGGAAATTTTATCCTCTAATTTAATATTTAGTGAACATTCACGATAATGATTGTTTTTAAAAACGCTATAATTTATTTATTAAACATAAATTTGGAGGAAATTATATTCTCAGGACAATAACATTTGTGTAGTCTGTTACCCCCAAAAGAAGGAAATTTTATCCTCTAATTTAATATTTAGTGAACATGCACAGTAATGATTGTTTTTGAAAAAAGATAAAATGAGTTTTTTAAACAAAAATTTGGAGGAAATTATATTTTAAGCGATCAAAACAAAATCGTAAACTAAATATCCAAACAACACCAAAATATTTCGTCAATTAGCCTATTGTAGAACCACTTTGAGTGTACTGCTTGTTTCAAAGGTATTTCTTATATTTACAATAGGGGCTGATTTTGTAACCTAAGCAAATGCAACTGATGTGCATTTACAGGTGGTCACCGTAGAAGTAGCGTCTCTTTGCTTCAAATTAAATAAAAAGTATGACTTTCATTGAGATCTCGCTATAACTTCACCTGTTTCAAATTTTGTCCCATTTAATGCTACTGTATTTTGGAGAAAATTGGATAATCGCATGATTCTAAATAGCGAAATATAGAGTATGTTCAAGAACTGTCTTGTTTTTACAGCTCAAAAATGACTTGGCTGATAACGCATTGTAGACAAGCATATTTTCCTGGTACAAGATCCTGTATTTTTTTTTGTAAACAAAGCACTCGTCTTTATATCACTTTCACGCCATTTTTCAAAATTCAGCATATAATAATGTTTTACAATATTTGACCTAAGGGATATCTGGATTTCAGAGAAAACGGTAAGATTCGCCTTGAAATACCAAGACTCGTTCGTGCGTGTAACTTTTCGTATCCGTCACTTTCCGTTACAATTCGATTATATTCAACTGCTAACCTATTGCAACGGAGCCGATCAATCGAGTTGTAACTTGTCACCGCGTACCAAGTTTCCCACGTTGAATACAAAACGCTTTGGCGACAGGATTTTTCAGTGCATTTAACGCCACTTTCAAGTGGTTTTAGAAGCACCGCATTTTGGTCTAATGACCACGTGATCGTAACTAAATAGTTAAAAATATCATTGCAATGACGAGCTTTCTGTAGCGCGGGCAACGAGAGTGGTTTCCGGGGGCGTGATTGTGCCGCCACAGCTGAAATGTTATCGACGAGTGTACGCGGCGATAACCACTGCCCTATTTAAAGTCGCTTTGAACTTTAGCCCCGTGCAAAAAAAATTCTAAAGTAATTTACAGTTTTGTCTTTGTGAGAAATAAGTTAACAAAATTACCTTGGACATAGTTGACGAAAGCTGAGAGGAATTGGGAAGAAGACTAAGTAATCCGTTTACAAACCTAATTGTCGATATAAATCAGCCAGAAAACCTCTCCTTCGCATTTGTCAGATGTATGACGAACCCAAAATTATATCATGTAAATTTTTAAAATACGTTTGCATCGAGCTTCAGAGCTTACAGTTCTACCAGTTGAAGTGACTGCTATTAAAGTAAGACGATATGATACAATTTTGTAGTTATAAAAATATAGTAAAATTTAGGGGATGTACTTTGTGGTTGTTTCTATATCTCTTAGGTTCTTTCAACTACTTCTCTGCGTATTTAGAATCACTACGAATTAAAAATTGTAGCATTCCCTCATTCGGGGAATTTAGTATTGACTTGAAAGTCTGAAGTACACTGCTAGTTATTTGTCTACTTAACCACATCAAATAGACGCGGTTGATTTGACATATGGACGAATGATAACTTTTATCACGTAACAGTGATTCGATCCCCGTCCTATGGCAAGTGACGGTATTAAAAATCTATTTTGAACGTAGAGGAATCCCTGAGAAGAACAGGAATTCTCTGTATTGTAATAATATTTTTAATTTAAAGGTTTCTTTACATGTTTTAGGCTAAATTGTTTATTTATTTTAGTAGTTATACAGGATTAACAGTGATACAAATTCAATTTGTTTTAGTTGAATGAGATGAAATCATTTTCCTAAGGTACTATTTCATGGGGAGATATAGGCAAACGTTTGAGTGGCAAATATGTGACCACGTTTCTGTAATCAAAAGTTTATTTGGGCTTATCTGTAACCCAGAGTGTTATTCAATTTCTTCCTTTCCCTCACCCTCGGAGATCACTTTCACAGACACACACAATAAATAATACAAAACTTTGCTCTGCTTTTAATTTAACTTCACTTATATTTTCTCACTTATAAATACTCCTTTCGCCGTAAAAGTCTCCCTAGTAACTCCGCAATAAACTTTATAATTTTCTTACAATTTCCTCCTTTCTTGGCCACAATCCCAGAGCAACTGTCTGTCTCCCAACAACATTTTGCTCGATTTCTACATATTAAAATTTGTCCGTTCTCCTGCACAGCTTTTCATGACTTTCAAAAAAAATTTCTGTATAGTTTTGTGTCCGCTCAGCTACTGTTCATTTTTACTTCCCGCTCGGCAAAAAAGGTCCCCCAGCCATAAATTACGCCAAACTTCCTCTTTTAGACCTTACCGATCCAGACGTGGCAAAATACGCCACTTTGCCCAGACTTTAAATTACAAAAATTATCTTGGGTTTTCTCAATTTCACCTCATTACAGTTTGTATCCACGAATCAAAGTTCCTGGGAGTCATAAGTTATATTATGCGAATTATTCCATTGTTAAAATTTTAGGAAACTATTTTCAAGTATAGTATGTAACCGCAGTTCGCGTACAGAACTTCCATCAGTTCATTATTTGAAACCCTTCGAATTCACGGTTTCTTAAGCGTCAACCTGATTCAACAAGTCACTTTGTTACCTGTTCTCATTAGGAGCGAAGTTCAAACATGAATCCTCTCCGCCACAAGACCTTTTGTCATGGAGAGGATGGGAAATGCGAGAACGTATCTCCAGAAACCACAGGCGTTTGGAGAAGGAGAGTTGTGTGTGAGAAGGTAAATGTTTGCGTCATGGGGAACGTAGCGTGAAACGCAGCTCGGGTAAAGAGTCCACCTGGCTTTCAAAAATTGTGAAGCCTTTAAACTGCGTAGATAAGCTCCTAGAATCTTTTCTTAAAATAACTCTTCCTATCTTCTTGCCACAACTCAACGTAGCGAATTATCAGATACCTCTCTGTCCTAAAAACTTCATACACGACCAAAGTAAAATGAAATTTACTATAATTTTGGTGCGTCGCCTGTAAGTCAATTTTCTGACAAGCTCAATGAATAAACAGATCGTGTGTTTCAACTTGGACAGTCGTTTGAAAAAATCCTTATGACGGCGTGTAACGTAAGATTTTCATGCGACTGCCCGGGTTGAAATCCGAGAACTATCAAGTCTTTAAATATTCTTTGCTTAAAAACTGACTCCATGTTCCTGTCAAGCCTTGAACACACGTATGGTACAAATACTGCATGTTATGCATGTAAACGTGATGGCAGGAAAGTTTTGAGAACAACGAAGTACTTCATTCGATGAATGGTCCACTGTTTGTAAGGTCGCCGGTCTTTTGTATTTGCGGTTTAGCTCCGGGATGTATGCTCCGCTCATACTTTATGTAGGGAGGAAGTCGCAAGAGGCGTTTTTGTTCCCCATGACCAAAAGTTGTCAAGACTTTAGGGAGATAGAGGATAGCTGCTCGTAAGCTGGACTGCAGGAGGATAGAGGATAGCTGCTCGTAATCTGGATTGCAGGAGCTCGGCGCGACCTTCGCTATGGAACTGTAATCGTCACGCGTTTCACGACTGTGAATCATTCTTCATAGATTTCCTCGTGGAAATTTTTGACTCTGATATTATATTATCTAGGACACCCTTGTAAACATTCAGATCATTGATATTTCTTAAATTCTCGAAGTGGCGATTTGCTGTTTTGGGGTCTTTTCCCTGCAGTTAATGTTTCATCTCTTTCCCATTTGTCTTGATTTATTTCGTTTCGTTTCTTTCAAATTGATGAACTCGTGGAATATCAGAAGCCACCGTAAAGAATTAATTTAGGAGATTACGGCTGCTCGATTTCGAGTGTATCGGCTGACTATGTCATAGACCGTGCGCAATATCCACCTTGGTCGTGACTCAGACCCGACAGCTCCTGCAGTCTCATGGTCACCTGCACACTCGTGTTCCTTAGATATCGTGCCCATTCATTCATTTAAACAAAAATGATTGTACAGACGCGCGAGGAGTTATCGTATGAAAAACAAACAAATGTACGTTTTAGATCCTGCAGTACAGGTTGTATGCTACGACCTCGAGTTTGAGATTGGAACATGTTCTCAAAACTGCAGTATTTATGTCTTAATCGAGCTGTAGTGACTTTATTCAGTCATGTCCAAGTACATAAACTATACTGGCAACGCGTTAAAATTTCAGATGATGAAAGTAATTATTATTATAGATTGATAAGTGGGATACATATCTGTTCTAATAATTGGTTCATTAATGTAAAAATCACCAATAATTAATTGTCAATTCGGCCGCAATATTAGTGCGATGAGCATATCCATATTATCATTGATTTTATTCTGTGATTTCGTAAGCAATAGTCCATAAAATGTATTATATTGCAAATTTTGGTTTTTAATTGAATTTTTAGATTTATAATTTAATATAGGGAAAGTCGGGGCGGAACGGGAAAGCACGGTAGAACGGGATACCCAATTTTTTTTACTGGATTGTGCTGCAGGTTATTAAATAGAGGTGTAACACTGTAACTGGTGGAATGAACTCTTGGTTTGGCGACGTACATCTGAGACTTCATAATTTTTGCAGCATTTAACTGTTTAATGGCATATATTCGTACACTAAGTTTATTTAGCTGCATTAAAAGTTACATATAAGGTTTAAATATACTAGTATTAAGGCTCCGGGAAAAAAACCTTACACTAGCGTGCGGGGTGAAACTGGACACTACTGTATAAGGCAAAATGTGTTCCTAAAAAAAGGCCTGGCAGACTCAGCTTATAAGAATGAGTAAGATGCTACTAAAAAAAATCTATTAGGAAAAAAAGGAGCGGACAAAGGGAGAAATGTTAGTAAAGACTGTGCAGTTGCAAAAAAGTCTCTTTGCGAAATGAAAAATTGATTAAGTGATCAACCGTCACCAATAACTATAAGAAAGAAAACACAAAAGGGATTAAGATTTTTCTGAAATTAAATTTAATTATATTGCACTAAATGTATACAAAACAACCTTTCCCGTTCTGGCCCGGAGGGTGGAACAAAAATTTGTTTCTTTTTAAAAATTCGTCAAAAATATAAATTCGTTGTTTGAAGTTAAATTGATATTGGTTTAAGTATACTTTTATGAAGTGATTTTTTCTTATTCCATAATTTTATAAAAATCGTTAAACAATAAGTGCCCCTACACCTGAAGAATCTAATGGAAAGAAATCAACGTCGTGGTTTTACTAATATTTCTATTAATTTTTTGACTAGTAGGATGTCTGACTTATTTATTGATTTATGTAAAACCATTCTGTAAAATATTCGGTCCGAAACCAGTCTCTAAAGTGCCTCCAGTGATTGATCAGTTTTTATGAACTACTGATCTTCATTTATCCGTTGTACTTATAATCTCTCTCAGTATAGTTGCTTAGTTCTTATGGCCGTCAATAGTTTTGAAATTGAAAATTTTGTAGTTTATGATGTCTCATGCGGCTTGAAAACTTTCCAATACCATTATTGCTGCCTTACCAGTCTTATTTGATCTCAGGAGTTGTCGCTGATTCCATACTTACAAGCAACTCATTGGCTATGTGCGGTACTTTCCAATATAATTCAAGGTTATCACTTAACTAATCCTTTTCAGTAGTTTTCCCCTTCTTTCGATTCATAGAAAGTACTACTTCGTTGCATCAGAACATGTCTTTTTCAGTCCATCTTTACTGGTCACAATCTAATTTTTGTCAACTTCATTTCTAGCCAATCTAGCTTGTGTGGTTATTGTTTCTGCATGCAGGTTGAATGTCAACTCTTTCACAATTTTAGGATATCCTTGACAACGTCTTATCCTAGGGTTACTGCGGTTACGTACTGTACTTAGCAGTGGAATCTACCGGGTATAAAAACCAGTGATATCGTGTTAACTGCGAGACTGAAGGTTTCACTGCATTGGAGGATCACGATGTCTATGAATTTATAATTGATTTCAATATGGAGCTGTATGCTCGTCGAGAAAAAAGGCTTTAATCTCCGTAAAGCATTTGAATAACGAGAAAGAAATACTATCACAATTAGTGTGAAATAGATAAAGAAGGAATTGGTGGCGATAAAGATTATTATTTTTAAAAAATTACTTTGTCGTTTAATGTAACAGGTGTACTGTACCGAAATCTCTTATGTTTATTATTTTATGTTTATAAAATAAAATGTGTTCAACTCAGAATAATTTGAACTTAATACAGTGCAATTAAAGTACTTTAAAATGGGTTACCACTTTGACATCTCGTCAGGTGCAATATTAATCGAAGTATAAGACGACTGAAATAAAAATAACGTAAAAAATTCAACATGACCTTGTTGAAGCCAAATTTTCAGAGGTAAAAATTTAGTAAGCAGGTTCGAATTATATTAACAATGCGTAAATAGTTCTTGGGGTTCCACCCGGGTCAGGTTTGTATTTTGCCACGGCCATCGAAACGTCGTAGCAAAATACAAACCTGACCCGGGCGGAAGCCCAAGAACTATTTACTCAAAAGATTCACCGGGAAAACCTACGACATTATTATTTGTTGAGCACCAGATAAATATCAATCTTTATAAGTTATTAAGTTTGAAACTAGTCTTGAAATTTTATTTCACTGCACCTTCAAGAAAGTGTTAGAATTGTGAATTCAACGAATGTCAAATTTGAATAGCAAAATAAAGCTGGGCAACATATACTTAATTTTGAACAATTCGACATGTACTTGGCATGTGAGACCCAGTCCTTATTTTTACTCTCCTACTTGTTTGATTTGTCGTATTGCTTTTCCTTTCTTGCCCAGACATTCTTTCGATTACGCTTATTTCCTTCTCTCTCACACAATAAGAAACTTACCGAATTTCAATTTTTCTGCAACAATCTCGTTTAATTCAACTGAATAAACACTACTTTCACGAAGTTCTTTATTTATCATCCGATTATTCCTTAACTAAATTAAATAAAATTCAGTAACCAATATCAACAATTTCAGTTCAGAGCGAACCGTCATCAAACCGAAACGTCATCAATTACGAACAGTGCAGCTAAGCATTGTGACATTATTTTCTGGAAAATACGTAACGAATATTGGCACATGGATTAGAAGTATAATAATTGTTATTTTGTATTGAAAATTTTGTAAAATGATACTGTTTGTATTGATAACGGTCGTAGTAATCGTTCAAAAATTATTTTACGCATTTTGAATGAAACCTAATATAGTTACTTAAATAGAATATCCTTTTCTTATTCCTATCTGAAGTGATAAATAATTGCTAGATTTTTCCATCGGTTATTTAAACCGAGATAGGAATTGCTGAGGAGCAATAATGCATCATTGCATTTCCTCACTGCTTTTCCTGGATACATAATAACGGGGCTCCATTGCTTTATCAGAACAGAATACTGAGAAACTGAACTGTGAAGAATTTCCCTGACATATCCAAGCCGTGGAATTTCGCAGTCCTTGACCGATAGGCGAAATGGAATGCACTCCAGGAAAGGAGCTGTTGTTGAAGTTGGTGAATATCGCTTAGCAGACGCCATCAATTGTTAATTTAAAAGTTTTGAATGTGTCAAAATGTATCAACCAAAATGTTGAGTTCTTGTATTAGGCTGTTTCGCCGGTTTCATTTTTCGGCTTGATTGGTCGAATGCAAATTTAGTTTCTTGTGGAGAAAAAAAGCGAGGTCACTTTTAATTTTTCAGTTTAATCTAAAATAATTATCGTAAAACAATCTTTCATATTATGTCAGTTTCGTGTCAACTATCATGAAGTATGTTCAAACTTGTTATTTTCTTTTCAGTAAAAAGGTAAGACCTAAGTCGTTTTAACAATATGCATGTGGTATAGTATAACCATTGACATCCGCTTCAGAGCTGGTCAAAACTAACTTTGTAGGGCCATGTTAGATGTTTACAACAGGAGAAACAGAGTTCTCTGAAAACGTTGTAAAGCCTGTAATGAGTCGTCGATAAGATATGCCAAAGCAAATACTAAACTACGATATCTGCGGACTCTCCAAGTCTCAGAGAAGCCTTTGTTTAGCTCATTCTATGCGTTCCCACTCGTGGGTTATTAAAATATGGCATTAGGAAACGTCGAGTTCTTTTCAACTCCAGAATGCGAGTGACTCATGTAGACAGTAATCCCTTATTCTTCTTTGCTCATAAGCCTTACCGTCACAGTCTCAAAGCAAGTACTCCATAAAAATATTGCTGCGGAAAATATAACCAAATATTCCCAAGAGCTTGTGTTAATTATGTAGTGTTTCGTCATCGAAAACGTGCATAACGTATTCGAAACAGCTTTTATATAGTCATTGTTTTCGTACAGGACTGACACATGACTCACTTACTTCACGCCAGGAATCTCACAGCTTGACTCACTTATGTCAACGTAATTAACCGTATTGATTACATCCATTATATATATATATATATATACACTGTTGAAATTTACCAGTGGTGGTGTTCACTACGATCCCATTGTAATCCCATTACGACGTTTTCACCGCATTGGCCAGTAAAAAATGTCACCAGATTAAAAAAAAACATTACGTGTTGTATATTGACAGTTCAATATCTTATATCTAAAAGTATTGAAATGTTATGTATCATCCCGTACTCTATCGAACTTAATTATATTAATGGCAATATAGATTGTATTCAACATAAAGATAGACATCGCAATATTTTAAAAATATTATTGAAATATTTTTTCACATTTCTAAATTTTAGTTAAATACTATTGTATCAATATTTTTACGTATAAATGCCGCCTCCGAAAAATTTCGTTTAAACAATGTTCCATTCGGTGTGGTATAGAAACATATTCAAAATAATAACATTCAATTTTCACATGCGTACGTTTTTATAATTAATTCAATCAATGATTACTCCTTTAAATTCTACCTATTAATTTTGTAACTATTCTCGTACCAGGAATTTAAATTTTTTAGTTACATGTACATGTTGTATATCCCTGTATTTTTCTAAAAATATGTATATTGAATGTGACGCATTCTTAGAAGTACCTTTGACGTAATTAATGTATCGAAATAAATGGAGACATATTGCCATTACAATAAATTTAAATAAGTAAGATTGAAGTCTTAGCACTAATAAGACCAGAGAAAAATATTTTATCAATTACAAAAAACCTTGTCTTATACAAAATCGAAGTGACTTTTAAAGCTAAAAAAATTCATACCACTTCATAGGTAAAGTCATTACATATAAGTGTTATTTGAATTACTTAAGATAAATCTTAGAACCGTTTATCTTTTGTTTTGTTCGATTCTCGGTACTGCTCAAGTCGACGAAACTGACGCAGTAGCGAAACTTTGCTATCTTCACAGGTAATAAATTTTCAACTTGCTCAGCTGACCCGTTTAGAAGTCCCTCTTCGCAGAACTATGAATAAACCGACGCTAGAGGCATTAAATGTTGTTATCTTGCTGTATGAACATTTGTTATAGCAACATACACAATCGCTGGGCCGACGAAGTTTAGTTCAGTAATCAGCGAGAGAGCTAACCGGGCTAACGATTGTGGTTATCGCTGTAGAACCTTGACAGTCTTATAGAATTACTCACGGATTAGTCGATTTTCACATGACGCATAACATTTGTTCGTTTATCGGTTCTTGTTACGTGGACATCGGACCTGAAATACCTTACCGAGAATTCTGCATCATAAAACTTGCAACGCCAAATGAACAAGTACAATGTATTAGTCATAAGTGTTAACAAATAGGTTAGGGGAAGACATTGATTATTTTATGCCGATGAGGGAACAGTGAGAAACTAACTACATGTTTTGAATGCTCAAATTCGAACATGAACGTTATTATTCTTGGGTTCTTATCGTTTATAAAATGGCAGTAACGGAAGTCGTAGTGAAGTAATTGACGTATATGCTATACGTTTCAAGCAGAATCCGTGATTCAACACACACACACATAATTAGAGTTTATGTACAATCTGCCCTCTGGTCGCTAACAACCATCACCGGAAGTAGCGACGTCGTAAGCATATCCGCTTCCCGACCACTGGCTACACTACAACAGTTTGTGTATTGCAAGTGCTAGAAAATCAAATATACGACCTTATTTAGTTGCTTCGTGAACGATCTAACAGACTAATGCTACAAAGGTTTATTTCAAACCGTGACACGATTGTTAAAATTGGTGTTGGGCGTCATTTCAATGAACATTTAAAAGGCGTTTATTAAAATCAATAAGAAAATTATTTGAAGAACTCTCTCGACATTGGAACAAGACGTTTTCCGAATATATATAAAATGTACGGCCATGTAATAAATATTGCACCCACATTTTAGTTCATTCTCTCCCGTGTAGACGCTGCGGAATGTAAACTAAGCATAATTTCTTGACGATTTGTGTTGTGAAGTGAACTCGTGCAACAGGAATCTTAAGACCTCTAAAACTCGAAATTCTTGAGATCTGCGATGTAGATAATTTCCCATGTTTGAATACCTGCTCTGAGGATGGTGCGGTTACGTCTTACCACGGTTTTCCGGTCAAACGTTAAGATGTGGAAGTCTATTATGTCCGTTTAACCATGAATTGAAAATTTAATGCCAAATGGTATATTTAATACAAAATTAGGCCATGAGGGCAATGTTTTGCTTTTTGACCGTACTCTAAATGTTAAATAATTGTTATATGGCCTTAATACTAGTGAAGAATGAATTTGATGCTCCACATCGAAAGAAAAAGGAATTTTTATGTATTACTACATAATAGAAATGTTTTCGTCAAGAATTTCGAATTTGTTAGTGTACCCAAATGTTTCCGACAGTCACCAATTTTATAAAAGTACTTGAAAACATGTTAAGTTTTGTGCAATATTGCCTACTACACATATAGATTTTTAAATTATAATTTTAATAAATTTTCAATTCACAAGAATCACATATAAAACTAACTGAAACATTTTTCATTATCAAAATGGTCTGTGTAATTAAATAACTATACAACTGTCCAAAATATTTGCCCCTTCTAATAGAATTTTTTAATTCTTGTGACTTCAAAGTGTGTTTAAAAATTATATAATTATAACTGATGATTGAAAATTAAGAATTTGTTTTCTTATTCAAAATTGATGAGTTATAAAAATATTTGGGGATAAAGAATTAACATAAACAAATTTTGTTAATACTTTGAAAGCTTACCTGGTTCATTCATAAATTAATTATTAAGTGAATAGAGATAATATTATCCAGATGTATAATAATAATAATAATTTTAAAACGAAAGTTAGACCGAGTTACGGAGGAAGCGGTAAACCGTTATTTCGATCAGTTTCTCTCTAAGTCATGCAATGGAACAATATTATATCTATTATTATAGACTAGATGGCTACTTGCGCTTAATGTGAAAATGAAAACTTGGTGCTCCGTTTTTAGGGTCAGGGTTACTTTCCCGCAAAAATAGTGAATAGCCCACTAATGCAGGAAAGGGCTTGGATTTAGTTTTTTCTCTTTAACGGCTTATATAATTGAATCTTCTAGTAGCATTTTTTTCATTTAATACTGTTTGTTACTTGTATGTCTGCTCATAATAAAGTTTTTTGTACCTACCAATAACTATCCCCGTAAATGGACATTAATTTAACCAGACTGAACTTTTAAGGTTTTTTTCTTTAGGATAACCTCAAAGATATTTGCATTTTCAGAGAAATTACCCCTCTTGCGATTTTCTGCAAACGTAACGAGAGCCTTGTCAAAATCAGGTTTGGGAACGTTCGAAATTTTGTCTCCGTATTTCGTAACTTCCTGACAACTCTATATGACAACGAATATAGTTTCATCGGAATTGGCCGTAGTATTTTCTTGTGAAAAGCAAGAGATAACAACGGGCTTTTTGGAACGTCTGCCTTTTTCTCTCCAATTGGCGAGTGTCAGATTAATATCACTAAGGACCTTCTCACGTTTCTACGTAACAAACAGAAAATAAGTTTCACCGAAATCTGCCTGCACCTTTTTCTTGTGAATAGCGAGTAAAACCAACGTGGGGGACGGATAGGAATTTTGATATCATCGGTTTCGGATTTCCTACTGCGTGGAACGTAAATATGTTCTGGATTCTAAGCGAAGTATTCTTCCGTTAATAATCCTTGTGGTATGATTGTTTGCTGATTATTTTTATTTATAAAAATATGTTTAAATTCATTCTTCCTGTCCGTCTGATGGTATATTCTCTGTGGACATTATATTATAATGGCGTAAAATGTTTTTGCTCTTACAAGACTGTAACAATACGCTGACGTCAATAATGACCGAAAATGTACCAAGTGTTGCCGTAGAATGTTTTACCTTTCAGCTGGTTTTCGTGTAGGTTATAAAATTGTGATTAACTTGTTCCTTGATTCGTATGTTATTTCGTAACGTGAGAAGGTCTCGTTTATATAAGACGGAATTATTAAGGAAAATTTTCCTTAGGTTGACGCAGTATGTAATTTTTTTTAGCTCAACTCCTTGAACTATCAGACAATAAGTTCGCATTATGCCGGTTTATAATGGTTTTCAGATAATATAAATGCCTCCTTATTCTTAACTTAATTTATATTTACACAACTATAATGGAATTTTAGTTGAATCTTCCAGGACACTGTCGATTTGAGTATTTTCAAACGTCTTAATTTTTCTGTATGGCTTTTTAAATTGTTCACGGATTGTTTGGGCGTACTTTCAATCTGTCAGGCTGAATTGTGATATTTCTTGACTGCCGCCCATTCTGGATCTTCTGTGGCACATTACGAATTTGGAGTCATTTCTAATTTTACTTCAGATATTTTTACGTATGGTTAAATCCTTTTTGTATTAGGAATGTACCACGTTACATTTGTTTTGCAACCTTTGTAATATTTAAATAATGCTGTTACATGTAGTCCCCCAAAGCAGATACTGCACGTCCATTCTGGTTTTAACAACACTTTACGTACAAACAGTTTATTTGTTAGTTTTAACGACGGTTTATTTTTTGGGGGGAGGGGGCGGAAAATTCTGTCTCATTGTGAGCGCTACGTAAGTAGATTTGTCCCTTTTGCGGTAGAAAACTAAAAAGACAAAATGAATATGTGGCCAGGTTATCTAATTATTTTGGAACCCAAAGATGTTTCAAGCACTCATACTAAGTTAATTGGAAATAAATTACACATAAGTCAGAAAAAAATTACTCAAGCAATTGATAAAAATATAATTTTAGGGCTTCAAGGGGGAAAGAGGGAGGGGTATATCGGAGTATTTTAAGACTTAGAGAGTAATATATAATTTGTGTATAATATTCCATTTATAACTACAAAATTTCATGTTATATATATATATATATATATATATCAATTATAAGCAAAACTTCAAATGTATGCTTTGATGAAGTCCTAAACCGTTGTGAAAAAATAAAAATACTAACAAAAAGGCTTATTAAATCATTTATTATTAATCATTAATTATTTAATTATATTTGATTAATTTCTTCTGATTATGGCGAATTTATTTGTTGGAAATAAAGCATGTGTTACAATCGTAACGTGCATTACAAATGTTATTATGAATGAGAGCACTTAATTTCTTCATTGTTTATAAAATATTCTCTGTAGACGGGAATTTTTTTTAATTTGGTTTACTACGTCGCATCAACAAAGCTCTGTTGTAGAATCAGATACCAGACGATTTCCTTAATGTGGAATGTACAGTGCCTGCAGCACCATTGAAACGCTAGAACTTCGCAGAGAATCACTGGGATATTTCTCACTTAGGGGTTTGCTAGTGGTTCATTTGCTCGAGTTTGCGTCTAACCTAGATCTCGAGAGACGCAGAATCCCGAGTACAGTTAGTGGATAGCATTTCAACTGGCAAGACAGCGTTCCCGACATGCGATGGTTCCGTTCGTGTATTGACTTTCTACGAGAGACCAAAGTCACGCATTTAACCGTCTCGTTCCCTGTATTGACGAAGCTACAAGCTCACGGGACAGATAATTCCGTATTAATTAGCAAGTCGAGCTCCAATAACGTCGGCGCGTATAGAGGGTTCAAGGAATTACGACTTTGTCTCCTTCCCCTTGTAAATTAATACATCGTCATGTCTTTAATACATAAAATTATTCAAACATAGTAGTAAAAAAATTAGTAAGGTGGGAAGAGACCAACGTGTTTCCTCGTCTATTAATTTAAATAAAATTCTCTCAATTTTTATGAAAGTTTTGGAGGGATGTTACGTGAAGAAATGCGCCATAAATCATATACATTCTAACAAACAGTACCTCAGTAACGTTGTACGTATAAAAGTCTATGAAATTAAAATATAAAATAATACCAGCATTTTTAAAAAATCAAAAGAATAGGCACAGCCTTAAATATCCAAAATAATTTTCTAATAGCAATTGTAAATTATTTTGTTCATTATATTTTTCATTTATTAAAACAAATTAATCAGCCAAGAAAATCAGAATAATTTATTAATACAGTTAGATTTGGGGCCTCGTCAAGTACTAAATTAATGAAAAATAAAAAGTGGAACTCAATTACATCTATGGAAGAAAACAAAAACTTTTCATGATCTTGCGGAGTCAAATTTCGCTTTATTCGAAGGCCATTGTGTGATTTTAGTTATTTTAGACTTAACATCAGATAAATATAAATTTTATCAGTATTTTCGTAAAATATTTTAAGCTTTCAACTTTATGCATTTAGGTAATAATTTGACCTTTCGAAAAACATATTTTAATCTGTTCGAATGTGATCGAAACGTATCACTCGATAAAAATTATGTTGGTGTTAATTTAAAGGAGAATACTCAATTGGCAATTTTGTTAAAACCTTCCTTGAATACGTTGACAATCTAAAAAGGAAAAGAAAGAGATAAAATTATTATTTGGTTTCCAGGAAAGTTGCAGTAGGAAATCTTTGTTGTATGCTCTACCTGTAATTTTTAAAACACTGGTTTAAAACCTGGCGATAAATATAATCGTGATAGCCTGTCGTTTGATACACTCATTAATTGTTGGTATATGTTTCTAATGCAGGGAGGACGTTAGGCGAAATGCTCGCAACTAGGATACGAGAATTGAATATGATATTACGGAGCTACGTGCGTCATACAGGGCTGCCAATGTTACTTCGCTAATTTTAGCTTGCTACGCCTATCTTTTCCCACTTTACGATGCATCACGAAGGCCCCTGGAACCAGTTGTCTCGTAGGATGAGATATCTGTGAATTCATGTTTCGTAAAGCGGTGTGGACCCGTTTCAAACACCGCAATATTTTATTTTTTTCTAGCAAACTTTTTTTCCTAGGTTTCCATTATTAGTTCGAGTTGTGTAATTTTCCGTAAAGGTTATTGAGCAATTTGACGAAATTTGAGAATGTCACAATATAGAGATATCTTGTAGATATTCTAAGAAGCATATATGGTACGTCCACTTAATCTGAATGACGCAAGTCTTGAATAGTAATAGCCGGACTTGCATAATATTTCCTGCATCTGCTTTGTCACCTTCAGAACGAGGAAACTCAACATTCACGACACAAACTTACCTTGAAGACATAAAAGGGTACTATAATCATCAAAAATATTTTTAAGAAATTTTAGTCACTTTCCCTCATTGACACTTGATGACTTTGGTCGTGTGACAATTGACTCCGTAAAATAAAATAAGCGACGTTTGATAAGATCTAGGATTGTTAAATCTGCGTTGTAAAGTCGTGTATGCCATCACAATAACCGGAGATGTGTCAGGATAGTGATTTATCTGGTCATCGATCATCTTATTAATATATAACTTGTATAAGATTGTTTTCGGAACCCAATAAATCTTTTTATTTAGAGATTTTACCTTTCTTTTATGTTAATTTATTTAACTAATTTTCTGTCTTCATTTCTTTGCGAAGAACACGGCAGCGAAGGAAACTACAAGCTGAAAATAGATGTTTCGTGACTTTATCTAGTGAAAATTTCCCCGCAATACCAAGCACGTAAATGCCTCCCGTGCATGATTTTCTGGAATATTCGATTTCCCGTCATTCTTTGCTGTCTAAGCACATGGTTCTATGTTGTTCCCTAACGCCGTGTTCTTCGTAGTGCTTGACATTATTAATTCCCATGCAGCAAAATGAACTTTTTGTGCCGCCTCATGTATTCCTTCGGCTATTGGGACTAGTTGTGGGATCGATATATCGTACGCGTGTCAGATACTGGACCAGATGACTTATGTTCATTACGTGCGAGTGAGATTAAGGATAATTATTCTCCGACTCGGATTATTCAGAACGGCGACTTCCCTGTGTCCAGTAGTCTAGGGATTTTTCTTCATTCTTAGGGACACTTTCTATTTATTCCTCACCAGTGGCAGAGGGCAAACTGCATTAATCAATTGATTTTAATAACAATTGGCGAAGATACAAACATTATTTTTTATAAATTCAACTTAAATGTTTTTAGGCCATAAAGGCTATTTTAATGTTTACAGTAACTCTATAAGTTACCTCATTAGGTGTTAACTATTTGAAGATAACTGTAATGTAAGACGAAACGAATAGGACATGCACAAGGAGGTTATAAAACTTGCATCGAATCATGTTGTTTTACAGGCTTGGTTGGGTGAACATTAAGCATTCAGGTTGCCAGATTTGAGTTTAGAAAGCTATTTTCTTCGTCCCCAACACCGTTTTCGTCACTTTACTAACACAAAATATATGGGAAGAGTACAATAAAGTTAATAAAAGTCCTCTCAAATTATTATCATCGTTGCAAAGAAATAGCAGTTATCTTCAGACTAGTTTTTGGTTCTGACTGACAATCAACTGTTGATTTTACAATGGCTTCCTCCGAAATGGACTAGTCAGGAAAAGAAAAGAAGAAACAATGATTGGATGTCATTCGTAGTGGTTTAAAATAACTATTTCAACCCTCAAGGAACATCGAAATTGCTCCACTGTTCTCAATATTCCAGTTTATATGAGCAGTGTTCATTCACTGGAGGAAGAAAGATGTCTATGACATTGAAATTATTGAGTTAAATAGGAATCAGTTTTTATATTCTAGATTGACTAAATATGCATTATTATTGGCGCTTATGCTCAGCTCTTACGGTACGTCTCTATCGTTAGGGAGCTCTATTCAAGTTATCAAATAAGTTTTCCCCGTGCAAATATGATATGGCGCAACGTTGGCCAATAAAACTTTTCTCTTGAATCATCGTTTAGACCATATCAGTGTCGCTAAAAACTCTGTTCGTTCCGTGAGAAACTGCAACAGCGTTGATTCCTCGGGCCACTTCGCGTCCTTCCTTATAGTGTTGATCTCCTCAACGGAACTTCCTACCGATCCTGGTCCTGCACAAGACGTGATGCAATCCTTGGAGGAACAGAAACGATACAGTTTAAAAATAAACAAGGATCCAAGTCGCCCCTAACGTGGAGATCGCGTGCAATAGCGAAGTTGCGTTCAAGCAGAATACGGTTCTTTGTCGAAATGCACTGGTGCGTGATACTCGTCTCTGGTTCCACTGCATTTACAAAGCCAACAATTACGGTGCCATTTTCGTCGCAAACGCGACACGACCCGCACACCTGATCGAAATTCAGACGTTATTTACTACCATGGAGTAAATCAAAGAGACCTTTAGTTTGAACTGTGAACCTTTCAAGTTTAATTAATTAATCAATCACTTTAAACATTGGTTATTGATAAAAGAACTCGATACTCGTGAACCAGTTGGCATTAGTATGCATCCAACGTGACCGTCGGCAAAATTTTTCATTTTCATTTATACTTTCGCAAAATAACTAACAGTTTATATCATTGTGTCGAATTTCAAGTCAAGACCAGAGGAATACAGGAAAGCAAAATTTTTGATTTAATGGATACGGATTTCTGTAATGTCTGTGTTAATAACACTTTCTTTTGAAATACTTTTGGGGTCGAAGTTCAATAACGCCATCGACGAGAGATACATTTGGTTATTGTATAATCGTGAACTTGATGTTTTCGACAGATTATAATTTTTAAGATGTAACAGAAAAATATAAATATCAATGATAGATAGGTCTTTATTTTATGTATTCTACCTCCTGTGGTGTATTAGTCAACATTACTGCCTCACTCCACAAGTTCCGGGTTCGAATCTGAGCGAGGGCATGAATACTATGTATGTGTGTCAAATTTCAACTTTATATGTCACCTCCATCGTCTGGGTCTCACTATCTGAGTTATAAATATGCCACCGACAAGTAGAAACTCTAAACATGGATAGAAAATGGAAGTGGAATACCGAAAAAAAACTTTAACAATTAAATGTATTGATACTGTTTGGGTAGTTATTTTTGTGTATACAAATCAACGACAGCCTTAATATAATAATAATAAATACTTAAATTTCAACTTCGGCCTTTGTTGAATGGATAAAGTGTATTAACTCAATTACCTGATTAAATATTGAAATTCTGGAGACCGAAAATACACGTTCAGGAACTTTTCACGTTTCCATCTTCTGTGCCTTAGATTTATATATTTAATTAGTTCCATTGTATACGTCATATATGACGGATGGTATGCTGGTTTAGAACACAAACTTTTTCTGTATAATATTACTAAGGATACAGTCAAATAAAATAAAATAATTAATAACCTTGATTACAGACCAATAGTTAAAATTCTTAAATAACAATTCTTTAAAATTATCAGCACTATTGTTTCACTCAGTTGTTAAATTATTGCATTCTTTTCCCTCCATATTCTTGTAGAATTTATGTACTTAAAAGTAGTATATGATATAAATATATCTCAGCAAATATATACATAATATTTATATTGTAATTGGTTCCTTTCCATTAAACCCTTTAATATAATTTTTAGTTACTGTCATTAAAATGTGGAAGCAAAAAAAATCACACGACTTTAAAGGCCCCAAGTTTCTTTGCAACAACCCAAAGAAATAAAAACTGCACCAATTAATGACAGTTGTCGAAAGGTTCTGTATTTGTTCATTTTAAATTGAAATTAAAGCTGAGGCTGGTTGGTTATTATTAATACAATTAAATATCAAACATTGATCTACAAGACTTTTAAACTTAAAATGTATAAGAACCAAACTTCCAGTTGATCAATTAACTTATTTTATAATTAAGAGGCTACTATTCGCTCCATTATTTTTTCCTGTTTAGGAATTATTTCAATCAGGATATTGAGGAAGAAAGAAGTTCTCGAAGAAACGTTTGCTTTTGTGTGTGTAGTTTAACGTAATTTAATGTAAATTCTGGATTGTAACCGACTCGACCTTATCCAAATGCCTTTTAAGTCTCAGAGATTGAATGCGTGCCAATGTTCCCCTCCTAGTTGTTAAACATCAAGTTCAAAGTCATTATCAAATGTTATCATTCTGAAATGGAGGCTTGTGCTGTGTTCCTTATAAGGAGAAGGGATTGCCTATATTATTTACTTAAGTACAACTCGATCGCTGCTAGATGTTGATCGAGTTCTTGAATCCAGAAGCGTTTCTCTACACCGATACTCTCCTTAAATAACGTCTAATTAATAGAATGAAAGTAGGGAATAGGCCGAGGTAAGGCAGCGCAGTGCGGTTCTCGGCGTCTTGAAACCCAACTCCTTCGAACGATCTGGTTACCTGGGTCCGCAGCTGCGTCGCTTTACGGCCACTTTCCACAGTAAATGACCCACCTCTTCCGTCCTTTGTCAGCTGCTTCGAAATCTCTCTGATTTTCTCCCGCTTTTAATTTCAATTCTGCGAAGCAATTCTTTCGACTGCATTGAATACGCGAATGTTGCAGTTATGCAATGGGTATGCTACTCCGCCAGTCTTTTATCTGCATCTTCCCATTCAGTGAGATTGGCTTCATAGAAGTGTTTGAAGGGGCACTCGACTTTTAAATCTTAATAGACGTAGTTTACTAGAGATTTCCATTAGTACTGAACTGAAAGCTGAAATTTTTAAGTGCTGATTATTTTACCAATAGTTTTTGCAGGAATTGTAAATTATCATAGATACGTAAAGATGACCATTTTAGCGGTACAGATACATTACAATGATGCATCTCACTACATTTGAGTTAAAAATCACACAGAAAATTTTTTTTCTACGGGATCATGAACATCATTAATATTTGTTTTTTAATTATTTAAAAACATAGTTTAACAAGTAAGACCACACGAACACCCCAATTTCAACTGTATCTGAGACTTTCTTTTATTTAATTCCAGAAATCATGTGATTTATCACTACTTAATATTATAAATCATTAAATTAGATATGAATAAACAAGAAAAAAATTTCAGATTAACATAATAAAAAATTTGAACATACTAGTAACAAAAAAAATGATTCGACCGTGTGGAACCTCTTCAGGTCCAACATTTTCTCTGTACAATTAATTTCTTGAAATATTAGTACAATGTTGCGATGAAATTTTTTAAAAGTGTATTCTTTACGCACACATTCTAGCATAGAAAATAAAGTTAGATAAAATGTAAGTATTATAAACTTCCTGTTGTATGACCCACACGTGGAAAGTTGGCCCGTAACGTTTATTAACTCACCTTTACTATTATAATTATTATACTTTTCCAATAACTCAGAAAACGTTATGCTTCCAGACGTCTCTTGTCTCGGTAAGATTTTCACCTTCAAGCCATTCCGGGATTATTACGTACAAAATTTTGTCGTCGCAATAGGTTTAAAAACAGCCAACCGGCTAATGTGGTAAAATGTTGCGAAGCGTCTATTGAACCTTTTTGGAAAATTGTTCTTTTGCAGTTGCATTTTGTGGTAAACAAAAGTCGCGATCATACCGACTTTAATTCTGAGTAACAGCGAGTCGTCGTAAATCACCTGAAACGTTCCAATTAGCGGTAGTTTTAAAAGTAGTGTAGAGGCGTCTGCTAATTCATAAACAAATATGCAAAAGTGCCTTATGTCTTCCGTATTAATCCCAGCTTACCCAACCGCCGACCCGATAATACCCGAATGCACAAATTCACACGAACCACGTATTACATTAAGGATACATACTTGAGAACGTTTTAATAAAGTTTACAGAAAAAGTAGGTATCAAATAGCAGTACTAGAACGTGTTGCTTATCTACAGGTTAGGCATCTATTGTTATCGATACAATTTACCCGGTAGGAAAGTCGAATCGTATAACGTCTATGTACTGGTCAATATGGTATTTTACAAGGACGGAACATTTCTGCAATGATTGTCAACGACCGATTGTGATTCTATTGTTATAATTGCGTTGGCCGTGACACTGCCGTGAGTTGGTTGGAAACCAGTTCCGAGATATGGGCTTGGAAAAACTACCCCGAAAACTCGTGATAATCCGGGATAATTACTAAAAACTCACAATATATTCTTTCGTGTACAATAATGTCGCCATCCCTTCTATAATATTGACAGGGCTTCTATAGGGGGTCTGGTGTCGTTTCTTCCAAATGCATAAAACACTGCCTGAGATGTGATTAGAACAGCGTAATTTAACTATCCTTAACTTGTCGTTAACGGCAGTGACTGCAATGGTGACTAAGAAACTTGCGCGTGGAACTTGCGTTATGTCTGACTCACACTGCTGTCTTCTCCTCCCACGCACAGCTTTATACGGCTGAGCTATGGTGATATAGTATTTACGGCAAGGACACTCTTTTAGCCGCACTTCCCCTTTGAGGAGGGAATATTTAGTGTAATATAATTATCTTAAACTTTTAACTAACCGACGTATAACAATAGTAGAGATATTAATCGAAACGTGCCCATTTTTGCACTTGAGTTTTGATTATACGTTCTTTCACCTCGTAATTTTTTTCCGGGAAAGGATAAGGGGTAATACAGTATTTCTGGTCTCGGCTGTCTAATGTAGGGCAGTAGAATTCAGGAATAGGTAATTTCTGCCTGCCGCTCTGCCAGTTATAGACTTCATAGGTAAAGGACACGTGCAGGGGTATCGATTCACGTTCCCTTGCATGCGAGTCCTTCAGCGCACTGCGCAATATCCTTACACTACCGTAGCCTGGTCCTTGCGTTTGGCCTTCTCTTCATCATTATTTTAGGTAGTGGCATCCTAAAGAATTTGACCAAGGATAATAACGGCTCTTAACACCATTTTTGGTTCTGCTCTTTCAAATCTACGATTTTGCGTGTACGCGATTTTTTAATATGCTGGGTTTGTAAGTATATGTTTTTAAATAATGTACGTATCGTTATTTACTCTGCATTAGTTTGTATTCCTTTTTAAGAGCTGCAGGAGATAGTCCAATTTCCATGGCAGTCGTATACTTCGCGCATAATCAAATATGAACCATCATAGTTAATTTAACAGTAGATCATAGTATGAAGATACTGGGCAGCAGTCATGTTCTTCCAATATTACGTCAGACAAAAGTCAGCCAACGTCTCTATGCAGGTCTGGTCTTGGGGATTTTTGACGTAATCAGCCGTCGCGACGAACGTCCGACTTATTGAAAATTTGGAGTCCTGGTCTGCTCAGACCGAACTTAGCAGAATGACGTTTAGTTAACTGTCCAAAAAGTCCGGTGAAATCCATTTTAGATTCATACAAATTGCAGGACGTGACCTATTTTTCTCAGAACCTGAGAATCTTTCTGGTGTTACAGTCACCATTTATCTGGACGGTTATTGCTAGTCTTCATTCTACTTTCTCGTACCTCTCCACGTGGAGTACCTTCGACAAATTGATCTTGTAGATTGATGACTCCGAGAACAGAGGCCGTCTGTGTGCGAGTTGACGAAACTTGACGACAGACGAGGAAGATAAGCGAACGAATTCTCCCAACCGATCTTGTTGTTTAGATTGACTCGATTTCCAGAGAGGTTCTGTCCGGACGTGGGGTTCCAGCCCCCATCAGCATTTTCCTCTTTCCTTCAAGCAACGTGACTTGTGCGCTCTATGAGCGGCAATTAATTTCAGACCCTGCGTGCAGAGGAATACGAGCTTTTGAGACCGGCGCGGCGCGTCGTGTCGCTGGGGGGAGAACCAACATTTCTATTTATAGTTCCTAACGGGCTGCTGCTTGGCGTGCACTTTTAATGTTCAATCAAACATTTCCACGCAATTTTTAACTTTTCCGAGTCTGGCCTCTTCTTGCTAACGCTAACTTTTCGGTGTGTGAGACGTGGATTCAAGATTCCCCACTTCATTAAGAATTCTCTCAGACCTTTCTCTTACAATGACGCGACGTCTCACCCTATTTCTCGTTGTCAGTAAAATCTTCAGAGATGCTTAACTCAGTGATACCAGTCTCTGTATCTGAAAGAAAAATATAATATTTCCCAAGACTTGGATAGCGAAAGTCCTTGACAAGTTTCCATTTTCAAAAATAGTATATTTGGATTACGCGACATTCCTAAAAGAAACATAGTATACATGGTTTAATTTACGTGAGAAGTGATACCCGGTACAATCCACCAATTCCCGGAAACAGTTTGTTCTCTATAATTTCAGTTGTTAATGTTCGCAAATTGAATCACGTACTCTCTTCCGCTTAAGTCATCTATTTTGTGATTTGACGAATGGAGCTCCCACGATAGCGAAATATTTTAGTGTTAATTAACTTTCACTTTTATCTGACATGTTGATGAATTTTAGGATTATGAGTGGCTAGTAAAGACATAAAAAATTGTTAAATGAACATATCGAACAAAAGCCACAGTAAAATATGCTCAACGTTCCACCTTCAATTTTTGAAACTCTAGTATTTTTAAACTCAGTCATTAAAAAAATGAAAAGTTGTATGGAGTAAATATTAAATTTCAATACTAATTACAAAATTAAGAACCATTGCAATAACATATATTTAAATGAGATGACGTCCAAATTCCTGCTGAATTTCATAACAACACGTTGAATTAAGATGTGACTAGAATAAATTATTCCACGTTACATTAAATTCAAGTTATAAGTAGTTGTATTGCACCAAATGTCCAACACTACCCAAGAAAAATTATCTAATATTTATAAAAAATAAATATTGAATCATAAATGCAGTTCGAATTTTGTGAGTCATATTTAATATTAGTAGCACTTCAGTTTGATTTAATGTGGATAATAATTACTATCTTCGTCCAGAATTTCAATATAATCGAAACAGTTTCTTAATTTTAGTGTTGTTAGAGTTTGCCATTTCTCAGGTTTTTTCTTCCTTCTAGATAATGGAAAAGCCACTCAACAACACTCCAAATATCGTAGTGATATTTCGTTAGTAATAATAACATCTTAAAATTAGTCACATATCAGAAAGTCGCGCCTTTTCCTGTTTTTATTTGTTTGGCGTACATGCCACCTCGTTGCCTGTATTAAAAGTTATAGCTCCTTTCTTGTTAACATTGATATTGTTTACATGACGCACTTCCACTCCACAACTTCCGTAATATTACCCAACAAATTGCTGGAAATTGTTGCTGATTAAACTGTAGTGTTGAAATGTATTAAGTGAGCTGTATTGAAACAAAGAAATAGCTTTTTGTGACGTCTAAAAACATTTGATTTTTGTTAATACGTGCAACTTCATTATTCGACTGTCCACGGCTTTCGGTTGAAGAGGATCAGAGAAACTAAACTTTTTTACAGAAGCGCTCATTATTTGAATTTTTTAAACAAAATGATAAGTTTTAGGTAAAGCCCTTAACATCAGAGCATGAATGTTTTAAATTAAAAAGTATCTAATAATCTGAAGATAATAAAAATTATTAATGGCCATACAAGTCAGAATACAACCTAATAATTACAATTTCTTCCTATAAAAATTTATTTTTTATACGACGTCTATTTTTTGAGGTATTTATCAATTATGGGGCATTATTTTAATTGCTAATAATTGATATTGAATATAAGTGGCTGTAATGTTTAATTTTCATTAATTTTTACATTCGGTTGTTCTACACCATTAAATGAAAATGTAGATAATTCATCGCTAATTTTTTAAGTTATCCGAACTCTTTTGTCATTACCTGAAAAGATCCTAATTTGGAACGAATCGTCGTAGTTTATATGTTAAATGTTTATGTGAAAAAAAAATTGCTACTCTTCATTAGTCCTAATTTTTTAACTTGTGCGACAATATTTGTTAATATATTTGATAGTGTCTTGGCTTATCTTAAAACCAGCAATGCCTGGAATACTGGGCTGACGTATATTTTACAACGATGATGTTATCACCACACACGGTTTAATGTGCAGGAATCGTGATTTAGGTGACCGTGACCAACAATTGTGCATTAGTAGAATATCTTGTGACCACGGAAATGTACTATCGTGACGCACCCTGCTTACCGTCACGACTTTTAAGAATTTACTGTCCTATAAAACTACGGAGTGCTGAAGATTGATCAAGCATTGAGTCTGTTGATGCTACAATTGTTAAGAAGACGGCGTAACATAAAGTGGTCATACACGACGATCAGACTAAACCATCACCAATTTAAATAATAATGTGCAGTGGGCACCTGATTACATCCATGGATTGCGAAAGAAACGTAGCCTGTTAGAAATTTTTTTTGTTAATATAATAGGAGGCAACCCATTTTTTGTCGCTAATTATTTTTTAACTGAATTCTTGGGTATCGTGTACTGTTATTTCAAATAGTTTTTCTGTATATAGTTTATCTTACATATCTAACGTTAATTTAGACCTGTTACAGTCTTGATGAATTTTATAGACCTATTTACTTACTACCAATTCAGTTCTCCGTCCCTTTTATTTTATTTGTGACTACTAATGTCAAATATTTTTGATTAGTGAACTTTTTCAGGACTGGTATCCAATATCTAGGCAACTAACAGCTTCGTATGCTACCTTTTGGTACCACATGTTCTCTTTCTAGCTCATGCATATGTTTGATCATGAACCTAAATAATTCCTTCCTCTAAGCATTGCTTGCATATTAATCTACTCCTTGGATGAGCTATGTCAAACAATTTTAGATTCGTTTATTAATTTTTTTATCATTGATATGAGGGAAAGGTTTCTAATCCCAAAAATTCATCTGGCCTTGCATTAGTCGTTTCTCATCGTCGTGTGTGGACTTTTTCATGTTACTCCTCAATATTAGACATTTGTTTAATTGTTCATCGTTGACATTTGAAGTGTTATTTCCGTTAAATTCTGCTCCGTAAGCAGTTCAAGTGTCATCCGATTGAATTATAATCTAGTCACGTACAGATGCGTTTTTAACTCTGGCTGAGTGGAGATAATTCTTGTGTTAACGCTACACGTATATATTCGTTAACTGTTATTGTTATTAAATTCCGTTTATGTAAAACTGAGTCGGCAGTTCTGGGCGCAACATTTAAAATATGCATGGTTCTGAAGTGCATTTTCACCGTACATCCTCTTACAGAAGCTCAATGCAGGCAAAAGCTCCTGAGAATGACTAAAAACAGTCTGGTTTTAGTATGGGCGGTGTCTGGATGTCATGGCCAGTATTATGACAGAGCCGTGGCAGGTTCGTGTTAAGCTCGAGTGTGTTTACAAAGTGCAGTGTTTGAACGCGGACGCGCCTCATGGCTATCTCACGTCCCTAAAACTTCACTCCTCGTGTAAGTGTCGTTAAAAAACAGCCAAGGACCATGCCCAACGATTAATTTAATTTATAACATATTTAAGTGTCACAATTAACTGTCAGGTTTCATTAGCGCCTGCTAGCAAAATTTGATTTCATTTCCTGCACACGCGCCTAAATTGTCTATTTTGCTGAGTGTTTCATTAATTTTATTTTTCTAAATGATCTTGATTTCCGGTAATAAAAATTATAATTGTTGTTAGATTGGAAGGGTGGTAAGTTTTGTACCTGTCATTTTTTATCCTATCCACAAAATTTTCCAGTCATCAGACGAACAGCAGTAACTTACGAAAATTTTGACTCATAAAGAAAATGTGCAGAATATAATCCACAAGTCCAGCTTTTGTTTTACGTCCAACACCAAAGCGGGGTTCCATAACTTACTTGTACTTGGAGTTGGGACAACTATTCATGAAATTCACGATAGACACTGATCACCCTCCTCTTCTATTGTCCTTCGCCCTGTTATTGATTTAGGCGTATACATTTCGTTTATTTTATTATTTCAGTGACGCAGAACATTTACGAACGGTTGCGTTAATCTGAACGAAAATAGAAAGCATCTAATCGATCACGTTTGTCCATTCCCCCAGAAGTTTCTGATGCCCTAACGTTCTCCATCAGTAAACGCGTTTCTTAACATCCCAGTCTCAGTATCGGATCATCGATCCACGTTTCTTGACATCAAGATAATTTGATGGAGTCAGACTCCGACGTCTCGGCGCCTCTCAGATCTTACATAGTTTTTATTATATAAAGTGTTCACGTCAAAATATCGTATTGTTTTCGAAATTCCACCTCATTTTCATCGACAATAATAATTTGACATTAGGTCAGCCGAATTTTAATTTACTTGTTCAGCAAAAACAACGACGCGCAGCTAAACGATTTGCAGATAAGTTGGAAACATCAAATTTTCATCTGGTGGATACTGCTATGAGGTTCTTCACAGAAGACCCTCACATTTCCCAAATTATGATTTTCCTTCAGCCTTCTTCCAAAGTAATTCGTTTAATTATTTTCTGAACTGATGCTCGAAGCAAGTGTACGTACAAGAGGTTTTAATTTGTTTTCAACCCTGTCTTTTTAAATTCTAATTTTCATTGATAGCGTGCGTCATAATTCTAAAATATTTATATTTTTCTGCGGAAAATGCTTTATTGTTGTTTAGCTGCAATGACAAATTGTAGTTCGTAACTCTAAAACAGATTTCCAGCTTCAGTTGCTCCGCTAAACTTTTTTATGGTAAGAACTGAAGCATCCATTAGTGTTCAGTCAGGAAACCCACTAGAGGAAGAACGCTCTTTCATGGGAGCCATTATCTTCTGCGTCATAGATACCAAAGTTTATTACTGTTTGATAAAACACCGATAATTATTTAGCTCTGTGTGAGCTGAATCGCAGACTTATAAGACTTCGCAATTTCATCTCCACTCCCTGGACACTTATCTAATGTTCGACTTATTTTGTTACCTTTGTCAGAAAATCGCCTTTTACTGCGAAGCATGAAAAGCCATTCCTTGAAGTGTCGTAAACTTGTTGTTTATAATACACTATTCAGAATCAGTCAGATTCAAATTATACATTATGAAAAAAGTGCGTTACTTTAATGTCGATTAGGAGATTAAAGTCTCAATTTTTTTAAAAAAAACTTATTTATAGCAGATGTTAATAACGCTGACTAAATTTCCAAATCACCACAAGCTACTAATGTATGGAAATAACCTAGTTTAATACTCAACGAGTTTAAGTCGGTATCAATTATTCTGTTAACTTGCCGCAAGTCACGATTGAAATGGTGAAGTCGGTATCATATAATTTTATTTTCATACCAACTACATTTTACTGTCAATTGTTGAAAAAAAATATTAATTTTTACTTTCGCGTAATGAATAGAATGCTACTATAGGTGAGGCAGTGCCATTCGTCATAATACGAATGACGAAATTCGAATTATATGATTATTTCATTTGATCTATTACTTATAATAAACAGCTCAAAAATATGCGGTAGTCTCAAAATTTTATGAAAAAGCATGCAATTGTTTTTGTGCACTCTCTTGAATTGAAATTGTTCTTTTGCATTGAATAGGAACGTAACAGACGAGTTTTCAAAGCATAAACGACACTGAATAAACCTAGCCCACACTCGCTTACGTCAGCGCTCTGTCAGCTGCAGCCGTATTGACTATCAGGACCCTATGCATAAGCTTTCAACAACATACTACAGTTACCTAACGCAAACAATTAACTGTATTAATTTTCCATGCCGTTTAGCATATATATTTCTCTATTCATAAACACCTTGACATTAAGAAATAGTAACTTATTTTGTTTCTAGTCTCAAGTGACATCAATTTTTTTTCACCCCTTCCAAATTCGATTAATTTTACACAACCCTCCTCCATTATTGCAGGCAGGCTATTTCTTCAATTTCATCCATTGAATGGTGGCCCATCTGAATTCAAATAATATATTAGATGTAGTTTGTGAGTAAATTTGTAGGCCCTATGTTTGTTTCATCCACATTTCACTAGTTGTTGTTGTGGTATTCAGTCCTAAGACTGGTCTGATGCTACTCTCCATGCTAACCTATCTTGCGCAAGCCTTTTCATTTCCACATAACTACCACATCCCACATACTCCCTAATCAACTTAGAGTATTCCATCCTTGGCCTCCTTACCCACACACTTCCCTCTAAGGCTAATTTTACAAGACCAACATGACTTAAAATGTAGTCTATTAATCTATACCTTCTCTTGGTCAACTTCCTCCATATTGTTTGCTCTCCCCCTATTCTGCTTAGAATTTCCTAGTGAATGATTCTATCCACCCATCTGATTTCAGCATTCATTTATAGCACCACATTTCAAAGGCTTCTATTCTTTACCTTTCTGCAAATCCTACCATCCACATTTCACACCCATATAATGTCACACTCTATATGAACATTTTTAGCAATGATTTCACATATGTGAAAGCCTTCTTTGATTGTGCTATCCTACTCTTTATGTCTACTATACTTCTACCATCCTTAGTTATTATGCTGCCCAAGCAGCAGAATTCCTTGACCTTCAAAATATCCCTTTCCAATCTAACACCCTTTGTTATTCCACTGTTTCCCATACTACACTCCATCACCTTGGTTTTCCCTATATTAATCCTCCAGGACCACATTCATATATTATTCACATATTATGTTTTCCAAGTCTTCTTCTGACTCCCCTAATACTACAATATCATTTCACATATTCATTTAATTTATTTTTATCATCCTTTCCATTCTTTGTTTCACTATTACCTTCAATCAGTCTCTTGTAATCAGTATCACTTGTTGATTAAACAGTTACCATTTTTGTTCAAGTCGTGTATTAAATCTGAATAGTATAAAATCTTCTTCAACACTCCATTCATGCCTTTTATATCAGTTAGAAAGGAATCTTATCGTTTGTGTTTGCTTTATGTGTACATATACATCAGGTTTGTATTATCAATTGACTCAATCATTATATTCTTTTATTTTTCCCAATTGGCGATTGAACTAACAGTTCACTGCTATCTCATAATCAAATTTGTTTTCTTACCTTTATTGCACTTCATCTCCAGATGTTTTTAAATTTGGTATAATAACTTTCTTCGTGTCTTTGAATAGATGCAATGAATGTGGAAACTTTAACATAACATCTACTAATTGAACCAGATAATATGGTCACAGTTACTCCATTAAATTCCCTTTCTCGAAATGTTTCCTGTTAATAATATTTGTTAAAATAAGCATATCGCTTTTCCCTTCCAGGTCATTTCTGTAGACAGCGGTTTCAGTGACTAAAACTGCCAGGCTGAATATTATTATTTTTGCTAGATAATCCTACCATAGAAATGCTGACAACAAAGGACTATATACCACTTTGCAGTGTGTAAAATCTGATTTGTTGCCTTTGAAAGATCAACAGACAATATCATCCTGATCATAGTTTTATTTGAAATAGTTCCTATCAGTTTCAAAGTTCAAATAAGGAAGGAAGGTTTATCATAAATTCTGTGCACATATTAAAATATTTTTCTTCCAATCTATTTCTAATAATGTTGATATAAGATTCTAGAACTATTTTAGGAAAATCACTATCACCTATTTGAAGTGATCTTAAAATGTGATGAACAAATCACATTTTACAGTTGTTTTTCATGTTGAGAGAACAGATAAGATTGGTTAATTTTTCTTTTCTTAATTTATTATGCAAATATTTTAAATAACCTAAAATATTGTTGTAATATGTTAATGATTACTAAATTTTAATTCAACTTCATTGTGACTTTGTTAGAATGTTTCTTGAAGTTGTACTTTAAGTAACACATTTCTCTCTTTCTTGTTCTAGCACCTGTGCCAGTACAATTAGGACCCGCCGATCACGGACCACTGCCTCCAGTAGGCTACCAACTTGTGAGGGACCCTCTAACAGGCCACCTCCTCTTAATACCTGCAACCAATATAGGTAATTATCTTCTGATTCTTACCAGTAAAATAACCAATTATCTATTAACTGTCATCAACTCTGCAATTTCCAAACCTAGCTGTTAAATGTATGAAATTTGTTATGTTACCAAATTTGAAATGTCTTCTTCAGCTGTCTGGTTGTATGGTTATTCATATTTTTAAACAATGAAACAAAAAATTGTTAAAGTTGCCCTTAAATAAATAAGCACTTTTCACCAAAATTATATCTGTAATAGTTTACAAATCTAAGTCCAAATTGTCAAGAGTAAACTGAAGTTTTATAGACAAGACTAAGGGTCTTGTGTTGCAAATAAGAATGCTTTGAAAAATATTTTTGATTAGCAAAATTTTTAGGAACGGGAACAAATAAGTAATATTCTACTTTTTATGAAATTCTCATTCATGAGATCAGAACAGTTTTTCTGTTCTTTCTCATTTATGTGTTGGATATAAACCAAAATGAAGATGGGATCTGACTAAATTCCCATTTAATTATTCTTGTTTATACTGTAGCACAAGATCAGCTGATTTTTTGGGCTCAGGAAACTTTTCCTTGTGTCAATGATAAACATAAATATTTAGTATTTGTGTTTGAAATTCTTTAACATAACTGCTGCAAGTTATATATTAATAGACAAGCAGTATACTTTGAGAAGGGAATTGAGATCGCTTTTGTGCCCATGTTCACAGAAACTCCGGAGTACTTGTGGAATGGACTAGTAAATCTGAAAGCAGACTGCGTTATTGCAGAACACCTGCAGCGGGCCGTGTTGTGGCCCGGCTACCCAACTTTGCAGCCAGGTTCATTACACATGGGTTCACAGCCTGCTGCAACCACGCAGCACATCCAGCTGTTTGAGCCCTCTGAGCCTGCAGACCTCCTCTGTGGACAGGGTGAGACAACACGGATTCTGGTGCAGCCACAGTTTGCTCTGGCAGAAACGCCTGCCAAGCGCAAGGCCACTGTTATCAAGGCAAGTTGTTTAATTTCATTATCCTGTCTTACCCATAGATGATATGTCTCTGTACACACTTGAGTAGCTTCATTCTTCCACCCAACCCTAATACTGTTTCCAATATTGGTCACTCCTCTGGACTCGCTGATTAGTTCTTATTCAAAGAACTATGCTTTTTATTTCTGTCCGATTATACTAATTCTTTCATTACAGTCCTAATGATTCTTTATTTTTCTTTATTCATAGTAAAATTTTCTCAATGTATGAGTTGTTATACATCATTTCCCTTTTTGCTGGTGAACATATTCCTGTCGTCAGCCATTTGGCATTGTCAATTATTCAGTGTCTGTTATTAGTCCAAGTTCATTTTATCATTTTTTTGTCAATGACACTGTCCATTGCAATATTTTGATCACTTTCTAAGATATTTATAGCCATTTAAGTTACTTTTTTTGTAGTAATATATCTGATGTTGACCATTTTGTGTAAAAAATTTACATACTTATAATCTTCTTACCTCTTCCATCTAAGGTCTTTAATTTCCTTCTTATATAGTTATCCATACGAAATGCATGTCTAAAAATAGACAGTATCACATATAGGTCCTGCTAAAGTTGGTTCTTCAATAAGATTTATGATCAAATAATTAGCTTGTATTTTATATCTCCTGAAATATCCTTCAAACAGCACCATCCACTCAATTTGGTTCACTCATGTATAATGCAAATTATGCCATGCAGGTTGAGGCAGCTGACGTGGACATGAAGGCTTCCACACTTAGTCGGCCATCCGATGTCACAGTGGCCTCAAATCCTGCACCTGCGGTCTTCCCTGCAACAGCAGCAACAAATGGTGTTGCCCACTTTTTTTATGAACATCCTACTACAGCAGTTGTGCAACTGGCACAAGCACCTCAACCATCAGCATCAGTCCAAACTGATAATGGAAAACGTTCTCAGGTAAGAAGGCTTATTATTTGAAAATTATCTAAAATTGTATCCTACCTTATACCATGAATTAGAGGAAATTTCACAAATGTTATATTTCATAGCTTCACAATCTCAACATAAAACATAAATTAGTGTATTTTGAGCATTTGGCACATCTTCCATGTGAACTCGGCTATAATAAGAGAATAATTAAGATATTTAAATACATTTTTATCAGTGTTTCGAAACACACATTTTTCAAATTTTAATTAAATTATATTGTGTACGGGCATATTATTTTATACTAAATTAATGGTCTTGTATCCCTAATAGCTCAATTTTTTCTTTCTGTTTCACAAGGTATGGAGCATAATTAACTAAGATTAAACTTTTTTAGGCTACATCCCCAGTAAATCCAGCTGAGACCTGTTTAACCCCTCCTCCAGAGGTTACTGTTGGAAGTCAATCAGAAACTGAAGAACAAATGGGGACAATAAACCCAGAAGAGAACAGCCAACAACCCGTCCAGGTGCAAGATGCAAGTAATCAAACTGACACTCCTCCCTCCAGTGAAGATGAGACAGTTGTTCCAGTAGCTTCTGCAAGTAGTAGCTTGACTCCACAGCCTCCAGTTGACTTGAGTGGACTTGAACTGCTGTCAAATAGCATAGAACAGTTTGAGAGTCACTGTACTGCTGAGGCCTCTGTGGATGCAAAAGTAGAAATATCAACTGAAACAAAACAAGAACCAGTTCCTCCTGCAGAAAAAGTTGCTGAAATGTTGCACTTATTTTCAAAAGGCAACAGTGACGTAAATGAGAAAACAAACAACTCTGAATCTGAAACTGTTGTTACAAAAACTGAAAAACAAGATGTGTCAGTGAAAGTAAATTCAAATAACATGCTTGGTGGTCTTGGACTGTTGTGTGCCCTGGCTGAACAGAGATTTATGGAAGAAGTTAGTAAAGTTCCATCTGAAAAGGATGTTAAAAATAGGGAGGTATCACCATCAGACACTAGTTTATCTCAACGTCTCAGTACTGACAGCAGCAGTAGCACAAACAGTAGTGTTGACGTAAATCGAAATTATAAGACGCCAAAGTCTGAAAGAGAATGCAAAAAATTTATTGCTAACAAAGTTTTGCAATACTTTCAACACAATCAAGGTACAAACAATGCAACAGTCAGTGGTGGTACTTTAAGTGGGTCAAGTAGCCCACAACATTTATCCCCATCTATACCAGTAGGCCCATCAGAATTGATGGATGCAATGGAACTAAATATGCGGATGCAACTTGCTGAATTACAGCGACGCTATAAAGAAAAACAGCGTGAACTTTCTCGTTTAACACCCAAGAAATCTGAACCATCATGTCCACCTGTAGTTACCACTGACTCTTCTTCTTCCACATCTTCAGGATCACAGGGGAGCCCTACAAAACGTGGTCCTGGACGACCACGGAAGAAAATAGTGAAATTGGAATCACTGACACCAATTTCCCCACCCAGACCAAGGGTAGGAAGGCCACCTGTACTAAGGGTCAAAGAACTACCACCACCAGTGCTTGAAAAAGTAACTGATACTAAACCCAGAGGTAGATTTGAATCTGAGGATTGTGCTGCTCCAAAGCTTAAAGCTACAAAATTGGATATCCTGAAACCTCCAACTCTGACAGCCAATAGGCCAAAGCTTAAACCTGCCACTCCAGTGTTAATTGAAGGTAAAAATCACTGCAAATAACTGTAGTTAGTTTTCTATATTATAGTTATTACTTAAATTGCCTTAATTCATTATTAATATATTGTCATTGTGAAAATATGACGATTGATTTCTATAAATTATTAACAACAAATTTTGCTATTTACTGGACAATATTTCTTGAACTTAAAATTCAGATGTAGACATTTTATAGTTTACTGGCAGAGTATGTATACATCTCATTCAAGTACTTTTTAAAATAATAATAATTTGTTTGTACTTCAGTACAAATAAAAAATATTATTCTTTCAGCAAAAAACTCAAAAATTTCACCTTGTAATATAAACATGGGAAAATTAGGAGGTCAGGAGAATAAAGACTCTTCATCGCTGAAGACACACGGTGACCTCAATGGAAGAAAATTTGGATCTGAAGATTTGATGACAAAGTCAGAAAATATATTTTGTCTGGACTCCAATACATCTGACAAACATAGTGGTATGTGATATTTTCTTGCAAATCACTGATTGTTCAATATTTTTATGAGAATATAGGATAAATTATACAGTCAATACATATATCTGTTACTTTCCTTCAATGGTACAAAGATAACTAAAACTTCCAAATTATATGCTTCTTTCATTTTTCATTTCTCTTACTAAACTAGTAGAAAGTTTGTCTGTCTGATCATTATTAAATATGTTTTCATTTGAACTTAAGTGTAGCATGTACTGTTCAAATAAATGTGTAGTCCTATTTATCCTGTTCACTATACATGTTTAATATCTTTAAATACCCCCTCAACACATTTACTGTATTTAAATTTTTTTGTGTATAACTTCTTATCTGAAGAATGTAATTATCACTACTTTTGTTTTTATTCATTTACATTAACTTCATTTTCTTGGAGCACTATCTACAGTGATACTTAGCATGCTGAACAAGCTTTTTGTAAGATAGACAATAGAAACCAATAACTGTGCTATCATTGCTACAATTTTGCTGTTTTTGGACACCTATATAACAATTATTTTTGTGACCCTCTTCAAAGTTATTCTTGCTGTGTGAATGGGAAGAGAGTTCTGTGAATGCAATTGTTGTCACTCGGTTTTAGAATTTACTTTACAAAGGTTTCCTTAAATAGACAGTTAAAGTAATAGAACTGTTTTATGTTCATAGTTTGCATGAACATTTAAGATACTGAATACTCCAAAAGACTGTTTTAACAGAGATTTGCTTGGGATTGGCTTGGTTAATGGGTGCTTAGCTCTGTGTGCTTGATTTGCAGCCTTTTCCTTGAGCCGCCTTCCCCTGGCACACATCCCGTGCCACACATTTGGCTCGAAACCCCTCTCGCGACTTCCCAGTCCAGGTAAGTCTTAAATTGAAGCATGTCTCCTATCTATCTCACAAACATATGTTACTTGTATAGGATTGTGGTTCATCAACAACAAATTATTTTATATTATTAAATGCATTTACTTAAAATTTGCCACACTATTTATTTCAGCATAACATACAATTTTTTTTATCAGAATTTGTAATGGATTTTTATATAAGGTTATAGTTATATATTTTCTTATTTTATTCCTTAAGTAGTCTGCATTATATGTATAAGTTCTTTTTTTTCATCCAAAATGCATATGTTTTCAGATTACTTACAATTCTACTGTCTTATGAACCACTTTCCAGATACAAGGTTTTTAATATTATATTTCAAAACATTATGTATGAACATAGAAAGCAATTAACAAAACTTTGAATAAAGTGCCTAGTTTACTTGCTCCAAAACAAATCTTAATGTTTAATTATATACGTGAACAATTTCTTTTTATACACAAGTAATAATAATTTTCTTATTGTTAAAAATTGATATATTAATTTGGTTTGCTTTCTATTTAGTACACTTTTGTGTGTAATATATTCATTCAAGTAATAATACTGGTGATAATATTAAAAATGTTACTTTTTGTCATACTTCTCGTATTGTTTGGAGTATTTACAATATTCTACATCATTTGCTATCAAAGTTGAAAAGACTGAATAATTTTAGGAAGAGACACTTTAAGAAAAGAATCTGACTTGAATTGTCCAGTAACAAAATTGATGTATTTTAATATATCATTGAGATAGGTTTGTAATAGTACTAACTTAAAGTGATGCAGTGTAAAAATCTAAACAGCCAGTTTCAAACTTATAAGGGGTTAAGTGAGACTCAAATTATTTTTGAAGTGTCGTTTTGTTCCATTTATCATGTTGTATTATTATATATTTCTATTCCTCTACTATTCTTCAATTCATTTGTTACACATTAGGATAACATAGTAATTTGACATTGTTGCAGGCACATTATTTTAACAAGTTTTATAAATACCACATACTGTATATGAGATTTATAAAACCACTGTTTAAATTGTGTTTATTTTGCCGAACATTCTGGTAAATACTAATTTGTGCCTGTATTAATGCAAAATGTTCACTTTATATTTTGAAAACATGAAGCTTGTGAAAGTTCCAATAAACTACACCTCCTTTTTAATGTTAACAATAGATTATTTATTGTAACTGAACATATAGGGAGATACTCGAGATGTATTTAATTTGGTTATGTATGACATGACATGTATTCTTTTTTTTTGAATTATTTAACTTCTTAAATTTTAATGTGAACCAAATAGGTATTTTTTATTATTACATTTGTGAATTCTACATATATATGTGTTTGGACAATTAAAATTACAACCTAACCTTCCTTATATATAAAGATGGTCAGAAAATTATTTTTCTGGAAACTTTCTTTTAAGTTCTTGATTTATCTTTAGGGGAAACTGATGTTCGTACTTGGTTTAAACCTTCCGAAAAGTTACTGATTCTCCCCAAACATCAAGATAGAGACTTCAATACAATTCAGGTACAATAAATTGTTTTGATTTGTTGTTTTCTAAGATTTACTGAAACTGTTGTTTATCTGTGTTCTGTAAACTATTGAATATTTTTAACACCAGAAAGAAGAACCAGTTCAGAAACCGGTTGTGCCACCAATATTGTCATCATCAAAGAAACGCAAAGTAGGAAGACCAAAGAAACATTTGTCTAACTGTGGTCGTTCTGAAGCAACTGAAACAATTGTTGCAAAGAAACCAAAATCTAAAAATGGACTCATGGGGTTTCTACTTGCACACCCAAGACTAGATACTACACTGGCATCTTCAACAGAAGCCAACAAAACACTCAACATTCCGTCCTCAAAAAATATTTCCACGTTGGAACATAAGCCAAAAATACGACCAAAGCTGAAGGCAGAAGCAAAAGTATGAGCGATTCATTATTAAATAAAATAATATTTTTTTTAAAGTTATATCTTTCACAAAATGAGGAAATTAATACTTTTAATTCATTTCAACAGGTAAAAACTTGGTCATGGGGAGAGGATGATGACACTGAAATGGACTGGCGGCCAGAGCAGTCTGCAGTTGTACCTGACAATACTGCAAAAATTGATTCATGGAATTGTAAAAATGAAAAGGTAAAAATTAAAATTGTTTAATGTTCATAGAAAATACCTGAGATAGCATTAAATTGGATAAAAACTACATATCCACTTTAACAAAGGAGATTTTCTTATTTTATAAAAGTATATAAATGAATTTAATGTAAGTGTTGTCATTAAGTTTTACTTCAGAAGGCACTACCATTATTATATACTTCATATATTACATTCAATGCATCAAACTTATAATTTTTTAACAGAATGAAAAAGAAAATATCAGCATTACTATAAAATGACCAAATAGTTTTTATTTTATGTTTTACATACAAATTAGTTTGTACATTACTTTGTTTTTCAGGCTGAAAAAGTTGTAGTGAAACCTGTAGATTCTATAAATAACACACGTAAATGTAAGGTAAACTCTGTTGACACAAGGACAACATCAAAACTAACCAGAAAAAACAATGTGTCCCCACCAAAATTACCCACTAAAAGATCAAGAAGTAATGATAAATTGCAAACAGCTAAGAAACTCAAGCAAAGTAATAGTAACCAGTCAAATTCAGTTACAAATTCAGCAAACACAGCAAGTGAGACTGAAGGTGAAGATTTACCCCTGAGTGTTTACAGCAACAAATCTGCTCCTGGTAAGTTACATATTATATTGTTTCGAAGTAAAATTTCAGGTCTGTGTGTTTTTTAAAAATATTTTTTATGCATTTTCTTTGCATTTCAATCATTTCATAATAATGATATATCATCAGTTTGATTTCAGTAAAGGATATTTAGTCATCACTCATTTTGAAGAATTAATTTAATGTTTAATTGAAATGGGATTTATTGATGAAATATGGAATTTTCTCTGTGTGGTTCACACAATAGTTTTCATAAATGTCGCTATTACTATAGAATGACCAAATAATTTTTATTTTACATTTTAAATCAAATTTAGTACTGAAAAAGTTGAAGTGAAACCTGTAGATTCTGTAAATGACACATGTAAATGTTAACTCTGTTTACACAAGGACAATGTCAAAAAAATTCCTTTATATTTACTAACTGTTTCTCACATCACATACTCAGCTTAAGAATATTTTGACTAGATTTTCTCACTCATTATTAGAAATGTTCCTCAAAATATTCCATGTGGTGCAATTAATTGTTATTGATATATAGTTTTTTGGGTATTACAAGTTACATATACTGGCTTATTTATGTAGTAAGCATTTATTTGAATATAAGTTATCGAAATTTGTGAAGAATATAGCTTATTTGAAATTATGTCTCTTGCTAAATAATTAAGTAGCTTAACATGATAATTCTGTTAGTTGGGATTACAATTATTATAACATTATTTTCATGAAAATAAGTAAATATTCGTTTGTTCATAAACTGAATGAAGTCATCAGTTATGGCCATAGCATGAAAAAGAGTAGGAATGTAAAAGATTCATAAAATTTTCCATTTATTGTGATTTATACTATCACATATTTTAATAAAATTGTTTATCTGGCAATTAAATATACAATAAATGAATTAAATCAGCCTCTTTGTTAGTTTTTTAAATTTAAATATTAAACGGTACCGCATTTTGTATCTAATTTGAGACTTCTTGAGGTAAAAATTAAGCTGTGCATGGAACCTCACTCAATGACTCATTTGGCCAATCATTGTAATGTTTATTATTTAAATTGAAAAATCTGACAACAAGGCTGATTTAACTCATATTTTAGTTTTACACTTCAAAATGTCAGTTATTAGGTCTTTACCAGTGTCTAGGTTATAATGTTTACATGTCAATAAATGTGTCTCACAAATAGCCCTGTTCAACTTGAAAATATTTTTCTCATCATTTAGCTTCATGTCTCCTAACTCAATCACATCTGAACAATGATAAACAAAGGGTGCTGACAGCTGCAGGAGGTCTGTTTTATGCGGGAACTCTCAGTGCCATCAGGCCTCCAGATGTGTACGGGATCACTTTAGATGGTGAACGAGGCAACCGACCCCACATCTATAGCAGAGAAGAGGTCCTGAAAGATGCCGTAAGTCTACCAATAAGTTTCTTTAAAATTTCATTGTACTTAATTTAATAGTACTGAATTATACTACTTATTTAAAAGTTAACTTAGCACTTTTATTTCAGTACTATTCATTTTTTCTTATTTTAGTTGTAAAACATTTCCAATCTGTTATAGATCCTGGAGATGAAACCCAGTACAACAACAGAGCTGCCCCCAGGAACGAGGCTGTGTGCTTATTGGAGCCAGCAGTATCGCTGCCTATATCCAGGTACAGTTGCAGAGCCTTCAACTCCAGACCCAGAGCTTGATGCTCAGTTTGTTGGGGTTGAGTTTGATGATGGGGACAATGGTCGCATCAACCTGGATGACATCCGTTTGCTGCCATCTGACTACCCCATTGTGGGTAAGTGTAAAAGTTTCTTATAGTGAACACCATGGCTGCTGCAGCGGGAAGGTGCGCTAGTTTTGCCTGCTTTCCCTTGGGTGATGAGAGTAGGTTTTAACCCAGAAATTTCATTACATTTTTTGGAGTAGAAATATTTGTCTAAAATTTCTTTAATGTTTGTGTGATAAAAATTATTCTATTAATCTGTTTAAATTTATAGTTTTCATAGCATGCATAGGTGTGAAGTAGTTTAATTGGGCTTGGTTGTTTGTTTAGTTAAGAATTATTATTTATGTACAGTCTCATATAGATGATGAGAACAAAATTAATTGAATACACAGAATTTTGTAGACAAAAATAATCATTATGCAATCATAAGTTTCAGTCTAGAGGGGCATATGTTCACATGGCTGAAAAAGACAAGTAGGTTATTTTGTCTTTAGGATAAATGTGATTATAGTAAACAAAAGATCAATTCTACCATAATCCATGAAAAAAGGTGGTTTGCATTACAAAAAAATAGTAAATTATAAAATATGAAGGTTTGTCTTTGATTAATAAATATTGATATTAAAATATTAGTGTCTACTGAATACTGTGTTTCATTAGTAAAGAAACTTCCTTTTTTTGAATTATAAATTAAGATAAATTTTTTTTCACTTTGTTAAGTAATGATATCTTTATGTTAATGTTTGTATATATGTTCTATAAATATCTAATTTAAATTCAGAATTTTTAGAACTTATTGGATTACAGTTTTTGTTGATATTATATTGCACAGAATTGATTGTTAGTAGTTTAATTTGTATTCACTCAAAAGGATGATTGCTTTCATGTTTCAGAATACGATCCAAACCCTCTACTTAGCTTAGCAAAGCGTAAGAGAAGGAATTCTGGTACCAGCTGTGACTCTAAAGATCGACGTATTAGTTCTGAAGCACCTAATTCCAGCAATGGTATACCAAACAACAGTGAATCAGGCAGCAAAAATTCACTTGAAAATTCTTCACTTTCTGAGAAACAGGTACATTTTGCCTTCTGTTTTATGTGACATTATTTACAGTAAGTATTTGTTGAACAGTGACACACTGGCTGTTATATTAAATTTAAAAAAAAATTAATATTTAATTTTTTTCTTTACAGATGAACAATCTATCTGCTGCTATCAGTTCAGACACCCATCACACCACTGATTCTTCAAGTCACCATTCTCAAAATGACCATATTAGTGCAGGTAGTGACAGTAACAATAGCAGCCTTCGTGAACGTCGAAGACTAAAGAAGAGACGCAGAGATAAGCTGAAACGTCTTTTATCAAGCACAGCAGGAGCACTTCTTGCTGAAAGTGTGGGCCTTAAAAAGAGGAGGCGCAAACATCGCTGCTGTGATGAATTTTGCCGTCACAAAAGGCACCACAGACGGCATAGACGTAAAAGACACAGGCATAACAGAGATTCTGGTAGTGATTCTACCAGTAAGTCAGGTGAGATGTTTTTCCATAATAAGAACTTGACATTTGAAAATAATATTTTAAATAAGCAAAATCTTTTCATTTTTTATATTTATACATAATTACTTAAAAAAAATACATTTAAATTCTTAGGTCATGGTAGTGGAGATGGCATTTCTAGACTTTCTCCTGTTTTGGAGCAGCTTGATATTTTGGAAATTAAGCAGTCTACAAATGGCAAAGTGTCTGCTAGTGATGCTGGTTCTAAAGTAGAAGAAAAAATGACAAATAATGTGCCTATTACCAATGGAGGAAGTGCCAACAGTGAAGCTGAAGAGGAATCAACTCCTGCTTCAAAGAAAACAAAGGTAATAATTTAAACCAATTGTTTTATGAAATCTTTATTAAATATTATGAGATTTAAGATTAAAAATTATGTTTCTTTAGAAGGAGAAAGAAGCAAAACCAAAAAAGTGTCGTGATCGGCAACCATCTGTTGAAAGCCGCAGTAAAATGGCTGCATTCCTACCTGCAAGACAACTGTGGGGTTGGTCAGGACGTGGATTTAAAAGGCCTGGTAAGGGGCGAGGTCGCAAGGAATTCTTTAAAGCAATCCAACGAGGAAAGGAAAGCATTATGGTTAGTATCAGTTTTATTCTTGGAATTTAGTTATTAATCTTGGGCAATTTGTACGCTGTTCAGAGTTTTTTCTCACTACTCCCACATTCTTACATACCTGTACTGTAGCAATCTTTCTAAATATATTTCTTCTACACTTATGAAATGTTTAATTTCTCAGGTTGGTGACTGTGCAGTATTCCTTTCAACGGGGCGTCCTGACAGGCCTTACATAGGAAGAATTGAATCAATGTGGGAAGCTTGGGGTACCAATATGGTTGTTCGGGTTAAATGGTTTTACCATCCTGAGGAAACAACTGGTTGTGGTCCCCTAAAATACCCAGTAAGTAACAATCTATGTGAAAATAATGACAAAAAAAATTGTTTCTACTGTTTAATGTGTGTAAGCTGCGTTGAAATTTAGTTTGATAGTTATATTAAGAGGAATTTTCAGTAACACAAAATTCGTGTACACCTCTATTTTGTAATAACTATGCCCATGCAAAACCTTTTTTACTTTCCAAAATTACATTACAAATGTGTTTCCCCATATTGTAATGGGAGTAGACAGGAGCTCACTTTTACTCCTATTTTTACTGAGACAAGTTGGTAGTGTAAAAGCAATTCTAAAAATATTGGCACTAGGACATACATTGCTGTCAGATAATAAGTACCGGGTGTGTTAAAAAGACACTTTTGCAGTCTCCTCATCCAGTACGTATGAATACAATTAATGTTTTTAAAAGTGATAGTAGCAATGATATTGTAGTATGAGGTGAGTCAGAAGACGACTTGGAAACCATAATAAATGGCATGAACATCGTTCTGGAGAAATAATTCTATATGAGGATTAATAGAGGGAAGACCAAGGTGATGGAGTGTAATATTGAAAACAGTGAAATAACAAAGGGAAGGGATATTTTGATGGAAGTTAAGGAAAACATAATAACTAGGGATGGTAGAAAGAGTAAGATAGTACAGGCAAGGAAGGCTTTCACAAAAAATAGGAATTTACTTACGAGTATTATAAGTGTGAATATTAGGAAATCATTGCTAAAAATGCTGTATGGGAGTGAAACGTGTATGATAGGAGATGCAAAAAGGAAGCCTTTGAAATGTGGTGCTATAGGAGAATGCTAAAAATCATATGGGTGGATAGAATCACTATCTACACAAATAGGGGAAGAGCAAACAATATGGAGGATGTTGACCAAAAGAAGGGATAGTTTAATAGGCCATGTTTTAAGACATGAGGGTCTTGTAAAATTAGCATTTGAGGGAAGTTTGTGCAGTAAGAACAGAAGAGGGAGGCCAATAATGTAATATGATAAGCAGATTAGGGAAGATGTGGGATGTAATAGTTATTCAAGAAAAGGCTTGTGCAAGATAGGTTAGCATGGAGGGTTTCATCAGACCAGTATTAGGACTGCATACAACAAGAACATCAAGTAGCATTTTGCCAGGCCACTTGAAAATTCCTGCTTTTCCTACTGCACATGTAAACATACCATGAAAAATCTCACGAAAAGTACAAATAGTTATTTAGCTGGCATCCTGGGAGAATTTTATCTTTTTGTGAGAGTCTGCCGTCCATAATTCATGTATTAAATGTAACCATTTTTTCATTCATATTTTTGGTAAAAATAAGTATGTAGTGTACATTAGTTGTTTCTACATTACTAACTAAGTAACTAAGCATTATTAGAATAACACAATTCTTTGTCAGCTAATATGTCAGAATTCAAGCCTAAATATGCTACTCAAGAATTAATTTGTTCAAAAGTTATCTTCGTTGGATTTTCTCCTGGAATCAATCATGGAATATGTTAAAAGAAGCACCAAAAATCCCAATTTAATATGGCTGTGTGATTTCTACACAATGACTGAACATTTTTTGTAAATAAGAAATGAAAGTCTAAATAGACAAAACCAGAAGTGGTGACAATATGAATGGGTTAATTAGCTTTTTCTTGAATTTACAACCTGAAGCTGAATATTGAATTTCATTTATACACAGAAGTAGCCAAATAATGAGAAAAAAGGTAATTAAATAATTACCACACAATGTTCCTGCAATCTTAGTTTCTTTGTCAGGTTATTAAAAAACGCAAGAGTCACAAGAACGCCACAACTCAGGCGATGAACTCTAAATATTTTTAATTTTATTTACATTTCTTCCACTGGAAGGAACCCATTATGCAATGAAAGTCAGATAAAAGAGACCGTGTAGCTGTGTAGGAATTTAAGTGTCAAAAGTTATTTTAAAAAATCTTACTATAATGAATACTATAGAAAACAATGGTTGATTGAGAAGGGACAAATCTGAAGATTAAGCAGTGTTTGCAGATAAGCAGAAGGGACTTTTGATAATAATTTAAAAACTAAATTTGAAGTTATTATTTGGAGATGTTATTTCCATTTCAGATATTCATTATTTGTTATAATAATTTTCCATCAATCCCTGGTGTAAAATTTTGGCTATCACATTAATTTGATTTTTATTTAAATGTTAAATACCTATTTTATTATTCATTCGTTTAAAATTAAAATTGTATTACATAAGAAAGATACATCCTCCACTTCCATATTGTGCTTCAATTTGTACACTAAAATTTTCATAAAAACTCACTTTAATTTATCTTTATAAATTAAATAATTTATGCATCATAGAGGTACATGTGAGGTATAATGGCAGTATATTTAGTTTCTGTTTGGGAGGAGAAATTATCTACTTAAGTATGAATGAAAAGTTGTTAATGTCAAATTGTTTTCGAACACCTTGATGTTGTTTCGAAAACACTTCCCAAATTCCACTATGCTTGCTACTGTTCTTGCAAAACACTTTATTTGTATAGTGTGATAGAAAAATGTGGCTGACTTTACTCTCTTTATAAATGAACACCCAAGAAATATATTCTAAAGAAGAAATGGTTATGAAATTAAGCAGTACAATGTAGTTAATTTTTATTATTATTTAAATAATTGAATACCATTATGAAGTTCTTAGTTTCTGGAGTAGAAACAAATTTATAAATACTTGTATTTACTTACGCTATGAACAAAGACTAAATTAGTTTTTTCTTTTCTTAGGGTGCCCTTTTTGAGTCTCCTCATGTCGATGAGAATGATGTGCAGACAATTTCCCACAAGTGTGAAGTTCTACCACTAAATGAGTATACACAACGCTTGGGATCAGAACCTCATCGATATTCTATGATTTATGACAACAATGATATTTATTATCTTGCTGGTTATTATGACCCAACCAGCAAGGAATTGACAATGGAACCAGGAGTAGCATGAAGGAGTTAATTAATTTAAAGAAATGAGAGCTTTTGAATTTTCAGAATTCAGATTATTTTGCTTGGAATGAGGCTGTGATTGTGTCAAAAGGAGTTTTGCATCAGTAGAATGTTGAAATGTGCAACTGTTACATTTTCAAATTTTCTCTATGATAGAGAAGCATCGTGAACTGTTTTACAGCTGGGAAAACTAGTTTTTCTTCTGGTAATAGATGTGATCACAAATTAAAAATTTCAATATGGTACAATAAGCAAATGTTAAAATATTAATTTTGTAGAAAATACTTCATATTGAAATTATAACTTTCACTGATTCAGATACACGTGTAAATAAATATTCACGTCTTTGCATAAAAAATGTCATAAGCCTTTTTGAGTAAATATTATTTATTTTTAATATATTCATGAGATCTGTAAATAGAAAAGCAGCTGATAACTGATTGTATGTGCCTGGGACCACAATATTTGTGGTCAACTTGTTTCAAGACTGCATAGTAGTTAGAGATAGTTAGGAGAAATGTATTTGCTATCTTCAACTACAAAGATGGAGCCTTGAAGAAGTTTGAATGTGTCCTGAAACCTGGTATAGAATATGACAGCAGAAAAGATAAGCATTTGTTGTCCTTCAAAATTCTGCCATTAGTTCAATTATTCAAAGTTGACATCAATGCAAAGAAAAACAAAACATTAAATTTAAAATCATTTATTTAAAATAAATTCAATTATAAAAATCTTTCCTAAATGTATGTATACGACATTTTGTTCACTAAAGGTATTAAAAATCCCAAAAATGAAAGAACTAGAGGAGGTGGTGATATAATTATATTTTTCAGAGTTGAAAAGTCACCTTTCATCAGTTCTTTCTTTGATGGTCTTTTTGTATGCCTTTACATACACATGGAAGAAATATCTTGCACAAATTATGTTATTTTTGTTACAGAGTTAATTTAAGCAACAATTTATCTGCCTCTAATTTTTAACAGATTTCCTTAAAAATGATTGGGTTCAAATTAACAAGTAAACCCCCGTTAAAAATATGTAAGAATTAAATTTGTTCATTTTTTTTACAAACCCCATGCTCTCTGTTAGCAACTGACAATATTATGGAATCAGTGCTTAAAATTGTTTACCGAAATGCAGTGTTATTCATCTGTTATTTAATAGTTTGGTTGGAGAGCTTATTTTATGAAAGATTAGAAAACTATTTCTTTCAAATTAAAGACTGTTGTGAAGAAATGTATTTCTTGGAGACAACATGTTTAACGGTTGCATTGAGGATATTTTCTAAGCAATCTTAGGAAGTGTGACACTTTCAGCTTGAATTCTCCATTGATTTAATTCTGTGTATTCTTTAAAATCAGTGTTTTAAGAGTGTTTGTAAAACATTCTATTCAGATAAGCTTCATTTAATATATATGAGTATATCAATGTTATAATTCTGGTGTGTGAGACACACAAATTTTGCTATTGGTTTTCCTTGTATTGGGATCTCTCACTACTAATTGTTTCTTAGATTTGAGTTTTTAAAATACAACTGAATGGAATTTATTATGATTGGGGAGTTGGCTAATAAGTAAAGCATTCAATCAAAAAATAAGTGTTATTTATTTGGGACATTAAAATTATAGTGACATCAGTTAGAAAATTTAATTATATATTTAAGAGATTTTGCTCTCTAATTATCATAACTTTTCCTTTCAGTTACATTTTAATGCAATCGTTTTTCTTGTTACTATTGTGTAGGTATTAATCTTGAATCTCCTAAAGACAACTTTGTTTTTAAAATATGTTGTGTAGTTGAATATAATTATATGGTGATGAAGCAGTGTTGTGCTCATATGAGACAACAAGAGCCTTGCGTTGAAGTACCTGCCGTCATTCAAAAAATCCTTCCTATATGTATTAAACTTATGACTATTCTTGTAAAGCATAAGTTTGCAAAAGAATCATAGTTATTGTGGTTTTTCCTTTTGAATTGAGTTTTATTGTACAAATAATAAAGTACAACACTAATTTTTGCATAGGATTATATCCTGAATACAATCATAAAAACTTAAGCAATGATTAAGATACCTTAGATGTGTTTCCAGGTTTCTTGTTTGTTTTTTTTAAAAAAATATTTTTTATATCTATCAGAGCAACCACAAACTTTAGACATTTTTCGTATTTGTCACTTTAAAGATAGCAAGCAAAGTAAAATTTTATTATCAATGTAAATATACTTGAGCATGTGCCTAAAAATTTCTTCTATATTTGTAATGATTCTTATAGAGACAGCAATACAAAGCTTTAACACAAAACAGTGTCTAATGTAGAACCTAGAACTAATTTTTCCTTTAGCTGCATTGTCTTTGGGTTATTTGGAATTATTTTCAACTCTTACTCGAGGTTTAAATTGAAACTCATTTTAGATGCAGTCCATTTTTCAATATCAAATATTGAAGAATAAGCTGCATAAGTTTATCTATTCATAAATGTTAAGTTATTTTTAATTCTATTTTAATATGAATCTTTGATTGGAAGATAAGGAATTATTTAGGGTAAAATTACAATTAATTATGGTAAAATTTCTGTCGATTTTTCCTTACGCCATTCCAAACCTTTGAATTTTTATTTAATTAAATTTAGGTGCTGAATAGCAGTTAAATGTTATATATTTTAAATAACTATTTTATGTGGTTACATGTTATAAATGTCATTGCTCTCATAATTAAAACCTGACCAAAATGTGATTAGATTAGACTTCCATTAGTGAGTTATTATGGGATTGTATTAAATTAAGAAAGACTTACAAATCAAAAAAAAATTTATGAAATATATTTGGATTTTCCTTATTTAATTAATATTGGCACTTGATACTCCAAGAGACAAAAAATATGAAATTTAGAATGCATTATTTACGTAAAAGTCTAAATAAACCTAATTTAAGTTCTCTCATAATACTCATTAATGAATTGGTCAAACAGCAAAATATTTCAAATATACTAAAAGTAATATATAACAAGTGTGTTAGAGATTTCAAGCTAAAAATATGTCCATTCTTTACAAATAAAATTGTGGATCAAAAATTAAGCTAGTTGATAATATTTATATTAATTTTGATGGCAGAAATTAAGAATGCAATCACCTTGCATTAAGTAAAGGATAATGTATTGTGTTGAGCATTAAAACAAAATTTTTAGGACCTTCAGATAAACTAATTGGTAATGTAATTATTTAAATTTTTTGAAGAAGAGACTGATCCTTTATCTCTAAATTTTTTTACACATTTTAAACTACCTATATCCCATAATATTGGTTACAGTGTGAATGCAAAATTCTATTAGGAAAAAATTATGATGAAAATAGCATGATTCTTTTGGAATGGCCCGTTTTGAGCCAAGTATTTATCTTGTTTTGCTTGTTATTTCTGTTTTGTGTACTTGTTTGTAAATGTCTATGACTTTTATTAATAGTGAATTGTATCAATTGTGATAAAGTAATGCTTTAGAACTGTAATACTTAGTATACCTAATTTTTCTTGTAAAATATTTTGTAAAATTCTATTTATGCTTTTATTTGTTTCGTTTCAAGTATTGGCAGCAAGGAAATACATTCTCTGATCAAGCATTTATTGTCTTGCGTGGTAGATTTTATAATAGATTGTACATTGAAATTACTTTTATTATAAATATATGAATATATATATTAATATATCAAAATACGCTTATATAATAAAAGAGCTACAGTCTTATTTAGGTGCTGTTAAAATTATTTTCAAATGTGTTTTTATATGATCGAACAAGTGAAATACTTATATATTGTAAGCATAAGTGTATAATATAAATATATCACTTATTGCCATGTTGTAAACACGGTGCTATGTGTAAGAGTATTTTACAGAGGTGAGCAATTTGTTTAAAAACTTAAGTATGTTAATACTGGTATTGTGATCTTTTGGAATAATTAGTACCACACATAGAAAATAAATAATTCTTTTTTTGTTTTGTAATTTTCACTGATTCTCATGAGTGAATTAAATATTGAGAAATATATATACATATATGTTTAATTTCAGAAATAATGCAGGGTGAAAATGATAAGACAAATGAATAGTATTCTTCACTTTTTGTACATATATAGATTGTATATAATAGATTGTAAAAGAAAACAAAAATATGATTCATGAAAACAACATGTGAGTCTTTTCTATTCAAACTCCAATTCCCTTATCATATTATATATGATTTGAATTTGAAATCAGATAACTTTAAAAGGAAATGATAATATCAAGTCTTGTAAACTCGGATGCAGATTGTCCAATCTGGAACTTATAGTGAATGCAATTTATGAAATCAATAACTTTAACAAAAAATAATTTTGGTGCAGAACTTTATGAGTACTCTTATTTTATCGTATACATTATTTTCTGCTCCCAGTTATTTTGTTGAAAGCTTATTAGTAGGCAAATTAATATGTGTGATCATTGTTTTATGGCATTGCACATGTAATCTATTAATTTTAATTATTTCATGAAATTATGATTTCATAGAAAAAGAGAGAAATAAGTCAGGCTGAGGTTTTTTGAAGTTGTAGCTACATTGACATAACTCTCGCCACAAACATTTCAAGAAGGAAACAAGTCATAGTATCAGGAATCCGCACCTAACACACTCAATAAACACATTATTTTCTGTTTTCAAGCTCACCACAACCTGAATGTACTATAAGCAGGTCTGGGTTCACAGTTTAACACATCCTATTTGAATACCCTCAGTATGACTGGTGAAGCAGAAAACATTGGCAACCCACACTGAAAGTGCTTTTTGTTCATCAGTAGCGATCCAAGTCCTGCTCAAGTTCTTCACCAACACAGGACAGGACAAGGATATATGACTGTCATAAGCTTCATTACCCGAAATAACCCAGCAACCATGGACATTGTTATATATGAGTCTTATTTATTGATTATATTTAGCCACCAAGAAAAGTATATTTTGACACAATACAAAAAATGAAATACTAACATTTTGAATTGGTATAACCGAATAAATTAACTCTTGAAATTTTTAAATCACTAATTTTTAGCAGCTCGAAATCTATAAGCAAAAATGTCTTCACTTTTTCTCTGACCTTGGAAAATTATTACCAGCTAAAACTAAATAGGTTACTAGTGTTTCTCACAAATTGCACTTTGAAGAATTGAAGTATCAGTATCCCCAATTAGTATGTAAACATGATCAAAATCAAACTTTTATATGCAATGTGGCATTCGAAGAGAGAATTATCTTAAACACAATTTATGGTGAAGCTTAATTACTTGATTTTTGGCAATTGAAATATTGTTTGTGAGAATACTATTTGAATCTGCTACATCAAACTGATAATGATGTTCTCTTAACAGTCCTATGACTTATTTTATGAAAGCAAGTCATTGGGAAAGCGAAGGCCACTTTTAACTGTTAATGTTTAAAGAATTAACCTCGGAACAAATGACAAAATGAAAATATATTTTTATTAGTAGAAATATTTCAAAGCCCATGATTAAATGTTTTTATTTATTTTATTTTAAGGGTAAAGTTGTCGCATTTGCTGCCAGTCCTCTGTTTTCAATGTAATAACGTAGGAGATAAACCCGCAGATTAATATGGCTTATTGAGCCGAAAGCTCATATGACTTAACATTTAATTTAATTATGCCAATAAACGAAGACTGATATTGGATATCCATTCTTTAATATTCTTCTTCATTGTTAAAATTTAACTGCGGAAGGTACTCATTGTTACCACATATAAATACTACAATACATTTAATAATCTGTTTGGCTGAGGGAGTGAAGGAGTAAATGACATGAATTGCTAAATTTGTAAGTTTTGAACCATGTTTTTATAGCATAGAAATCAAGTTAATTTATTCTATTATGTTTGTAGTATGCCTGAGGAAGTCTCACAGGGAGACGAAACTTCGTACTTATGTTAATTAAATAGTAATAAATTTATATGCTGATTTATTGGCCGTCTTTTTATTTATTGATAGTAATACACTTTTTAACAGCTTCCATTTATGCCGGTGAGATAGATACGCTTCTTACAGTAAGAACTGATTTTACTTTTGAACAGTTATATCCGTTTAATTTTACAATGTAGTCGCATTGCTCATTGGTCGTGACATCACCTAGCGACACCTTATAACTTACTGTAGGAATTGGAACCTCTGCTTCCACTGCGTACGCAACCGACACCTGAATGTAGAGAAATAAACAAATAAGATGGCATTTATCTGTGGCAAAAATACCGTCAACGAGCATAATTTAGACATCACCACATGTTACTTACTAGTTAGACACAGCATGAGTGGCCGGACATAACAACAATTGAAAGGCAGAGCATTAATAATTTTGTAAAGATCATTTGGTTTTAGAAAAAATGTAGGGAGGGACAAGAGAAGCAATATTGACTTTGAATATTCATACTAGAAATTTTTTTTGGGTAGCATATTATTAATTTATTATGTGGTTTTAATAATCTTTTTATTATGTAAATATTTAATCACCGGCGTGGTAAGGGGCTAAATCTTCAGTTGTCCCCAGGCGCTGAAAACTTTAGGTACGCCTCTGTTCAACATTGTTGGGAGGTTTTTTTGATACGTTTATACGTTGAGAAATAAAAATATTTTTTCCTAATTTTTGTATGTTTTCTTAGTTAATTTGAGTAGTTCTTGGTCAAATAACATTAGGTCACGGCAATTAAAATGTTACAGCTTGTTCCTTATAAGAAACCGGAAAACATTTCAATCTTGCAGGGACTGTATCGTGCTTCCGAGAACTTGACGATCTTTTAGTTAAATTACGAGCCTCAAGGGACCCGTATAAGGCTTTGTGGCAATATTCATTGGGGCATTTGTGGAGTTGTTATGAGATAGCGGTTGAGAGCTGAAATAGAAATGGAAGTCGCAAGGTCGCATTTACGAGGCCGTTGACGTGCTGTTACTGACCTCACAGGGACCACCCCGTCCTGTGTTGACCTCTTCGAGACGTTACGACACCGTAAACGCTCTAAATTCTGCTTAAACTGAGCTTTGTTTTTACAGGCACTTCTCGAAGATATTTTTATGCCCCTCGGCTAGTGAAAACAAATAAAAATTATTTCCCTCGAGATGCCCATCGCGGAACATCGAGCTATGGTGGGTGCAGCCCAAGTCCTCACAAAACATTACACCGTGGACCTGAAATTAGCAGAGGCCGACGATTCGTTAGAGATATATTAAACGGGAGATAAACTTAATATAAAATGAATATTATGTCAATTAAAACTTAATTGCATCCAACTGAGCAACAGTGATTAAGAGACATACTAAAACAATTTTTGAGTTAAAATAAATACTCGGGATGGTCGTATAACAGTTTTTATGCTCGTAACGCGCCATCTCAATCAATAATTGCCGGTTCTATTGTCAGCGAGTCTCAAACTAAACCGCCAACAAGGAAGTCTCGCGCGGTGTGAATGTAACTAGGGACGGAGCCGCAACTGAAGATTATAATTCATAATTTAGTAGATCGGGGCATGAAAATATATTCTCCTATTAGTTACTGTTATATTTCGTTTCGAGTTTTATATTCAATGCAGACCTACCAATTTTTATAATGGAACTAACTGGGGCTTGTTGTTTTCGTTTTAATTATTTCAAAATTGCACCCTGAAAATAAATGTTTGTTTTTAAAAAGCATTGTTTTTTAATGTCAGAAAAATTTAATATAGCATTTTTATTTCTTACACATGTAAATATTCTCAAGAATTATATACTTTATTTTTGAAATAGTTTCTGGAAATATTTGAGACAGGAAGCCAAGATAAAAAGAGACTTAAATCTTTCTTCCGAGAAATCTAATGTGAACACCATTAATATTTTTCTAATACTGTCGGTGACAGGTGGAAATGCACTGTAATTTTTTTTGCGTAGTTTGTGAACCGAAAATTGCCAGATTAGTTTAAAATATTCTCGTTATAAGCTTGACAATTTAAATTCGTTAGAAACATTGAAAGTGGCAAGAGCCCGAGTAAAATCAAGTAGTTCTGATTTCTAACGAAAAAATGCAGGGTATCTTAACAAAGGGAGTCAGAATACTTCATCAGTAGGGTTGCGAACTCTGTCTAAAGCTGAAGAGAATTAGGAAAGTGAAAGAAAAAGAAAAATTATTTTTAGGCAAAACCTAAAACACCAAAGCATGAAATATGTTTCATTGGGCTTCGGTGTCACTTTATAACCGACCAGATATCGATTTCTGGTCCAGCAATGATCCTCCCCTAACATGGGGGTTAATGGGCTAGTATCATGATTAAACTGCTCATATGACGTATCGTGAATCGGAAGGATTGCCGGAGACCACGGACATTCAGATAAATGTACGTGACGTATCGCGGACCACAATCACTGTTACGATTTATACAACAGAACATGTTCTTGTTTAATCAGGACGACGATTTCTGCTTGATGGCGGAGTGGACTAAAGTTGCGATCCAGAAAGACTTATTTTCTCTTCAAATCGCCTATTGACATTATAACGCATTTATTCGCTATTAGGTACTCGTCGAAGCGTTATTGCTTATAGTACGGTTGCTGTAGCCAAGTCAAGTCATTAAAACTAGACTCATGATTCCAATGTCATTACAGCACAAACAGCCTTACACGGAGACTCTCAAGGAAGCAACGGCGGTAGTAAAACCTCAGGAAGATATACAGTACTTCAAGATAGGTAGAAGGGTCGTACAGGCGAAGGAAATGTGTGGAAACGTGTATACAGTTTGCAGGTCAAGAGATTTATTACAGTGCAGGAGCATACTAAAAGAAATTGCTATTAAAAATTGAAGAAATGTTTCTTTGTGACCAACGTCTGACGATATATTGTCGAAGACTATTTCACCTTATAAATATAAAATTTTATTTTTCCTAGCGGTGATATAAATGTTTGTATTGGTATTTTCAAGCACTGTCCCCCTCCCCCCTAGAGTAGTTAACGGAAATAATAACTATAAACTATACAATAACAGAAAATAATTAATTAATTTTAAACTTCTATATAGTTTCACGTAATTGACTATAGAAACTGTTTTAACTACGCCAATTCTTTAATTTCAAAGGACAGTGAAGTTTGAAATGTTTTCTCTATATAATTTTAACTTTGCTGTATTTAACTTTAATGAAGAAATAAAAAATATTGGGTTCTAATTCATATAATATGGTAATTTTAACCATTGTACCATATATTTCCTTATTTTATATTTTTCGGTCTAAAAGACATTCGTCAAATCGTTTTAAAATAGATAGAACCAAAACAGTCTTAATCTCAAGATGTCCATAAGCTCGTATAGCGCACTTCTCTCAGTTTATTTAATTGTCATTTTTAATGTCTTTTTAACGTAAATTACTGTTTTAAATGTACGTCTGGTAAAAGCGTTGCCAAGAAAGGGTAAATAATTCTAAGAAAAACTTTCAGACAAGAATAGTCCACAGGAAAGGCCAGTATCAAGTCAACCGATTAAGAAACATAATAGATTTGGCTGGTGTTGCTAAGTCCATTTTCCCGCCAACTGTCAGAAAATCGGGGAGGGGAGAACTGCGAGACAACAATTGGCAGAAGAACACTTTTCGTTTAGTATTGAGTGAGCAAGGATCGGGGAAGACGTAAAGAGAAAGCAGATAGAGCCCCATGTGGCAGAATGAACCTGACTTTGTTTCTAGCCCTGTGGCAGAAATCCTATTCTGGTGCCGTCGGACGTTTCTTTACTGGAGTTTTTGTGATGTTAAATTCCTTCCAAGTTTCCATACCGAAACACGGTAACTTTGGTGTAGAATCTCATGTTTGAGTAGTTGACAAAATAATTTTATACTTAGCTTATTATATTTTGATTTTTTTAAATAAATGTAGAATTGTTAAACATTAATCTGATTTACCACGTGGCGTGCCACGCTAGGTATTTACTTTCAAAACAGTAGCAAATTCATATTTTTCTGGACGTCATTCTGTAATTAGAGGCTGTGGAGGCGGTACAAAAATTTCTCATTATTTCAAACGGCCAACTTTTCTCCAACTGCTAACTTCTATAATTTCTTCACAGGTCTATCAATTTTAACACATTGTTAACTGCATACAACTGTCTATTTATCAAAGCAACTTCTCACTTATACAAGCAGGTTCCAGATTTCAAACAACAAATTTCAGGTCCTGCATCCGCTTTTACAACCTCAAAGTAAAAACTAAGAAACGCCCCAAAACCCTCTTTCTTAGATTGTCCAACAATTGAAATTTATTTTTCGCCGTCCCTACCTTCACTAACTCGACGGTTTTCTTAACAGAATGAAATCTTAGGTCATAAGCTTCACCTCCTCACCTTGATGAAGGCAAACATTTGTTGTCAAGACATGCAATGCCCGCAAACGTCTGCAGCCAACCTTCCAGATGTCAGTCTGTAATCTTTCATTCTAGGAACAACTAACTAAAAACATTCTCACAGTTAGCGTGCACGATAAACACCCCCCGTCACTCTCTCTCTATATATATATATAATATATATATATATATATAAAGAAATTATTTTATTATTTTTGATGTTTCATCATAACAAATTTGATTCTCATCAGACTTTAGGACATAATAACGGAATATTCTCAGGAAAATAAAGTAATCCTTGGTTTAAAATAATTGTTATAATTATTAAGTTGTATATATATAATGTCAAAGCCTTGAAACACCTACTTCGTTTTTTAATAATTATTGAAATTTGGTTAGGTATGATCAAACTATATCGCTAATAAGCATGATACTAGACTAGTAAAATGTTATATTTACTTACTTACTGTGAAACGAACTGTTATGTAGCAAAACTGATTAACTTTCACTTCACACTCCTACGAATTTTCATGACAATACATTCATAACTTGCAGAGAAACCATGACTAGACGATTTCATGTATCTCTATTAATTACTTTATTAACCTGTAACAACCCGTTTAATCCAGAAATATGAACTGAGGAGATAATCTTAAATCTTAATGTTTAATAACATCGGCACTGGGAAATCCTCTCGCGATATGCAAATGATACAATTTGCAGCAATTCAGCGCCAAGGTTTGCCAGCTCCTGTGAAAAAGAACGTTTTCCGTGAAATATACCGGTAATGGCGTCTCTTGATACAAATTTAATCTGACATACGCAATAAAATCGAGGAAAAGGTCAATACGATCTAACGTGCGTATTAAAATATTTTTTCTAGCTACAACTGCAATTAGGCAGTATGTGAAAGTCGAATTATGTCAAAAAGTTTTCCTAGATCCTAGACATGTCGGCGGTAAAATTAGCGCTAGACAGTCTTAACAGTTACTTCAGTTGGAACTCCTAGAAATACAAGGGGACTGAAATCTAGACTACCACTCATCAAGCGTGAACAAAGAACACTTAGCTGGGATATTTGGTGTCAACGACTGGCTAGAAAGATTGGGAGGTTTGTGACAGGGGAAAAATTGTGATTGGAGGAAAAGTGAAAAAGTTAGAAACGTGGCACGAAACGACTGATCTTTTGATAAAGGCCTACAGAGAGGTAGAGAAGACAGTTTTAAAGGAGCTCGTAGACAGAATGATGGTGTTTTCAGATACCTTTTTTACAATTTTGGAGGGGTATTATAGGGGAACTCAGGGTGGAGCGGGGTACCCTATTTTTTTACTGGATAGTGCTGAAGTTTAGTAAATAGGGATAGAAAATGGTCATTGGTCAAGGAAAAATTCCTGGCAGCCGACTTGATCAAGTTCTGAATGCATCTAGTGAATGAATTATTACATCTGTGAATTTATAATTTTTGCAGCTTTTCGACAGAAGGCAACCTACAAAACTCTTTGCTTTTAATTATTTAATAGTATATAGACGTACACTAGGTGTCTTTAGCTGCATATACGTTAAACGTGAGGTTTTAATTGGCTTGTATTAAGGCTCAGTGAAAAACCTTAAACTGAAACTATCGTGCGGGGCGGAACGGGATACTACTGTATAAGGGAAAATGTTATGTATTCATCCAGAAAAAATTGGAAAAACTGGTAGACTCACCTTATAAGAATGAGTTACTGAATGCTGTACCCAAAAAGAATATATAAATAAAGAAAATGAACGTAAAAAAGAGAAAACTTATTGAAGATTGTGAGGTTGACCGAATATCTCGAAAGGAAAAATTGATAAGCGAACAACTGTAAGTTAAATAAGTATCAGAAAGAAAACACAAACGCTGTTAAAAGTTTTCTTAAATTCAATTTGATTTTATTGCACTAATTGTAAATACGAAATATACTATTCCGCAATGCTCCGGGGGTGAGGTAAGATTCTTTTAAAAAAAGTAAAAACATCGTTTAAAATTAATTTTTTAATTGTTTAATTATTCAATTGTCAAGTTAAATAGAAACTAAAAATTAAGTGCTGTATGTTGAATGAATAGGCTTTAATTGATGATTACAATCCGTAGAGAGTAAATTAATGAGCCTTGCAGGAGAATGACTTACTTAAGAATTGTTTTCCGGGAGAATAATGTTGAAGACACTGTACTCTTCTCGGTCAGTGATTACTCACAGAGAAACCGATTGCCTCGGGGTTGAACATCCGCACTACGAGCTCTGGGCTTTCGCGAATTGGCTTCGAGCCCGCTATTCTTTGTTCCCGGAGCCATTCTGCCGCTCCGATGAAGTCCATTTAAGAGGTTTATAGCTGGACGCCAATTTACAGCGACGCATGCGAGCTGAAAGTAGTTTCCTTATTAGCATACTGTTCACAATGCTTCTCCAAGTGCCGAATGCATGTTCGAGGCGTGGGTGGAGGTAGCCATAAGCGGGCGCACTCCTTCCTTATCTAAGTCTTAACGTCTTGAGCCGAGGACCGTTTTTCCCTTTATAGTCTGTCTGAACATAATTAGCTATACCGGCTGTTTGGGAATATGTTTAACGAATTCTTTCAATGAATAAATTACGGATATCGCCGGTAAGCCGATCATGCCTTAGTCAAAATGCAAAGCTTGTTATAGCTAGAGACAAATAACTAGTCGTGTCAAAATACGACGTAGTGAGGGTAGGACGGAGCTAACGTAAACAAGAACATAGGTACTGTAAAAAACTATTCAGAAAACATTGCTGTAATGAAACATATTGTGATCAAATGAGAAAACGTTGTACGTTAAAAAGTCATCCGTAAAAGTTAATGGATGATATGTATATACTGGTTGTGATTTAAAGTTATTGCCACTGTATGTATGTCTCTTTGTTATAAATATATTAAGACTATTTTTCAAAATGGTAGTAGCTTCGCTCCAACTTCTGTTACTCCCTGATAACAGTTATCCTCTCCACCTTCCCTCCTTTTTCTACAGGGCACCTCACACGCCATACTATGTTGCGTGAACTTACTGATTAGTCACGATTGAACTCAGGTCTGTAAATGTTTCAGGACAACTAAACGTATAAGAAAGTATCAAATTTGAGGAAATCAAAAGAAGGTAAGTGATAAGTAAGAGTCGTTAGTCGAGACGTGAGACTGATTGAAATGTGTTTTTAGCCTGCAGTGTACGCTTGTCTACTAAATCCGAGCTTGATTTTTATTGTTATTAAATTTAAACCGCTACTTAACTTTTTCATTTTCTCTTTTGAACCCTTCCTCAATTGATCCCTTATGACTAATAAATTAAAATTTTTATTACAATTGTCACCCAACTGTGGGGCTTAATTAATTAATCATTATAAGTAAATTAAACCCCACCACATACCATATCGTATTACTGTCGTCGTGAAAATAGTAGAGCCTGGAGTTTGAAGCCTCACTATGCCCATTTGGATTGACCTACGTTATTGTAAAAGGCCTCGTTTTACGTAGAATTTAATGACATTTTATGATATGTAATTAAACATTTTTAAAAGCATTTTATACTTGCGGTTTGGCTAAAAAGCTTAAAAAAGCCAGTGTTTTTTGCCTTTCTTTCATATAGCTCAACTTTGACAACTATTAGGTTTCAAACAGTTGGTTGAAAATGGACTGAAAATTTACCAAAAGACAGGGAAAACCCTTCCAAACTTATCCGCAAAGTTTGAATCATCTGTATGTCTTATGTTTTTTTTAAATTAATTAATTAGTTGTCTTCTACTAACTCTTGGAATGTGCATCGCAGAAGACTGCGACAAAGTTTTTCTTGTAGCGGTTGAAAGTCATAAATATAAGATGTAAGCTTTATTGATGTAGCAACACTATCAAATTTTGTATGGTTTTTTAAAAAGTGCCGTTTAAAAAGTTATGTCATATCTACGAAAACAACCAGGAAACGAGGCGGAGATTGGTCGGAGCCAGGTCAGCGGGTAGGGGTGCCACCCTACTTTACCTTCCAGTTCCAATAAACCTTTCCTTTCTCCCACCACTTTTTAAAAAAGTTTCGTAGCGTTGCTACATCAATGAAGTTCATAGTTTTTATATATATATGTCTTTCAATCCCTCCAAGAAAAAAATTGTTCCTGTCTTTTGCGAATCCAAGAGTTGGTAGAGGTCTACTAATTAATTAATTTAGAAAAACGTAAGACACACAGGTGATAGTATATCGGTTTGGAAGGGTTTCCACTGTCTCATTTAAAGCAACAGTTTGAAATATATGAGTTATCAAAGTCAAGCTGTATGAAAGAAGGACAAAAAAACCTGACTTTTTTCAGTTTTTCGCCAAACCGCATGTATAAAATGTTTTTAATTTTTTTAAAATTCATAAAATGGTATTAAATTTCGCGTAAAATAGTGTAGGTCATTCCGAATGGGCACAGTGAGGCTTCAAATTGAGGGCTCTACTATTTTGACGACGACAGTAATTGTTATATCCTTATGGAATTAAAAAAAATTGTTTTACATCTTATAAATATTTACAGTGCCCTAAAGTCTAAGGTGAGAAACAGCAAGTTGACTTTGGCAAAACATATCCGAAGCAGCCCTGGCACATGTTAAGTGAATTACAAAGTTCCTGTCTTAAGCAAGGCAAAACATGATGCCTTCGTTCAGCAGCAAGGAGATTGTCGCCAAGAGGGCGGTCAGCGAGTAAAGCCGACAGCAGGAGAACATAAATCCTCCTTAAGTCCTCTGGACACAAGCAGATTACTGCACAGAGCCAACAAATGCGTCAACAAAGTAAATGACGGTGACGTATCGCGGAACCAGCAAAAAGTTTCAACACTTCGTCTCGCGAAGCCTGCGATCTATCACATTTACCGAAACAATTCTTCAAATTGCAAGACATTCGCCGATTTACGAAAGGGATGGATTTACAGCTGTACTCAGATAATGTATAGAGTGTAATTACTTTAGGGATTTCTTAGAAGGTTGCAAATCGTTATCTTTGCCCGTTTAAGTAAATACGCGCACCGATAGGCTGAATAAATATATGGACAGATAGCGGGAGAAATAATTGATCGTAGGTGTTACAGCATCCTGTTTCACAGTAAAATAATTTTTTGGTTTTTGAAGGAACATGCCGGTCACTCCTCTAAAATGAAACTCTTTTACCCCTTTCTGAAAGCAACACGCAACACATTTGGAGCTCAGTTCTTCCATTTTAAGCTATTTAACGAGTAATGATTTCCCTCAAACTCAAATAGAATACTAGCTTGTATCAATTATTTTCTATTTTCAATGAATTTTTTGAATATTAAATGACTCATTTTAATCTAGATGTACACTGGTGAAAAATCATGGCTTTTATGTGTCACAAAATTTAATAGAAACCAAATTTATAATTTTGATTAGAAAATTTATTAAAATTTGTAGAGAAGCTTTCAAAAAATGCCATAGTCATCTACAATTAAGTACTAATTAATTTAAGAGCTGAGAAATTTGTACTAGAATTGAACATTTTGAAGAGTAAGTTTGATTATAATTTGTTTTAAAAACCTTATTCTACTATACGTACCTTCATTTTATCAGTCTGAAATATTTATATATTGTTTGTGTTGTGGTATTCAGTACTAAAACTGGTCTGATGCAACCTTCTATGCTAACCTATCGTGAGCAAGCCTTTTCATTTATACATAGCTACCACATCAATCATCCTCCCAAATGTGCTCAGCGTATTACATCCTTGGCTCCATCTATTTCATATTTTTTAATTTATAACTTTCTAATTTTTTCCCGTGAAATGTGCATGATTTCAGAATGAGCCGGTTCACACAAGGCAATTTTCAAACAACTCTATGCTTACCAACCACATTCGACAAGAAACATCCTACGCATCGTCCAAATATTACATTGAATATTTTTTAGCAGAATAATTATTTTCTTACGCTGTATTTTTATTAACTTAAATTTTCTGATCACAATATTCGTACTGAATTCCCTGCAGAAAGGGAGTTCTCGTATTACCGTTTATCTAATTATGTTCAAAGTCAGCATTCGTATTTTTTAACACTTCCTGGTGTATATGAACTCTAAAACTTTTCCTATACATTTCCTTCTCTTTTACACTTCTGCTAACTGCGTTCATCATTAAAAATAATTTCGCAAGACAAAGGGAATTTATGTTCAGTAATTTGTTTAGTTCCAGATTTATGATACTTGTGATCGTATTAAAATTCGAAATAACGACTCTTTTTGATTTATAATTATGTGTTTGTGTTCCATAAATAAATTTATCCTTTGTTGCTATCACCGTAATATCATACTCTTGAGACTCCTTTTCCTTGTACGGTCCGAGAAAAGATTCACCACCCACTCACATATTATAGGTGGTATATGATAATATATGACGCATATATTTAATATATGAATATAGTAATTTATAAACTTGGCGATAAGAACCATGAGTTTTAATGAAAGGATTTAGTTTCTATTATAAGAATCATAGTCGATTAAAAAAGGAAGAAAAGTGCTTTGCGTTTTACATTCAGAACTTATTTGACAGTTGAAATATATTTAACTGAATATGGGATAACTGAGTACGGCTATTTCAGAAATTTGGCATACAAATTTGAGATTCTCTCGTTATTGTAAAAATTGTACTCAAATGTGAAACAATTAATCGCTGAACTGTCAAGTGCATGAAATGATTGATAGGAATCTGCCACTTCCAGTTTTTCCAGGATTTGCTTTTTCGAAAGAGCTTCTCTTCAGTCACGACTCAACGAATAACTCATTAAAACGTTGCATCGATCTCTCTGACACAATAGATACTGCAAACAGTGCCTTAATGAAACCAGTTAGTGAAAGCAACGGATTGAACTGGCTCTAGTGTGTTATTTTGCTCTAAACCAAACAGTTTTGTGCGCACATTCCCGAATATAACGACTATAAATTATGGAACCAAAAGTTAATTTTCCTACTTACACAACAGTTCTATTGTGGACAATTAATTACTACTGCATAAATCGGAATTTAATAATTATAATTGAGTGACATTTTAAGTTATTCACAATAAATCAGGCATAATTAACAAAATCGTAATACAGATATTTATAAAATATAATTACATCCTTAGTTTATTCCAATTTACACATGACAAAGGACTGTATCAGGAGTGCATTGCATATAGAGTAATACATACTAAAATGAATATGTGGGGTATTACTTATTTAAAATAAAGAATTACTATATAAAAATGGTCATCCATTAATTTTAAATTTATTAATTTTTAATTTACACTAATTTATTCAATTATAGCTTACGATGCCGACCTTTTTTATGGTTAACTTGGACAAACATTAAATTTCTTATCAATTAATATTGAAACACATGAGATCTATTCTGGTGTCGTCTTTATGGGCCTTTTCATAGAGACAGAGTTAGACTCAAACCCTACGCGGAACCGACAGTACGAGGAAATCAGCAAAAAGGTTACAAACAGTGTAATTACTGTTTCCAGCTTTGCCTGGACGGTCCCAACCGAATCCTTTAAACTTCGTTGTTGACCACCTTAAAGCCGCCATGGACAAGAGCAAACATTCCGCTCTGAATCAACCAATTCAGGACCGCTTCACAGATTGAAACAGTCCCTCCGTCCTACACTGGATTACCATTATCATTACCAATCACCATTATCCAAATTCCCATAGCCAATTGCAATCTCTAATCTTTTTCAACTTATTAATGTTTGATGTCCGAAAATATACTTTCTTCTGTCTTTAACTCCATATTTTGATTTCCTTTGGTGGTGGGGCACCTGATCAAAAGTATTTATCGTTCGTCTATGGGAGGAGCAATTTACCCCACTACTAGTACATCGATGTTTTACGGAAAACACCTCGTCTGCTCACAGCCAGATGTCGTCATAAAAATAGTCCAGCGCCAAACTGTCTATTTTATCACCCTGTCTGTGACTTTCTCTCAGGTCGTCTGGCTTTGATTTTGTATCGTCAATTCCGTATTTAGTTATGTGTTTCCATTAAAATACTTCTGATTGAGTTCTAAGTTATGATATAATTTTTTTTTCATTTAGAGCAGTAATAATATTTTTATTTAGTACCAAATGGTAAAGCGCCAGGAATTGATAACATCCCAGCAGAGTTGATAAGAACATCGGGCAATATCATGGCTATTCGGAATAGTTTGCGAAATCTACGAAACAGGAAGAATACCAGAAGATTTTAGTAAAAACATAATTATACCCATACCGAAGAGGACTGGGGCTGATAGATGCGAACAGCACAGGACAATTAGTTTAGTATCCCATGCATGCAAAATATTAACGAAAATAGTATATAGGAGAATGGAACGTCAAATAGAATGCAAGTTAGGAGGAGATCAGTTTGGTTTTAGGAAGAATGTAGGGATAAGAGAAGCAATATTGACTTTGGGACTAATTTTAGAAGACAGAATACGAAGAAACAGGCCTGCGTTCATGGTATTTGTCGATTGAGAAAAAGCGTTTGATAATGTGAACTGGAACACACTATTAAGGATTTTGAAGAGCACTGGAATAAAATATCGAGAAAGGAGGCTAATACATAACCTTTACAGAAGGCAGGCAGCAGTAATTAGAATAGAAGATCAAGAAAAGAAAGCCGTAATCAAGAAAGGAGTAAGACAAGGATGCAGTCTGTCGCCCATGCTGTTTAACTTATATGTAGAACAGGCTATGAAGCAAGTTAAAACGGAATATGGAAAAGGAATCATACTGCAAGGAGAAGTTATAAAAACCTTACGCTTTGCCGACGATATTATAGTATTGGAGGAGTCAGAAGATGACTTGGAACCACAATTAATGGCATGAACGTGGTCAATGAGAAAGAGTTAAATGTGAGAATTAATAGAGGGAAAACCAAGGTAATAGAGTGTAGTTTGGGAAACTGGAATAATAAAGGGTGTTAAATTGGGAAGGGATATTTTTGTGGAAGTTAAGGAATAACTAGGGATGGTAGAAGTATAGTAGACATATAGAGTAGGATAGCTCAGGCAAGGAAGGCTTTCGCGAAAAAGAGGGATTAACTTGCGGGCAATGAAAGTGTGAATATTAGGAAATCATTGCTAAAAATGTTCGTATGGAGTGTGGCGTTGTATGGGTGTGAAACGTTGACGATAGGAGTAGGGGAAAGGAAAAGAATAGAAGCATTGGAATGTGATGTTATCGGCGAATGCTGAAAATCAGATAGGTGGAAAGTAAATTGGCGCTTGAGAATTACAGAATTCGATTATATTTGAAACAATTTTACGATCAAAATATAAAAAAATGTAATAAAGATATATTGGCAGAAATATTTTAATTGGGTTATTGTGGGCGATTTTAGAAGTTCAAGATAAAACTATTTACCATGCTGTGCATAAAACTGATGGTTGATTGAAAGTAGATGTAACCATTTTGATTAAGTTGTACCTTACAGTTTCACAGCCAAGTCCTCCGCACAGCCAAGAACACTTGTGGTGAGTTATCTGGAACAATCCCGTTTCAGGTCAGCCCCCAATCAGCGAAGCAGAAGTCATCCCCGTACAGTCAAAAATAGGATTTCTCGGGAACCCGCGTAGTCACTGCTGTTGAGTCTTTTCCAAGAAAGTCTCCGCTCTGTAGAAATTTTCTCCGTCATGTCACGATAAATGCTGCTTGAAGAAAATTTGTGTCGCGTTTTCAAAAATCCAGAACAATTCCACTACGTTAAGGAAATATCAATTAAATTTGGCTCGTTTCAAACCCCAACTGATGAATGAGAGTTGAATTTGCTCTTCACAAATCTAATTATTATCGTTAGCCCCTCCGGGGTGATATGGCCGATTCCACGTCATGCGAACTCACATTCTTTTTGGCACCTGATTTCCGTTGAAAATTATGCTAAATTCTTGAAAAAAGAAATTTATTTCGTCAGATGTATATATCTCCTGAGTGTTTTCTTGTCCATCATTAATACACTTAAATTACGGACGCTGATGGCTGTCTGCTTCACGTCCCTATCTATTAACCGCACAACGTCCTAGTTCTGAAGCGACAATATTAATTGCCCAAAATTGTTACATTAAATAAAATATATGAAAGATACCAACCAAATAATAAATTTCGACTATGTTTACTACATATTTTAGCAGACCCAAACAATTCGGCCTCCTTATTGTACAAAATAATGAAATATTACAATAAAAGAGTTACTTAAACAATGAGATGGTTAAAAACCTTAAATTGAATGAGTAATTATTTATATCGCCGACACCTTTTCATAATAGTATTACTGCAACTCTAATTCTCCATGTTAAAGTCTTAATTTTAAAAAAATTCTGTAAGTTTCAGATAAACTCGTATCTTCACCTGATGAAATCTTAAATTAAGGACGAAATTTTGTGGGATTATAATTTCACCAATTGCTTTTATAGATTTTTATGGCTTTATGATCAATTTATTAATTTACTGTGAATCTAATTTTAACGTTTTATTACTTTAAAATACATACATGCATTATTTACTACAATTAAGGTTTCATACCAGTTCAATGAGTTTAAATATTCGATGTTAGGTTATTAATTATAAATTACTTTGCACTTCTTTGATTCAACGATTATTATTCTTCCCTCGCTCTACAGCCCATTGAGTGCATTGGCCTATCGGGTCGTCAACGATTATTATACTACTTTGACGATTCCACAAGAAATCTATAGAGTGAAATGAGAAGAGGGGAGAAAGAGAGAGAGAGAGAGAGAGGGGGAATAGTTTGAAATAAATATGAGAATGCCAGAAGAATAACGTACCATTTTAATTAGTAACTTAGAACTCCGTTTCTTCGAGATAAAACGTAATAAGAGAACCAGTCATGTATACAAAATAATTACAATACGGAGTGTTTGGCGTTAATGAATCTCATTTAATCGATTTCTGACGTCACTTATCCTTCATTCATAATTATTTTTTATTTTACAACCTTGGCCCATATTTCAGTTCCTTAGCATGCCTGGAAGGAATAGATCATAAAATTTACTCGTAACGGGAAAACGTGTCAAAATTCTTTAGTAAGGAATATTATTAGATTTAACACAATCCATTTTATGTAAAAGGTTGAAATATATGGTGTTCGTGGCACTGCTCTAAATGTACTCACCACATGATTACCATTATACAGAGGTCGCATTTCAAGTTGATAATGTCAAAAAGACGTTAAAATCACTATCAGGAATAAATCCGCTGGGCGTACCACAATTTTTGGATCTTTATTATTTATCATAGAATAATGATCGTAAGCAGACGAGAACGATTTCTGCCTTCACATATGTGAGTCACCCAGTTGTGTATAAATATTCTCTCAGAATTGAACCTCGGACTTCTTAGTGGCGTAACTATTAACCAACACACACGTTATTCTTTAAATATAATGCCTTTAAAATATATATTTTTAAGTTATATTCTCAAGATAGCCAATAAATTGAAGTTTATTTAATTGTTTTAATCATTTAGTACCTACTTAAATAGCGTCACCTAAAGGTTCAACACAACACCGTTTAACAAAAGCGATGATAGGTCGGGTCATGGCCCTTGCTGTCCCCTATTTCATTGAAGACAAACAGTGGCTGCCAAAACTGTCCAGGCTTCCGGATTTTAATCAATTCCACATTCAAAACGTTTCAATTACATTTTCTCCTTGGCGGGTGATAATTTATAGCCACCGATATGGGACAGGTTATAACTCTTTCCAATTACGAAATAATAGCTTTCCGGTCGCGTGAAATTGTCTGAATTGGAATCGACGAGTTCACTGTTGTGAGCTAAAATCAAACTCATGACATTAGTGCTTGAATAGACGTAATGCGTTTAAACAATAATAGTGTGCCTGGCGGCGGAATAGCTTTCGGAATTTTTATGCAGCGGATAAATGTAATATTATAAGAAACAGTCGTCCTTCGAAAATCGTTATTAGATTTACAATAAATAAAAATACGGTCAATAATTCAGCATATAATTTATTACTATTTAATTAACATATATACGATGTTTCGTCTCCCTTTTGAGACCACCTCAGGTGTAAAATATAGCAATTCATTGTCATTTACTTTCATTCAAGGAAGACGAAACGTCATATTTATGTTAATTAAATAGTAATAAATTAGATGCTGATATATTGGCCGTCTTTTTATTTATTGTAAGCTTAAAGTCAGAATAATATGTTTAAATTATTATATTCAATTCGAAAGTCATGAAAATTCTATTTGTTATTACCCTTTTTAATTTCTATAAAATTTATCACGTTTTTATTCAATACTGTTATTTTATTACTAGCTGGGAACCCGGCCATGACCGGGTACTTATTTGTATTAGTCGCGTACAGTATTTAATTCTACACTAACGTACGGTAATTTAATGTGATTTAAGCGGGATAGGGGCCGTTGTCAGACCTCCCTACCCCTTGTTATTAAGAACGATTTTAGAATGTCTTATTAATAGAGGGAGATATATGTAATTCAACTACGTGAATTTCTTGCAATTTACCATTCGAAGATACTCATCATGATTCCAATATCCGTAAAATTTTCTTTTTCAATTCCGACTCGTAATTACGGAGATTTCTCACTGTGACGTCACCACTCACTCCACTATAATCTTTAGGCATTTACATGATGCGCACTCGACTCAAAAGATAACCTCTAACCTCAAAATTGTGTTTTAAACAACTTTGCAATAATATAATTACGTCAAAAGCATCAAAATAAAATAAAACATAAAAAATTAAAATACACAGCTAGTCGAGTTTATTGAAAATTCTCATTTATAAAATTGACAAAAATATTATTGAATTATAATAATTTTAAAAAATTGGATTTGTCTTAGCCAATTGTAGTTTGAAATTAGCCTTGGTTACTTCAAAAGCGGGAATAATTAAGGATTTAAGAAAATCTATCAAATTTATTAATATCATCCTTCCATGTGCTCGGATTTTTGTTTGAAATATTAAGTTTCATTTCATAAAATATGTTTGGAAGCTATTTATTAACACTGCTGGGTTTAATGGAAACAAACGTTTATACTTATTATTTATTTTGATGATGACATTAAGTTTCAGGTAATAAAATATGTTGATTTATGGAAATATGTAATTTATAAATCTAGAAGTAATACTAACTTACTACTTTGAACCCTACCGTGTTTTCTTTGATGAAGATAAGACCGAGCATGCCCGCTGTGTCCGAGCGTTTTACGAAGAGAGTTATTATATAGAGTGATTGGAGGTATTTGTATAATCATATTAACATTTATTTCGGAATTTACAACAAAACACAAACTCATTAAAAGCAAAAAATATAAATTTTTATGGCTTGCAAGAAGTTAAAAACTATTCAAAAATAGATATCGTTTTTCAAATGTCTAAAATAACGGAAGATACGGTTGTAAAAGTGATAATGATGCATTTTTACAATAATTAAAAAATTATTAACAATTTGGCGGTTTGGCTGCTGTAGTGAACAAAACTAATGTCCAGGATGTCCACAAGATGAGGTGTAATTTTTTGGAAAATGCAGCAATTTAAAATTGATGTTCTGGTTGAAGACGTTTAATATGTTCTACTGTGAGGTCATCTAAGATCAATGTGTATCTGGTCCGTAGGTACGTAGGGAATTTATCTTACAGGATTTTTCGTAGGAATCGATACTAGGAGAAAATTTATGAGTTTCAAGCGGAGAATTATCCAAGAATGTAAATATTGTTGTTTGTACTTTTATATTGTTTTTTACAGATGAAATAGCCATGTAACCCGAATTATCCTGTAACTTCGTCACATAAATACCGGACTCGAGAATAACGTAATTTATTTATTAAGAAAATAACAAATATCTTTAGTTACGTATTTACCTTAAACAATTGACCCAAATATTACAATTTTAGACAGTATTGAATCCGACATTTAAGTTTCATTTATTAAACAGCACGCTCTTGTCTCTACCATACCATGATTCCCGCAGATCACACCCTCATATATTCTCCAATAATTTATACACCGACTATCAAACCTCACCCACCCACATCGTATGCCTCTCAGATAACACGGAAAAGATAACAATCTAACCCATGTGTAAAAGTAGGTTAATCAATGGAACAACCTATCTTCGTGTTTACATGTGAATTATATACATATTACAAATTTGTAAATACATTATTTTAAATTTTTATATACTGGAACAATTATTGTACCAAACTAATAATCGTAAGGTAAAAGTTTTAGTATGAAATAAACGAAAAAAAATGTTATGAACTCTCGAGTTATTTAAATCCCGCTCAGCATCTTAACACAATTTCCTGATCAAAGATGCTGAACTAACTAGACGTGATCATCCTTGATCCCTCGAGTTGGCTTACCAATAAAATTAATATACACACCTTTTGAAAAGAGATAAAATAAATTATGAAGACTTAAAACTTTTTTATTCAGAACAGTCAATTAAAAAAACTATTAAGGAGCTTCGAATTATTTTAGTGTGACTAATTGACGACATATACAAAAACACCAAATCGTAAATTAGTCATCTTAAATTTATAATCCCTAAAAGAAAATATACTATTGAAGACGAATTATTATAATAAATAGTTTCAATTGTAATATTTTATTTAATCAAGCCCAACTATTGGACCTCAAAATATAATATTCATTTAATTTAAATTCATTATTTAACCATTATTTGTGGGTCAAATATATATTTATGTATAAGGAAAAAATTAATTAAAGATCAAAATTAAAATTTATTTAACAGATTATTAGAGCGCAGGGTCATTATGTAGGGCAGAATCAGAACTAATACATTTCGATTTTTGGGCATGGTTTAGTCGTTGGCTACGCGAGGAGCAATATGCATCACTTACGGCTGTCTTAATGGCTGTGGCTGCTGAATTCTGAAGAAGCCGGCAAGTAGAGGTCCCAGTCGGAAGACATCACACGACGTCCACAACTCGTCCGTTTCCTAAGTGGGAAATATTTTACTATCACCAAATTTATATTTCTTACCGCCTCTATGTGTTGAGACTGAAAAACTCAATAACAACTCCATTATCTGCTCGGTCTGTGTACTCGAATGCCTCTGCATTTTTTTGGTTAACAGGCTACATGAGGGTGATCCTGAAACAGGAAGCTCCCCTTTAATAGCATAGGAAGGGAATTAAAAGAGGGGATGTGGAAGTTAGAGAAAGGTAGCCTAGGGTTGACTTAGGCCCCCGGCCTATAGCTTAAGAATTCCTCTCCTTCCGTACTTATATATATATATATATATATATATATATATATATATATCCTGGTTACTGTTACGCTACAGCTGATTGTGTTTAGGAGTCCTCCAAGAGACACATACAAAAACCTTTCGGACCAGGCGAACCATTTCTGAGCCCCTCTATGGAATGCGTAAGATAGCCAGTAGTCTGACCGATTTTACGGTCATAGATGGCACCAACATCTCACCCATCCGACTGCTCCAGCCACCCGAACAAATTTTTAATTTCCCCCGAACTGCATACATACATTACACATTCTCATTTAGGATTACTTGAAAGTTATCGTTGAACCTTCTGCTTGACTTATCTGAAAAATCTAGTGGTTGGCAAAGGTTCTACAATTATTTGTTTCCTCTTGGGCGTGTCTCTTCTTCAGTTAATTTTCTACTTACGTAAAACGAATATTAATTGAACTATTTTCGGTATCCACTGAAACGATTTGGTTTTCTGCTGTTAGATTTATCAGTGCTGGCTTTCCATCCTGATCCGATGATTGTATACGAAAATAATTGCATCAAATTTACCTAAGTCAAACGTTTAAAAAATTGTTCAAATGTTTCACAAATCTTAATTGAAATACAACTTTAATATAGCACATAAACCTAGTTATCAGCAAATGCATATGAACGCATCCGTCAAGTCCAGATGATAGTAGTTTACGTTGTGTTAATGAAGTGATTCCTCGACTCTGCGTATCAGATTCGCGGTAGCATTATCCAATTTCATAGAATGTAACAGAATAAAATGACATAGAGTGAAAGAAATCTCTAACAAGTGCATGCCTTTTTGTCATTTCAGGCCACACCTAATTTTCTCAAAATGTTTCATCAGCTTAGCGTCTCTGCTCTCTGATAAACTGGATTTCTCCTAATTATCTTTCCAGATTCACTTTATTTTTCAAGACTGTGGCGTGTGGATATGTACGTAGTCAAATCATATCTCTAATAGTCACGTATTAAACTCATATTTGCATTTTTCGCGGTATTAAACTGATGGTTTACTTTCAAAACAGATTGTAAACAAGTTTACAAGCAATTGAGCCAATATTTCTGCCACTTTTCTGCATTGAGAGATTAAATTTTGGAGGAATATTACTGCAAAATGAAGCATTACATAGTTTTACTATATACAATTCATTACCCGTTTATCATGTACCGAATATATTATGTTAATGTCCAAATATTTTAGAACTCAATAAAGAAATAATTTTTTCATTCAGTTTTCACAGGTTATCGGGGTGGTAGAATAGAAACCATTGTTTTTGATTTTGCAAAGGCTTTCGACGTAGTTCCTCACGACATCTTGAACCAGAAGTTAGATGGGACAGGTAATGACAAAAGAGTAGTTCTCTGGGTGCAAGAATTCTTAAAAAATAGGCTACAAAAAGTCAAAGCTGGGAAAGAAACTTCAGAACTCGGATCTGTAACATCTGGAGTCCCCCAAGGTTCAGTTATTGTCCCATTATTGTTTCTCATTTTTATTAATGATTTGCCTAATAATATAAATTCTAAGGTCCGACTTTTTGCAGATGACTGTGTAATTTACAGGGAAATAACTGGGGAACAAGACGCTGCTGTTCTCCAAACTGACTTAGATACTCTAAGTACATAGGCTAAGAGAAATAAAATCAAAATCAACAATAGTAAAAGTAAGGCGATTACTTTTACTAAAATGCACGTTCAATATGCCACGATATATAAAATAGATGGGGAAACAGTGATCGAGGAAACAATACCTAGGCATTTATTTTAATAGTGAGCTGGGGCGCGTAAACTATGCTACAAGGAAAGCGTGTAACACCTTGCACTTTGTCATGAGAACACTCAACAAGGGGAATGTGAAATCTAAAGAGATGGCATATTTGTCAATAGTACGCCCACTTATGTAATATGGTGCAGCATGCTGGGATCCGTACAGGATAGGTCAAATAGAATCCTTAGAAAGGGTGCAAAGAAGGGCCGAAAAATAGGTACAAATAGGACCTGGGCATGGAAAAGGTAAAGCGACTAGGGTGGGATACGCTACAGACAAGAAGAGAAAGAGCTAGGCTACACATTTTCTACAGAGCTTTTGCAGGTCAAAAACCTTGGCAGGGAATCCGAGATAGAATGAAAGAATCGACTCGGAACCAAAGGAACCAAAAAACAGACGTTGGAAAATACTCATTCCTAAATAGGACAATTAATGACTGGAACAATCTGCCTGCAGGAGTGTTTGGGGAACTTCCTCTAACAGAAAGAAAATTTCGACTCAATCTAAGTTTAGTGTAGTGTAGTGAAGTGATCAGTGCTGCGAAATCTCTAAAAATATACTACAGTGAAATATATTTCCAGTTTTTTTTGTTTTGTTTCTTTTTTTTCAGGCAAAAAAAATACTATTCTTTTTTAAACAAATCATTCCTAATAATATGATTCCACACTTATTTATTTATATTGAATATAATTATACTTTGAACTATAGGTCAAACATGGTCCTTACGACCAGTTTATTAATTATTGTTTAAGTTTTGTGTATCTGCCACCGGGCATCTGCCCATTTGTAGATTTAATAATAAATACAGTATTATGAATTAAGATGACTGAAGTGAGGTGTATCCACTTAATTGCTTCTATTTCTATATTCTTCTGACAAAAATTTCCCGATTACTTGTTCTTATAATCCAGAACCAAATGTCGCTGAGAATACTGGAGTTCTCATTAATATTTTTTGAATGAAGCTACTGTAAAATATGACATTTTGAAGGGTGGAATCAGTTTTACCTGGCTATGTTGACAGATTGATTTAATCAGAGGCAGGTCGATTTCGTTCAGTTATTAAATTCTACTCATTTATAATTCGATTGTTAAATTACTTTCAGTGATCAGACAGCTTGAAAACTTGAGAATGTTACAGAACTTTGCACATAAATTTCTCCGCGCGATCGAGAAATTACTTTTCCTTTCACAGTGATGTTCTCTGTCAAGTAATTCAGCTCCATGAAATTCTATACGTGACATTGAAACTTCAACACGAATGAAAAAGAAATTTGAAGTCGCATGGTTTTCTTTTAATAAAATATATTCAACCATATACCACATCATTATCAAATGAAGCATATTTACAATTGAAATGTACTTAAAATATATAAAAATGAAATAATTTACGAATATTTTTTTTATATTCTTGGAATCCTAATACACATTTTCAAAAATGTTGTTATACATTATGCCCGTAATATAGTAATTATTTTAGGACAAACACAAAATAGTAATAAACGCGTTGAAATGAGCATTGATGTAAATTTCATCCAAATTTTACCTGTGATGTGAATGATAAACTATGTAAATCTAAAGCAAATATTGGGGTTTCTAATATGTATGCTAATTATTTAATTGACGAATAACAACGCCGAATGCCGCTAGGAGTTGGGATTTAAATTACATTCGATTGCAGCAGGTTGTGGGAATGATACATACCCAACCGGTTCGAAGAAGAAGAAGCACAAATATAAAGAGCAATTAAAAGGCAGAATCTCCGTAGGATAACAGCGCTGATGGATGCTGATTAAAGTGAGATTGCTTTCTAGTCGTTCGGCGATAATTACGAGCATCAAACGAGTCTTTCCCAAGGCTCGGTCGCCGACAGGATATCGACAGTAGCGACTCTTCGGGCGTTAACGAGGCTCCTCCCTTAGAACTAGTCCTTTGTTAAATCCTCCACTTGCAAGGGATTCACCTGTCCAAATAGGTGTAATGAAATCGGTATACAATCGTAACTCATGTTCTCGCGAACAATATCAGATCGATTATCTTCTATTTCACTTTAACTGTTGGTTGTAAGCAATATATTGTATTAAAATAGCTTTTAAAGATAAAATTCACAGCCAACAAAAAATTTCATACGTCTTGATAGAAATTACTAAGCAGGAAAGATATGGCTTTTTGGAAACTCCGACAAGGGTTGTATGTGAAGTGTTTTTAGGAGAATGCTGCAAGTTAGTCTTATGAGCAGAGCACTGGCATTTTAAATATTCGTTATGAGTAAGGAGCATTTTTGATAAATTTCAACAATAGAAGAGCAAATTAGATTCGTATAAATGAAAGTAACTATAATAATAGTAAATATAATAACGTATGGCACTGAAGTCTGGCCACTAAAAGAACAAATGGCAAAAAAGTTAAGAGCGACCGAAATGGATTTCTGGAGGAGGGCGGTAGGCAGATCAAAAATGGACAGGATACCAAACACAAAAATTAGAGAAATTATGGATGTCAAACACAACATAATTGATGACATAAGAAACAAACAACTGATCTGGTTTGGACACGTACAAAGGATGCCAGAAGCAAGACTACCGAAACAAATTCTACAATGGAAGCCGGAAGGAAGAAAGAAACAAGACAGGCCCAGAAAGAGTTGGATTAGTGGCATAAATGAGGAAATCCGAGAAAGAGGAATAGAAGAAAATTTATGGAAAGACAGAGAGGAGTGGCGTTTTGGAATCGGAAGACGCAAGACGTTATAAAACGATATATATAATATATATATACATATGAAAGTATAATAAAGTTGGTCAAGCATAATCTAAAAGCGAAGTAAATGGGTATTATAGATAGTTGTTTGTGATATTTGTAGTATTAAGGGAGTCAGAAGAAGACTAGGAAACCATAATAAATGGACTGATTAATAAGCTCTCGGGATTTCAACCGGGTTAAATCATTTGTAAAATATGTTACCTGAAGACGATGGCGGAGTTAGCTGTCGAACCGTTCGATGATTCAACCCGGGTGAAATTCCGAAAACTTTTAGTCATTCCATCCACCGGGAAAGTCTCATAATAAAGGCATGAACGTGGTCCTGGAAAAAGAGTTCGATGTGAGAAATAATAGAGTGAAAACCAAGGTAACGGAGTGTAGTATGGGAAACAGTGGAATAAGACAGGTTGGGAAGGGATGTTTTGAAGGTATTTAAGGAATTTTGCTACTTGGGGGGCGTAATAACGAGGGATTGTACAAGAATAGTAGAGATAAAGAATAAGCTAGCACAGGCAAGGAAGGCAAAAAAGAGGAATTTACTTATGGGTAATATAAAAGTGAATATTAGGAAATCACTGGAAAAAATGTTCGTATGGAGCGTGGCGTTATATGGGTGCTTAACGTGGATGATAAGAATTGCGGAAAGGAAAAGAAAAGAAGACTATGAAATGTGGTGCTATAAGAGAATGCTGAAAATCAGAAGGGTAGATAGAGTAACAAACGAGGAAGTTCTAAACAGAACAGGGTTAGAGCGAACAATATGGAGGACGTTGACCAAGAGAAGGGATAGATTAATAGGCCACGTTTTAATACATGACGTTAATATAAAATTAGCATTAGGGGGAAGAGTGTGAGGTAAGATCAGAAAAGAGAGGCTAAGGATGGAATACGCTAAGTAGATTACGGAGGATGTGGCCTGTGGTAGTTAGTGTAAATGAAAAGGCTTGCGTAGGATAGTGTAGCGTTGCATCAGACCAGCCTTAGAACTGAATACCACAACAGCAACAAGAATAACAAGGTAGTTATTCTCGTCAGTCACAGTAGCTTGGACTTTACAATTTCTTCAAGCAATCGTGTCAATTATATATTCAGTGAATAAATATCTTTATAACATGTAACAAAAACGGTACCATCTTCGGATAAAAGTTTTCGCATTTAAAAAATAGTCTAAGTAGCGAAAGATAAGATTTCAATAAGAGGTCAAACCTGACACGATGTCACTGAAAATGTCACAAAAATGTAACTCCAATAGTGAAGAAAACATCTAAAAAGAAATAATCTCGTTAACTCAAAAAATTAAAAAATTTTCCTACTGGGTTGTAAGATAACACATTAACGTCTCGATGGCTGAAACAGCCACCCTTTTTCATAATCATCCTCAAAATAATTATTTCGTTTTCCAACAAAACCGATGGCACTAACCTCACCTTTTTCGTATATTATTTTCTTTCCCCAACTGTCACCTAAGACTGCTGTTTTGATTCTGTCTAATGGTAAACCTATTTCATTTAGTGTCTGATATCGACGCAGAAAATAACTATTGACTGTCGTTAAACTCGCCAAGAACTATTTGGAATTGTCTTCCGGTTGCAGCGATTTTTTCTTTCAAAAACGTACTGTTAAATTAAAATTAATATCCCAGTTTGCGGCAGAACGAAACATTTCCGAGGCCGACGGATAACCATTTTCGTTTGATGCCGGTCTGTCGCGATACGGGACCAGAGGACGTCATATCAGACGAAGGTTGGCGGATTAACGCCACGAAGTCATCTAACTGGAAGAACACAAACAGAAGTCACGCGCAGTACAAAAAATTCACACAGATTGGCTGGGACCCATCACGTTATTAAAATTCTACCCTCGTGGAAAGGGTGAAATTTTTTCTAGCTCGGAGGTGGTATTAGGAATGAATTATCAGTTAGCAAGTAGACCTGGAAGGAGTCAGGAGAGGAGGAGAAGAAGATATGCATAAGTACGGTAATTGGCAAGCAGACTTGGACTGAGGAAGGAGTCAGGAGAAAAGAAGAAATGAGTAATTTGTGCTGTAGGCAAGTTGGCTTGGAATGAGGAAAGAGTCTAGAGAGGAGATGTGATCAGATGGTATTGGGATTCAGAAGCCATCTACTGTGGAAAAGTTTGGAGAATTAATCTACATGATGTTGATGTTCCGCCTAGAAGCCAGCATTATGCAGGCAAATCTACAATTAAAAGAGCAATGTTTAGAAGGCGTCCTGCAGCCAGCCAGAGGAGAACCGTTTTTGACTGGCCGACAAAAGGGAGCTTACGTAGACCAAACCTGCCGATTCCTGACCCAGCAGCCGCAAAAGCCGAAGAAGTAGGTGTGTGAATGCTGCTACACTGTATGCCGACATCTATCTAATTTTTAAAACTCATTTAGTGTGCTATGTTTCATACATTACCCTGAAAAAAAAGTAGCCATCGTAAATAGCAGCAATTGTAATTTCCATTTAAGAGTAAAAAAAAGTATAGGACCCTAGTTGATGTAACAAATTTAACTTGTTAATAAATTCTAGTATGTTTTGTATAAAAACAATTTTTTAATAAATGAACACGTATTTAATTCCATTACAATTATCTTAGTCGTTAAACGATTTCCTGCAGTCAAGAAGTTGTTTTACCTGTAGATGTTGTTCTTCCCATAGATCAGGCACCTTCATCTACTTTAGGAGATGTATGTACTGGGGTCCAAGACCCTGGGAATGCGATGAGAGTTGTTCACTGATCCAGCTGCCTTCTAAAACTGGTGGAAACACGGAGAAGGGAATGCTGCGAGCCTACAGCAAACTCATCTCCCGTCATTCGGAAGGGCGTGAGAATAGTACCCAATAGCCCGACCTACCTGATGCAGGTTTTCTAGGGTTTTCCTTGCATCTTTTTTAGGTGAAAAACCGGGTAGGATCCTTAAAATATAGTCAGGGGGCCCTATTCAACACTTGACTACCTTGCTCTACCTTTCACATGCCCCTTTTCAATTCTCTTCATATGCTATTAACGGGAGTTGCCTGTTTTATGATAACCCTCATGTAGCCTGTTATTCCCTCCCCGTCCCCCAAAATAAAATACTAAAGGTCCCCGATTATGAGTTAGAAACACCTCCGAATGAAATACATTAATACTGAAAGTCAATATTCTGAAAATAAAACTATTTTGAAAACAAATAGTGCTTCTCATATCAGGCAAAGAACTCTTCAGTCCATCCTCATATCTCTGATTTAGAAGGCGAGTGACACAAGTAAAAAAACTAAAATGTGAAAAAAACGTTGTTTAAAAAGAGGTAAATGATTATTTATCTCAGCTTTCTGAAGTTTCTATAGATGATACCGCAGTCACTCTGAACATACAACGTAAACTTACGAACTGGGGAGATGATTTGACTGTGTCTGGGCAGTGCTAAACCAATTTAGAATATTTTTGAGTTGTGTCACTCTTCTTCCGAAGCAGCGATATTGTCATTTCAACACCAAACTCGAAGAACCATCAAACTAAAGAGGAGAGCAGATAAACCGCATACTGAAATCATCTCATTCAAAGGTTTACACAAGTTATAAAATACAAACTATTATGTATCTAAAATATAACATTAACCATTTTATTTACACATTTATATTTACTATCACTTTATTCATTAATATTTTTTCTATTCAGCGCTCTTTAATAATGATGTGAATAGAGTCAAAAACGTAACATTTGCATAGCATGGAGCGTAATATCGCTTGCAAATATTTATTATAATATTTAATCAATATACCAGTACTACTTCAATTTATTATTAATGTAGTCAAACAAAAAGGTCAACTGAACCATTGACTATCTGTCTTTTTTCATCAGTTAATCAAATACATATGAAACACGCCAACAGACTGATGTTTCGTGACGTCATCTTTAGGTAAGCAATAACTTTTAAATTTTTCGTCGTAGCTATAAGAACTCTTGTACGTGCGGCATATTATTATTTTCAAGCGTAACCCGGAGAGTTACGTTTCATGGGGTGTGAAAATAATTAATATTTGTCCAGCATAAAGTCTGCACTCCAGAGATAAGCATATTATAGGGCAATTTCTATCTAAGAGAATCAACAGCTCTCCTATCTGGTTTAATAGGGACACGTCATTGACCACTAACATAAAAATCTCAACATATATCATATAAATCTACCTGATAGACATATTGATCGTCCCAGTAAAGTTAAATATGAAATATTGGCAACTTCAAAATACGGCACACTATAGAAAACTCACAAATACATTTCAAGATGAACTGAAATTAATTTCTGTTTATTCTACGTCACTAAAATAAACATAACAGGTTGATTTAAATAAATTAACTCAAATGCAGAATAGATTCCATGGCAATGAACGAGTGCTTAATGCGTAGTGTAGAATATAGTATGATTTTGTGGCGAAACGTGTAATAACACTATAAATATAATCTCCAATTTAATTACACAGAACCGAGAAAATGTGAAGGAAAGTGAAAACTCTTTTCGAATGGATTGTTAATGGTTTTGTTTTCGCTACAAACGCTCACGTATTGAGTTCATTCCACAATAATTGAAAGCACTGCAATGTTTTCAATATATTTCCCAAAATTAAACAGTACAGATAAATAATATATGCGAACATATATCAATTAGTAAATACTTAAATTAGAATTAAAAATAATTTGCTGTAAATGTGCTAGAGATTTGTGTGTGGGTGTAAATAAATATTTTTTTAAACTGAAGAAATGTTTACTATTGACACATGAACATTGATAAACTTAAGTAGTACCTTTAAATTTCAGTCAATCTTTGTATTTTAAATAAAAAACAAGATATTTTAGTTGTAATACATTTACACTGAGTGGCCAAATTATTAAGCGGTTTTGCCGCTAGAGGACGAAATAGCTATAAATTTGGAATGCAGGACAAGTAGAACTGTTTTGTTTGCGAAGATATGGGCAAAAGACGTGATTTAACGGAGTTTGAATGTGGGATGATCGTAGGCGCTAGAAGCGTGGGAACCAGTATCAGCTAAACGACTGCACTTGTGAAATGTTGGAGACAGCAGCTACTAATTTTTACTACAAAGCAAAAAAACGGGACCTAACGTCAGGCTCGTGATCATCACAGGTTACTCAATGCTCGGGATCAAAGAAGACTTGTCAGAGTTGTACCGTGCAACAGAAGAGCAACGGTGCCTCAAATAGTGGTTTATCATAATAAAGTACTAACTGTGAACGTCTCGGAACGAACTGTTTGCCGCACGTAATAGCTTATGGGCTGACGACTTGTTCGAAAGCCTCTACTGTCTGTCGTGAACAAAAGAAAAGGAGCACAAGGATTGAACAGTAGACTTTTAAAAATTTATTTATTAAAATAGCAATCAGAATAATAGATTCTATAAGCTGTTTTTGATGTCTTGGAAGTGTCCTGATGGGGTCAGACCCCTGTTACCCCAACTTTGAAGTCAATTGGCCAGCATCGTTTCAATCTTCTGTGGTTTCTGTATTGCAGTAGTGATTGTATTAGAGAGTTGGTATTGTTTTCCACTTTCTGGTGGTGTTTATTGGCTCTCTCTTGCATAACATCCTAGATGAAAGGTATGCCTAGGTCCTGATTGCTCACATACCACGGAGCATCAACCATGGCTCTGAGGATTTTTGATTGTGCTCTCTGTATTATGGCACTGTTGGACTTACTAGCACATCCCCACAGCTAGATTCAGAATGTCCATATAGGCTTAATAATGACGTTGTATATAGTTCTCTAACGAGAGTTTAGATCTCCTACCGAGTAGCCAGTTCTCGAAGACGCAAGTCCATTGTTTTGTTTTCTTTTGTATATGAATTTACCAGGTTAAGTTTGAGTCTAGATGGATTCCGAGATATTTTACATGCGTTGATACCGGGAGATGTTTGTTGTTTATAGTTACTGGTGGACATTGTTGTTTTCGTAAAGTGAACGTAACCTGTACGGATTTTGTCTCGTTAATTCTGACTTTCTATTTATCCATTCCTGAAGTAAATTAAGATGGTCTTACTGGATATTCCTTAGTAGCCATAATAAACGTGTCGTCAGCAAATGTCCCTGTAATTGTACTAGTGGATGAAGGAAGATCGTAAGTATATAATAAATACAAGATGGGTCCTAGGACACTTCCTTGTGGAACGCCTGCTTTAATTAGGTGAAAGGTGGAAGTTTCGCCGTTTACTCTAGTTCTGAATTTGCGAGTTTCCAGTATTGTTTTAATAGGTTATAGAAAGGCTCCGGTAGTAACTGTTTGATTTTATATTACAGACCTGGATGCCAGACCCCAACAAAAGCCTGACTCACATCAAGGAATGCTGCTGAACAGTACTTTTGTCATCAAGAGATTCTTGTATAGCATTAGCTATACGATGACATTGTTGGATAGTAGAGTGCTTACGTCGAATGCCAAACTGAGGGTCCAGGATTATATCTTGAAGAGATGTGATACGGTGCAGTAGTAACCGATCTAATAATTTTGCCACCGTTGATAACAGAATTTTTGGTCTATACGATGTTAAATTCCTTAAGTCTTTCCCAGGTTTAGGTATTAAAATAATTTCAGATAATTTAAGATTTTAAGGCCAGTGTTGAAGTCTTATTACTGTATTAAATATATGTGTTAGCATTAGAAGTCCTTTTTTGGGGAGCTCTTTCAGCATTTTTGGAGTAATTTGGTCTACTGTGGATTTTTGTTATTCAGTAAATATTTCTTTCCGTATTTATTTGCGATTGAAATATTGTATTCTAGAGTCACGTTCATTCAAAGTTTTTCTCTTAAGAAATCTGTAATATCGGTATTTGGTAAATCGTTATTTTGGATAAATACAGTTTCCAAATATTCTGTCTTTGTTAGTTTTTGCCCATGGTCCGAAATATGGAGACTCAACTCGTACAGCTGGAATTGCTGTTACTGGTTTTCTTGAGGCTTTAACTGGTCTCCAAATACTATTGTCGTATCTATTAAGATTTATGTAAAGCGAGAAATTTTTGTCACTTAGTTCTTTTAGTTTTATATTTAGTTTATTACTTAATCGATTATAATTTTCTTTATCTGATGGTCTATGACTTCGTTGCGAGGACAGTTGATGAGTGGAAAAGGGTCATGTGGTTGATGAATCGTGATTTCAAACGCACCATGCAGATAGAAGGATTCAGATATTGAGTCAACAACACAAAAGCATGGACCCAACTGTTTTGCCACAACGCTTCAAGCTGGTGGTGGCAATATTCATGGCTTCCGGAATGATTTAGTGGCATGGTATGGATTTTGTTGATTCTTGTAAAACAACTTCTGAATGCCCAAGGGTTATTTAAGTATTATCGCAGATAAATTACATCCTGTGATGTTAATGGTGTACTCTGCCAGAGATAGATACTTCCTGTAGGACAATGCTTCTTGTCATGAAGTTTTAATTATTCTAAGATGGTTCTATGAGCACGACGGAGACTTTACCTTGTTTCTTTGGCCTGCACAATCACTAGATCTCAATTGACTTGAGAATTTGTGGGATGAGATCGGACGTGCTATCAGGCATCTGGATCCAGCACCATTAAATCTTAAGAAGTTGGAAAGTGCAGTTCATCATATACGGCCTCCAATTATTCTGAACATCCACCAACATCTCATATAATCCAAGCCCAGAAAAATTCAAGCAATATTACGAGCAAAAGGTGGCCCAACGTTATAGTGAAGGGGTGGTCATAATAATTTGGTCGCAAGGTGTATATCATTTGAGAAAGTATAATTATTCACAGAACTGTATTTATTTTTTATATAAACTTTGTTTTTCAGCGGTAATTTCTGTTAGTGCTTCAAATAAAACTTTCAGATACCAGGTTCAAAAGTGGCTTCACCAATCCGCTGTGAAATGTCGCGCATTTATTCTTCTAGATTTCGATTTATTGTTGTTTTCATTAGTTCTCGGTTGAGGAAATTTTATACGTCAAACTTTACATCAAGTAACAAATAATTATAAGAACAAAATAAAGTAACATAATTTACTAGAAAATATCTAAATTTTGTTAAAAGATTTTTACTTAGTATGATAATATTTTTCCCTATGCCATGTAATTTAGTATATATATAATTTATAAATTTCTTCATGGATTTCATATGATTCCAGACTGTACTGGCTTACATAGATCATTTATCGTATTTCGGAGTTCCAGACGTACAATAATTATTTTTCTCATGTGCCGACCAACAAAAATCGGCAACATAAAACCACGAATTGTCGAAAATTTGCATTGAAAATCATTTTCAATGAGTCCTGATCTTGTAAATTTAGCCACGTCGAAAATTCACATGAGAATGAATATGGCAATGCCGAAAGCTCCAGCTGAATAAATTTGAAAGCAAAATTAATGTATAGTTTTGGGTATTAATGTGACTGATTAAGGAAAAATTATTATCCTACAAAATGTCTTTAGATACATAACTTGAATAAAATAGATACATTGGAAGCACTACACGCACAGTAGGGAGCAGAAATACACGCATAAATAATGGAGATTTCACTTCTTGGTGCTGCACGACAAGGAATCTGACCTTTAGTAGTAACTCCAGGCAATACATGAAAACGAAAGAGTAGAAAATAAGTATACAGAAAGTTTTAAAGTAATATAATAGGGAATTTTACAACGCAACACATTAAACAATTTTTGCAGGAACATTAATTTCAATTATTAGGGGAATGATCAAGAAACTACTGTACGGAATAAAACGCCCAATTTAATAGAATAATTTTACATAATTTTACTTTTGTAACTGTGATCGTTCTTAACCTGTGGAGGAAGTTTATTGTTTAAAATTATCCCGGTACGGTGAATACGTTTCTGGTAAAGCGCAAGACGATGATTTTCCGACCTTGGAGATGAGCGATTTCTAGTCGCGTATTCATTGAATTCCCCATCCATTTGAAACAAATTTACGTTCCACTTTACAAAATTTACGTGCCAACTCCATGTTCCAAGAAAGCACGAGCATATGACTACATAATAATTAAATTATTAACTTGCAATAATTTTTTCTAATATATCAATGGATCGTAATCATATAGTATCAAGTAAATTTATATATTTAATTTATTCCCTTTTTTGATTCGAGTTATTTATTTTACTGCAGCGGGAAAATTTTATATGACAGAACAGTATAATTTAATAGTAATGAAACTTGAAACTCTTCAAGTAAATATATAAAATTAATTAATCAGTTCAAATAAAATGTTGCTTCATTTCTTTACCTCACACGAAGCTCGTTTCACATGATTACGAATCTACAACAGATGTCGTTGAGATGTAGACAAACACAAGCTGGCTGTTTGTCCGTTTTCGGTGTAAGAAACAGACAACTGTTGCAAGAGCTTATCAGTGGCTCAGCGTGGACATCGTGGACACATTATGGACATTGTGTGTGGCAGCAAACAGCTTACTATCTGAGTACCGGCGTCCATTAAAGCTAGCTCCAATTTACTCCCAATAAAATGCTATCCCCCGCCAAATTAAAATTTATCGCTGTAGTCGTCGGAAGTTCTGGAGCTGCGCCAAGAGCAATCGTTGGACGTTGGTAAGCACGGCTCCAAATTACGGCGCTACAGAGCCAAAGGGTCAATGGAGCTCAACGTGTTCCTCGCAATTAGGAGAGAGATTCTTATCGTCCGCAGGTCGTCACCAACCTCACACGCAATTAGAAATGGAAATGAAGCCGGAACACGTCCATAACTCCCAATAATGCTTGTTTCGTTAGAATAGTTTACTTTCCCTGTCACATAATTTACCACCAGGAACAAAACTGCAAACAGTGTTTCGACACCTGCAACTCGAATCAATTATAGGATTCCATGAATGGGGAATGAGCACAAAGCTTTCGTTAACATATTGCCTGTGTAGTGAAAGGAAAAAACTTACACCATCTGGTAGCTTACCGAGCGAGTATTTCTAAATAAATAACAGGTTAACACCAAAAGTCGTTTCTAAAGAACAATACACTTTAAATATAACCCAGAATAAAGGGAGTTAGCAATAAGTATAAGTACTCAAGTTAATACAGACAATGCGTACAATTTTACTGCGCTGCCACGATTATTAAAATTATTTTTTAAAAGTTAGTCAGATTACAAATTTAAATTAGAAATATTGGGACAATTAATATATAATTAATTGTAACCTCTCATTTTATACATCTACAAAAACTGATTTGGAAAATAAATTTGATGATAGCGCTGCCGAAAGATTCTACAACGAATCAAATGTTTAAAAATTACTATTATAGACTAATTAAGGACATTCATATAAATTTTGGAGAAATTAAATTAATAAATAACACTTTCAATAAATTGTAGTCGTTGAAATTAGAAAATAAATATTATTAAAATCATTCATGCCCTACGGTATTTAAGAAACATTTAAGTCGTAGTGTGAAGGTATATATTGGAAATTTTTTTATGAATTACTGCGCTTAAGGAACAGTAGGCCAGCCGCTGCTTAAACTTTCTGAGTTTTGGAAAAGAAAATGTTACTCCCCCACAGAAGAATTCACCCTAGTCATCGGAACGGCGTGCGACAAATTCAAAGAGACCGACTTACCTGAAGCAGGTATTCTAGGTAAATTCCGCGTAGAGCCCAAGGCCTTGCTAACCCTTGGATACCTCACTCTCCCGTCCGTATCACTCTCTTAAAATCCCTTCCTATGCTACTAAAGGGGAGTTACCACGACATGGATTGCCCACATATAGCCTGTCTCTCTAAAATCAGAACATTTACTTCTCTTATACGATTTACCATTTCGTAATTATAACACAAATACAGAAAATTAAATTAATTGAAATTCAATTGATAAGAAATAAATTCTAAAAAATATATGGCAGTAAAGAACCATAATACATTTTTGAGTTACGCTTATCTAAAAGTAAGCTTCAGTGTTCATAAAAACGGTTCCTTTGTATTTACATTAAATAAATTCATGTGCGTTCGAAAAAGATTTACGAGTCAGTAAACAGTTGTACTGTCTTTATATCTATCTGTGCTAAGTTCATCTCTTCTGTTACAGTGACACGCTTTATTTAACTTATAATTTATTTGTAGAAATTTAATTAAATCTGCAAAATGCTAGAGTATCGCTGAGGTCGGAAAACAGTATGTTTACTTTCTCAAAAGGAAAATAGATTTACCGGAGTGTAGGCAATTCAATTAACAATGAGAGTAAAAATATTAACTCAATTGAAAGTACGATATTGAAATTAATAATATTTTAATAATTTAGAGTAAATTGTAGGTATAAAATAATAAACACATATATGTGGTCCTCAAATATGATACATTCCGTTTCTTACTAGTTATCTTTTTCTCTTTTTTTCACTAGGCATTTGTCTTCCTATATTTTAGTGAAATTTTTATTTCTCTATTCTTATTTATCATTGGCAACCTAATAATTATCAATAGCACAAACTATCAATCAAGTCTGTCTCTGACCATTCTAGTATATAATGCCAAGAATTCGTACAAACAAAGCTGAATATGTTAATTTTTTAAAAAAAGTCACCTAATGAAGGTAAATAATTCTTTTCGACACGTACTGGCTTCAATCCAAAAGCCCTCGAGCTACGATTAACTACAACCAGATTTTAAAATTATTGCAAAGCAAACAGTTCATAAATAACAGCAGAATGGTAATAAATTTAATAAATATTGTCATAAATAAAAATGTAATTGATGGATAAAACTTAATTGATGTATATGAGCAGTACTAAATAATCAAATTGTTGGACCTTACAGTTAGTACAACGGGCAAGAAAATTGAACTTAGCTAAGAACAGTATTAAGATGGAAGTAAAAAATATTTATTGTCACTTAGTCAATTTATGCTCGAAAAAATTCAACTATTAAAATAAATTTAAAATATTTATTCAAATAACTATGATCTTTCTATTTGAAATGATACAATTAATATGAATATGGTTTATTGTCTCTTGTATCTATTACGGAATATTTCATTTTCTACATAGAGAGAGGTTATTTACAAATAACATTAATTGAGGAAGATATGACTTGTAACAAAAATTACAGAACAAAATTATCATAACAGAATTGTGAGTCCAGGTGTATAGAAAGTATGAGTCGGTAGGAATCGGGAGACTTAATAATCTTCTCATTGTTCATTATTTATAATTAAGTTGTCGGTGGCAAGTAAAATTTCAGCTCTGATTAAATTTTACTTATGTATCCTAGTTAATATTTCGTTATACCTGGAGTGGTTTAATTTTATCATTTACTACAACATACTCGTAGCTAAATGATAATACTAAATTTTATCTAATAGAATTTCTTCCTTCTAACAACACTAGTCTTAATATAATTGATTACAAACTGCATATTTAACTCTATAAACTTATTAAAATGGAATACTAGAATTGGGATATTTAATTAGATAAAGTAGATCGTTTGTAATGTAATTTATTCGTGACACAATTATTAATTTTTCAAATTTCAGACAGTCATCAAAAACTTGATTGATGTAATTTTTTTGTGAATGAAAGAGATTGCTTTTTAAATTTTTATGTAAATATTACCAATATTGGATTTTTAATTAAAATGTTGTTCTCTCGAATAATTTGGAATATTTCTATTTGTCTGATGTGCCAACTAATTATCATTATTCTTCGCAGATAGTTTTTTCAGGCTTCCTGGAAATTAAATATTTTCTACAATTAAAGGAATACATGATATTTAATATAAATAAGACGTAAATATTTCATAAATGTCGAAACATTACATTAGATTAGTTTTCAAAGGTAATTAAGGTGGAAGTATAAAATCTGTCTTGTCATGCTAGAATAAATTGAACTATTAAAATAAATTAAATAGTCCCAAATGTAATAATCTTATCGCAGTAATTTAATATTCATATATTAGTTACCCGATCACATGGTTTCTTGAAAAATTAATTTGCTCACAATTTTATAATAATAAACTAATTACAATGTTACAGCAGAAAACGCAAGGTAATTAATCTGTCTTGGAGTTTTAAAGACGCGCAATCAATGTCTTCTTCTCTAATATGAAAGTTTTAATAATAGTTCTGACCGAATTAATGAGCACCGTCTACTTGATTTAACCCTCAATAAACTTGGACCGACTTTGAATTAATTATTTTGCTATAGCACATTTTCCACCCACGTGTTATTATTTACCAATCTTTGCGTGGCTTCGTGTATCTGTGATTTAATATTACAATAAAAATGTTTTATTGTTCTTCCAAGGAACACAACATAAGACGCAAAAAACGTTAATATAATCTCTAATATTTAAATAATAAAATAACAAATATGAAATTCTTCTTCCAGATAATTTTAGGAATGGAATGTAACGTTGCCACAACAATTAAATTTACTTAAATAACTAGTCGGATTCTGAAAGAATTTATAGATTTAATTTGTTAATGTATGCATAACAAGTTGTGCATAAAGGAAATTGTACACATTCTCTGCACAAGTTATAACAGATTTGTACCAAAACATACTGAACAAAAAATGATAATTGAGATGTGGTATAATAAAATGTTTAAATATAGCCAAAAATCTAAATAACGATTTAATGAAACTTATCCTAATCAGAAAGGTATATGGAGGTGAGTTCAGCATCTAATTGTGATAATAAATCAAGCGAAGTTTGGAGTAAAAAAATTTGGATATCAAAGACGAGCTACAATTTTATTTTAAGACAATCTTTTATATTTTAATTTTTTAGTATGTTTTAACGTCCCATTAATGACTTACATACGATCACCCCTTGCTTTCAGCGACACTTATGAAGAGTAGCTAACAGGCTATAGTTGTAGTCTCTAGGGAAAATGAACCATTAAATCTTTTCTAATAGCTTGTTATGAGCCAGAAACATGAACAGAAATTTCATAGCTTTTTCCGAGTGGGTGAGTTCTACCTCTCTGATCTGGTGAGCACCTAGAAATGAAATATCCGTGTCAGGGTGACAGTTATGTGTGCTTTATCGTTAGTATGTTCCCACATCTACTACAAATAGGTCGTTATTCCCTCTTAAGTAAATACGCATGGTGTTAGCCGAACGAATGCTGGATAAGATGACCTTGCTCCCTTCTAGCTAGGCCCGGAGGGAAAAATTTGTGTTAGTCGCCACAATTAATAGGAGCCTTTCCCGTCTCTGAAACTATCGTCCTTAACTCTAAAAATTGGTAAACGGTTTTATTTCCACCCAGTTTATTTATTGGTTGACTGTTATTTGCTGAACTTACGCGCTTTACTCAAGCAATCTCATTTTCAGTAATTCTGTGGGACGGGATCCAACATAGGCAAATTTCCTTGGACATTTCTTTTACTTCAAGAAGGTTACTACGAATTCGTTAGAGGATCTCACTTGATTTGTACGGGTTACCTATCTCCAAAATCTAAGGAATCCGAGAATATTATAGTAGCTTCCTCCTCGATAAGTTTAGCCAGTTCAGTAGCTTCTAGAATGGCGGTTAGCTCAGTTAACTTGACTTTAGCTTCAGTTTCCAAGTAACCTGAGCGAACTTCGGTAGTGGTGTAAATTAAAAAACCAATTTTTCCTCCCAGCACGGCCGCATCGACGTAGATTTCATTGGTGATCCTTTGTCAATTAGCCAAGGAGGCGGGATTCAAACTTGTGAAAATCAGTTCTTTATCAATATCTTAAGTTATGCATTAAGGGTGAAACTTGTGTAAGTGTTGAGGAATTGTGTTAAGTTATCTACTTAGGACAGTTAATTCCCGATTGGGAATTTATAACACGTGGAGTTTCTCAAGGATCAATTCTCGGGCCTTTACTTTTTATTCTATACATAAATGATCTTCCCGCGTACATCCTCTAAAATCGATTCTCTACGCGAACGACGCAAATATAGTTATTGCAGATAAAAACTTCGATAATCTGATTAAGAAAGGAGACAACGCTCTGGACGGTCTAAATGTTTGGTTTAACGTGAATAAATTATTCCTCAACTTAGATAAGATTAAGTTAGTTCAGTTTAGTGCTGATGCTATTAATAGACCCGTTGAAAAATTTTCAGTTAATGCTTCAACCTTTCCTGGGCCTTAGGGTTGATGATAAATTAAAGTGGAATGATCATATTGATCTGTTTACTGGGAAACTAAGTTCAACTTGTCATTCTATCAGAACACTAAGGCAACACGTTGACAAAAAATAAGTCAAAATGGTTTGCTTCGCGTATGCTATGGCATCTCTAATTGAGGAAACTGCTCCAGGAACAATGAAATATCTAAGTTGCAAAAGCGTGCCATTAGAATATTTTCTGATACGAATTCTAGATCGAGTTGCAAACCTTTCTTCAAAAGTTTTCAAATAGTTAGTTTACCAAGTGTATGTATTTATGAAATCTTTAAGTTGCTAAAGCGGAACATTAAAATTAACTTTAATTTGCAAACGAATTGCGAATTTCATGAATACGCGACCAGAAATCGTTCAGCTCTAAGGTCGGACAAGCATCGCCTTGATCTCCACCAGAAAAGTATTCACAATACCGGGATAATTTTATATAACAGCCTTCCTACTCAGGTTAAAAACAATGACTACAAAAGTTTCATGAAAATATTCTATTAAATGGCGTGGTTTACTGTGGACAGGATTTTCTTAATCGCCTCTCTAATATTTAAAATCAAGGTTCCTGCAAAAGTGTTGAATGTGTTGGTTTGTAAAATTACACACCACATATTTTTAATCTTTCTGTACAGTTTTTCTGCTCTTTTCTGTAGCTACTAAGGAAGGCCAGTTTCCTGGTCGCGCAGCTCCAAGTAGTCAAAACTCCATTGCGTGTGTTTGTTTCTCAGTGTGTGCTTGTGATATCTTGTAAGCGTGTAGTGTTTTTAATTACGTTAGACTACATACGTTTTATTTTATTAATTTATTTTAAGATTATTTGTATTTAATTATGTACCTTATCTTGTTCTTAAAATTATTTGTCATTTGTAATGTATGACGTATCATATTTCCTCAATCGAGGACTAATGGAAACAACAATAAATCTAAATCTTTGTGGAATTGAAATTTTCTTAGCCCACTGAATCCAAATAGATGTCTGGAAGGTCACAATCTGTCCTCGGTGTAAGAGCTAAGTCCGTATGTCCATGTGTAGGCCCCTTAAAACTATAAGTAAAGATCAGCTATATAGGTCGGGAGAATTAATGAGCACCCGGGGTCGCGGAGAGCCGACGATGTTCAGGAAGAAATTCGGGCTTAGGAAAATGTGGCAGTTCTCTCTCTGTCTCTCTCTCGCTGGACTTCCGGTAGTATCCGGATCTTATCTCTGCTGTACAAACAATAAATTTTAGGATATTGGGTTAAATTTATAAGCCCATACAAAAAAAGAGCATTTAGACAGAGGTGAGAACGCGGCTGTCCGTGATGAATCCGTCCGCAGTGATTTCTACTGGGCACTGTTCAACCGACCAATCAAGAAAAAACTCTATAATCAACCAATTATGATGGACTTCGGTGTACAGATACTAGGGCCCCCATAGTGATTTCTGAGATGACGCAACAACGCAGCCATAGCTTCAGGAAAACCCTTCAAGACATTTTATGTACAGTTAAAATGAACTTAATTAAAGTTTAGGAGTCCACTATATACACATTACCCGTCTTTAGTCACTTTAAAAACTTCGTAAATTGAAGTACAAACTCTTTATTATCACACATGATAACACAGTCCAAATTTATTCTAGCATTCTCTATTTTGTATTGACGGGTTGAAAAGCTTCCAGGCGCATAGAATTGAGTACACATGTGAGTCTTTCAGTATGACATTCTGTCCGTCAGATAGAGCATTCAAATATTTACCTGCCTTAATTATGCACATCACGGACCATGTCCACCGTCACGCGATCGGTTCTGCCGCACGTTACGCCAGATATTAATCATGACTTTGTTCAAAGACCGCAAGTTTAAATTACCGGAAATACTGTAATAAGCTAATATTACTACCTAAAGCACAAATACACTTTGGGTTGGCAAATATGTAATAAACTACTAGTTTATATTTACAGCAAATTCTTTATAGCCTGTTAACCAAAAACAAGGCGCGTATTTTTTGACTGTGAGGAATTAACGATTTTTTTAAATTTGAAACAGTGTTCGTGGGCCTTTCTTTTTTTTCGGGCAAAAACAGTACTATTCTTTTTAAAAAAAATCATTCCTAATAATATGATTCCACACTTATTTATTTATATTGAATATAATTATACTTTCAACTATAGGTTAAATATGGTCCTTACGATCAGTTTATTAATTATTGTTTAAGTTCTATGTATCTGCCACCGGGCATCTGCCCATTTGTAGATTTAATAAATACAATAATACAACCAAAGAATTTTGTTAATACCCACACACAGCTTGTTTTATTTCATTTCAATATCGACCTGCCCTTATTGAAAAAGCCTACATTTAAATCATAATTCTTAAGGAATATTAACGAAAATATAAAACAAATGTAATATATGTATGATAATACAAGTTTATTTGTGGACTGGTAAGATTCTATTGTATTCGCGACTTCATGACAAGCAGCTATGAAAACATTCTACGATATCCTTTTAAATTCATGTCCCGTAGTCTTCTGAATTAGGTATTTCACAAATCTTGTTGAGATTCAGGTTGTAAAGTCTCATTGATTCAAGTAACAATCTACAGGGTCCTGTCTTCCTTTAAATTATTCTATCAATTTATCCACAATAGTTTTGTGCCGTTTACTATTTTACGTCTGGTATCACTCCTGCCATTCGTGACATTTTCTTCCCCTTCTGTTCCTACCCCACACACTTTCCCTGTAGTGCTAATTTTAAAAGACCCTCATGTCTCAAAACGTGGCCTATTAATCTACCCCTACTCTTGGTCAAAGTCCTCCATATTGCGTTCTCTTCTCTTATTCTGCTTAGAACTTCCTTGTTACTTAGTCTATCCATCCATATGATTCTCAGCCTTCTCCTATAGCACCACATTTCAAAACCTTCTAATCTTTTCCTTTCTGAATCTCCTATCGTCCACGCTTCGTACCCATATAACACCGTAGAATAGCTCCCTTCATTAATATTACGTGAAATTGCTGTAATGAGTACAATAACACTGATGGTTTATAAATTGTAGAGGTGAGGTTTCGACTGAGTGAAGTAAAGCCACACGTGGGCGCTCATGTCGTTACGTTCGAACGGGCAAACAAAAGGCTTTTGAGTTTCTCCTTTCGCGCGTGCTACCAGCGACACAATAAACGCGTTCGTTTTCTTTCTTCGTCCCTATTATTTGCCCCAAGGGAAAAGGAAAAATCACGTCATCCAACCAAAATATTGACTTTCTCCCTCGTTCATGACTTTACTTCGTGCATAAATCGCTTGCAACAGTCTTACTTTTCTATTGAATTAGCATACTAATGCGACGATCGGAATTTTGGATCTCCAATAAATGCAATTACATTTATTAAACGGATTTCAGATACTACCACCAAATTTAAGAAATTACTAGATTCTTTTTGTATAGATTGTTGATCAAATGGGAAATACTGTCCGTGTCTCTTTAGGCTTACGCAAACACCTTGTTTTCCATCAGCGACGATACTCTTGCAACTTGCAGCTTGTCTTTCAAAGACCATCAATGCGTTTAAAGTTAATTATTACGATCTACTTCAACATTGCAGATGAATTTAGAGCAGTTTTTTTAAATTTTGTTTTAACATACCATTAATAATTATAGTCCTTAGGTACTTAAATACGATAATCTTTTTCTAATAGCTTTTCATGAGCCGGGAAAGTATACAGATATTTTATGGGTTTATCTGATTGGGGGAAACCCCGCTCTCTGATCTGGTGAGCACCTGGAGATGCATTAAACGTGTATACAGGTATACACTATGTGATTTATCGTTTATATGTCCCGACATGTATTACAAATGGGTCGAGCTTCCCTAGATTTCTTTACGGACGTGTAAAAGCAAATCGTTTTCGATGAAGGCATTAAATTGATATATAGCGAAACTTTTTCTGACCATTAAACCTTAATATTGAATAAACGTAGTTCAAAATTACTAGTTTTAAAAGTGAAGCATATTCTTACTCTTCACTAATAGGTATTCTACAATTTCTTTTGTAATACTGTAATTGTGAAATGGATTTAATTTTCTGTTGCTATTTACCGATAAACAAAATTGAAGTGTCTGTCTTTTTGTCTCGAATAGGCTCCGAAACGGCTCAACGGATTTCAATAAAAATTTAAGGGTTAAAAATAGTAGTTTTAACATAAATTTCGTGCATATTTAATTTAGATACTGATATTAATGTAATATAAATAAAAATATTAATTCTATCAGAAGGTTTCTTGGCAAACTTGTGTTAGAATCTCCAAAATATTATGCGGGCTGCCTATACTTTTAAGCTTTTTATACTCCGAACGGGTTAACGAATTAAAATTAAAATTTCAGGGATTGAAAAAGGAATTTTAACTTAAATTTTATTTAATTTAATTTCGATATTGCGCAAAGTTCAGAAGATATAAATCATTTGAATTGCCGCTCGAAATGCGGCGTGAAATCCAAATGGGAATTAAAACTCCTATTCTACGCCAATGGCTCTGCAGTTCAACTTGAACCTTGGCCTCCAGACTATTCTTGTTTTTCTTAGGCTGCTCTTATTCATATCCGTGCTCCCATTAAAAGTCCTATTAGGCGTTCCTATACCATTCATCCCACTTACTGTACTATTGTAAGCGTAATTTTGGCAGCATAAGTGAGATAGAGAGGTGGAGGTTGGAGAAAAGCGAGAATTCTCACTCCATCTTCTTTTGCAGCAGGATTCGCGCCGTAATTAACCTATTGTTGGCAGAGTGCTAACACTCTGAAAAGTAATAAACTTCTTAGCATCGTCGATACGTATACGAAAATTGGTTTTATTTGTCGCGTCAGATAAAATTTAATTTTTAGTAATTGCTCATTTTTAAAAACAAATAAAATAAATATAATTTATCCCATTAAAAATGATAGAAGTGTCTGTGTATCTGGAAGTTTGTATTGAGTTGGGTCCGTAACGTGTGAAAGCAAGACCGTTTCAAAATCAACTACGCGTTATAAGCTTTGCTCAGAAGCAATCATAAATGATACCACACAATTTATATATATTCAATTAATTCAACTTTATGAAAATTTTGTACCTGTTGTTTCGTTTCTAGAGCGAAATAAAAAGAGTTATTTCCACGCGAACGAAGTCGCGGTTATATCCAGCTAGTTTAATTATAAAGTAAGTCATAAAAGACAAGGAAGCGTTTAAGCGAAATAATTAATCAAAAATTTTGGATACGTGCTTCTCTCAGACTAAAATTATTTATATTAGAAAATATATATAATATATTAAAATATGATATTTATCGCAGGAAATAAACAGCTATAATCATTTATGTAGTCAAAGATGGTTTGAGCAAACAATTATCAGCTTAATGTTTCAAAGTAAACTTTTAAATTTGTTATAGATGCTGCATATAACTAATTACACAAAATTTAATTTTTACTATAAAATTGTTGATTTTATTATAACTAGTGACAATATTAACGTACTACTACATTTACATTAAAGTCAATTTGTTCCAATACATTCATTTTTCAGATAGTGATCAATTTGAATACGTTTAATTTATATGGAAATTTAATAAAAAATATAATTAATCGTTAACTTCATATTACACGAATCGAATCAATCAATAAACAGAATTACCAATACGTCAGAAACATTTTAATAGAAAATTAAACGATGGTTCGCACCTGATTTTGGAAATTCTTAGGGTGTACTAGTATTCGACAACAACAGAAACGAAACTTGTTGGCCATCTTTTATTTATTGATGATGAAATAATAATAAATTAAATAGTGGACAGTTAAATATTGTCTTCAAAATACATGGATATTTGTTTATTCAAGTCTACAAAACTATTATGGAAAAAAACGATGTGAAAGTAAATTTGTAATTGAAAAACCATAAATCAACTTCCGAACAGTTTTATTTATTTTAATGATGTCAATGTCAAACTGTAAAGTAAAATAAAAATACATAATTTTTCTTTAAGTGGACTCCATATTGACTAGTAAAACTTTCAAGCGATGTTACTCTTAATAACTTGTTTCTAAAAATAATTAATATAAAATCTTTTCCATAATTATTTTATTTTTCAACCTTTCAATTTATTGCAGGATTTTGGTTTTAATATATCCAACGTATATATCTTATAGATTTACAAATTTGTTGTATTGATATGCTAATTTGTTGCATTCTATGTTTAAAATATATTTTGTCTGGTCAAACTACTATCATGTAAATATTTTCCTTCCATTTAAAACATTTTTAATCGGAAGTCATGAAGCTCTCGAACGGTATATAACTGGAAAAAATACCTATTTCTGTTAGGAATTTGGAACGGTCGTGGTTCATTATTCTGTATCTGTAAAGTGATTTGAAGCAACCGTTAGCGGATCTCCTGTAGGCAACTAGAAACGGAACGCTGTTCTTCCCGTATGAATGTATCGTCCCACAGCGCGGCTCAGGGCGAATATTGGATTAGCATTAACATACTAAGTGCCAGCTATAACTGTCATTACCAGGAATGACATATTGTAACTAGCACGTTGCGCTTGCTGTGCAACAATAATTATAGCGTCATTTGAATAAAGTGACGGATAATTATGTAATTATGTTATGTTCACAATGGATACATTAATTAACGAAGCAGAACAGAAGTGAGCAAAGGAAAGTATAAGTGCAAGATAAGTCTGTCAATAAGCCCGTAGAAAACGTTAGCTATAAAGAAATAAACTAAACTAACATTAAAACACACTAATAATAGAAAAAATCGATTGCTGCCACACTTAGTAATCCAGAATATTCTTCTTAGAGGTACGTTAAAGAAAATTAAGCAAATACATTAAATTCGAACTCCACATGATAACTGAGTTTAAATATAAACATTTATGCACTACTCAAAGATAATCTTCATGATTTTTCATCGTTCACTTAAATTATTGTAAATTATATTAAATTTTAACTGCTCAATTAAATTATTCTGATCCTCAATCCTGACAAGTGAAATAATTTCACTGTTATATATATATATATATATATATATATGCAGTAAGTCATAAAATGTTGTCGTGGTCTGATGCAACCCTCCATGCTAACCAAGCCTTTTCATTACCGCATAACTAGCAATTCCACATCCTCCCTAACCTGCTTAGAGCATTCCACCCTTGGCCACCCTATTCTGTTCTTCCCCCCTCCACACAATTCCCCCTAAAGACATTTTACCAGACCCTCATATCTTAACTGGCCTATAAATCTATCCCTTCTCTTTGGTCAATGTCCGCCGTGTTGTTCGCTCTTCTTCTATTCTGTTTAGAACTTTCTCGGTAGTTACTCTATCATCCCATTTCATTTTCAGCATTGTCCTATAGCACCACACTTCAAAGGCATCTATTCTGTTCCTTTCTGCAGCTCCTATCGTCCACGTTTTGCACCCATTTAGCGCTACGCTCTATACGGTCATTTTTAGAAACAATTTCCTAATATTCATACTTATATTATCGTAAGTAAATTCCTATTTTCCCTAAGAGCCTTCCTTGCCTGTGCTATCCTACTCTTTATGTCTATTATGCTTCTACCATCCCTAGTTATTATGTTTTCCAAGTAACCGAATTCCTTAACTTCTTTCAAAATGTCACTTCGCAACCCAACACCCTTTGTTATTCCACTGTTTCCCATACTACACTCCATTACCTTGGTTTACCCTCTATTAATCCTCATATTGAACTCTTTCTCCAGGAGCACGTTTCCAAGTCTTCTTTTGACTCTCCTAATACTACAATGTCATCGGAAAAACGTAGAGTTTTTATTTCTCCTCCTTGTAGTATTATTCCTTTTTCATATTCGGTTTTAACATTCTTCATCGCTTGTTCTATTTATAAGTTAAAGAGCATGGGCGAAAGACTGCATCCTTATCTTACTCCTTTCTTGATTTCGTAATATTTTGTGTGGATATTACAAGACTTTCGTCTGCAGAGTTTATATTAGAAATGAGTTAAGATTATAATTTAAATTAACATATTTCAGCCTTAACTTGGACTCCGATCTTGTTTATTTATTCATATACTAACTTGAAGACACAAATGTTCAAGTATATTAGCTCATCGTCAAAGAATAACCTTTTAATCTTGTACATACATATACCATTTTATTTATTGTTATTTATATCCTCAGATGCAGCTATTGTAGCACAGTCCAGACAAGAGAACCACTTATGCCTTCTCTTGCTGCTAATCGCCGCACACTGGTATCAGGTCTTTCATTCAATAAATGTACCACATGCTCCCCTATATGAAGTGTGCAGACTGACCGAAGCTTTCCACTGCTCACCTTTTGTGGTGGTAGAGAACCTGTTTTCTTAAGACATGTTCACAACCAAAAGTCTTCAGCCGCTATGGAAAATTGTATAGATCTCTGGAAGTATGAGTTTTCGAACCCACATTTATTCGACTTACTTTTTTGTTGTGATGTTTACGACCATCTCTAAAATCATTCCACACATTTTTAACATCTTTTAAATTGTGATGGATCTTATATTAACTTTTTTACCTCACAAAATCAATTCTCAAAACTACAATAAAATTTTATAAGAACTTTGAACTGGCAATTATATAATATTTGGATTAGAATATAATTAGAAGGAAGAAGATAAATACAAGTTTATGAGAAGGAACAAATTCAAGAATTTCCCTCAATTGAAGATGACAAAATAAAAATTGACTTAGAAATAGGTTTTTGAAATACTATCGATGAATCGGTTTTTATTGCTCCTGTACAAAATTAGAATTGAAATGGATAAATCACCTTATAAGTAACTGCTACAGTTTACAACCTACTGAAAATTTGTTTTATTTTCCTCACTAAATTTTATTTTAGATAACTGAACAAAACTTTAATTGTGATTACAATGGAAACACTTTATTTTCAAGAGTAAAACTTTGCTTAAGCTGCCTGTAAAACAATATCAATGAGGAATTTAACGCACGCCGGATATTCGGTTTTCCTCTGAAGCAACCACTAAATTTTTAAAGTTTACGATACGAAGAACTTCTCATGAGGACCTTCAAAAATAAATATATTTTTCGTTTTAGTTCACGGCAACGTTATTATAGTAAATTCCCAGACGTGTACGTAATTATGAAAACAACTTCTGAGTGAGTCTCTTGTGGTCACATGAGTAGGAAGCAAAAATAAACTTTTCTTGAGCTCGCGATTGATGTTTCATTGTGGTCTTCCGTTCAGTCACAAAATGATTTATTTTAACAACAACGCAATCGCCATTGAATTCAGTGAGGACGCCGTCATCGTGATCAAAGTGGTTCTGCGCAAATAAATAGACGCCTACAAGTTGGAATGGCGATTTGAGAGATTTAATGCATTTCTTTTTTGTGCATCCAACTATAGATAACTCTTCTATAGATATTGGATGAAACAATAATGATATAATAAATTTATACAGTTGTAAACTACCGGATTTTTTACATAATGAATTTAACATACTAATTTATTTAAATTTAAAAGCACAATATTATCACTAAAACTATATACGATATCGAAAAATGAGGCGTAAGGGGCCTGTGGGAGTTTTCTTTCGCAGGCATTTCCCCCCCAGAGTGACTGCGGGGCTCACCTGATCTATATCGGGAATGCCTCGTACTCTCTCTGTTTTTTTTCAAAGTACTCACATGCCGAGATACCTTCACCTATTTAGGGAGGTTTATGTACTGGGGTCAAAGACTTTGGACATAATGCAAGAAATGTCCTCTGATCCCAATGGAACAGTCGGCCAACTGCCTCCTAAAACTTGTGAAGACACGGAGAAGGGAATGCTAGGACCCCATATCAAATTCGTCTCCCGTCATTCGAAAGGGCGTGAGAATAGTACCCAATGCCGACTTTCTAGGGTATTCCCTGCATCTCTTGAGGTGAAACACCTGGTAGGAACATTAAACTATAATCCGGGGACCCTTGTCAATCCTTGGCTACCTTGCTCTACCTTCCGCATCCCCTTTTTCAATTCCATTCCTATGCTATTAAAGGGGAGACGTAAGGAAAAAACGATTTTGTACCAAATAATAATATGAACATACTTAAATGATAACTAAACCTAAATCAAATACAAATAATTATAAGTTTAATTAATTTTGTATTATTATATACGTAACGTCTGATGTTAAATGGCAAGACTACTAGCGTAGATTATATACTAAACTAACTATGCCCGAGACTTCGTTCGCTAGGAAATAGTTTTTTTTGTCCTTAAAGCGAAACAACAGGTACAGAATTTTGTTTAAGTTGAATTAATTGAAAATATAAAAAGTACGGTATTATTTATTTATGATTGCTTCAGGGTAAACATTATAACTAACTTGCAGTTGGTTTTGAACAGGTCCCGCTATCATACGTTTCGGAGCCAATAAAAAAGAGCAATGGCTAAATATTAAAATTTAAATGGTGTGACAAATAAAACCAATTTACGCATACATCGTATCAACTATACAAAGCAGTTTATTATTTCTCAAGGAGTTAGCACCCTGCCAACAATATGTTAATTACGGCGCGAATCCCACTGGAACAATAGATGGAGTGAGAAAATTCGCCCTTTCTCTCACGCTTCCAAAATTACGCTTATAATAACACAGTAAGTGGTGAATGGTATAGGAACGCCTAATAGGACTTATAACTCGCAGTTGGTTATCACGCCACCTTTCCCGCGGCAATTCATTGGATTTATTAATATTTACATTAATATCTTCTTAACTTCGCAAGATATTGAAATGAAACACGCAAAGAAATTTAAGTTAAAATTCCAGTTTTAGTCCCTGAAATTTTCATTCAAAACCGTCAAGCCGTTTCGGGGGATAAACAGCTCAATAGTATAGGCAACTCGTATTCACATTGTGGCGACGTGAATGCATGGATACGAAGAAATATTTATATTATATTATATTTATTATTATACTAAAATCTTCTGCAATATATTGAAATTCAATATGCACGAATATTTAAGTTATATATCCTGTTTTTGAAACCTCAATTTTTCATTGAAATCCGTCGGGTCGTTACGGAGCCTATTCGAGACAAACGTACAGACCGACAGACACTTCAATTTTATTTTTTGGTATAGATATAGATTATATTGATAAAAATGTTTTCTTAAATTTGTGTCACGTTCGACCTGTCATAGATCAGACAATGCTTGAAGATAACTTTCAATTTTTATTTAATGCAGTTTTCCCAATAATTTAGTTATAAACATTAGAAAGTAAATGTAGGATAAATATAGAAAACCATTGCACGAAACTGTCATCAGCAGTGTTTATTAAAATGACATATTCGTGTATAAAAGACACATACACTGAGAAAATTAATATATAATTATTATATACTATATATGGTATGCTATTTTAATTTACAGTAGTTCGCAATATTTTCAGGGATATACAGATTTAAATTAACATTACCTGATTCCAAACTGTAACGTGAAATATTTATACGTACCCACGATCTATAGGCCTACGTGTAGGTCGCAGTTAACCTAAAGTGAATCCAGGGAACTCATTTTATAGCTGCTTCGCTCGGTGCTTAAGTACGCTCATTCCATGAAAAAATAATGTCTAAGAAGATTGTCACAGTAACTTAAAATAACACAGTATCGCTAAATTCGTACCATTGATATAACAGCAGCCAGATGTAAGTTCAAAAATCGGGAGTTGGTTATATTGGCGGGTGTGTGGAGGTATATAGTGACATTTAGGAATAAAAGTTTTTCTATTCCGATGCTTAAACGTAACCTGAGTGAACCAGAAAACACGAGAAAATAGCAAAAAATTATGAGTTTTCCTTTTTGAGAAATAGCATGAGTTAAGCAGAAGGAAATCATGTAATTGATAACTTAATTAGTGAAAGCTGAGGTTTACAGTGTACAGTTTCTAGGTTAAGTGACATGAGAGAAATTAAGGAAATATTGCAGGAGAATATTTGGAATCTATGCTAAGGTTTCATTGAAATTCGAAAAGGTAAAAAAGACACTCATGAGATGAAAGTGATGACAAAATAGTGTCTAAGAAGACTCCGATAAAATTGAAGGAATTACGGGTAAATGATTATTTTCTTATCCAGGTCTCTTTGACCAAGTGATGAAAATTAAGGGCGAATACTGATAATTATTATAAATTTTAATCCTGGAAATTGATCTAACCATTGGCTTAAAAATAAATTTTGTTGCTGTGGTTATCACTCTTAACACTGGTATGATGCAACCCTCCATGCTAACCTATACTGCTACCATATCTCACATAATCTCTAATCTGCTTAGCGCATTCCATCCTTCTCATCCCTTTCTGTCCTTTCCCCACATACTTTCTTATAATACTAATTTTACAAGACCCTCATGCCTCAAAACGTGGCCTATTAATCTAGCCCTTCTCTTGGTCAAAGTCCTCCAAATTATTCTCTCTTCCCCTATTCTGCTTACCATTTGGTTAATTACCATATCCACCCATCTAATTTTCAGCATTCTCCTATAACACCACATTTCAAAAACTTCTATTCTTTCCTTTATGCAACTTATATCATCAACGTTTGGCTCTCATATTGCGCCACACCTCATACTAACATTTTTAATAATGATTTTCTAAGTCATACTTATATTACTCGTAAGTAAATTCCTCTTTCTTGCCTGTGCTATCCTACTCTTTATGTCTACTATACTTACTTATAGTTATTGCGCTTCCCAAGTGGCAAAATTCCTGAACTTCCTTAAAAATATCCCTACCAACACGTTTTGTTATTCCACTATTTCCCATACTCCATTACCTTCGTTTTACCTCTATTAATCCTCATGTTGTACTCTTCCCGCAATCACGTTCATGCCATTTATTATATTTTCCAAGTCTTCTTCTGACTCTCCCTAATACCACAATATTATCAGCAAACCTTCGGGATTTAATTTATTCTCCTTGCATTTTGATTCCCTATCCATATTAATTTTTAACTTTCTTCACCGCCTGTTCTATATATATATATATATATGTTAATATAAAATAAATATATCATAAATATACCCGTCGAGCTGCAGCCAATTCCCTATGGTTTTATAATTTTTAATGTTGGTGTTATTAAATTAATTTAAAAAAAATATTTCTCAACCTTTAATTAATGTATTCTTTTAAAATAGTCCGGTTTGAAATTATAAACGTTGTTCCATTTAATTATAGGAAAATGTTCATGCTGTTTTCTTTTATTGTTTACTACACAATAAATTTAGTATACTATTTTATACTTTCTTAGTAGGATTTAGTGTTTGTTCTAGCTAAACCTTGAAAGTTTTGAGAAACTTCAAAGAATGGGACGATGCTTGTTAAGGGGTACTTAAACTTGTAATATTTTACTCTCATTTTTTTTCAATGTCGCTTGGGAACCAAGAAAATAATAATCCTCAATCCCCCAATAAATCGTTTTACTTAGCGTTGCATCGATCTTCCGTCTAAAATGACAAACATAACATATTTTTGTTTTAGTACAGTACTTTTAACAGCGTTACTAAAATTGACTGGTTGTTTCTTGATTATAAAATAAGAGTTGTCAAAAATCAAAATATTGTTGGTAACTGCTATTTTTATAGTAATCAAGCGCATGCCAAGCTGTTTGGCAGTCTGGTCAGTTTCGGCCAGTGTAAGATCTGCAATAGTGGCAGAGGAGAAGTTATTTTCGCAACTCTTGCTGCAACGCATAGAGTGAAGGCGGTCACCGTGTGAAGGTTTTCAATGTCAAGTCCAATGTCGTGCACTTCCATGGCGTCTGCAGAGGAAGTGCATACCATATCGCGGTCGTTTCCTTATCACCTAAGCCACTTTCCGGTGTAAAATTCCACTGTATATTTATGCACTTGAGCTCAACAAAGAATTCTTTTCTCCCTTTCACACACATAAACACTTCTATTTTCAGATTTATTAACCATCATTTTGAATTTCAAATATTTAACGTGTAGCAATAATTTATTTCCCCTACTTGGATAAAATATATTTGACGTACTTTAGAGAAAAATGTTTTTTTTACTTTATATAAATTTTTATATGCGCAGGTATTGCTCTTAAAATAGTAAAACGCAATTTGGGAAAATACTGAAACTAATAATGATAAATATATAATGCTGCCCCATCCATAATCGGATGCCAAAATTATTTAACGAATAATAATATGCACATAATAGCGACGTTTACGTCAGCTGATGACATCTGTTTAATATCTAGATGCAGCTATGCCGTATCGTATGTTTACAGGAAAGAGATGATTAGGGAATGGTTTCTTAAAAGTTTGTAATTTTATGTCAGGTAAATTATTTAAATTTAAACACATCCACTACAAATTAAATGATAGAGAATATACTTCTTAAAATCGGTTTTAATATGATGATTAGCATCAAGTGACAATCAAAATCAGAATGTTTGGTAGCTGTGTAATTCAAAGAAATTTGTGTTATTTACATGGGAAATATTACGAATTTTTATGTATCTTACTATCCGGTGTCTTGAATTGCAGCACCTGAACCTTGGACATTGCATTGTGTTCTCATCTCTCAACTCTGTCGTCGTTTTGACGGACGAATGCCACCGGAGTTACCTATACTTGAAGCCTGCCAAGCACACACCTCCAACACTCTGAACCAGGCTGATTCTTGAACCTCCGTAGTGCAGACAAACTCCACTTCTCTATCTCTCGCAGGAAAATGACTAACGCTTATCTGAACTAGCAGTGGTCTGTATAAAGATTTTTTAAAAATTATTGGTTTCTTTTATCTGTACAATTGTGCAATATAGTTAGGATGATATTTGCTTAGATATAATCATCTGATACATGAGACTGGGAAAATGCTCATCAGCAGGCACCAGCATATGATTATGTTTATAAAGATCAGATAGTGGCATGAGTATGTGTTTTAATGCATTCAATTAAAATTGAATATGATGACTATTTTATAAGTTAAGATTTCACTTCGTTAGAAAAACTGTTGGACGTTTATACTAGAGTCTTCTTAGGGATAGCTGAGATTAATAGATTGTAGGACAGTACAGATATTTAAGTCTTGATGGATACAGTTTATGAGATTTAATTTGAACATTGATTTTGCAGCGAGTCACATATCGATGTTCAGCGGATAAATGTCCTTTTTATCCAATCTGCAATCATATTTAAGAAAAGACATAGAATTGCTTCCACCAATAAATGTCTCTTTCTTGCAGCCAGGTGAACTTTCTCTACAATTACGATTAATGTCAATAATACAGTCTGGTTATACTATGATGAGTCTAAATCGTCCCTGTTAAAGCAATAATTAAATTGAATATTTATGGAAAATGAAGTTCATTACAATACACTAGAATCACCTGAATATTGTTCACAATCTATTAATAACTCTTATAAATAAAGAACCTAATAGTACACAATTCCAATAATGATGTCAGATTGACCAAGTTAATAGAGACCTGAATAAGGCTAATAGTTTCACCAAATATGGAATTTGTGAAGAAACGTTTTTCTAAGATACGTATTCATAAAATGAAATACGAGCTTGAGTGGTCAAACTAGGTTGAAAATAATAACGAGAAACCGTTAAGTTGAATACAAGGACAAATGCTCTGAGCCCGACTACATTACGAAGGAAGTGTTCGATCTGATGGAATTCCTAGGTAGATGCAAGAGAAAACACTAGGTTTATTAATCTCCTGAACGTTTCTTTCCAAGAATGCAAACAATTTTGGCGCACTTATACTGGAACATAAATCACAAGACAACATAAATACAAGATAACTGAAAATTCATGTCACAAACATTTAATTATTTATGTGGGATATCAAAAGTACGCTTTTAGATTCACATTTTTTCTTAATATTTCAGGCTAATGAATTCGATCTAGAAATACATTATTTTTTGCAGGTGACCTAAGGATATTAATTTAAAATAACTGACTGTGTCAAAAGACTGATATCCTTGTATTCAATTTTTTAGTAAAATGGATTTTTGCAAATGGGGTAAATTAAATTGCTTCTTTCAGTTTGCAGTTGAAGAAACAAACAGAAGCATAAGAAATTTATTGTTTATATACAATGATTATATTAAATTATTACAGGAATTAGTGACGTGGTTCTTAAGACAAAGTTCTGGATTAAAATAAAATACATCACAAGTTATTTATTGTAATAATTGACTGAAACAGTTTGCTTCCAGGTGCTAGTGTATCAGTTCATGTCACAGGTCGAAATTTTCAAATTTTTCTATATTTTAATCTGACTAATTACGGTATTAAAAACGTTTCAAACATTTATCTCTAATTCAGTTATATATTTAGCCGTTAGTGATTATTCATCTAACTGAAGACATCGATAAAGTTTGCTTGTATTTCGGATGATGTGAAATGTACTAAATTATTATTACACTTACAATTCAATATTTAATTATGAAATTTAGAAGTAATTTAGACAATACCTGATTTATATTTCAGTTCTTATAATTATTTGCAAGTGTGTAACCTTTTTGTAAAATTAATATTTACATTCTATAACCGTAATTAATTTTATATTATTTAATTTCATATCATCCGAAGAGGCCACAAACACAAGATGGAACGTTGTGTTTATTTTGTTTGTTTATAACGGTCGCATCGACTGCCTGGTCATTAGGGACCACAGCGACAACTATTTACATATTATTATACAATTATATACACATTATTTACTATTATGAATTTACATAATAAAATACTAGTAAAATCCATTTTTCGGCTCGTTGCCACTAACTAATCATCTTCTTTACATTTTATTTTTAGTTTTAACATAAGAGAACACAGAATAAAATACATTCAAATTAAATAAAAAATATTACAAATTTAATGTCTTTTTGGTATTCATGGGAGTCCAAAATAGATTTGTAGTTTTTTTAGATAAGTGTGGCTTAATATGCAGTGTCCAGTTCTTATTCTGGTGATGGCAACCTGTTCCTTCCTTCCAATATCTGTGTTGTTACTTATATTATAGAAGTCTCTGACGTTTTTGTGGAGATCACTGGATTTTAAAGTTTTCTATATATTGTGCCATTTCTTTGTCATCTTGTTACAGGTATATTTCAACATATCATTCAGGGTATTTTATGTGTGTATTTTATTTTTATCTTGTGTATTTTATTACTTACCAAAACTTTCAATGTAAATTTTTTATTATTAAATGAAATATTCAGTTCATTTATTTTAATAATTATTTTTTGACTTGATAGGGCACACATTATCTTTTTAATTATAATTATTTTTATGAGTTCAGTAACTGCTACTGCTGTGAGATTCACATCAAGAGATAACTTTTGCATACACTTTTATGGAAGAAGTAACTTGTTTAATATGTTTAATTTACAGTAAATTAATTAATAAAAACCCAAGATTCTCAATGAAATGATAATAACTGTATTGGTATTCTATAGAAATTCCACTAAGAATAAATGATTTGCTATAGCATCTTGTTTATATTTTATGGACACCTAAATTATAATATTGTTTTTCATCTGCGCAATCGAATATTGTTAACATGTGGAACATTAAAAAGAGGAAATGGTTAAATTTGAAGATTGAAAAAGACCCTAGACGACAAAATATAAAACGTCTGTGTTAAAATCTATAAAGAAAGGTCAAATTAAGTCAAAAAATGAAATAAATAAACATCACAAAATATTTTTGCGATCCTTGCTTCTCTCGTCAGGTGACTGAAAAGTTTAAGAACAATTAAAAACTACGATCCACCGCACAAAATAAGTAATGAACTTAGAACGTTTATAGAAATTTTCATATATTATTTTGTGACGTGATTGTTTAACTGTTAAGAAACAAATAAAGATTTATAATGTCTTGAAGTTATATTCTTTTACTTTGCATGTAGAGATTGTAAAAGAGAAGAATTGCCAATTTCTTCATTAAAGATGAAACGCTTGACGTTGTGTTCTGGTTCAGGCTTCATCTCGGCAAATGATCCTGGGACAACGTAGGCGTTACTCAGGAATAAATTACGATACTGTAGCAGGATGCCCACCTCGCTGCTCCTGTAATTACCGTCAGCAGATTCGAGGCAAAATGAAAGTAACCAATTCAGGCTTAGCGGAAAACAAGTTTGACTAGAATTCGAACGGTCCTTCAGCACAGAATTGAGGAGGACTGCGGAAATTTCTTAGCCACACATCGCCCGACTACAGCATTTAGAAATGCTTGTTTAAAAAGTGAAGAAGTGGTGAAACTTATTGACTTTGTCCAGTTATTCGGAAACACGATCTTTTTTTCGTAGAATCGGCGTTTGTTTTAGCGGGAAAACAAGAAATTTTCTCGATGGTGAAATTATTCTGAAAGTACACAGACGAAAAAGGCGTGATACGTGTCACGCGCTGATGTGGATTGAATTCGCAAATCTGTTCTTTGCAATACTTTTTGTGTAAGTAGTTACAAATATAAGAATTATTTAATAGAGAACGTAGGTTTTTCCAACGTAGATGATGGATGAAGAGTTGTCAGGATTTCAGTCGGGGGATTGAAATTCGTTGTCCACGAAGTATCAATGGCTGACACCACAATCTTCAACTGAAGAATTATTTGTCACGTATTTTTTATTTAAGTAGCTATAATTATTTCATGTATGATTTATCAGTCAAAAAACTAAATACAGATGTTAAAGGATCTCATTAGTGATTCAAAAAGTTAGGAACAGATTGAAACAACTAAAATTTTTAATATAAGGAAACTTAACACTACCAACAAAATTAAAGAGACTCGTGTACATGACAAAAATAGGCCAATGTGGCTATATGGTTGTGGATTATGGGGTTCTGCGGCTGCATCCCAAGCCAAAAGAATACAGACAGCCCAGAACAGACTACTAAGAATCATCTCAGATGCACCACGGTACGTAAGAAACAGCATCTTACGCAACGATTTAGACATCCCTACAGTTCTACAAACCATCAACTCCAATTATCTGAAGCTTCACACTTCAATGACGGGTCACAGCAACCTATTAATAACAGATACTTCAAACAACCTTCCTCAAACCAAGCACCATAGAAGACTAAAAAGAAAACGACCTACAGACTTTAAAATCCAGTGATCTCCACAAAAATGTCAGAGACTTCTGTAATCTAAGTAACACACAGATATTGGAAGGGAGGAAAAGGTTGCCATCATCAGAATAAGAACTGGACACTGCAAATTAAGTCACATTCATCTACTGGATAGATCCATCCCACCTTCAGTCTTGTGATCTGTGTAATTCTGCCTTAAATATAAACCATATCATCAATCAATGCCCAAAATACCACCAACACAGACAAAAATACCTACGGGGCAAAAACTACAAATCTATTTTGGACTCCCATGAATACCAAAAAGTCATTATTAAATTTTGTAATATTTTTGATTTAATTTAAATGTATTTTATTCTGTGTTCTCTTTTGTTAAAACCATAAATAAAATGTAAAGAAGATAAATAATTATTTAGTGGTAACGGGCAGAAAAATGGATGTTACCAGTATTTTATTATGTAAATTCATAATAGTAAATAATGTGTATATAATTGTAAAATAATATGTAAATAGTTGTCACTGTGGTCGCTAATGACCAGGCAGTCGATGCGACCGTTATAAATAAACTTAAAAAGAAACACAACGTTCCATCTAATGTTCCAACGAATATATAAGTAATTATACAGGTTATCGATCATACGTTTTTGAATTAATTCATTAAAGCTTCGAAGTAAATCATTTAGTACTAAAAAGAGCAAGAACTATTTATTCTGGTAACAGGAATATTAATATTTTTAATTTAACAGTCAACCATCGACTGTTGTTTCGAGTGGCTATATTATTTTTAGAAATGAAGGTGGCTGGTTCTTCAGAAAGGATACAAAAATTAATTTAAAATAAATTGCGTGTTTTCCCCCACACACGCCTTTTTACTGCTGTGCATGTCTATTTTTTGCGCTGCACGCATTTGCTTCGCATGTCGCTGTTCTGTCACCCCATAACGTGGCCAACGACGAGTTGTTGCTTGCCGGATTATTAATAGCGAAATGCCATGCGGAAATCGTAAATAGCCCCCGTCTCTGTGTATCTGGCACAGCAAAAATATATTGGCCCATCGATAACCAGCGTGCTGTGGCTCTCCACCGACCAAGTGGCTGAGCTCAACCAATGTGCCTCACTCACAAATATAGAAGAAATATACTGCACTTAAATATCGACGGCCATAGCAAGTAAGCCAAATAATTCATAGCTACAGCGTAATTAGTTCGGGATATTCTGAATACATGAGAACGTGAAAGTAATCCATCCACTATAATTTGGCAAAATTAAATTTGCATTTTGTCATATTTTCTTTCAGTGTTGTTGTTTTCCGTTGTACATATGATATTCACTTTCCTTTCACATTTCCCGACTTTCCATTTGACAAGCAATATGACAGAGATTACGTTACTTCACCTATTACAACCTGTATAATGAACTGATAATTACATTCCAATTTACTGGACCCCGTCTAAATGAGGAGGAAAATTCATGGGGTTATTAATAGCCTTGGTGATTCACTACTACAGTTAATAGAATCATGACGTGAGATCATTATACCAATGTGTTGTTTAATACGAACATCATGATATCGTATTGGGCGTCAACCACTTCATCAACAGTAAATTCAGTTTCTTGAATAATTTGGAATGTATCCTATGGCCGTTGTCTGTGTCAGTACACCTTGCATTACAAAATAGGTTTAACATGTACATATTCATTAACTTTGGCATTCGAACCGCTTGTATTGATTTAATAATACTGAAATTATTCAAAGTTTCTGAACAATACTATACGCAGAAAAAATAGAGATGGCAGGAGAATATGACAAACCTGCTGATGTCGCGGCTGAGATAATTTAAGAACAAGTAAATAGAAATACCTGCTTAATATTACAGACATTATTGGTAACCGCAAAAAAAGAACTGACGTATCAGGTCTGGTTCCGACAGATTCAGCGCTGGTGACTCGTAAATGAGGCATCCGAATTCTTGGTCACCGGGAGAGAAACATGCAATTAATTGCGATTGGACTATCCTAGCACGTTGTTGTTGCTGCTGTTGTGGTATTCAGTCCTAAGACTTGTCTGATGCAACCCACCATGCTAACGTTTCCTGCGAATTTTTCATTTCTACATAACTACCACATCCTCCCTAATTTGCTTAGCGTATTTCATCCTTGGCCTCTCTCTTCTGTTCATACCCTACACACTTCCCTCTAATAATGATTTTACAAGACCCACATGTCTCAAAGCGTGGTCTATTAATTTATCCCTTCTCTTGGTCAAAGTCCTCCAAATTGTTCTCTTTTCCCCTAATTCGCTTAGAACATTCTGGCTATTTACACTATCCATCCATCTGGTTTTCAGCATTTTTTCTGTAGCACCACATTTCGAAAACTTATATTCTTTTCCTTTCTGCAACCCCTACGTCCATGTTTCGCGCCATGCGAACATTTCCTAATATTCGTACTTGTATTATCCGTAAGTAAATTCCTATTTTTTTGTGAAAGCATTTATTCCTTGTGCTATCTTACTCTTATGACTACTATACTTCTACCATACCCAGTTATTGTGTTACCCAAGTAGCAGAATTCCTTAACTTCCTTTGCAATCAAACACACTTCGTTATTCCATACTACACTCCTATCACCATATTTACCCTTTATTAATCATAATGTTGTACTCTTACTCCAGGATCACGTTCATGCCATTTATTATGTTCTCTCCAAATCTTCTGGCCCCTTAATACTACAATATCGTAGGCAAAGCGTAGGGTTTTTATTTCCTCTCCTTACAATATGATTCCTATTACATATTCGGTTTTAACTTTCTTCATAGCCTGTTTTATATATAAGTTAAATAGCATGAGCTATTGTTTCCTTGTCTTGATTTATGCTTTATTTTCTTGCCCATAAATTCAAATTACTTCTCACTGCCTTCTGTAGATGTTATAGATACGACTTCTTTCTCGATATTTGATTCCTGTCCTTTTCAAAATACTTAACAGTGAGCTCCTATCAAAGGATTTTTCTGGATCTATAAATGCCATGAATGTAGGCCTGGGTTTTCGTATTCTGTCTTCCATAATTAGACGCAGAATCAATATGGCTTCTCTTGTCCCAACATGCTTCCTAAAACCAAACCGATCGTCTCTTAAGTCGAATTCTATCTGTCATTTCATCCTCCTATACACTATTTTCGTTAATAGTTTGCATGTATGGAATACTAAACTAATTGTTCTGTGCTGTTAGCTTCTATCCTAACACGTATCACCTGAAATGGTGTCTTTTCCCTTTCATCGGATAAATGCACTAAGTTTAAGTAAAGCATTTTTGTTGTGCAATGTAAAGGTTCAGACCAAATGGATTACTTTTGACATTGGTCTCTGTTAAATGGAAAGACTATACCAACCTGTTGAATATTGCGGTTGTTTTTGGATCTATTTTAACGATTATCCATTCCCCCCGGAAGAATGACCTCTCGGGCGCCATAGCATGTACATGAATAATTATTCAATTATTAATATATAAATTAAACATTCGTCTATTACGTGATCCGTGCGATCAACTTGAACCGAGCATGAAATTCTCAGGGGTCTGGCTTTACTTAATTATGAGGGGGTTATTTAATAAGCAAATTCGTAAACGCACAAAATTTTGAAAAATTAATAAACGTGGCAAAAATTGTTTACAATTGTATAATGGTCAGTCAAACGGCTCCTCAACCGTTGAATGTGCTTTAAAAAAATTCACTCACATTCATATGCACTAACAAACTGTACTATTGTAACATAAATTAATTACAAAAGAAATTCCGGAATTTAATTTAATTAGAACAAGGAAAGAGGAAAAACTGAGTTTTCCTCAATCAGCAGCAATACAAGGTTCATCCCACTTTCCGATAGTAGATGGAATATCTAAAATTCAGTCCAAGGAAAAAGTAAGTTCCGGTCGCCTAGTAACCTGCAATAAGACAGGAGTGAAGATAAAACAGGTCCCCTTGAATTAATTTATTTGTTTTTTATAAATAAAATTATAAGTTTTTTCCCAAAGTGCAAGTAAATTTATTAAATAAAATGAAAATAAACCCCATAACCATTTACAATATTTAATAATTTTTGAATTTTTATTTATTTTTACTATTTCTATCGTACGTGGTACAATGTTGTGTTATCAATTTTTTAATTTTTGATTAATTTTGATTTGCGTTTCAGTAACGTCTGCTTGTTGGTTCTGAGAACCAGTTTCTTTTCCGAGCGATTTACATAGCAATTCTATGGAAATGTTACAGATTATTGTGCGCTCTAGCTGTCGCACGCACACACAAAGTACACTGGAAATCAATTGCCCTCCCGTGTAGCACGTTGCACATATCCGATAATGTAGCCTTCTTTCCAGGAAGCAAGGTCGATTTCCGCGCAAAAAACCGTCGCTGGAGGCATCATTCTTCTTATTCGGCCGCCCCCGCTGCACGTGCTCACGGACGATCGCCTCTTTGGCGTGCCGATAAACTTCCAAGAGATTCAACGAACTTGAATCGACAGAGAAGTGCCAATCTCTGGCCACATGGGCTCGTCTTTTATCTGAGAGACATAGTCATTTTAATGGTTTTCTTCTTGAGAAACGTAATTTTTGTCCACGGAGAATATGTTTGATCCATTTTTGCTAATGAAGATCATAAATATCACATTATCGGAAACCGTGTCAGTGAAAAATAAGTACATAAAAAGGTAATATTCAATTACGAGTAACACCTCAATCTAAATATAATTATACATTCCCTCCCCCCGGTACCATATGCATCAATCTCAGTCAATACTGAGAGATTAGCCAACTAAGCATATAATGACATGTGCGATTTGCATTACCCATTGCCACATCCGTGCCGTTTAGGAGTAATTCAGGATGTAATAACTACATAACACAACTATGGAATCCTGTTTGCCATTTCTATGCTCTTCCCTAATATGTTGGCCCATCGGCTATTCAATAATTATGCAATTATGCCTCAATGTGTATTGCATCTGTTATTTTACGAACAGTGATCTTGATTCATAGTACAGTAATTTAACCACTTTTTTTAAAAAAAATCCAGAAACAGTCTTTGTCCTAATCACAAATATCAGAAGAAACACATTACTGCAATGATTATATCAATTGTTTAGATTGACATAATGTAATTTAACGATCTTTAGGTTGCAATGTTTGTTACGTAGGCCAAATAAAAGGGACATTAAAAAGTCACCTGAAGGAACATTGCTCTAAATTAAATAAACCCTTATGAAACAGTTCACTGTCTCAATAAAGGTTTCAACTTAGGGGAGTCCGAAGTCAATGTTAAAATAGTAATTTATGATACTTTTTTTGCTTTAAAGTTGAGTGGAAGAAGAATAATTTATTTTGTTATAATTTATTACAAAAAGTGCTAAAAATTTTCCTTACATCATGATATCATCCATCTAATACATATTCCGTGTATATTTTGATAAACAATTTCATAAATAAGATTCTAAATGTAAGAAATAATTTATTCTGTTTCAACAGAAATAAAATAAGCTGTGACAATTACAGAGAAGCATCTATAACGGCTTCCGCTTAAGAGGTATTTAAAAATCACTATTTTATCAATGGCAAGATAGAGCCTTCCAACTCTTCTTAAATAACCACAGTTTTAATTTTAATATACTTACAATATCAGGTTCTGAAATAAAAAAAATATACGATATTAATGTCTCAAATGATACTTATTAAATCAAGTTGTTTATCTGTTAGTGTTTAAGTCGATAAAAATAACGTCAGCACGATATACGACTCGTCTCCTCTAATCTTTCTTGTATCGCTGTTTCACTTTATGTAATGCACACCATATGGAAGAAACATAGTGTTTCGAAATTTTTTGTTATTACACCTAATGTGCAATGAAATTTCTTTACAATTAATTATTACCTGACTCCTAGGTCAAAATACATTACTAATGTTCCTTGTTTTTTTTATCGATTCTGTATTCTCATCGGAAGAGCCAACCTTCGTGGACTCATCGACAAACACTCTTTTTTTTGGCTCCTTCATAACTTTAATCACAATATATATTTATTTTTCCAATTCAAATAATATTTGCCAAGTATTTTGTTCTTATGATTAAAACAAATTTCGTGATAGTTTTTTATATTTATTATGTATGTTGTTACTCCAATAGTAGAAAATTTAATCGCATTTTATACTCTCGTAACATATAGTATTACAAAATAACGGAGTAAAATTTAACCAACCTATGAATAATATATTGTAATTTAAGAAATATAATACATTATATTTTTATTACTTGCAGAAGAGTCACGTATGATGTGTGAACAGAAAGGAAACAATAAAATAAACTTTATTTAAATGATTAAAAGGTTAAAATAATTTAATATCATTTCAAAGAGGACAATAAATATTTTTAACGATTGCAAAGATGATAGGATGGGTATTAATAATAATGATGACTGTTTATATTGATTTCCTTAAACATACAATAGCAGACACGCGTGAGCTCCTGAAATTCCACTGCTCTCAATTTCTACTTACGGAAATACTTGAAGATAAAAAACGTAAATTGTTTTTTATATTCTCCTTATCAATCTGAATTATCTTTCTCTTTTTACCATAAAGAGAGTAGAAATAAATGGTTACGTGTTGTAAACGAGAAAGAAAATTAAATATTGGCATGATGTAAGAGTGATTTATTGAAGAAGACAGTGAAGTGACATCTCTGTGCATAAAATATTAAAAGAAGAAGATTGCAAGTTCGAATGATATAATTTAACGTTGAGAAGAAAATCATTCTTGGAATTGGACCTGTAACTTATTAAGGAAATTCGTACCGTTGGATGCCCCAAAGTAGGGCTGAGGCAATGAAAGAGAATAAAACATAAAGGATTTGCAATTGGAAGCAGTCTAGAGAGAAGTAAGATGAGAGATGGAATCTTAAATATTAACTGAGAAAGGTCTCCAATAGCTCGCTCTGCCGTTGCCTCGCGAAATATGTTGATTTTAAGGTCTTCTGACTTCTGCTTTACAAAAGATACAACGTAATTGGATGAAGGAAATTATCGTGGAACGACTTACAAAAGTATAGATTACAAAGTATGAAGTTCATTTAAGCACATTTTAAATATTCATTTACCAAATGAAGTTGCATCTGTTATTTGAAATTATAAGAACACTGAATTCCGTAGTATTGCCATGAAATATGATATTAGTACTAGTACTTAGTCCTTGCAAAAGAACAAAAAATATGAAAGTATATGATAAAAATACTTTTATAAATTTAGTAGTAGTGTCATTTGAGGTTTAGCTTATTATTTTACATTTCAAAGGCTTCTATTCTTTTCCTTTCCCCAACTCGTATCGTCCACGTTTCGCACCCATATAACGCAACGCTCCATGCGAAAATTTTTAGCAAAAATTTCGTAATATACATTTATATTACCCGTAATAAATTACTCTTTTTCGCGAAAGCCTTCCTTGCCTGTGCTATCCGACTCTTTGTGTCAACTATACTTCAACCATCCCTAGTTATTACGCTTCCCAAGTAGCATAATACCTTAACTTCCGTCAAAATATCCCTTCCCAATCTAACACCCTTTGTTATTCCACTGTTTCCCATACTACACTCCATTACGTTGGTTTTCCCTCTATTAATCCACATATTGAACTCTTTCTCCAGGACACCGTTCCTGACATTTATTATGTTCTCCAAGTCTGTTTATGACTCCCCTAATACTGCAATATCGACGGTAAAGCGTAAGGTTTTTATTTTTTGTCCTCCAGTATGATTCCTTTTCCATATTCCGTTTTAACTTGCTTCATTGCCTCTTGTCCATTTATATGAAGATGAATTAAAATAGCCAGCCTACAGTCAAAAAATTAGTTTTGTTTAATTAAATTGTGTCTCGTCCTCGTATATACGATTTCTTCAGGTACAAACCAAGTCAAAATAAATTTATTTAGGTTTCCAAAAGTTGAAGTATATAATTAATATATGTATATAATATAAATAGAACCTTTTTCGTTCTGGACTGTATTCATGAAGAGTTACAACTAAAATATTGTTATCTAGTTAAAACGGAATGTCTCATTGACCCACTTCTCTATTTTACTCGTTATTGAAAAATTAATCCATGAAAATGATTGAATTTATTTCATCGAAGCATTAAATTCTTTCCAGATTGCGTCGCATTTAAATGATGCATACGCCAAGAAATAATATTTTCTCTTAGTATTGTGATTCATGGTTATATCGGTACAGCTTGTAGACGTAACAAACAATCTCCTCTCGGAGCGTTCCAGGAGGTCGTTAAGGTTCGAGGAACCAATTCTGTGAACGAGACGAACAGCGAGACCAATTTTAGTACGGGGACTTTTAACTGTGTCAGGGAACTGAGTTCGCGGTCACATTTGCAGCTGTCGAACTTTCTGGGAAAAAAAGGAGATGTTTAACGATGTTTCTCTAGCTTAAATCTGTCACATATGCAAAGTTTTGCCCGACTTCGTTCGCAGAATCAAGTAATAGGTTCACCTAGGAACGAATAGTCAGGGGAAAACTGTTACGCATGGCGTTCCAGGGAAGGCATAATAAATGAGGCAAAGTATTTCCAGATTCAGTACAAATAAACTCGCGCACAAGTTCTCCTACACGAGCACTGAAACAGACTTTAGCTTGGATGGTCTTCGATGTTTATTTTTATACTTTAGAGTAAATTAGCTAATATATTTCAAGTAAATAACTGACATTAGTTAGCATAAACATTAAATAACGTTATAACAGCAAATTTATCAAACATAAAAAAATCTACTTGTATTATTCTCACGAATCAATCAACATTAATTAATGACATTAATGCAGCACAAAATCATGTCATTCTTAAAGTAATAAGATATAAGTAATAAAGTAATAAGATATAAGTCAGAGTAAATGTCATAGTTTGAGTCAGAAGAGTTTACTTTTTGTATTATGCATTCGAATGTTGAATTTGTTATATTTTGAAGATAAGAAACAAAACCTTCGTACGCTATTTAATGATTCACTAACACGATTGAGAAGCTGAAAAAGTGATTTCTAGTAAGATCATGCTCATCTTAGCCATACATCGGTTACACTAATTTATTTTTATGGTATAATAAACTTGCACCGGCAAACATTATTGTATTTATTGGTCCTTTTAGCAACACAAAATAAGCACACCTTACAAATATAAGTATTGTAGTATTATTATCATTATTATTGTTTACAAAAGACAAAAAAGTTTTTTGGAATATAATAAATTAATTCTTATAAAAATTCATTAAATAACTGCGTTGCTTCGTTTTCAATTGGGACACATGTCGTAATGGCACTATATAGTTAAGAGAATTCGAATATTAATATTTTTATGTGGGGATTTGGTGAGTTAAAATTAATGGAAATTAAATATTATAACATACCAAATAAATGAATGACAAATTTAGATTTTACTCTTAATTTTTCGATAGGACCTCTATTTTTCCATCTCAAAAAATTGATACCGTGGTGACAAGAATTGACGTCATCCCCCAATTTTCGTTGGGAAGGAATGGAAACTTTTACGATCTGACAACACGTCCCATGGAGTTCCTGATTGCAACGGACGGAAATTCGGATAGTAACGACACGAGTTTTCAGGATAGTGTATAATACAGAAACTGTTAATTGCAACAAAATTCCTTGCTGGTTGTAAAAGAAAAAACTCTAAATATATAATGAACGCTGAAACGTATGAGCACAAGGAATTTAATTTGAAACGTTAAATTATTATTAGAATTTACAATTGTAATACAATTTGAAAGGAAAATCCCTAAAGAAATGAGATATTAAAATTTATTCAGCCAATAAATATTGAAATAAATAGATTCACGAATTATTTGTAATGAGATATATAGATTTTAGTAAAATTAATTTAACCATAATTGAATACTATAAAGCTCTTGTAATTACTGTAATGTTTGTAACATAGGGAAAACTAAACGAACATTAAAAACTCGTCTGAAAGAACATGTTTGTCCATTTAAGCTACTCTGAAGGAAACATTCAGCTTTCTTTAACAATATCAACTTAAATAACCACATTACGAGTTACAACACCTTTCTTAGAGAAAGAAATAATTCAACAACCTATTCGTAAATAAATAATAAAAACGTTTATTAAATAGTAGCACACGTTTCATTACTTAAATATGGAAGCTCATCTTGAGAGCTTTAGACTAAAAATATACAAGAATTTAACAATTTAGTGTGTATAAAACAATTATCAAAATATAATTATTCGATAATTGTATTACATGCTGGAGTTCCAAATGTAAGGAACGGAACGTCGTGTACTACTGTTTAATAAAATATTTTTTTTAAAGAATAGGCTGTTGTTCTATTGATTTAGATGCCCATAATTTTGATAGTTATTATCTCATAGTATTAGATTCTTAAATCGAATATTATGCAAAATTAATGTCTGAAATATCTTTTATTTAATGAAATTGACCATCAATTATTGTTGAAACCGATCACAGTAATATTTATAATTTATTTATAATCTTTTTGGTCTCTTCGTGTGTATATTTTTGTTACATATGGTGAAATCCACGGAATTTCGAAGAAGCGTAGTTTTGGTGCAAGTAATCTTTTTAATAATTAATTATTAACTTACTTCTTGGTCATTATGTATTATTTTTATTAATAGTGCTATGTAATTTTTGAAAGTTATAAAGTGACATTAATATTATAAATCAAAAATCCTGAATAGGCGGTCCAACTGTAAAGTTCTTTATTATTTAGTTTAATATCTTCAAAGTTTAGCCTAAACGCTTTATAAAAATGGAGTCTTTGATCAATAGACGAAAAGGAATATTGAATCAATTTTAGACTTCGACCTGACTCTTCGTTATTATACCAATACTCTTCAATTATAATTATTACTCCAACCGCACAAATATATAATTAATTAACTTTCCGTTCAAATATTCTAGTCATTTAATAGATAAACGGCTTGCAGCCTAATATTTTTTAAGACCACTAGTACACTAAAATGAGTCTATTATTTTCAGAAATGGAATGAAGGTATTATTGTAGTTTATTATGAACGAGACTACTGAACAAGCAACGCTTGCTCTGAATTTCCCATAATTAAATTCTCCATTTACGTAAACTAGTTCCCAGTATTGTTGGCCTCGGATCTACATTTCATGCAATTTACTGCGCACAACATTATTGTGCACTCACAGACAATTGAATTATTACTCCATTAATAAATCATCTATACCTGTCACTCAGAGTGAAAAACTTTTGACATAAATTAGCAACTGTAACAAAGACGAGAGAAATAAAAGACATCTATGACGTTTAAATATTAAGATACATAACGCCAAAAATAGGAAAATGTATGTTAAAAATTAATCTGAAAACTTCGACTTGAATTGATTGTTAAAATATAATATTTTTAAAGTTTAAAGTCGTTTTGACAGCTGGGTTATTAGTGACTAGACACAGCTATTACATAGTTTTAATTTAAAACCTTTATAATTACAAAAATGTGAACAAATTTGCTTCAAAAAGGAATTACAAAAGACAGCTGCGGGGTTTGCGTAGAGACAATCCGCGGAGAATTTGCGGTATTTCTTGTTGTTGTTTTGGTATTCTGTCCTATGACTGGGCTGATGCAATCCTCCACGCTAACCTATTTTGTGCAAACCCTTTCATTTTCTCATAATTAGCACAACCCACATCCTCCTCAAAACTGCTTAGCGTATCCATCCTTGGCCTCCCTCTTCTGATCTTACCCCACACACTTCCCTCTAATGCTAATTATACCAGACCCTCGTGTATTAAAACGTGGCCTATTAATATATCTATTCTCTTAGTCAACGTCTTCCATCCATATTGTTCGCTTTTCCCCTATTCTGATTAGAACTTCCTTGTTTATGATTCTAACCACACATGATTTTCAGCATTCGCCTATAACACCACATTTCAAAGGTTTCTATTCTTTTCCCTAACTCTTATCGTCCACGTTTCGCACCCATATAACGTCACGCTTCATACGAACATTTTTAGCAACGATACATATTTCCCGTAAATAATTTCCTCTTTTTCGCCTTCCTTGCCTATGCTATACTACTCTTTATGTCTACTATACTTCTACCATCCCCAGTTATTACGCTTCCGTCAAAATATCCCTTCCCAAACTAACACCCGTTGTTATTCCACTGTTTCCCATACTACACCTTGGTTTTCCCTATATTAATACTCATATTGAACTCTTTCTCCAAGACCACGTTCATGCCATTTATTATGGTTTCCAAGTCTCCCTTGGCTCCTCTAATACTACAATATCGTCGGCGAAGTGTAAGGTTTTTATTTCTTCTCCTTGAAGTATGATTCCTTTTCCATATTCCTTTTTAATTTGCTTCATAGCCTGTTCTATATATAAGACAGACTGCATCCTTATCTTATTCCTTTCTTGATTATGGCTTTATTTACTTGATTTTCTATTCTAATTACTGCTGTCTGTGTTCTGCACAGGTTACGTATAAGCCTCCTTTCTCGATAATTTATTCCAGTACTCTTCAAAATCCTTAATAGTGTGTTCCAGTTCACATTATTAAACACTTTTCATAAATCTACAAATGCCATAATCGTAGGCCTGTATTTTCGTATTCTGGTCTCTAATTCGTCGCAAAGTTAATATTGCTTCACTTGCCTCTACATTATTCCTAAAACAAAACTGATCTCCTAGCTCATATTCTATTTGACGTTCCTATATACCATTTTCGTTAATATTTTGCATGCATGGTACACTGAAGTAATTATCTTCGCATCTATCAGCCCTAGTCTTCTACAGTTTGGGTATAATTATATTTTTACTTAAAACTTTTTGTATTCTTCCTGTTTCGTTTATTTCGCAAATTATTCCGAACAGCCATGATATTGCTTCTTCGCCCGATACTCTTAATCAACTTTTCTGGAATGTTATCAATTCCTGGCGCTTTACCATAACTCAGGTCTTTCACCGCCCTATAAAACTGTGACCTTACAATTTTGTTCCCCAATTCTTCATCATCCACCTCTTCTTGATCTTCTATTTCTGACTGATCTAGATCTCTACCATGATACAGCTCTTCTAGATATTCCGTCCACCTTTCTGCCTTTTCTTCTTTATCCGTAATTGGCTTCCCAAACGCTATCCCGATGATGCATACATTGGAGCGCAGTGCATCACTGCAAGTGGGCGAATGAGGGTCTCAAATTTGCATTGGAAAAAATACTGGTAACAAAAAGTTTCCACATATTTATAAACGTTATGAAAAAAGCCGTGAAAGTGATAAACTATGTCACTTCAATCCAGAATAAATAAAGCTTTGTGCGATGAAATGGGTAGTGAGTATAAAGGCACATAATAATTCAGGACAATATTTTGTTGAAATTTTAGCAAATCCTTCGCGATTGATAAAACTTGCATACATGACCGATATTTTTACAATGTGAAATTAACTTATCATTACAAGTATTGCAATTTTAATGGAAGAGATAAAATTGCATCTTTTGGTAAACAATACAATATTGGATTTCATTAGCTGAATGTAATGAATTTTAATTGTTTTCTAACCTTACATAAATTTTTGAATGGGTTTAATTATAAAGTTGATCAAGAATTTTCTAAAATATTTGTAGAACACCTGCATAACTTGAAATCAACTCTTTTGCAATAGTAAGGACGATTCCTGGGTTCAGAATCCACTTTCCGCGACAGCTAAACCAGTAGCATCAATGCAAATCACTATGAAAATCTAATTTATTTAATCAGTGACTGTTATTTTGAAACAAATATACAAATATTTCTGGGCCACTTTGTCAGATGAGTACGCTAATGTTTCAAAACAAGCTATTATTGTTTTACTTCAGTTTTCTGTAACCTATTTATATGAAGGCGGATCTTCTCATTATGCTGTAATGAAGTTAAAGTGCAGAAACAGGCCACACCAGATATTAGAATTCAACTTACAATTATTTTTTCTGATATCAACAAGATATGCAATTCAAGGAACCAAAATCATAAAAGTTATTAAGTACTTTATTTATTAACGTTTTATGTTTATATTACATTATAGTTTTATATTTAAAAATAATTACTAAATAATAATTTTTTTAAATTTACAAGTACGATTTTTTTCCGATTGCGCTGCAGCCCATTTAGGCCTGGGACTGCGGACTGTCACAAGTAGGGATTACCCAACCTAAAAAATAAGACAAGGGTTCCGTAAAAATGCACGATTTTGCGTAGTGTTCCACTGCAGAAAAAGTTTGGTAAACCCTTCCCTAGGGGATCCCAGTCTTCGACAAATGTTGTTTACTTTTTCATCCCGGTTAACGGTGTGCTGAACATCGTTCTTTAGATTTAGATTTATTGTTGTTTCCATTAATCCTCGATTGAGGAAATAAGATACGTCATACATTAAAAATTAAAAATGAACAAAATAAAGTACATAATTAAAGACAAATAAACTTAAAATAAATTAATAAAAGAAAATGTATATAGACAAAAGTCAATATAAACACAACACGGACACACGATGTCACACACACACTGGGAAACACAAACAAGCACACACTGAGGAACACGCAATGGAGTTTTAACTACTTGGAGCTCTGCGACCAGGAAACTGTCCTTCCGTCGTAGCTCCAGGCAATACATGAAACAAACAAACAAAAGAGCAGAAAAAACTGAATAGAAATTTTAAAGATATGTGATGTGCTATTTTATAAGGCAGCTCATTCAACACTTTTTGCAGGAACCTTGATTTAAATACTAGAAGGACGATTAAGAAAATCCTGTACCGAGTAAAACGCGCCATTTAAAAGAATAGTTTTACTCTGCTTCACGAAGCTTTTGTAGGTACTATTTTTAACCTCTGGCGGAAGGCTGTTGTATAAAATTATCCCGGTATTGTGAATACTTTTCTGGTGTAGAGCAAGGCGATGCTTGTCCGACCTTAGAGCTGAACGATTTCTGGTCGCGTATTCATGAAACTCGCCATTTGTTTGAAACAAATTAGTGTTTCGCTTTACAAACTTTAATATTTCATAAATATATACGCTTGGTAAAGTAAGTATTTGAAAACTTTTGAAGAAAGGTTTGCAACTCGATCTAGAATTCGTGCTAGAAAGTATTCTAATTGCACGCTTTTGCAACTTAAATATTTCATTACTCCTGGAGCAGTTTCCCCAATTAGAGATGCCATAGCTCATAATTGAATGAAAATACGCGAAATAAACCATTTTGACGTACTTTTTGTCAACGTGTTGCATTAGTGTTCTCAGAGAATAACAAGCTGAACTTAGTTTTCCGGCAAGCAGATCTATATGGTCATTCCACTTTAATTTATCGTCAATCCGAAGGCCGAGGAAAGGTGCATTAGCTGAGAAGTTGTCTACGGGTCTATTACTAGCATCAGCACTAAACTGAACTAACTTAGTCTTATCTAGGTTGAGGGATAATTTATTCACGTTAAACAAAATATTTAGACCATTCAGAGCGTTGTCTACTTTCTTAATCAGATTATCGAAGTTTTTATCTGCAATAATTATATTTGTATCATCCGCGTAGAGAATCGATTTTAGAGGATTTACGTATCCTGGAAGATCGTTTATGTACAGAATAAAAAGTAAAGGCCCAAGAATTGATCCTTGAGGAACTCCACATGTAATAAATTCCCAATCGGATGGTTTCAATTACTACTTGTTGTTTGCGGTTTGTAAGATACGATCTTAGTAAAAGTGATGAATTTCCCCGAATTCCATAATATTCCATCTTTTTTATTAATATTTGGTGATCTACGGTGTCGAAAGCCTTAGACAGGCTACCTTCAGTCCTTCATCCAATGAATTCTGGATATTTTGAATGAAGTCGTACATTGCGCTATCTGTGGACTTTCCTTTAAGGAAGCCATGCTGCGCTGTTGATAAAATCTTATATTTATTCAAGAAATGAAGTAATCTAATATGATTTATTTTTTCAAATATTTTAGAGAAAATAGGAAGGAGAGAAATGGGCCTCTAATTAGATATATCAGATGGCGGTATATCCCAGCTCAGTGTTTATTTCCATGGTGGGGTCGCCGGTGTTCAGTTGTGATGTATTTTTGGGGGATTGATACCTACCTTCTGCATTATCCTATTTACCGCGGTGTAAAAGGGCGTTAGCTCCCTTGGCGGATCCTTCATAGAATATGGTGAAGTTTGGGTGAGGTCTGTAGTAATAGAATTTACCGCCTCCAAGGACTTAAAGGCAAAACTTAACATGTTTAATTTCCTTCTTTTGGACAGCGTGATCTCGTTTGCTTCCTTCGGAAGTGTTCTGATGGGGGTAGTCTTGTAACAGCCCGTTACCACTTTCAGAGTCTCGTTATGGATGCTGTTTAATTTTCTTAAGGTTCTCTTTTCACCCGAATCATAGATATGAGAACCGTATCCTCTTTTGTATCTGATACGTGTTGCATAATATATCCTTATTTGCATCTCACATTTTCCCGGCTATTAGCTTAAGTATTAATAATCTTTTTCTGCACTCCATCAACAGTTGGTCGATGTGTGTTCTAAAAGAGAACTTTGGACCCCAGTATATTCCCATGTTTTTATGTTGCTTGACATATTCCAAAGCTGTGCCATGTATTTTGATATAGGGGTGATTAATTTTATATCTTCTGGAAAAGCAAATTATCTTGGTCTTAGTAGGGTTGAAACTAAAGACCGTTTTCTCCGCCCAAGCTTTTGCGTTATTGATTGCCCCCTGCATGAGATCTGAAGATCGACATGTTTTCCCCTCTAGTGTGTAGGATAACATCATCTGCATATATTAGAGTTTCTATCGGGGGATTGTTAGCGAACCCATTCTCATTTATTGCCATTAAAAATAAAATTACACTTAAACTGGGCCCCTGACTGATGACGTTTTCTATTCTGAACTCTGTGGATAACGTTTGGTCAACTCTGACTTTAATGAAACAGTGGAGAATCAAATTATTAGTGCATTTAATGATGCTACCTCCCACTCTATAAGATTCAGTTTTTTTTATGATTTTCTCCCTCCAGGTGGTTTTATAGACCTTCGTAATATCAAGCACAGCCGCTAGCGGATGTTGCCGATTGCACCGAACTGTCGGAATTAATTTAATTAAATTAAAATTAAATTAAATTTTAATTGTAGATGAGATGAGAAATAAAAAATATTTTACCATAATTTTATATTGATCCTTAAGAGGAACATTGGGCGCTGCGGGAGTTTTCTCGCAGGCGCTTCAACCCAGAGTGACTGTGGGGCTCACCTGATCATGTCGGGAATGCCTCGCACTCTCTCTGGGTACTTTTTATCAAAGTTCTCATATGCCGAGACACCTTCACCTATTTTAGGAGGTATATGTACCGGGGTCAAAGACCTTCGGCATATGGCAAGAGTTGTCCGCTGATCCCATTGGATCAGTCGACCAATTGCCTCCTGAAATTGGTGGAGACACGGAGAAGGGAATGCTGCGTCCCCATAGCAAACTCGTCTCCCGTCATTCGGAAGGGCGTGAGAATAGTACCCAATGCCCGACCTACCTGATGCAGGTTTTCTAGGGTTTTCCCTGCATCTCTTTAGGTGAAACACCGGGTAGGATCCTTAAACCATAGCCCGGGGGCCCTAGTTAACCCTGGGCTACCTTGCTCTACCTTCCGCATCCCCCCTTTTTCAATTCCCATCCTATGCTATTAAAGGGGAGTTGCCTGTTTCAGAATCGCCCTCATGTAGCCTGTTACCCAAAAAAAAATTGATCCTTATTTCGCAATGCCCATGAACCCGTTTCAAATTACCAATCCCCCAAGCCCTTTTTTCCCTGAAAAACTCTGAATTGTCTGAAGTGAAAATTTAGTTCATTATTCATCGTCACTTTTTAGATAAGACGGAAAAAGGAGGAGTAAAATAATTTCAAACGAATTCTAGTTATGCAAACAAGCGCGTACAAATAAATTATAAAATCGTTAGTACGACTAAATACTTTGCTGATTAAGACAAACAATTACTTATATAATATACTTATTTAAACACTTGTGCAAGTATCATATACTATAGTGAGTATAACTTATTAAATTGTACAATTCTTCCTTAAAGCACTGTGAAGAAAATATTCATATCTACAGTCTTTCATCATCCCCCAAATTGCCACTTAGGAAAGCTTGGTGAGAAATTAAAATTCATGTCAGAGAGGGATAATGGTAAGAGGATTCGTCGCTTAAGAGTCTTGGCTGAAGACCAACATAGTCATGGTATTTGCTTTTCGAAACAATTACTAAATGTAAGTGCTCGACTCGATTTGGTAAACATCTAACCCAGTGGGTGGAAGACGCGAATATATAAAATTAATTGTGCTGCAATGCGTTAGTGAAAATATTTTTAAACAAAAATTAATAGCATCTGAAAATGTAATTCCGCTTGTGCCTTTCACATAGATGTCTTAAGAATTCAGTTCTGTCTTTCTGGTTTTATAATTAGATTATCCATTGTTCAATACGTGAATCTTTCCTTCTATTGTATTATCACAATGTAAATGTGTCATTTTTTTTATTTTGAATTAAATTTTCCTAAAAATAATCTGTAGCATGAACAGATGAAATTGTTACTTCAAATTTATAAAAATTCCCTGTATAATAACAACCGATTATTATAACATATCCTATTTCGATGTGATTTGAATCTGACTACTTGATATACCCAGAAAAAAATGTCAGGAGGTATCCAGTTTAGGACTCAAGGGATCTGCGTGAAGTGAGTTTTCCTGTTAACATTTTGCTAACAACAGCTGTGTGCCAAGTAGAGCCATTTGGTAGAAGTCATGTTGTTGTAGGGTTCAAAATCTAGCAGTTTGGAAAGAAAATATTGCGTGATATTGTAGTGTACCAGTCGTAATTTACTGTTACAGTCTTGTCTGGCTTCATTTCGCGGAAATATGGGCAAATAATTCTCTGAGCAGAAACGGCTGTCAATACCGTAACTTTCGGAGTAAGTACAGGATTTATAGGTTTCGATTTAGGAGTTTTCTGGGCTAAATACTGACAATTTTATCTACTGACGTGAACATGTAAAAAGAAGATTCGTCGGAAAAATTATTTATTTAAAAACTGCCAACTAATATCCAAACTTAATTCAAATTTTTCTATTTTAATTTCAAAATTGTATGCCGCGAATATTTCTGTGGTTTTTCAAGTACTGCTCATTTATATGGAGAAGATAATTCGAGATTTCGTTACATGGAAGCTCCCACGATCCTCGTTGCCCTCGGACGTCCCTCATACACGGTGGAACCTGCAGCCTCAAATTTTCTGATCAACAACTGCTATAATAATATATATTGTTGTTGTGGTAGTTAGTCCTAAGACTGGTCTGATGAAACCCTCCATGCTAACCTATTTTTCGCAAGCCTTTTCATTTTCTCATGACTAGCACAACTAATCTCTTCTGTTCTTACGCCACACACTTCTAATGCTAATTTTACAAGACCCTCGTGTCTTAAAACGTGGCCTATTAATCTATCCACCAACTTTCGGAACCTCCTCAGTCTTTTAATTACAATATAAAAAATGCTTCATGTTGCTGCTGCAACGTCCGGAACCGAAATTTTTGTTATATTTAAATTTACGAACTTAGGACGTGCCGAAACGTTCTTAATATTTTTGACTTTTGATCATTCTTTGTGTTATTTTTAGAAAAAATTAATTAAATTTCAGAGTACAGTGTTGTTTTCGACATTTTAAATATTCATATGTAGCGACAAGCATCTTAACGTTAATAATAGTAAACGAATATATATTCCCCACGAAACCGAATACTACTTGAAACGATTTTCTCTGAAATTTTATTGTCATCGAACACAATCAAAATTCTTAAAAAATGTATATATCATATATATTTTTCCCGTTGTAGTTTCCTATATTTTTGACAAAGGTATATTTTATTTCTGTGTTACAGCTTTCTGTAATAAATGCATTACCTGTAGACTGGAAGTTTTCTCTTAGCAAGGTTTCTCATCTATTATTTATATTATAGACCATTATTCTTCTTAATTACATGGAGCACAAGTCCCAAGAGGATGCAAGACTAACGATATCATTTTAATTATAAAAATTGATGAATAGCCATACTAAGTATTACTTGAGCTGGAAGTTTGTATTTGCCGCGTTGTAATTAATTACAGCGTAACAATAGCTTTAACTTCAAAACGGATTCTATATAAGATTTCCTTAGAGATTTGTGTTGTTCAGTATTTCAGATAGCAGATAACGCCCTGTCCCAGTTCGAATGAGACTTATGGAGGGCGAAACACTACACAGTTTCCAGAGAGACAAAACTGCGGCGTACCAGAGTTGGCGCCAGCTTAAAGCTCAGACCGACAACTTGAAAATTTTCGAGCATCTCCAAAGTGAGGCGCAGTCTCCGGGAAAGCGATAGGGGAGGAATTGTGCGAGATGGTGGGAAGGGTGAATTAATCAAGCGCCACTTGGCGACGGCGTCTAGGAGCACAGGAAATGAGTTACTCTAACAAAGCACATAACGGAGCTATTGAGCGTTTATCCGCTTCGCCACTGAAGGTCAACGCCGGCGGGAACGCAGTAAACAAAAGACAGAAAGAAGGTGCTTACGCAGGAATATCCAACATTACGCAGTTTCTCTCTCTCTCTCTCCCCGTTACTCTGCCTCCCACTCCTTACATTTCACTACGTCATTTTCAATTATTTATCAATTACTTTCAGAATTGATCCGTCGTAGATGTTTCTCTACGTGACACAACGACCATAATAATTACAATCGACATAAAGAATTCTTCGATTTAATCTCTCTCGACTCTTTACTGCACTTTTCACGCGCTTCCACGGGCTCCACTTTATAACTAACTTTGTCTATCGGAAATCTTTAATCGATTGTTCCGGGCCGCTATAATTTATTATACTTAATACTATGTCCGTAATTCACCTATTAATTCTCACGTCATAGGTTACTTGATAAAATGCATCTTAGAATTACACTACTGATCACATTGTACTTTGTGAACAACGAACCGTCTTTGTTTCTGTTTCGTTTTACAATCTCACAAAACGTGGAGTGGTTTGAGGAATTAAAAAATAAAAACGCGGCAAAATAGGTTATCAAACAAATTTAATTATTCAATAATCAAAAATCCAAAAAAAAACAATTCAGTCTTCAAGTTTATTTTATTTTAAAAAACTAAATGTTTAAAAATGGATATAGGTAGGTTTTAAGATGAATATATTATGTTGTATAATTAATATTTTAATTTTACGTATATGAAACATGTTGCCTAGCACAAAAAAGTTCATAAATTTGGAAACTTTATGTTATAATTAAATGAATAAATTGTTCTTATACTTTTATTTTATATAGTTAATTGAATGTTGTATGTGTAATTAAAGATAGTGTATGTAAATGGAAAAGTAGAAAGGAGTTTAACTGACTAACTAGTGACACATGGTATACACGCCATGAGGCGAATGCTATGAGAAGTATGAAGTGTTAAGGTGAATTAGTTGGTAGAGATTGTGATATAATAGGTGAATTAACTGTTTTAAAATGTTTAAGTATAAAAAAGATTATTTAATATTGTGTTTCTTTTTGTAGTCTTTTACATTGGTAGTGGTCGATTATTGAATAACCAATAAAAGTTGTCATTTTAAATTCATCAAAATTTAATTATCTTTAAATTTGTATAAATGCAACATTTCAAAATTAATATTGATTTTAAAATTTTGGTGTGTTGTTACCTGTAGAATCCCACAAAGCTGGATGGAACGTATTTATATTAACTAAAAGGTTATTAAATTTGTTTTCTGACATATTTGAAATAGGAAAATAGTCGGGTTCGTGAATGCCTTAACAGTCAAGCTCTGAGACGGAAATTGTAATCGAAAGACTCGAAGTAGTGTTAAATTAAGATTTAAGGATGAAAAGAGAAGGCAAAGTAAAGATTGTCTGAATGCCTTTATCGCGATTTTCGAATGCCCCAGAAGAAAGGGGGGGATAGTTATACAGGAGACCAAAGGCACTCAGTTTCAAAATAGGAATCCAATTATAACATGGCTGCTAAAAGTTATAAAATCTTATTTTTATGCCAATTTTCAGTCCCATACCTGAGGAAAAGTTTAAGAAGATCGTACCATTGATTTAGCGGAGATACGACAGACCGTCCGGATGAGGCGGCTTGCATCCTGTCTCCTTTTACGCACATCCTCTTCGAACCAGTGCGATAATTTTATACAATATAGATTGTAAAACAAACTAATTTTTGTAAAAGTGATTACATGGAAGTGCACGTTGGTTAAACACCTACAATATTTTCCAGATTGCTCCTATATGTTTGTTGACGATTACCCAAAATATCAAAAATCCTTTTAGAGATGTACAAAAAAAATGACGAAGTCAAATTTTTATAAGTATATAGTAATAACTGCAAATAAATTTCCATTAATAGATTTGAGCAATGCAAGGGTGTAGCACCTCTTATAAGCTCACACTGAGACAACTTCGAATTGCGTATTAGACTGAGAAGCATACTTGTTTCATGTGGCGGGGGGGGGTAATGTTTTGAACCTCAGCTGGACTGTACTATTCGTATGTGTGTATAAAATATATGAGAGTGAGTATCTGTTGTTTTTGTTATTATTGCAATAAAGCGTTCAGTCGAGATCGAGTTATCTTTATTAACATACGGAATATAAAAGCAGTACATCTAACCTTTTTTTGAATAAAAAGTAACTTCCAAGAGGATCCATCAGATTTGGTTTCTGTTTGTACATGCAGGGCAACTAAAATTATTTCTGTTGCTCTCACTAGAGTAGGGCTAATGATAATTATACTCATATAATCTGAGGCGGAGAGAGTAACTGTAATCTTGGAGATGGAGCGGGGAATTATGTCTTGGCGTCGAACCTGTCTGTTCACTGATCAGTTCTTTTCATGCGGACAAATGCGGCGTTGGACAAGGTCGAGTTTCTATGTACGATATCGAAACATCAATAACTTGTGTATGACTAATAACAAACTGACAACCGAACATTGAACAAACTAATTATGAAATTGTAAATAATAGTATCACTAAATAAACTGTAAAAATTGTGATAAAGTATGTTAAAGGGTGAATATGGCAGGTGTAAGAGAACGATGGTCTGAATGACTTCAGCGTCCATAGTGTGTTATAAAATATACACTGTAGGCAATGTTCCTCTTTTTAATAGAATATGTTTGAGTTATAGATTTGGTAGAAACGATGTCTTATAGCGAGAGGATGAACAAAGATAATCAATAGCAGAAGCCATGTGTTTTCCTATTCTAAAATATTCACGGCTGCATTTGAAATTTACGGAAGTTTAAGTTTGGATGATGAACAATACGTAACCGCAAAAATAGAGTACACTAAATACTATTAAATAAACGGAAATTATGTGTGTATAAATTATTAGATGATGATTTAAGCCAAGAAAAATACTTTCAATTAGCCCATAAAGAACGTGATATAGTAACTTATTGATGAAACTGTGTTAAACGTTCTAGATGAAAGCACGCATGTGACCACTGATGTACAAAGATAGCTCTGTGGTTAGATTAACTGATTACTTAGATGAGGTCTTGGATTCGATTCCTGGTCAAATCCAAATATTTATATTTTATGCTAAAAGACAGAAATTAAGATATTTAAATGATTCTTTGAGATTATACCTTTACAGAATCGGAAATGAAGCTTTTTGGCAATCAAGTCAACACTTAAAATAAATACCCGCAATAGTCGTATAAGGAAGTTGAAAAATAAAAGCTGAAAATGGAAATTTAATAGTGTTTTCTAAATTTTTCTAAATAGAAACTGAGAAGCAATAGTAATAGATGAGAAGCCATTTCTCTTGAGAGAAATCATGTTTCCTAACCTTCGCAATAACTATGTAAATGTAAATGAAATAACATAATATTTCATTTTACTCTGAATGTTTTCACAGAAAAATTCTTTGATACGTGTTTGTTCTCCGCTAGTTAAAACCCTAAGCTTTGAATTGAATTTGCACTTTACACAGAAAAATAATACATTCTATTTGTTTTAAAATAATATTATTAATACTAGAATATTATTTCCTACAAAAGCAGCATGTTTATTTTCGGATCGAATGGTGTAACGCGCGTAGTTGGGTGCCGTTAACAAAGTTCGTAATTTGTTAGTGGAGAAGAGGCCCTGAGTGATCTTACTGCAGATGTAGCTAAGTTCTAGGCACAAACAAGCAACCTACTGCGCACCGTAAACTATGCACTAAGAATAATCAAGGTCAAACTGCCTTTCTGCTCTTTTTCTAACACCGAGTTGCATAGGTAACTAACTGCCAACAAAATACGTAATCTTTCCAGGTGTTTCTAGAAACATTTCAAAAGAATGCCAGAAGATTTTAGTATAAACGTAATTGTACCCATTACAATGAAGACTGGAGTTGATAGATGCGAACAGCACAGGACAATTAGTTTAGTATCCCACGCATGCAATATATATATATTTTTTGAGTTAACAGGCTACAAGAGGGAGATCCTGAGACAGGCAACTCCCCTTTAATAGCATAGAAAGGGAATTGAAAAAAAGGGATTGGGAAGGTAGAGCAAAGTAGCCAAGGGCTGGCTAGCGCCCCAGGGCTATTGTTTAAGGATCTTACCCGGTGTTTCATCTAAAGAGATGCAGAGAAACCCCAAGAAAACCTGCATCAGGTAGGTCGGGAATTGGGTACTATTCTCACGCCCTTCCGAATGACGGGAAACGAGTTTGCTGTAGGGTCGCAGAATTCCTTTCTCCGTGTCTCCACAAGCTTTGGGAGGTAGTTGGCCGACTGATCCAATGTGATCAGAGAAAAACAACTCTTGCCTTATGCACAAGATCTTCGACCCCAGTACATATACCTCCCAAAATCGGTCAAGGTGTTTCGGTATGTGAGAACATTGAAAAAAAACAGAGAGAGTGCGAGGCATTCCCGACATAATCATGTGAACACACTTTGCGACTATTTTTAGAAGACAGGATAAGAAAGAACCGGCCTACGTTCAATGCATTTGCAGATCTAGACAAAACCTTTGATAATGCGAACTCGAACGCACTATGAAGTATTTTGAAGAGCACAGGAATAGCATATCGAGAAAGGAGACTTATACATAACCCCTACAGAAGATAGATGGCAGTAATTAGAATAGAGGATCAAGAAAAGAAGCCCGTAATCAAGAAAACGGTAAGACAAAGATGCACTCTGTCGCCCAAGCCATTTAACTTATATATATATATATATATATATATAACAGGTGATGAGGAAAGTTAAAACGGAATATGGAAAAGGAATCATACTGCAAGGAGAAGAAATAAAAACCCTACGCTTTGCCGATGATATTATAGTATTAGGGGAGTCATACACAGACTTGGAGACCATAATAAATGTTATGAACGTTGTCCTGCAGAAAGAGTTCAATATGAAGATTAATAGAGAGAAAACCAAGGTAATTGAGTGTAGTTTGTGAAACAATGTAATAACAAAGGGTGTTACATTGGAAAGGGATATTTTGACGGAAGTTAAGGAATTCTGCTACTTGGGAAGCGTAATAACAAGAGATGGTAGAAGCATAGCCGATATAAAAAGTAGGACAGTACTGGGAAGAGAGGATTTCGCGAAAAAGAGGGACTTACAAGTAATATAAGTGTGAATATTAGGAAATCGTTGCTATAAATTTGCTATGGAGCGTGGCGTTATATGGTTGTAAAATATGGACGATAGGAGTTGTGGAAAGGAAAATAATAGAAGCCTTTGAATTGTGGTGCTATAGGCGAATGCTGAAAATCAGATGTGTAGATAGAATCACTAACGAGGAAGTTCTAAACAGTATGGGGAGTTGCGAACAATATAGAGGACGTTTACTAAGAGAAGAGATAAATTAATTGGCTACGTTTTAGACATGAGGGTTTTGTAAAATAAGCATTAGAGGTGTGTGCGGTAAGAACAGAAGAAGGAGGTCAATGATGGAATACTGTTAGTAGATTAGGGAGGATGTAGAATGTGGTAGTTATGTGGAAATGAATAGGCTTGCGCAAAATAGGTTAGTATCAGATCAGTCTTATGAATGAATACCACTACACATCAAAATTATTACATTTCCCGTGAGTTTTAAAAGTGACAAGTCTGGGAACAAACCAAACGTAACCCATTTAACGAAATTTGACCATAGGTCATTTAATTGGTTTAACAATGCTTTTTTTTAGAATGTGCCTTCATCGCGTTTTACCATCAGGTATTATGAGGATTCAAATAGTATTATTTAATGAACGAAGTAATAAATAAATGATGGGAAAGAGAAGTTAATGCACTCAATTAATTTAATTTTTTCATAGCTTCAAAACAAATCTTTCATTAAAACATATGCACTCTAATTTAAAATACTTTCATAGGTATTCTGATACCGAGTGAGATAAAGCTTTCGGTTCTGAAGAAGCCTATTAATGCAAATGATGATCACACTTTTCCACCTATTTTTTTAGATCCCCATTTTGAAACGATTTTACCCATTATATTTTAATTTTTGTGGATTACAACGCAATCGGTGATCGACTTGAATCGTAGGTTGAATTGGAGTAATTTTTTTCTGGAGAATCCGAATCTGCAATATTAAATTTTCCCTCTCCCACCCCTAGGGATCGAGTTTGGTATCATTAGATGTCTCCCTTCAAGACGAATACATTTCATGTATACACTTTTCTTTTGGTCCGAAGTGTGGTTCTCGAGATATTTCAATGTCTTCAGATAAACTGAACTCTCTGTAATATAAAGAGATCTAAAAGTCGCTATTTACCTGTGCATTTGAATTATTTTTTCTCAACTAACACAGGATAGCACCACTGGTATTACCGAAAAAGCGTAGAGATCATGGAAGTGTGAACTTGTCACATGACGTTTGTGGTATTGCTGAGTCCACAGCTTTGTATAAACACGTACAACCAGTTTCATTGTCACTTTTTCAGTCGTTATTATAAAATTGTTGAAATATCTGGTCGTAACAGTGATCCATAATTCGACGAGAAACATACTAAGTTACCGTTTAAGAGATCAAGGAGAGAAACGTAAATGTGCACCACTTTTCTTTAACTCTGTATTACTTCACCAATTTATATTTTATTTGCTAAATTAATATGTAACCACATAAAAAAGACCTCGAGACTTGAAAAACCAAATAAATGGCTTTTAATATAAATTGCAGCGTCAGTTTACGTGAATTTCTGTGGTCACAAAATAAGAAGGCGAGTGTTAATATGAGCTGATACCCAGTTAATATACTCATACCTTGATGTTTTATGTTTCGGTTAAAAATAAATTATCAATATTTTAGTAGAAATTACGTAAATATGTACTCGATTACTTAGATCAATTTTAGCCATTTTCAACGCCTACAACTTTAACTGTGACTGGTTTCGAAATGTATACAGAATTTGAATATATATTGTGAGTGATGTGCATGCTCGTAAAAGGTTATTCTCGTTAATGTTTCGGCCATTCCCCATTCTTTAGTGTCGCGGACTCCTTCGGGCGCGCCTGCAGCGATCGTTCCCTTTCATCGGAGACTATCAGCCAGTTTCGATGTTTTTCCCCGCGGTTTCACATCAGAGTCATTTAGAGGCCGCAGCGAAAGTAGAAATTTATTCAAGAGGGGAACAAGTGATAACCGTCTGTCGGCCAAAACAGACAGACAAGAGGCCTCCCATTTGAATTCCAAGAGGAAAGGAGCACGTGGCCGAGGAAGAAAATAAGATGACGTCTTCGATTTTCCAATATAAACTCCAAACAAACTTCCGACATTATATCTGAAGTGTGATTGAAGTAGTTTATACCACGCATTTATTTAATCATGCCTCTACAACTTTTCTTTGATGGGTCCAATATTGGCAACGTATCAATATCCGCATTCTTCTTGTTACTTACAACTATAATTATTTACTCCAAATACGATCATGCTGCTTGTTATACATTTTTCGTCTTTATTTTTCATTCATTGTCTGACGATTTAAGAAAGTTTTGTCTTTATTTGGTTCCACTAAATGAATAATTTGCAACTAATTTCTAATATATAATATATTCAATTTTCCTCAATAAATATTAAATTTTTTATTGATTTTCCTTTTAAAATTCAGTTGATGTATATAAGTTTTATTTGCATCATTTCTATAGAGTACATGTTATACATTCCTTAAAATTAGCATCAAATTTATTTTTCGTTAATATTTATACGGTGGTATTTTAATTGCATGCAATTAATATTGTATAATATTACATACTTTGTATTTTCAGCTCTGAAATTAACATTTTATTGGTTTTACTAGCTTATTTTTCATTAATTTTAGACGTAACTGTATATTTTGCACTGTTAAATCAAAATTCTGTTAATTTAATATATAGTTTTAATGTTGCTCTAATTATTTATTGCCGTTACTTTAAAAAGTCTTAATTTCAGGACAAAATATAATTAATATAATTAATATTTATTAAATAAATAGTGATATATTTAATGCTGACTTTTTGGCCATCTTTTTATTTATTGTTAATATTTATTAGTGTTGAGGCAACAAAAAGTGTCTTCAAATTTAAAATTTTTATTTTTAGTAGGAAGCTTTCGACATTTGTTATTTTCAATTCCTTAAAAGATATGTTCGTATATAAAAAACAGTCAATGTCGACGACGTCTTGTCAATAAGGTAAAAAAAATAGTTCACTCAACACTTTAAAACTCTTCCAGTCTTATTAATAATTGACGAATATTTACTAAAAATTGCTAATTTTTTGACATATATGGTTATGAATATAATTATATAAATGGTATAGAGTATGTCGATGTTGAAAGGGAATAAAACAAGCTGTGTATGAGGTAGTAACGAAATGTTTTTTTTTCATTTTAAAGGCTCATGTATGTCCTTTCAAATAAAAAAAGAACTTTGTTAATATCTTGCACACAGCTTGTGTTATTCCATTCCAACTTTTCAACTCGAACCGCCTATGGTTTTCTATCAAATGAATGCACAAATAAAGAAAATTTTTGTACCCAATTATTTTTTTAATTAAATATGTGAAAACTGTAATTTTCTGAATATTGAAATTCTCCTAACTAAGGTGGAATGAAAGATAGTAGAAATTCTAAATAGTTTATTAAAAATTTTATCAAATGTGCCTTTATGGGAGTTTCGAAACCAAATCTGATGAATATTAATATAATTTGGCACACAAGGAAAAAAATATTAAAAAGAAATACCAAAACTTGTTTTATTTCGGTGTTGTATAGAACTGGGTTAGTAAATGGGTTCGAACTGGCATTATAGATTCTGGTACTCGTAGAGAAATCAAGAAAAGAAATCCTGGAAAATGTACATGTACAGGTTGGATGTAATTGCGACTGATCATCGACACGTTCTAATGGAGTTTTGACTGAGCACTTCACCAAAATTTCCGCGCAACGAAAACACCTCCAAAATAAGGACGAAATGTCTGAGTGATACTTTGCCGATATTTTCTGCTAAGATCTTCGGCTGCCGGAAGCCCGTTCAGTGCGTAGAATGCATTAAGGCTTTTCTGAAGCATATCCATAAACGAACTCTGACGTTTCTCAACCTCGCCAAATATTGAGAAAACTTTTCTGTCAGATATAGTAAGGCGTTGTAGAACCTCTGACAGGTTCGCCGATATTTCTTACCACAACGGAGGAAGAAATAATCCCACCTCTATAATCCACGGTTTCGTGTTAGTTTTGAACGTACTCTATTTGCTTATGCTGGATAATTTATTTGATTGGGGTTGATAGTGTTTGTCTTTACATACGCAGCTTTCAAAGTGGGGTTTCGCCACTGCTTACAAACGAGAGAGAAAAAACTGTTTAACCATTAAGCGTGATAGACCACGAAGTAAATATAGAAGCGGCTGACAGGCTGATTTGCAAGCTAATGTTACAAATACCCTGGGGTGGTTCGGGAAGAATTTTCTTCTTCCCGCATTGTAGACGAATATTCTCACATGCTGGTGACTGAAAAGGCAGATGCAAGTAATTTTTGGAAATCGATGTACCGGGCTTAGGCACCGAAATTTGTCTTATATTGATACTGACACTTTTTGATAATTAATTTTAATATAAATAAATAAACAGCCGGTAGCGACTATTACAGTTTCCAAATTGGTATAATTTTTTTAAATTTGTTCCCTTATATTTCATATTACAAGAATAATAACCTGTAAAATGGATGCAATGACGAATATATTTGTTAGAAATCGTGAAAAACTGAAAGATTTAAAAATAAAGCTCGTATTTTTCAGGGTTTGCCTCGGGGGTCTATAATGTCTCTTCCTTCTTATTTTTGAAAGAGATGTGCACGTGTTTATTTCAATAGATGACGACCACGTGTTGTTTTCAAGTGACAAACTCAGGTCTTTGTCACATTTTTAGGCCTCAAGGACTGACCTGCCAATCTTTCTTTGTAAATATTTTTGGCCAATCCTGTAGTGGTACTGAAATTCCCGTTTCACATCTGGCTATATGTATCATCTCAATTGGATGTTCCATTAACCAATCGCGTTCGTTATTGCTCTGCCGTTGGCCTGATAAGCAACGTCGCCCATTCTTAAGAATTGTTCGTTATATTCATATATAAAAAATAAAAATCTAATTGAACAGATTATAGAGAAAATTGTTTTTCATATATAAATATTGTAACATGTAAAGCTGCAGTCCCAACCAAAATCGATGCAAGCAGGTAATGTAACTTGCAAGCTACGACTTCTTTAGCGAGTTGCACCAACACAGTCGCAGACTGTTGTTTGAGTGACGTCACTGGCTGGCGTAAGCGAACGTGGAAATATAGGCTTTGCATTCGGGTTGCACGTCATGGGGTACGGAAAATTTTACAGACCTGTGATTGGAAATAAGGTCAGGTGACCATACTTGAGCAATATGGGATAAGCCAGGGGAAAACTTGCTTGTCAGTCGACGGCACAGGATGTGCTCTTAGACGTATATGTAGTGGCCCGGGAATCCACGCGGCCATATGCTGATAAACGGCTATCGAATCAAACACAAAGTAAAGTGGTGATACGCCGAGAAACAGTTTAATTCCACGTTAAGTGTTTAATTAGTTATTTAGATGAATTTTGAGACAGTCGTTGGTGGGTTAGTGGAGAATTGTCGTGTTTCGTGGGCGGCGAAGTTTAGCATCCACGAGGCGTATAAAGGCTAGCAAGTAAGCCACGAATAATTGGTGCTAGGCCTGGAGCTAAATCCCGTTTTATATCGTGTAGGCGTTTTTGAATAATTGACCTAAGGACGAGTGAATGACCAAGACCTGATTTAGATTACCAACTTCGTGCTCTGATTTGAATTAAACTTTTATATTAATCTGTTAGTGTTTTTTTCGGAGTACAAACCGCAAACGACCTATTGATAAAATATATATTCTTCTTCTTTCAATGGCTCAACATCCCTCTTGAGGGTCTAGGCCTACCGAGGCGGCTGCGGACTGTCATCTGGCGTGACACATTCCAAATTTGGGGTGATACGTGGTCAGTGTATCAATTCCCCATCAGCCTTAATCCTGGTCATCGCGACAAATATATACATATATATTGCTTATGAATTTCTGTGGTAAGTGTACATATTTGCTTCTCAAGGTTACATGGAATTATTTCAATTAGAAACAGTTTTCAGTGACTACAGACCAAAATTTTGCATGATAATGTATACATAGTGGACTGCCAAATTTGAATTAGGTTTATTAAATTTTTTAACAGTTTTATTGTGATAAGAATGCTTTAATTTTTTGATTAATTACGCAGTGATTGTATACATTATAGACGAGCTGAGTCATCAAAGTCATGGCTCAGATACAAGGCTGTATTGTTGCGATGACATGGAATCTAATACGGGAATCTGCGTCTCTATTCAATAAAGTAAATCATAATTGTTTTATTTAATTCAGGGCTTAAAGAAATAGTTTTTTAAATTTATTTGAATTAATGATTTTAAAATAAAATTTAAATTTGTGTCCCTTGTCCTAAAATATTAATTTTTTAACATCGTTTGATTTATTATCATAATTATCATTGTTCTGTTTTATATTTTAGTTTGTAAAATTCTACAAACTGCGCAACTGATTTCAGGTAAATTCAACAAATAAAACCCGTTCATTTTTATTATAATGTGAATTATTATTAAACCAAATTTCATAATTTAATTTATATATTATAATTATATTTAATATATAACCAACCTCGTGTTGCGTATTGACTAGCGTTGCTGTCTTACAATTCAGGGGTCCCGGGTTCGAATCCTGGCATGGGCTTGGATGTTTGTGTCGAAGACCGGGATTAAGGCTGCTGGGGAATTGATACACTGACCACGTATCACCCCAGATGACAGTCCGCAGCCTCCTCGGTAGGCCTAGGCCCTCAAGAGGGCTGTTGAGCCATTGGAGGAAGTATTATATATTATATTTCTTTCCTATAGTCAACTTTATAAGTGTTCGAGAATAAGAAACTGTAACTGAAAAAGATTTTCGCATCTAAATTTCAATTTATTATAATGGTAAAACCTGAAGTGATTTAAATGTTGGGATGAAACATTGTGTGGTTTGTCTTTACTTACACGTTGCATTTTAACCTAATTTTAAACTAATTATTATTAATGAACTCACTTAATAATTTTATGACTAAATTACTATAAAGTATTCTATTATTTTACATATTTGGATTTAATTGTTTATTTTGATTCACAGTCCGTCTAAGATGGAACCTTTCACAATTTATTATTACTAGATTAATCATATTTATCAAAAATATATCTGTAAAAGTTAAAAAAATTCTTTTTCTTGACAGATGCATTTATAAATTTTTCAATGGTTCTAATTGTTCACGCATGATGAACTAGAAATTACTATCAATGGTATAAAAAATACGTATTTCAGTGTAAAACCGTGTCTCTTTTCCAAACTATTGGCATGACAATGAGTAGATAAATTAAAATAGATACTGGTAGTTGTCCCGTTTGCAAAATATTTATAAGGATGGACTCTCGTCTACACCATAGTTCGTTAAAAAGCCAAAATATTCGCAACTTGCAATTTTGTGTCTATAAAAGTTGCGCGGGCAGTATTAACTTTGACAATGAAGCCAAAATTGTTAGTCTGTGAGGCTTGTCCTGGAATACATAACATAGACAGGAAGTAAAAGGCCGAGACCTCGTAAAAGCTTCTGCGAGCCTGAAAGCTTTGGCGTTTAAAAGGCTTTGACTTAGAAAGTGTAGGCAAATAGCGTACACGAAGTCTGCAATTTAATTGAAAGCTACATTTTATAACGAACAGACAACATACAAAGGCCGACGTGCGTACAATCACAGGACCTATTACGTGACACACACATGCATTTCCTACTACTTGGAGATCAATTTAATAATATATTAAATGAAATTATGTATGATTATTCAGAATTACAATTTTTCGTTTTATATTTACAGCTAGTTGCCACTGATTCCAAAGTCCCAATAGTTGACTTAATGTGAAGTCTAGTTCTCGATAACTCTGAAAATAATTTTCAAATATAAGTCACAACTGTAATTAATATATATATATATATATATACATAATCTATCACATTGTATTTTGTATTAACCAAGGAAAGGGAGCAATGAAACTTCAACTGAATTCAGACTGCAACGAATAAGCTCAACTTTTTTGAGGGGGAGGGGGAAATCAAACTACATGAGGGTGAAACTAAAACAATCACGTCCCCTTTAAGTGCATTGGAATGGAATGAAAAATGGGTATGTGGATGGTAGACCACGGTTCACTAGAGCTCCCGGGCTATAGTTTGAGGATCCCACCCGGTGATTAAGTGAAACAGATGCAGAGTTGCAGGGAAAATCATAAAACACTTGCATCAGGTAGGTCGGGCTGTTGGGGTACTTTTCTCAAGCCCTCCAGAATGACGGGAGATGAGTTTGCCTTTTTCCCTTCTCCATGTCTTGAGCACTTTAAAAGGCAGCTGGCCGATTGATCCAATAGGATCAGCTGCCAAAGGTCTTAAATTTTCTATTCGTAGAATGTCAGAAGGAACATAGTTATTAATAGAATCAATGAAGCATGACTTTCCTCAAAATTAAATTAAATTTTTTTAAATGTTGTTACAGATATTTCACATACGCAAGAAAATACTTCGTCAAGTGGTAGCTTCTGAGAACGTAGAACATCTTATTCTAAAACAAAACTAATTTTAAGACTTAATTATTAAGATTACTTTTCATATTGTTTTTATGTTACGTACATTATTGCTTAGTCACAGAGCTTTTATAACCAGAGGCAAAAAGAGAATTAACACGCAAAGAAAACAATCACCTTCGCTTCTTCCACAATAACATACCTAATTTTAATAGTAAACAGGTTAGTGTATTCATTTAACAATTACTTTAGTTATTTTCTTATATATTTAAGCCTCACGTCTCCCGCCGTAGTTATATTAATTAACTATATGATACATTGTTACTGGGAATTTGTTCATTAGAGTATATTCAGGTTCGCGGGTAAGGTCGTTGTGTGTCGTAATAAACATCTTTGTGGATTGTCGTATATATGGGCAAAAATTCATCCAACAAAATTCCTTGTATGTCCCAGAAGACCGTGCACACGTTATTACGAGTGGATGGAGTCTGTTTGAATTTATTCTTCACGAAAGATGAGTGCCTCCACTCCACGTATTATTCCTTTGACGTGCGTTAGCAAATCATCGCCTTCCTCAGCATATCGCGTGATACTTCACAGTGCTTTGAATATTTACAAATACCCTAACAAAAGGAAAACACAAAGGTGGAGGTGATCGCGCATGCTCAATATCGCAACTGCAGCGCAGCAGTGGCAAAATAATAAAACGGTACTTTATTTATAAATAGCCGTAGTATATATTTTAATTCTGCTAGCTTAGACTGATAGTTTACTATGATTCACTATTACTAGTTTTAAAGACATCCTAGGAGTTACTAAAACAGTACGCTTAATTCTGTAATTAGGTTAGTCTTAATCTATAAATATATAATTAGGTTACGGCAATTCTTATCCGTCTACAATATGTAATATATGAAATGGTGCTACAAATTTAAATATTTTTTTAAATTTGCGTATTATAATAGTTTGGAGGATTAATTATTATATACTTACCTTTTTGGTAAAATTACCATAACTAAGCTATTAATATTTCGAATTTCATATACCAATAAACATATAACGATTTTTCACTTGGAAGTTGCGTGCCTGTCGGTGATGTATTGTGAGCGGTGACGAGAGAAAAGTTGAAGAATGAACCTTTTACGTTTCAATTTCCACTATTTTATCTTTCCGGTCACTGCGCATTAGATACTCCGTGACATGGACAGATAAAAGTGCAACGTATGGTAAAACTTTTGCCTCTGAATTTCGTAAAAGCTTATTTCAGCGTGGCCTTCCACAGTCAGCCATTCCGACGTTTCGCTTATTATGCGCTTAATATTGTAGTCCTCTTTATTACGCAATTTTCACTCCTTCCTTAACTATTTAATAAGGATTTTAAAGACAAAGGGAAAAATTCGTATAGAAAATATAAATAAAAAATTGAGGATATGTATTCAATAATTTAATTATGTTTCATGAGATTTTAAACTCGACAAAAATAATCTTAAGTTCATATAAATTTGTTATAACTTCAATACTTCATCATTGATTGTGATTATATCCACCCCTAATATTTATGAAGTAATGAGATCTTCGATAGCGTTGAACTCTCAACCCATATCAGAAAAGATAATATACACTCTGCAGCGTTTAAAATTATTATTAATTTTCTTTCTTCATGGCTCTACAACCCATTGAGAGCCTGGACCTACCGAGTAGACTGCGGACTGTCATCTGGGGTAATACGTGGTCAGTGTATCAATTCCACAGCAGCCTTAATCTCGGTCCTCGACACAAACATCCAAGCCCATGCCAGGATTCGAACCCGGGCCCTCTCGCTTGTGAGTCAGCAACGCTTTAAAATACTACTATAAAAATAAAAAATATGATAATACTACAACCTACTCATTTCATACATGTACTTAATTAATGAAACGATATAATTACGAATAAACAAAATATTAAACCTACAGTGTCAGTATTACACAATTGAAAGAAAATAAAAAGGTAATCCTATCAATTTAATAATTAATAACCGAGTAGTTCAACCACATTATTCACAATTATGGGATGATGGTCGTAGAAATGACTGAATAAACCTTATTTGTGAAATTACTGGAAATTTTGTGCTGTGATTGTGTCTGCGTTTTAGAACATTTTTAATTAGATTAAATTGTCATTCCCGAATCTGGACGGCTATTAAAGAACTGAGAATGGGTCTGATGTTCCCTGAGAACTCTTCCAGTGAAACTGTCCGTTTAATTCTTTTCTAAAAAATTTCTCGGTCTTTTTCTCCTTCTCTATCCTTCTTAAGTGCGAACAAACTGTGACAGATTTGCAGACAGCATCTTAAAATTACGATAATTATGAGAATATCGCATGTGCGTGGTGAATTTTGCAGATAAAGCAACCAGTATGTCTCAGTTTCACGACCTTATTAATTCCGGAAAAGTCTGATTTATGGACTCTTGGACTCGCACTCTTATTTTGGTAACGACTTTGCAGGACCATATCGGAACTTTACACAAAATTTCTATCAGATTTCTTTTGCGTAACATTTTTTAGCGGGTTATCGCACAATCACCATGAAATATTTAAACATGTAATTTATTTTTGAATAAAATTATCTTCTGTATGATTAACATTATTACAAGACAAAATCGCCTAAGATGGTAGTCTATAAGTAATCTCAACATGTATACAATTTTGGGGTAAATATACATAGGCCAAAAAATAAAACTGGAACATGTCATCTTCCGTCGCGTTTGTTTGCTGTTGGAAACGAGATGCTGCGGGGATAACGTAGTAATAATCCCATTAATCAAACTGGAGCAGATCGGTACTGGCCTGGATAAATGTTTCGTAGCTATGTCATTACTGTTGCATAGGAGTCATCCTTCGCCATCCTTTCGCACCACTAATTTTCTTTTTCTGCTTTATCTGGCCTAATCAAAGTATAAATATCGTAAGAGCCTCGGCGTCAGGGGGAGAGAATTGTTATCGCACAAAAGAAAACTTTTTAATGGACAGTTGGGGTGAACTTTTCCAGTAAATGATCTGCCTCCCCTAGGAAATAAACAATGGTCATATCAACTTGAATATTAAGAAAAGTGGAGTCATTTCTATGATAATTAAGAACCAAAATAGACCCACTGGACCCTTATAGATGTCACCCAGTCACGCTTTGTTTTCTAAGAAGCCCGTTTCTCAGGAAGCCAAATCAACAATTAACTGTCAATGATAATCTTAAAATGAGTACTATTTCATTTCATTTATGATCCATTTTTTTAAATTATCAACTATATTAAATATTATATTTTTATATAAATTTATTGTAGAAATTTATTGGTGGTCTACAGTTCATTTAAAGGATTAATTAATTCACAGGGTAATTTGTACTTAAATATTTTTAATAAGTTTATTTTTTCTAAATATTCCAAGTGATGTAAGCAATTTTGGTATCAGAAAATACCTACTAATTTATCAAAAAAATTGGGATTGAGGATAAAGAACATAAACATGAAACTTAGGCACTGAATTGAAATTCTTTTTTGCCTGTTACATGTGTAATGTGTGTTCATTGCTTATGTTGTCTTTTGAATGTATATGACCTATGGTTCGAAGTTCATGAGGGTTTTAATTCAGAAATACATAAACAAGAGGGAAACTGTAAAATGTCTTTCAGAAGAGGTTGTATAAGAAAACTGTGCAAAACGTATGGCATTTTAACTATCGGGGAATTACGCTACATATTTAATCTACACAAAAAGGTGCGAATCCCAGCAGCTATAACGACAGAACGAGTATAAAAAATCTGAGTAAACTATCTCTGAACTACCATATTTCGAATATAAGTCACACCAGTCATAATTTACGGAAGAGAAATAATTTGAGAAAAGCTGAAAAAGAAGAACTTAGAAGATATCAGAGAGTAAAAGAAAATTTACTTCAAAAATCTCTAAGCAAATGGAAAGATAGACTCACATATTCGCCAAAGAAGACAAAGGAATAATTATTCATAGAGCTGAAGTGCTTCCATAGGATCTGCCGTATAGCAAAGCCTACAAATAATTACTGCAAGGACTAATCGAGAAGAAGCAAGAAATATGGACAAAATTATACTACACCGATGTAACGATCTATAGTGACTGAATGTAAGCCGAATACGACTTACGACATGCCATGACTAGATCGGCGGATATGTTGCAAAGAAATTCCACGAGCCGGGGGAAAGTGCAAGTGGAAATTATATGGCTCAATTTGTAATTAATGTAATGGAATGTGGTATAGAAAAGTGGAAATTACATACAGACTTTTGCCAAACCTTATATGGTTGCGAAACGTGGACGATAAGAATTGTAGACAGTAGAAGAATAGAAGTTTTCAAAATTTGATGTTATAGGATAATGCAGACGAGTGGATGATTTTCAACCAGGAAGTTCTAAGCAGAATTGGGGAAGAGAACAATTTGAAGGATTTTGACCAAGTTAAGGGATGGATTAATAGACCACGTTTTAAGACACGAGCGTCTTGTAAAATTAGCATTAGAGGAAAGCAATGGGATAAGAACAGTAGAGAGAGGTGAAGGATGGAATACTCTAAGCAGATTAGGAAGGCTGTGGGATACGGTGGTTATGTAGAAATGAAAAAATCCAGCTCAGAATAGGTTAGAATGGTGGGTTCCATCAGACTAGTTTACGGACTAAATACAACAAAAACAAACAACATATACATACCATGTAATAATATCAAACATATATGGGATCAATTTTAATAAATAATTAAATACATAATTCCTATTTTCGTACTGAGCAGCCGCTTACAGTCATTACACAAACAAAAAGCACAAGCATTGTTTGCGAGTTTTTATTTATGGGTAACAGGCTACATGCGAATGATCCTGAAACAGGCAACTCAAATTAATAGGTAGGTAGGGGATTTAAAAGGAAGGATATGGAAGGTAGAGAAAGGTAGCCAAGAGTTGACTAAGATCCCCACCTAAAAAAAGATGCAGGGAAAACTCTAGAAAACCAGAATCAGGTAGTGTGGGCTTTTTGGTTCTATTCTCACGCTCTTCCGAATGACGGATGATGATTTTGCTGTATGCTCTCAAGATTCCCTTCTCCGTGTCTCGACCAGTTTCAGTAGTCAGCTGGCCGACTGATCCTATGGGATCAGCGGATAACTCTTACCGTATGCCCAAGATCTTCGACCCCGGTACATAAACTTCCTAAAACAGAAGAAGGTGCCTCGTTTGTGAGAACCTTGAAAAAAAATCAGAGAAAATTCGAGGGATCCCCGAAGGTAAGCCTCGAAATCAATCGGAGGAGAAATAAATGCAAGCTGAAGCTCCCATGGCCATCTCTCACGTTAGGTTGTTTGTCAGTAATACGCATGAGGTCTTGTAAATTCATTGCTCACAAGAGAGTGGGAGATCATGCTGCCATAAAATCAAATAGATGCTTTGTGGGAATAAAGAGAATTTATTTTATGTGCATGATTTTCAAATTAATATCCATTACAAAGTTAATAAATAAATACGTCCTTGCTCAATATTGTCTTTTCAATATCCTACATGCCCATAAATAAGAATAGAAGACCAAGAAAAGAAAGCCGTAATCAAGAAATGAGTAAGATAATGATGCAGTCTTTTGCCCATACTCTTTAACTTATAAATAGAACAGGCGATGAAGAATGTTAAAACCAAATATGGAAAAGGAATAATACTACAAGGAGGAGAAATAAAACCTCTACGTTTTTCCGATGACATTGTAGTATTAGGAGAGTCAAAAGAAGACTTGGAAACGTGCTCCTGGAGAAAGAGTTCAATATGAGGATTAATAGAGGGAAAACCAAGGTAATGGAGTGTAGTATGGGAAACAGTGGAATAACAAAGGGTGTTGGATTGCGAAGTGACATTTTGAAAGAAGTTAAGGAATTCGGTTACTTGGAAAACATAATAACTAGGGATGGTAGAAGCATAATAGACATAAAGAGTAGGATAGCACAGGCAAGGAAGGCTTTCACGAAAAAGAGGAATTTAGTTGCGGGTAATATAAGTGTGAATATTAGGAAATCATTGCTAAAAATGCTGTATGGGAGTGAAACGTGTATGATAGGAGATGCAAAAAGGAAGCCTTTGAAATGTGGTGCTATAGGAGAATGCTAAAAATCATATGGGTGGATGGAATCACTATCTACACACAATAGGGGAAGAGCAAACAATATGGAGGACGTTGACCAAAAGAAGGGATAGTTTAATAGGCCATATTTTAAGACATGAGGGTCTTGTAAAATTAGCATTTGAGGGAAGTTTGTGCAGTAAGAACAGAAGAGGGAGGCCAAAAATGTAATATGCTAAGCAGATTAGGGAAGATATGGGATATAGCACAGGAAAGGAAGGCTTTCACGAAAAATAAGAATTTAGTTGCGGGTAATATAAGTGTGAGCATTAGGAAATCGTTGCTAAGAAATTTCGTATGTAGCGTAACGTGGAAGATAGGAGATAGGAGTTGCGGAAGGTAAAAGAATAGAAGCCATTGACATGTGGTGCTATAGGAGAATGATGAAAATCATATGGGTGGATAAAATCACTAACGAGGAAGTTCTGAAGAGAATAGAGGAAGGGCGAAAAACATGGAGGACGTCGACCAAGATAAGGGATAGATAATAGGTCACCTTTTAAGACATGAGGTTGTTGCAAAATTAGCGTTTGTGGGAGGCCAAGGATGGAATAGGCTAAGCAGATAGTGGAGGATGTGGGATGTGGTAGTTATGTGGATATGAAAAGGGTTGCGAAAGATAGGGTAGCATGGAGGGTTGCATCAGACCAGTCTTAGGACTGAATACCACAACAACAACAAATACATCAAGAGAAATTATCACGTCGTTAACAAATATCAGTGGACGATGGTAAGAAATTTTCGTACATATATAGAATAATAATCCACGAAGTAGGGCTGCGAATTAAGTTGATGGCAAAAGGAAACGAGGCAAAAGGAGTCCATGTGAGCAGGAGTAGAAGACACCAACTGAAGCAATTTATAAGAGGATTTTTTGATGTTGAGGTGGAAACTACGAGGTATTCTCGTGTAAAAGTCGTGCACGCATGCGCGAGTGTGTGAGAGGAGGAGCGGAGGAGTGGAAGAGCCGGAGTCCGCGACTCAGTGTGGGACATGCGATCGCCAGGCGCTGTGCTGCTCCCCAGCGGCACATGGACGACCTCAACGCTACCAACGCGAGCGAATACGCAGCCGACATCAACTCTTTCTATTTCTACGAGGTAAGTCCACCACACATCCATATATATAATACATAAACTACGCGCTCTCTAATGTTAAAAATTTGACACGTAAAATAATAATAAAATATACATGTTTTAAAATATTGTAACTGAGAACTAGAAAAAACCCTTTGGACAATTTAATAAATTCTGAAGTAAAGGTTGCTAATGTTGAAATATTATGAAATTCATCAGATAAGTTGTATCGTGAATAATTCATTTACAACGCACTGGAATGAGTATTGCAATTTCATTGTTCCAGACATTGATTCTTATATAACATTTTACTTAATAATCCAACAGATGTTTAAAGCTTATATGAAAACACACAAATCAGGATTGTGCAAGACGCTGAAATAAAATGATTCAATTCATTGGAAGGTAATACTTAAGATGAATATAACGCAAACATCAACGAGAAAGGACGAGCGCGTAAACAATAATATGATAGGTATGAAAATAAATGTGACAGAAACAGACAAACGTGAAAGAACCGTTGGCAACAAAATGTAAAAGAAACAAGTAGAAGATTAATGCACATATAAAGAAGGAAATTTTGGGAATGTATCTATTTGTACATAGATTATGATCTGGGAAATTATAGAAATGGTTATATGTATGCAAACTTAAAATAATTCTATAACCGATATAATTAATATATATTTTTACCCCTTATCTGACGTTTTCAGAGCATATATTTTTTATTTTGATAACAATATTTCATTCACCCCAATAAATTTCTCAGATAACGTTTTCTAAAAAAGTACATAAACCAGAGATTTTCACATGTAAAATTTTTAAACTATTATTTATATAGTTGAAGTTAATTTGAATGTAACTCCGGACAATACTGAACCAGTGTTTTCATGAGAGAAGATTATTTGCAATGGTGTGTGACAAACACTCATTCTCAGGAGACTGAATTTTCTTACCGTGTATATACATATATGTATATTCTTTTTAAATAAAGTGGTAGTAATGTTTCGCCTACTTACTTTTGGTAATGTGATATAGAATAATAAGTAATTAAAAATACGGCCGAATAAATTAAAGTCGCTTATTTATTTTACTTTATTGATAATTAAATTAATATTTTTATGTATTCAAGGTTATTATTAATTTTATATATTTCTTGTGTATAGTTACGAACCTGAAGAATTCCACTAAGTTCGGCGAAACATTGTATTTTTATTAATTAAACTCTAATTATATTTGCCGACTTATTTGGCCGTAGTTTTATTTGTTATTAAAATTTAATGTCTGAAAAATGATGTATGGTATAGAATAGTTCTTGGTTACTTGTCAAGACATATTTTGTATACAAGTTATTATTTCAATTCATACCGTTTCTTCTCGAGTAAATGATCTAGGTTACTAATAATACCGCTTTTTAATTTGTAAGCTTCAGTATTTCAATTAGTCCACACAATACAAGATTATTCGCTGCGTTCCGTACTATCATGATGACATCGCGCACGTTAGACAGACATTACATTACTCCATTAGTAAGCATATATTTCATAACTAATAGCTTATAGCAGCTAAAAACGGTTAGTTAATTTATATGTTTAAAGATGTGTATTTCTGGATTAATATAATTTCAGTTGCTTTCGATATACACTTAGTTGTTTCACGAGATATTTTAATAAATAGATAATGATTTCTAATTCGTGTAAAAAGGCATATATATACATACAAGAAATACTTTTCACTTATTAGGTTTATAACAATAGCTATTTATTAAGGGACACGGAGACTGAAATTTAAAATTCCTGCATATGTATTACCACTGAGTTGAAATTTTAACTGTGTGTTAAAAACACAGATGTGTAGCAATGACATGTTTTTTTGTAAACTTGCTTTTTGTTGAAAATTATTTTAAAAATTTGGCAGTTTTGAAAATATTCCTTGCGTTACGTACTTGAATATATTTTAGCTTTTTTACATTAATATATAGGGCTGGCCATTGTTATCATTGTCAGTATTCTTTTTTAAAATTTATTAAAATCGTGGGTAGTAAATAGCTTTTTACTAAGAGCTTCATACGGTTACTTAAAAATTGGCACTTTTCAGTACGTTGAAATTTTTTTTTCACCTACACTACTTGAAAAATTAGAAAACTAATACTTGTATTTGAATGATGACAATATCTTAGTATTTTTGACGCATAGAAGTTTTTTGGTACCAGAAATCATGAAGCTGAAAAAAGTACATTTTTCTGAAAAAAGTAATAATTTATTAATTTAAAATCAAACATATTAATTAAAATTGTTCAGCAGCACATATTTTTTCCACCTTCCTTCTTTTGTTTGGAGCTTCTTTTTCCAGTTTACTGAATTTATAGGCACATTAATATGAAAAGATTACAAAAGAGATGTGTTTTTTAGATTTTGACCGAAAAATCCGTGAAACATCAACAAATTTACTCATGTGTCGCGTGTAGCGTTCGTTCCAGGCGCCGAGAGAAGAACTCAGGCCAGCTTCTACCATAAATATGAATCATTCAACGGGCCCAATATATATTTAATTTGAGATTTATATTTGCCCATTCAAAGATTATACATATTGGTTTCTGACATGTTTAATAAATTATTATGTAATTAAAATCAAAGCAAAGAAATTGATAAAAGTTTTTATTTTTCGTGGTGTACGAAAAGGTTTAACGATTCAGCAGCATTTTTGATCATTTGGTTAAATAGGTCTACGACATATCTGTAACACGAACTTAGATATCAGAGAGAAATTTTCTTTGAGATTTAATTATTCGACAGTGACTTTGATCACTAGCGAATATCGTGTTAACGCATTGAAAACCGCGATAACGTTCCGCGATGTTAGTGAAGATTTATTTCAAAATGTAATCCTACTTTGGGACTTATAATACACGGTTTGTATATTATACACTGCATAATGGTAAGTGAAATATAAATAAAGTAAGGAAAAATTAAAGTGTAGCGTTCACCATTTCGAGATACAATTAGAGAAGAAAAATTCCACAACACAAAATATATATCGGCACTGCGGCAATTTTTCTAAAAATATCGCTTATCAACAGATAAGGTGAAGTTCTTTTCCTTCTTTAATTGAGGATGAGATGAAATTCTGTTGAATACTGCGGTCATAATTTCCATACGCACTCAGGTTACGTGTTTCGGTTTACATTTCATAATTGCCGTTACAGGATCTGGATAAATGTTAGCAAATATCTTGTATCATGACAGTTGAGTTAATAATTATTAAAACAGTAAAACGAAACAAGACGAATAAAATATAACAACTCTTCTACCTTGAAATGTAACGTCTAACATTATTTTATTTCTGAAAAAAAGCAATTCTTATTGCCTTAATTTAGTTTTTAAAAGCAAACATTATCCACCTTAGTGTAATTAATAAATACTTGTTTTAAGAATAAGTCATTTCATCAAATACATATCCGACACATTTCCCGCAGCATATGATAACTAAATAGAAAAATTAAACAATAGAACTATCAACAGGCTTATTTATTTACAACTTTTAAGACTTTTCAGACTCTTCAGACTTTGATGTAATTGAAAGAAAGGATCCTCCTGGTATTATAAATATTTACTCAGTTTTCAGTCTGTCTAAGAATACCTCTAATTAGGTTTCTACATTATCGGTATTTGTGTACTTTAAATCATTATAAACAATTCAATTTATAGTAGCTCAATGAATGAGATTAATGTAAAATAAGAGTAAAAAATTCAAAGTGGTGAAGGACGCAATACAATATTTAAAATTATAAATTTAAGTAAAACTTTTAAATTAAAATATTTCGAAATAAAAATCAACCGTAGGTTGTATCGTAATGGCAGTAAGGAACAAATATAATATTATAAATCATAAATATAAAGACAATGCTTTCTTTCAGTAGAATCAAAGTTTGAAATTTACAGATACGTAGGGTTGTTAGGTAAGAATAAAAGTATAATGAAAGTTTGTTAATGGTCGTTCATTTTATCTTATTACTAAAAATGGATCTTAAAGTAAAATTTTGCTTTTAATAATCTATTTAGCTACCTGTAAATTGGAACCTATAACTTATTCTTAAAATATGTATTTGATAACGCTACGGTATGTATAGCTTATTTTTAAGAGAATAATTTAGACAGTAAGAAAAAGTATTCTAAAATTATTTATGAAGGAAATTATAATTTTTGTTTGTTAGTTCACTAAAATTTTGGACGTATTGAATCCCATAGATAAAAACTGGGTTTTATTATCAGTCACGTTCTATCCTGTCATATCTTCGTTACATTACAGTGCGTACGAAAGACTAAATTATTTTATTTTCCATAACTGTTATCTTTCTTAGCTACTCGAATCCTAAATGTGACTTTGTCAGAGTGTTTACCTCAGGTATTTATTATCCACTTCAATATCTTGATATAATTGACCGTCCAAAGAATGGATTTGTCAACAATATATTTAGAAAATTGAATACGCAGAATATTTTTTTTCTTTTCGTAAATCGCAATGTTGCCAAAATTCACTCCTATTTTATTTTTATTATATCTTCTTGGCTGGATTAATAACATAAATGCAGAGGTAAACCTTCAAACAAATGGCTTAAGATATATTTAAAGTGGGAGTTAAACTTAAAAATTCATACTTTTAGTTACAGAAAGTACACGGAAAATTGACCATCTATCAGAACATACAATCGCTGACGTTTAGCGACATTTCTTCCCTTGCGTATGCACAGATTTCCTGTTACAGATTATTATTGAAGCTTCAGAAACTATCGCAATAATTATCTATATATAGCGATACATATTTCAGCAAATAACGTGAGTCACATGATAAGAGAAACAACAGGATTATTGATTCCAGAATCTCTCTAAACCATGGGATGTTCTCACATGAGTTCCTCGCCAAAAAAAATGTCGTATCATTCCCCTCCATAAATAAAATATATTGGAAAGGCCTACAATACCGACTTCGCCCAAAAATGTGCATATGAGCGTTATGAAAACTAAATGTAGACGGTTACATGAAAATGAAAATTTCCAACTTGATTCTCCATAACTGTATTGATAAGGTCGCTTAAGTTTAGTTATTAACACATTTTCTGAGTAACAAAGTTATTTAAATTGATAAGGTTGGGTAAGGGAAAACATATTCCATCACAGCATAAGGGATACCGAATCTATTTCGAAATTAATTATTTGTTTTACTAATGTCACTGACGTGAGGGCAGTGAAAGAACCATGTCTTTCTTTCCTCTGTAATTAATCTTGACGCGGGATTCTGTCAGTATTAGTATTTCATTAATTTCGCAAGTACCGTTTATGTGTGAGAATCCAGTTAATGCCCCCAGCAGAGCTGAGATCAGAGTGCAAGGCTCTATAACCTCGATAATTACCACTGGGGCACGTATATAAATTAATTTGCTTTGGTTCATTGGAAATTTGTCAAACACAAACGTAATTTACTGCGACATAAATCACTTCTATGATGTAGCTTTTGTGTAAAGGTTAACATTATGTAATAGGAAACAGGATAAGACCACTTACAATCCATGATGTTGCAAAAACATTTTTTTAAATAATATAAAGTATTATAGAATATACTTAATCTAAAAGTTGGATGTTTGTAAGGTATGTACACATTGAAACGCGTTTCACAAAATCACCCAAACTTCACATACATTTTATTTACATTTAGATACGGGGTTGGACAGATATGTTAGTGTTTATCCAGATTTTAATAATGTAATATTTCAATCCATGGTAATGAAGAAACTTTAGGGATGGAGGTAGTAGGGCGTTACATAAAAATTACTCGAAGATAACCGAGATTGGTGTCGAATACGGTGCTCTGGTTGCCGTTGACCTTAATTCAGACATTGAACATCCCGTTGAAGTTATAGTTCAACCTTTAGGATTTCGGGTTGGAAGGTTCAGAGCAGCTTGTTAAACATCTGGAGCAATTTCTACTTCGTACACTTGAAGTATAAAAGGCCTTTAAAGTCTGAGCATAAAATTAATAACGTACATGAAATAAAATGCAAAATGCGTGACTGTTATACAATAGTCTGTATATGACATATATATTTTTAATTTACTGGGATGACGAGGCATAGCATTAATTTCGGAAGAGTAGAACTGTTTGTTGAAATAAATATTTCTTTATCTGTTTTGTTGACGGTTCATAATTAAATAGGAATTGATAAATGGCAAAGCTCACATACAATATGTTAAATTTGTTGGGAAACGTTGGAAGATAAAATATGCAGGAGTGATTATCATAATCTTAGTCGATTTTCTCGGAGTGCTTTAATAAAAGTTTTAATATGTAATTGTTACTAATTTCGGTAAGTGACATTCTACATGCACTCCAAGAAACGTCTGTAACAACCAATAATCTACTTCGGATTTTTCCTACATTTAGTATTTAAAATTTGTGACGTTCTACTGATATTAATGTAAAAGAGTCCTTTAACTTTATAAAAGCCATTTATTTGGCTAGAAGATAACGCAGCAGTTATTGGAATTTGAGACTTTCATCTTCGGATGCAAAGCTAGCGAGCTTCGTAATAATTTTATCTTTAATTAATTCTAACGAACTTCACTTCTATAAACTTCCCGAAGTTTACTTTAGCCTGTCAGACACCTTTAAAACTTCCGAATTAATTACTTATTCCAACTGTGTTGAATTCCACACCCTTGTGGGCGTAAAGTGCAAAGCCATTCTTATTGAATATATCTAATTTAGAATGAATCACCTACAGTATTTTCAGAGCCTTCAATACTTTATGATTTTTTTAAATTTATTTTCCAAGGCAACTATTAAAAAGAGTTAAGAAAAAACTATACGTTGAAACATGAAGCACTACTTTCACTTTTCTGTCTTGATTTCTAATGCATTTTATTTTAATAGAATTTCAAATATAAATAATTGTTATTGTTGAGTTACCTGTTATAATTACGGCTATAAGTTGTTGAGATTTTAATTTGTCTTGGATTGTATTGAAAGTCTTTGTAATAAAGTAAAAATAATGTGTAAAATGACGAAGCAGGGATTTGTTTAGTAATATATTATATTATTTTGGTGGGATGAAGTTCTGTCATTCGATTATCATGTATTATTATATTTTTTAATTTACGTGGATGATTTTATTGTAAATAAATTATAGTAGTTTGAAGTATCGGATGTAATACATCATGAATTTTAATTGTTTGTTAATCTGACGAGACATACGTGCGTATAAAAGTCCATTTAGCCGATAGATGGCTCTATGCACAGTAACGTGATTGTTTTGAGGCACCTGTTATTAACAAAACAGTTAGATTGAAGGAATTGATATGAAAGAAGCATAAATAAAAGTTATAATGCATATATTGTTAATATCATGTGTTGTAGATGTGTATTTTCCTACATGATTTGATGTGAAATGTTTTTATGTATAGATGAATGTGGCAAATAGCAGTCGATAGCTTCTGCAATTGATGAATTAAAATACTTTCTATAAAATTGCTGGACTTCCGGTTTTAATTAATTATTCGCAATCAACAGTTCTGAAATAAATTCCTACCGAGTGGAAGTGAGGAATATTATATAACGACAATTAAAAATATTATCAATATTGTTGATAATTTATTATTATTATTAGAAGCTAAAAATGAAGCTAAAATATGATAAAGTGAAATCGGTATTATTATTTTTTCAACAGACATAATTCAAGGGACAAAAATAGTTTAGTACATGATGAGGAAATTCATTATTTTACTTAATATATAATTATAATAAACAGGTTTCTGTTCACTTGTATCGTTAGAAACGTTATTCAACTACTGTGATAAATGAATTAGTCTTGTACATTCATCCCTTAAGATTTCCATTATGAGCTAAATAAATAAGTTACATTTATGAAATTCGGTGATGGTATGTGTACACCATTTTGTTAATCTTCAGAAAACAATTTATTGAACAATTAATGTCCAGTAATATGACCAATTTAGTTATAGAAGATAATTTAATGCTTTTGATATAAACAGACTTCGTTCGTATAGTAAACCGGCACTTTGTTAATTATTGTTATTTTGTATGATATTTGTGTATTATATGAAATTAATAAATAGTCTGAAAATTAAGTATACTAAATAAAAATGCAGCCAATTTGGTATAAATTTTTTAAATTATTATTTAGTTAATATAATACGATGTTTTTATTTACTAATGTAACATATTTTTATGAACCAGCCCCCTAACCATTTAATTCAAAGGGTTGAAAATGGTTAACGTTTTTACTATTACCCAAGGTATGACTAAAGCGTAGAAAGTTGTTACGTAACGAAAGTGAAACTTGGGTAGTAACTATGCGTTGGCTGTGCATAATTTTTTAAATTAAAAGGTCGGCTTCTGATCATCGTAACACTTGCCTCAAATTAAGTTTGTCTATATAAAAACAAAAACCAATGACACAAAAAATAATAATTGTAAACTGTACTTTAAATTGGCTAGGGGAAATATGACGTTCGCAATTTGAAATTCCAATTGTTCGGTAGAACGTAGTCACGATAAATCTCAAGAAATGTTCAATTCATTCTTGGGCAGTGAAGTCGACTTGAAATAAAATTTTCAATAGCAAATTTAACAGTAACTTCAATTTTTTATTAATTCAAGAGAAGGATCCTAAATGGAATTAATAAAAAATTGCGATGAATGTTTAAAATATTTTAGTACCGTCTCATCAAAATTATAAATAATTAATAATACAAAACTGTTCTAATATTATCATATAATATGTAAATAATGATTCAATCTTAAATATAATTAAATTTAAATATACGTAAGTTGGTGTAGAGATTCCTTGTATGTAAAAACGAGAATACGTATACGGATAACGAAAAATTCATTTCAATTTCTGCTTTCATTTGTATTAATATTAACACAGCTTTTATTCGAGATAAAAAAGAAATTTCAATTGAGTTGTTTTTAAAGTATCAAAAAAAACCTGTTTCGTTAGAAGTGATATAAAATTGCATTTAGAGTAAAAAATATTGTAACGTTTTACCGACATATTTAATTATTTCTCAGTGAACTATTTTTTCATTCACATTAGGAGACGTGGCAATATCAATCAAATCAAGTATTAAAATGAAAGTGTCCCCTAAAACATTAATTTAATATAGAGGTCATTACTAACTTGAAATTATTTTATTAACATTAGACTGTGGAGTAACAAAGTATATGATCACCTTTTCTGGCAGCTCTATCATAAAAATTACTTATCTGGATGTAGGTATTTTATTACTGACTCATGTTAATCGAATGTGGCAGGTATGCCGACTCTTTCGGCAAATATCATATTTCATGGAAGTAATCTTATTTACTCCGTCAGCCAAAATTGAATTGGTTTCATGATAAATGGTTATCTGTATGTGACCCAAATTATCTAGTTCAATAAAGATGACAGTGAAGTTATGCTGCCGCATGGTGGAGGGAAAATTGGTCTGTATTCCCCTCACGTAAATTGCTAGATTGGAAAAGTTGGATATACATGTAGAGACAAACTGAGCATTTTATGTCATTGTATTTTAATTATAATAATGTATTTATGAGTTATGATTTACCAATGCGAGTCTCATGAAACTCAACAATTTAATACCGAAAAATTCTCTGTGTTCGTGAAATAGTAGACACAAATTCCCGTGTTAAAACACAGTGAATTAATTAAATTGGAATTGAGCCGTAATTAGTATTTTATTTAAGTAAAATTCAAGTACTACCTCACAAAACTTTTCAGTAAGTAATAATTTCTTTTTACGATTAGAAATAGCAATTGATACAAATATTTTATAAAGGATTTAATGTTAGGTACTTGATGGATGGAGAATAAAATAGTCATCAACTAATAGCGTTAACATTTAAAATTAGTTAACAATACGACGATATGTTGATTTCTTAAAATTTCATGTCAAAGTTGAAAAATAATTTTTTACTAGCTATGCCCACGACTTCGTTCGCGCGGAAATGGTTCTTTTTATTTTGCCTTAAAAGCGAAACAACAGGTACAGAATTTTGATGAAACTGAATTAATTGAATACAAAAAGTACGATATCATTTATTAATGAACGCTTCAAGGCAAACCTTATAACTCGCAGATGGTTTAGAACAAGTCCCGCTTTCACACGTTTCGGAGCCAATAAAAATGAGCAATTACTCAATATTAAAATTTACTTACGCGACAAATAAAACCAATTTGCGTATACATCGTATCTACGAAGCAAAAAGTTTATTTCTCAGGGAGTTAGCTACTATTGCAACAATAGGTTAATTACGGTGTAAATCCTACTGCAAAGATAGATGGAGTGAGAATACTCCGGCCAAAATTACGCTTATAATAGCACAGTAAGTAGGATAGGAACGCCTATAGGACTTCGCAGTAGATTTTCACGCCGCTTTTTCGCGAGTCGATTCAATGGCTTTATAAATATTTACATTAATATCTTCTGAACTCTGCAAGATGAAACATTAACAAAAAATTAAGTTAAAATTCATGTTTCAATCCCTAAAAATTTAATCGAAATCCGTTAAGCTGTTTATGAGCATAAACAGGTCAGGAATATAGGCAACCCGCATATAATTTTTGGAGACTCGAATGCACGTATGCTAAGAAATCTTCCCGTATAATTTATATTTATATTACGTCATATTAATATCTTCTGCAATATATCGAATGGCATATGCACGAATTTTTAAGTTAAATCTCCTGTTTTTCAATCCTAAAAGTTTCTTTGAATTCCGTTGAGCCGTTTATGATCCTATTCGAGAAAAACTTCCAGACAGAGAAACAGACACTTCAATTTTATTAATTGGTATAAATAAAAACTTCGCTGATATGAACGATTAAAGTTACATAATCTGTATGCTTTCAATTTCTCGTCTATCTCTGTTGTTCTGTGATTGAATCCTTCACCTTATGAAGGTCTATGATTCCAGTTTTGAAATAATCGTCTGTTCTGGTATCATGTCTTCTTTCAACTTTCAGATTTGAGGAATGAACGACAACGATATTCCCCTCTAGATTTTCCCAAAACTGATAACTCCGTGAATCTATGCACTTGCTAAAATTAGTTTTCAATGATACATATTTAAAAAAAGAATAAAATCTATGAAACAGGAAGAATACCACAATATTTTAATATAATTATACCCATACCGAAGAAGACTGGTGCTGATAGATATGAACAGCACAGGACAATTAGGTTAGTATTAACGAAAATAGTATATAGGAGGGTGGAACGTTATATAAAATGCGAGGTGAGAGAAGATCACTTTGGTGTTAGGAAGAATACAGGCACAAGAGAAGCAATATTGGCTTTGTGACTAATTTTAGAAGACAGGAACACAAAACCGGCCTACGTTTATGGCATTTGTAGATTAAAAAGAAGCGTTTGATAATGTGAACTGGAACACACTATTAAGGATTTTGAAGAGCACTGGAATAAAATATCAAGAAAGGAGGCATATACATAACCTGTACAGAAGTCAGTCAGAAAAGAAAGCCGTAATCAAGGAAGGACTTAGGCCAGGATGTAGTCTGTCGCTCATGCTGTTTAACTTATGTATATAACAGAGGATTAATAATGTTAAAACGGAATTTGGAAAAGAAGTCATATTGCAAAAACAAGAAATAAATACCTTACGCTTTGCCGACGGAACAATATGGAAGACGTTGACTAAGAGAAGGGACAGATTAATAAGCCATGTTTCAAGAGATACGAGTGTTAGCATTAGAGGGAAGTAAGGATTGAATACGCTAAGTCTATTAGGGAGGATGTGGGTTGTGCTAGTTATAAGGAAATGAAAATGCTTGCACAAGATAGGTTAGCATAGAGGGTTGCATCAGACCAGTCTTAGGACTGAATACCACAACTAGAAAAAAGAATCATCATAAATTTATAGCTATAGAGATTTAAACCCTACCTGAAAGTACAATGTACAGTTGAAAGAGAAAGTTTTCTAGTTTTACATTGTTTTTAAATTATTTGTTTCTTTATCGATGGATCGGCCGTACTGGACAAAGTGATTGAACCTCAAGACACTGGTCTCCAAGGTCATCGGACTTATCAACATATTATATTTTTGTGGGGCTTTTATAGCAGACTCGGAATATGTGCGTCCACTTCCAACAACAATGATGTAATTGCCTAACCGTATAATAACAGTCGTGGAAGCTAGAGTTTAGAATTAATTTTAGCAGGGGAGGGGACATATTGAAGCATTAATTTTATACGTTCAATTGTTTTAAATATGTATACATATATGTAGACATTATTATATTAGGAAACGCTCCACATTAGCCAACAACATATTACAAAATTGTTCTGAAAGCTAATGAGGTGGCCTAAACACTGAGTATTACTTCTTTGACGTGATATCTTCTGCAGGGCCTAATCCTCTTTAGATATTGTCACGTTATGGAAGGATCGTGAGATACATTAACATGCACTGATTGCGGTTATAGGCGTTTATTTAAGACGGTGCTATACAAAGACTCGCACTGCAAAAGACTGCCTCCACTTCGTAGTCCAGTACTATTTATACAGTTGTGGTTTATTCCAGACACGGAACATTCTGATAACAGAAAATCCTATAATTGAAAGGTTAACAAAGTAAATACAGTAAACAAATAAAAATAATGGCTGCCTTGAGTGGGACTTGAGCCCGAGTCCACATTTCTGCAGTCCAAATATCAACTCCTGAGCTATGGCTGCAGGATCTCGGTTGTGGCAATTGACCATTTTCATTGAAGTATTTAAGAGGGTTCATTAGTGTCTTAATACGGTCTTTATGATTTGTGCCCGTAGACTCGGGACATAGGATATCATATGCAAAATTTTTATTTCTGTCTCTGTGTTATTGCCAGAATAGACTTCCTGGTACTTTCACGGAGTAGGTTTATATATTAGAAGTTTCAAATGGTAGCTTCGTCCTCCTAACAAGTATCCATTTCATCTATCTGCCTATGGTTATTATTTACATATTTCCCCATGTTAATCTATTCTAAATGCATTCCAGGGCATTTTGCGCTGCATGATTAGATACGACGTTTCGTTATAAAGGAAGCACTTTTAAACAATAGCGGCTGTACCGCAGCAGTTACGATTTTGAGAATGCGCGATGATATCCTCTATTCATTAGGTAACCCGATGCAGCTGTAAAACATCGTCAGTTACTCAAGAGCTTTTTAATTACGTGACAAACTCTATGGGTTTGAAAGATGGAAGATTTTCCCGACGTTTCGATGACGTTACTTGTCATCTTTATCAAGTGAATGCCGTAAACGAGTTCGCGTCGCTTATAGACCGACCGCCTAGCGAGTATCGCGTATTCCGTGCTGATTGGCCCTCCGTCTCAGTTGATATCGGTCAGCCTCATGTCCTACGACACCAGCTCCAACGATCGCTACCAACACTGATCGGTCTACTAAATTGGTTTCTGACGTGATTTTCGGAGCGGACGAGGGGGAAAATTGTTAATATTGGGTCCCATGCTTTGCTAAGCTGGAACCTTAACTCATGGTTCAACTAGTATTTGGAGCTTGTTTTTATGGCAACAGTCTACACTAACACGCTCTCCCAGTAGCTGTTACCCATATGAAGAACTCCAGTCTCCTCGAACTGAATTTTATGGCCCGTATGTAATGATGATCATAGAGTAATGACGGAAGTTAGTTTGTTAGGTCAGTCTTTTCCATATAAGTATACTGAATACTTTTTAGGTTGTAGGAGAAAAGTATTTAAGTTACTAAACCGTATTCTAATAGTTGGTCTAAAGATTAATGATATATTTTTTAAATTATTACATAAAATTGATAAACAATACACACAGTTTTGAAGACTTAAAATGTGTGGTTTTTTCTTTCAGTCTTTTCTGTGACGGTTTTATTCTTAGTCAATTTAGGGTAGCTGCACTACAGTGTAGTTGACACGCCAGAGGGTTGAACTGCATACATATATTTCCTCTGTAATGGAATGTTTCTTTATTTATAATATTGTAACATTCAAATTAAGAAATTGGATGTCAATGTGTGCCTAGAATTTTAATCAATTGGGAACTAACATTAATGGGACTCAAATGAATCGTTATTCCAGTATGTTCACTTATGATCCAAAAAATTCTATTATAAGAATGTAATTGCATCTTACTACTTTTTATAAGAAAAATATCTTGTTTTGTTTACTGAACACAATTAAAATTATATACAAGAACTGCTCATTGTTATAAACTTGAAACTATATCTGCATAATTAACTAGTTGTATTTTTGTTGAAGAAAAATGCCTTTTCCTGGTGTCCACAAAAATTTTAACATAAAAGAAATTACTGTGTGCAGACCGAACTAAATTTTGTATTACAGAAGTTCTGAACCCAGGAAGAAGCGGTGGGCGTGAGTTCTATTTAAAAGTTTGCATTATTTTAATTCGATGTAATTTCCCCAACCACTGTTCGGATCAGACACCCGAAAATCTCATTTCCTTATCCAATTTTTAAAAAGACGTTAGAGCATAAACATCCCGTTTGTATGAGACACAGACAAGGCGCCGAAACAAAAGCGCCTTCACACGGATTTTACGGACCTCTTCATTGTGTACTTAGCGGACACTTGCCAAGTTTAACCGCAAAAATATGACATTTAGGCAAAGAATCGTCTACTTCAACCACTGCAGATATGCAAAAGGCCTGTTTTGTTTCTTTTTTCAATTCCGCTTCTGCTCAAACCTAAGCAAACACTTAAGGGAAATTTTACAGTTCAAAGTTTCGATCGTGTCATTGAAATATATCATAAGACAATAAAATAACACACATAATAAAATTAACGGAATGACGATAATTCTTCAAATGTTCTTACCAATAATGATATTTTATTGATATAAAATTGTATGTTTTTTTGTACGGCGATAAAAATTATTGTTATATAATCTGTTGCTGTCGAAATTTCTCACATTTAATTAACCATTAAAGCCACTTTAACGATATAATTATTTTTATTCAGGACAACAAATTTTAGACAAATTTTCACAAAATATATTAACCAACTTAAAATTGCCCAAGACAGTTTATAAAATTTCAGAATAAAATGGTTTTACTCAGGGTGAAGTGGTATGTTATATGCTTCACAATCAGTTTCCATGATTAAATTATATTTATCAATCATCTCTCTCCTTATATTATCAATTCAAAATCAGAAATCTTCACTTTGATTTTCAAAGACAACACTCCTCTCCGATTAAGGCGATATCATTTTTTTCTGTACTATCCAAAGATGTTTTTTCTTTGTAATCACACTACAATACCTTTAAATGAATTTGTTTTTAAGTTACATTCTTCTCAGTATAGTCAATAAATTGAAATTTATTTAACTTTTTCAATCTCATAGTACATATTTAAATAGCGTCATCTAAAGGTTCAACATTTTAATTAATTACGTAATGAGTAATAAAAGAATAAATTTAGGTGTTCAGAACTTCTGTGGTGTAGTGATCAGCGTTGCAGTCTCCCATCACACAAGTCCTGGGTTCGAATCGTGGCACGGGCATGGATAAAGTGTGTTTCCACATCGTGAAACTATTACAGTTAACAAGAAGACGAGTTCCCTATAGTACTTGACGCGACCCAAAATAAGGATAATAAAAAAATACGTTTAGTTTGAGGACTGGAAATATTTCTTAAAGAATATAAATAATTCGAACCCACACAGATATACAATATATTGCCCCATATTCGTTATTACCCGGGAGTTGTGTCCCCATTCACATGTAACTTTATCGTCAGCTCACGTTTCTGTTTGAAAATACGGTTATTGGAAAGTCGGAAACAGGCTCCTCATTCGGCTCACGAATCGAGCTTTATTCGCTTTGCGCCCGTCCCTGTTGATCATACTCGTATGTGTCGCGACAGGAATTCTTTCGGACATCCACCCACCACTAACAATGCAATCCATTCGTTTCTGACAAAACCTGCAACTGAGGGAAACACCAATGCAAATCAACTGGCGCCAATTTAGTGAAGAAACCCACCGGAACAAAATAACTCGCGTATTCGAAAACGAGGCACAAAGAAAATATTTTTCACCACGTGGATTTGTCTTCATTGATTAATTTCGGGATGAAAGCAGAAGAATCTGTATAGAGGGTGCAAATGAATAACGTAAATACATATACAAATTTTATCAAGATATAGCTTTATTGTCATTTATGGAAGAATTTTAGGTAAAGAACAATAATATAAAAATTAATTTAAAGAACCAATTTATTTTTCAAATATAATATTAATGATTGTATGTATCTCCGGTTTTTCAGTGATCCCAAAAATAAACGACCATTAATTAAAGCGTTTACTTGGAAGACGTCTATACCCACCACCAGGGTATTTGTATAAATGGAGAAATTAGCTAGTTGTGAAAAATAGTATGTGAAATCGTCCACTGACCTTGTGATGTAGAGGGGCCGTGTATCAATTTAACACGAATTTTGTTACGGCAACTTGATAGTGTACCAACTATTCTGAAAACACTGACACAAGGAAATATATTTCTTTCACTTCAGGATATATTGTAGGAGATCCAAAAAAACAAATTTTATATGGTTGGAAAGAATCCCACAGACACCTTACGAATGATTTAAGCGTTGCCGAAAAATAAGGATTATCTCTGTAGCGACTAGCATTCGTGTAAATAACAACCCAGTAAAGGCCCTGAGAAAAAGATAGTAGCTCGATGGCTACAGTAGTAGAATGGAGAAGGTAGAGTTAAAAATTGTCGGCAGTGAGGAAATTTCATTGCCAAAACACTACTACCATTCTTAAAATCATAAGTTCCATTCTTATAACCGGTTTATACAGAGAGTGCCTTCGTCTTTTTACTATAAAATTAACTTTTCTATAATTAAGTTGGGCTAACGTTATTATTCGGGTGACCATAAATTAAATTTGAGTTCCAATATGGGTAATAAATTTGCTTACTTATCAATCATGGTTAAAATAAGATATAACAATGATTAATAAAACATCATTCAATAAATATTTACGTTTATCTAACTTCATTGTTATAAATTAATTAATGTTGGAAATAATATTTTATTAAAAAATTGAGGTTATACTAAAAGTAACCCAATGTATCGTTCCGAATGCTATTTTAAATTCGTGATTTTAATGATTTATATATGTGTTCACGAACATGTTCTCTATTAGGAACGATACATCATTCTATTTTAAACACATTCTCAATATTTTATCAAAATTTTATTACTGATTATTCGAATTAGTCATCTATTTCTATCATTTTTGCCACAAAATTAATTAATAAGGTCTCATATCTCCCATCAATTATTACCTGTTCACGTGACAAAATTCCAAATTGGAATCCAAACATAGTGATTTTTTTCATTTCCAGAGTAAGCACTGAAGTAAATATTTAATATGAAAAGTGATCCGTCTTAATAGCCATATCTTTTTTAAACTAAACCTATGTATGTTATCTTTATACAATTAAATATATATCCAAGGTTAGTCAATGATCATTAGTTTCGTGCCAATATTTTATAAAGGTTTAGAACTATTCTCTGTCTAATAGCTTCCAACGCCAAAGTCTGATCCGCCGGGAACACCCACATGCTCCTGTTATGATTACAGCACGAGCTCATGGGCAGTGTTAACATTCTCCTAACAATAATCATGGCTTCCGAGGACAAACACATGCGTATTAGCTGAATCAGAGCGTGAGAATTAGAGCTGATTCTACAAAATGAAACAAACGAGTTGCAGTTAAACAAACTGTGATAAAATTACAGAATACGATTAGAATGATTATTAATATTATAACAACGAAAAAATTTTAGATACTGATTTATTAATTTTTTTGTAATCGAATAATTTATATATAAAATAAGATTGCTGATCGAGAATCATTTCGTTGCACCAGAAAATAATTTACCGATTTTAAAATAAACACCGAAGATGCAGTCAGGAGCCCGTGCTGTTTAATCTACATATATAACAGGCCATGAAGAATGTTAAACGGAAAATGGAAAATGAATAATACTGCACGGAGAAGAAATAAAAACCATACGCTTTGCCTATGATATTGTAGTATTAGGGAAGTCAGAAGAAGACTTGGAAACAATAATAAATGGCATGAACGTGGTCTTGGAGAAAGAGTTCAATATGGGGATTAATAGAGGAAAACCCAGATAATGGTTTGTAGTATGGGAAACAGTGGAATAACAAAGGGTGTTAGATTGAGAAGGGACATTTTGACAGAAATTAAGGAATACTGCTACTTGGGAAGCGTAATACCTAGGGATGGCAGAAGCATAGTAGACGTATAGAGTAGGATAACACAGACGAGGAAGTCTTGTCTGTGCTATCCCATTCTTTATGTCTACTAAGAGAAATTTAGTTACGGGTAATATAAATGTGAATATTAGGATATAGTTGCTAAAAATGTTCGTATGGAGTTGACGTTGTATGGGAGCGAAACGTGGAAGATAGGAGTTGTGGAAATGAAAATAATAGAAGTCTTAAAAATGTGGTGCTATAGGAGAATACTGATAATCAGATGGGTGAATAGAATCACTAACGATCGAAACAAAATAGGTGAAGAGCGAACAATATGGAGGACGTTGACCAAGAGAAGGGATAGATTAATGTGCCACGTTTTGAGACATGACGGTCGTGTAAAATTAACATTAGATGAAAGTGTGTGGGGTAAGAACAGGAGGTGGAGACACAGGATGGAATATGATAAGAAAATTAAGGAGATGTTGATGTGGTAATTATTCTGTAATGAAAAGGCTTGCGCAAGATATGTTTTGCATGGCGGGTTTCATCAGAGCAGTCTTAGGACTGAATACCACAACACAACAAAATAATACTTTTTTCTTTGAGCCGTTTATTTATGAGTTAACATCGGTGTGTAATATAAACAGGAAGTGAATTAGGGTGCAATCGTAATAATTTTTGATTTCTACAATTTCAAAGTCGGAGTTCATAACTTTCTTTCTTTAGCCTCGAACTTTCACGACAAATAAATTTTTTGTAGTCGAAGTTTTTCGCTCTCCGAATTAGTGACAACTATATTTCTTCCAGCGGAGAACTTGCAACTTAATCATCAATTTAGCTCTTTATTGGGAGATATGACTCTTTCTTTTAGAGTGAATTAGTGTGATTCAAACGAACGTGAAACGTTATTTATAGGGTTCAAATTGGAATTCGGTATAATGTAAGTAATCATGATGAATTGATTGTATGCTCAACTATCAATGACTAATACCACTTCAATAGTTAACTATTAAATATTTAATTTACAGCCTTAACGTAATATTACGATATAGATATGGTGAACACCAAAAATAAAAACTGGGAAGATTACGAATGACTTTTAGTTTTATTACACGGATATATATATATATATATATATAATGTTTTATAATATATATATATATTATAAAACATTTTTGATATTCTTTGAAAATTATCTTTATAAAAAAATCGTTTTTCCTTCTGTGAATAGGGGAAGGTGCTGAACCGACAATGTGGAACTGGACGTTTTTCTGAAAAACAGTCCACGGAAATAACTTTTCTTTTTTATTTAAGATTAATTTCGCATTAGCCCAATTGGTCGTTAGCGACTTAAATGCAGCAAATATTTCTGTAGACCTCTGAATTTTGAGATTGGAAATTAAGTATAAAAATTAAGGAGGTCAGAGTGCAAGAAAACATCATATAGAGAGCGTGAGGTCTATAATTGTGCATTTCGTATTCTATATAAGTAAGAAAAAGTAGCTGAAATATCGAATCATCGCTACAGTAACAAAATATGATAGACGACCCCAAAGACCGCAGTCACAGCCCAAAGAAGTCATTTCACTATGAGTTAAGATGAGATTTGTGTTTAAATACCGTCACTTCAGTAATTACAAAAAATTATTCAATTAAATAAAATACTAATTTTAAGTATCCTAGAAGACGTTCTTTTTACAATTTCAACATGAATAATACCAGAAGAAGAATGTGATTTGATTCTTATTACTACATGTAAAATGTTAAAGAAATATTTTAATTGTACAGTTTACATTCGCATTTCGTTAGTTACTATTTTTTGCTTTTATTTATTTTCTCAAAATAGTAGGGTTTAATAAGTTTTATAGCTAAGAGTTTCAGAAAGGAAAAATTTATACCTCATGTTTAATTTCGTTACAGCATATTGAAACACAATGAAGTTAATGAAGAACCAAGTGAACTCTGACATAACATCCTTCTGTAGATAATTTATGTAACACAATTATTTGGTTTGTTGGGGTGAGAACGCCTCAGAAAACGACAATGAGAGAAAGAGAGGAGGAGAGGGAGAGAGGGTGGGAGAGAGGGAGGGAGAGAGATAGAGAGGGATAGAGAGAGATAGCGAGATATGTATATGTATATATATACACATATATATATAGAGAGAGAGAAGGGAGTTCAGTGTGATGTGTTAACGGCGACTGCGAGTGAGACCGTCCGTTATCTGTGCATATAAGACAAGTGAGACTAAATAGCGATAGGGTCGCTATATAACTGTGTAAATGTTACACTTCCAACGTTTATCATTGAAATACGATTTTTTAAAAGATAAAAGAAAATATTAGTTATCTTACCGAAAAAAGTTTGAGAAATATATTAAGTGACAAAAATTAAAAAAAGAAAAGTAGGCTTCGTTATTGTTAATTGGTTAAAAACATTACCTACACAAAAATATTTTAGTAATTACTTTTCACTCTAATTAAATTCAATCACATTGAAGGAACAAGATCAGACAATATTTTTAAATCCTGTTTCTCAAACTAAGGAATTACAGCTTCTTTATAAGAAAGACGGGTTTTCCCCGAATTTAATTCATCTTCAGCTGTTAAAATCATTCTTATAACATAGAATTCTATGTACTAATTTTTTGGCTATTTTATTGTCCTTTTAATGTAATTTTATAGTCTGATAAGTTTTGTACATTGGTTACTTATTAGTTATTTGTGATTCCCATTGAATTTTTGATGTTCAAAGTACGACTAAACAGATTTTTTGTCTCTTAAGTTGTGGAAAGGGTTCGTTGAAGAAAAAAATTTTAATTTATCCTCATTAGTCATTTAAAAAAAGTGTTATGTCGTAATGGGAAAGTAATAGTTTCTATTATTTCCTGTATTATTTTTTTAATAATATGCTATTCACTGTTACTGCATCAATGTATCCATGTAATAGTTACTTGAAGTTTTGTTTCCAAGACTATCTGATAATTAATGTTGTAGTGTTTTCATAAATGTCAATGCTAAGTTAAGAGCGAATGTATGGTGCGGGGATTGGCATCGGAATCTAGGTCCCCCTGCTGGAAACGTCCACTCGACTGGCCGCTTCCCACTGCCGCTAGATGGATTAGCAAGCGCTTGTCATTGACTTCGCCGTGAGCGACAGGCGTCGACGTCGTCGTCGAAGCTGTCACAGTCTTACAATCACACAATTTTTTGGGAGACATCAATTATATAACTTGATTTCCAACGTATTACATCAAATAACCGTAATTAATTGATCTTAACGTAATAGACTTTACTAATTATTTCATAGCTGCCTAATAAGAGTTATTGGAATCGCACCAGTTTATCTCTGAAAAATACTACCTTTCAATGCTTTGCTGCCATATGACGCACAATGATTTAAATTTTTTGTAGTATAATTTGCCCCGAAAAAAATATCTGTATAATTGGTGCCGCGTATGCTGACTGGGAAGAATAATTGCAATCCAGTGGTTTATTCGGAGACCGATTCCTCGAGTTTCAGTCTTAATACTGATGAATTTCTACGTCAATAGGCAACTGTACATGAAACGTGAATCCTTCACTACATCCGAGAGAAGAACAAGTAACGAAGCTATGCTTTCCGTTGTCGTTTAAGTTCCAAAGAAGGCAAAGACGGTGAAAATGTTTACCTCAGGATTTTTATAAATTGTCTAATATAAACCGGCGATAAGCAAATGCAGACTATTGTGTCATTATTGAACCGTTTGAGCAAATAAATAAAGAGCAATTCCCACATTTCTGTAAGACGACAGTGCTCTTCAATCAAGACAGTTCACTGGTGCGATGACCAAAAATATCTAAATGAAGTTCAAAGTGCAATTTTGATCTTAATGAAGCAAGTAGGTGACAATGAAATAGTGTAAACTGAGATAAAAATGATAACTTTTAAAGAACTAACTAAAAGGGGGGAGTACGACGTAGAACAGCAACAGGTGTCTTCAATCAAAATGAGGAAAGTAAAAATATGGAATCTGAGATTAGAGCACGGCAAGGTAGGGAAAAAGATAATTGCCCTTCTTGTTACACAAATGCTATAAATGTACAACTCTGAGGTCTCGGCGCAACTCGGCCTTGATTAATTAAACTTCGACAACAACGAAACGTCGTGACAGCAGTCTCGTACCCAGGTGGAAACCAAACATTTATTTAATTATTTGATTATATTTGTAATAAATAATTATGATAAATTTAGAATCAATTAAGATATACATGCATTTAATACAAAAAACATGAGAGTTGTCAGTTGCACAAAAACTGGAATATACCGTATTATCAATTTTTAAAGAACTTCTAATAACTCTAATAACATTAAGAATCTCTCCATTTTAACTAAAAAATTGTTCTACTAAGCCTTTCCTTCTATTCTGTAAATGAGTTTTACAAAACAATTGTATTCGTCCGTAAGATTGTATCTTAGTACAATCTCTGGTTTTTAAAGTAATTAGAAATTAAAAAGATGTTTCATTATCATTAATTACCTTACACTCCCCATAGTCACAGCTGTAATTCAGGCACTTGTCGTAACGGGAAGGTAAATTGTGTGCCTTCTTCAAATAAAGATGCCGAGTATGATGCAAAGCAAGTTTCACTTCATCATCGTTGTTGAAATATTTTCCACAAAGTAATTTCTTCAGATGAAAGAAAAACAGCGCTTAGTGGCAAATATAAACTGTAGGGAGGGTGGTTGAATTGTTCCCAAGCAAATGACGGAATCAGATATTGAGTTTATATGTCCGGGCGTGGTCATGAATCAAAATGATTCAATGCGAAAGAAATCCACGCCTTTTGTTTTACATTTCAGGACGTCTTTGTTTGATTGTCGCATTCTGCGCAACGAAACAAAACACTTCAGCTGCTCCAGAAAAAACGTGTACATGTCCCTGCGAGTGGACAGCGTCCGTTTGAATTCCTTCGAAAGTAGTTTAATCCATTTTCGAACTATTCCATCACTCCTTGTTTCTTTACCATACACCTCACACGATTGTGTATGGTGGCTCAACATTCCCTCATTCAAGAACGAATCGTTGTTCTAATTTCACATTCAGAGAGTCGTTCAACTGATGTGAACATTTCGAATCGCTATAACAAGCTTCTGGCTTCCTAATGACTGAAAGATGTGATCGCGCGTGCTCAAAATCGTAACTGCAGCGCTGCAGCTACAAAATATTGAAACGGAATTTACTTACAATGGCATTCATATTTCGCCTGAAAAATTATTAGTCTCAATTATTGAAATATTTTAGAGACCAAATGATAATAAATAATTAATTTTAATCATTTGAAACAGATAAAATGTCGTTTAAGTTATCTTATTAAATATTAATACTATACAAATATATTTATTACTTAAGGATTCAAAATTATAAAACGTAAGACTTTTTGTGCATCTATGAAACATTGTTTCTCATGAGGATCTATACTTATAATTCTAAATTAAGTTATCGGAAGGTATTTAAAACAGAGAATGATCTCGCTTTTCGTGAATTTATTGCCGATAAACGCTGTCGAATTTAAGATATAAATGAAATTACATAGAGTCAAGTATGGAGAATACAGTAATTAATTTTTTCATGAAAATTGTTATTGATTCACACAAACAGGAATTTCATGAAATTTTAATTCCGTTATTATACATCCTGTATTATATTTTATCCGATTTGTTTACCATAAATACTACGATGAAGTTGGATCTTTTGTCGAATGTTGGATGCGAGAAACATGGTATCTAAATCATATCTCAAAAATAATAATAATTCATCTGTCTTGTTCATCCATATATTGTTTTTCTGACATTCAAAACTAACTGTTTTCCTTTAAAAATATCCGAGATAATATCCAAATAAATAAGTAAACGAGATATGTCATGCGCATTACTCAGTGATATACTTTGAGTTTCTTTAGAGTGATTCAATATCTTTGGAATAAATCGATAAACGACGCAGAAAATAATGCAATACTTTTTCATTGATTTGACCTCGTTCCACATAAGCTTTCTCTTGGCTAAATTAAAGGAGATGTGTACGGTTCAGCTAGGCTGATAAGACATTTTGGTGCTGTTATGAATAAAACCACTTGCTTACTAATATATGAGAAATCTTAATACTAGTAAAATTCCGAATAGAGGAATCAACAAGGACGTTGCGATGTTACCGGACAAAGTAGGTGTTTTATAATTCCAAAAAGAGAGGAAAATGAACAACGCAACATTTTTAAAGTACTATGGACCACATTACACTAAATAACTATTAAAAGTTAAAAAATATATTGGGTACATTAATGTTATTTTTCAAACAATTGTTATAATTTATGAAGAAACACCTTGCATTTAAAAGCTAGAATTTTTATTTTGATAAAATTCATAATATATGACAACTATAGATCCAGGTATGTTCGCGTCATCTGCTTTTATCAGTTGATCTATATGTTCCGTAATCACAAATATAATCTGAAATTGAAAATAACAACTCCATAATTTTCCCAGATGTCTCCTTTTTTGTGAAAGGGAATAAATTACCAACTAATTGATTTGTCGAACCGAATTTTTCTGGACTGGTTCTAAAATTTCACTCCAACCATCCATTATTTCAGAAACGCACTACGGTTCACAATTTAGCTGACGATGAAATTCTCCTCTCTCCCGCATCGTTTTCATAACAATATTTTAAATATTTTCAGTCATTTTAATGACAAATTTTAATCACAATTTTTAAGATATAAATAGGAAAGCACCAAATTGAATCTCCTAACTTACCCATCAGGCCAAATGTTTGGAAACAATTTATCAAGTTTCCATTCATAAATAATGCACATTTTAGTCAATTAAATAGACAAACAATTATATCATAAATAAAAATACCAGTTTTATTAATATTTTTTTTCCTAACTGAAAGGAATATATCAGTAATTTCCTTCGGCATAATGTAATATTCATATGCCTGTTACAACATATTTCTAATCTATAACAAACAATAAATTCTAAGTAAACTTGGCAATGTAAATATCCTATTTGGGAATAAAATATTACATGTTACACAATAAATCTAAGTTTTAATACAGTAATTTTAAAAAGCGATACATACAATTTCAGCGACATTTTCGACTAATTTGCAGTGACTTTCATAACAACTAATTAGGCACCTTTATAGTTATATATGGTTATAGATTTGCACACTCTCCACTCCACCTCTCACGAACGAGGAAGAATTTTGAACGCTAAATTTGGTTTCAGGGCTGAATTACAAGTTGATCGTCAGGTCAAATGTCAGAGTCAGGTTCAGCGACTCAAATAACACCGGTTTTGACTCCAAACGATACAATTTACTTGTTGTTTTCATGTGACACCTATTCACCCCCACCCCTAAGGATTCTCCTCTTCCATGCTGAATGGGTTGAGATTATATATAAATAGAGTCGTGGGAAACACTGTAAATATCATTGACCCAGAAAATCATTTATTCGGTGGAAATATAAGCCAATATTACATATTTAATAATTTACTTTAATTCCACCCCCGCCCCTACGGGCGGTAAACGCGACTAACCACGACAGTGCTGTTTCACAGTCGCAACGAACAATCGCAAAATTTGGTTGTAATTGCTCCACTCGTTTAGATTTGTATACTGAACGTACATATAAACAAATATACCTATGAAATTGGAGCTTTGTTACACATATTCAATGAATTTCATATATGAAACCAAGGTACTTGATCCATTTCTTTTGTCTATTTAGCGCAAGATAACTTTTAAATTTAATGAACGTTTTATCTTATTAACAATGTATTTTAAGTACTTAAAAATACACAAGAATGTTTCTCTCTCGAGTGCGGCACACGCGCTGCCCATATAAATACGACTCGTTGCGCCGCTCAAAGTAAATTTCAATTTAAGATTAAGATTATTAATTTCGAACGTCAGCTAAAAATTGTGAGTTAATAAAATTATTTTTAGCATTCGTAGAATTAAAATGTGCCGGAGTTTAGAATTTTTTTTCGCAAAACACTTTCCGTGTCTCGGGTTGATTCACGTTGTTAAACAAAATTAATTAGTATAATTAAACTTGTAGTTCAGCATTCTCTTATTACGTTTAACGTTCGCCACTGACCTTTTCAAAAGAGATTAATTTAGACAAGGCTCTCGAGTGTTGCTGCAGAGTTTACCTCAAACAAACAAATTCCGATTCTCACTCGTGCTTACGGAAGGAGCGGCTGAGAGTGGGAGACGAAAGGCTACTGTACAAGCTTTATCACCTCGGACCGTAAGGCCAAAAATGCTTTTTTACTGTTCTCCTAACAAAGGAACTTTAATCCACGAAGAAGCATAGAGTGTAAGTCCTTTCACCTCCCAGACACTTTGCTGGATTTACTAGCGGAAAAAAATCTCCGTATATCTACATTTCAATTCGTAATTCCTGATCTTCAAAAAACAGATTTTGAAACATTGGAATTAATCATTTAATTTATTTTTTCAGATACTGTAATGCATTAATTTTTTAATTATATCCTACCTTACTGTACCAACTTCATTTAGACACAAAATTTATTGAAACAAATAATATAATTTCCGTAGCTACTGCCTTCACGATTATCGAAATAGAACGCTAAACCACATAAATTGTTTACAGGTAAGTCATTAGCAACCTAAATTTGACGTTAACCATTAATTTGACGTTCTAGACAAGCAGAAATAACGGCAGGAGTGACCCAAATGATGGAGAAATAGGAGCCTGCAAGATGAATAAAAATTAATGAGCACTCATTATTTTAATATAATAATACGACTCGGCCCGTCTCCTCGTCGATTCTTCCAGACAAGAAGTGAAGTAAAATAATTTTAAAAAGTCAACGACAGAGAGAAAGCAATTGTGGAAATAATAATCAAATAAATTCGGATAAATTCTTATAATAAATACAGAACATCAAAGTGACAATTTTTTTTCACCTGACTGTAATACTAATTTGTGGGTAAAAAACATTGAGTAATTTCTATATAATTTTTAGAACCACTACAACATTTTAACGCATCAGCCATTGTTCCCATATTCTATAGTAAATCAAAGAAAGAAGGCAATAAAACACGCTATCAAAAAAAGTGTGATTTGGCCAGAAAAGAGGAGAATAGATAAGAAGAATAAAATATGACTTGAACTAAACTGTGAAATTAACAAAATCGTTTCATATTCACGCGGCGTGCAATGTAACTATTCGAATGAAAGAGTCGTAAGCGTGTAAGGACATAGATTTACTTTAACTCTCGATGAGGCTGTTTCTGCAGGTTTTGCATAAGAATGAACCTATTTAATTCCATTATGCCGCTTGCTTTCTCTATTTCAAGGTACTTTCTATTATTTAGGAGCGAGCTTAATAATTTCACAGTAAAATCCCTATGTTAAGTATCAGTATACTTGCTATTTTAATTTATTGTGGAGATTTAGATCTTGTTGACCATAATCATGTACAAAAATCTGTAGTTTAAAAAAATCATTTTTAGTCACATTTAGCGACACTAAACGCACTTAAAATTTTGTAGGTTACACGTTATTAACATGCTATAGATTAATAAAATTTAGATGCATGTATACGTCTATCAGTATGCAGCCATAGCTTAAGGGATAGAGAGATGGATTGCAGAAATATGTACTCGGGATCAAATACCACTAAACCAATCAATTTTATGTTTACTTTATTTACCTTAAGTTTCTAGAATTTTCTGTTAAAAAAATTATATGTTTTTGAAATATCCAACGAATGTATAAATTGTACTGGACCTCGAAGCGGATGCAGTCTTCCACAGAACGAGTCTTTGTAATAGCACTTCGTGCTAAATAGACGTCGATAGTTTCTAGCACGATATCTCTCGATCTTTCAGAAACGTGACAATATTGTTTTGAAGTACACTATTACTTTTGGCCGTGTATCTTTGATTTAACGATTCCTTTCTAAATACCACGCAATAATTTAGTACTTTAACGATTTTTCAGTGTTAGCTTGGTATAATGGTTGAGTTTTTTCTTTACCAGGACATTTATATGTTGTTTGTATTTTCAACAGTCTTGAATAATGTAATTTATTGGTCGTTGTGGTTTAGATAAGTCACATATTGGTTGTTAAGCTCCTTCCCAAGATATGGGTCAATTTAGCATGCTCGATTGTAATTATATTGATTATATTCCTTAACTATTTTATCTACTTCAACATCTGAAACCAAGTAAAAGCAATAATTATAATAATCTAAATAGATAATCTGTATGGACTTACAGAAACCGTTCCGAAAGAAATCAAAACTGTAGAATAAAGACACCAGAAAATTCTGAGAGTGTAGATTGTTGACTACGTTCCAATATATCGGTAAGGAAATGGAGGAAAATTTTAATAATTAGAGAAACGGAAGAATAAAAATGAAACTTAAATATCATTCCGGGTTAAATGTTTCTTCTTTTAATGTGAAAATAATTGCGCATTTTTTCTATTTGTATTTTAAAAATAAAATATTTATAAAGAAAATTGTTCCGAGGACGTGAGAACAGTACACAGTGCTCGACCTACCTGATGCAGGTTTTCTAGAGTTCCCCTGCATCTCTTTAGGTGAAACACCGGGTAGGATGCTTGAAATATAGCCCTTAGTCATCCCTTGGCTACCTTGCACATCCCCTCTTTTCAATTCTCTTCCTATGCTATTAATGGGCGTTGTCTGCTTCAGGATCATCATCATGCAGCCTGTTAACCAAAAAAAGTGCACGTCCTTGGTAGTTGAGAAATATGTTAAATTTTGTGAGATTTCACGATGGGATTGATCCTAAAAATAAATAATTCCAAACATCGAGAAAAATAAAATGTTTTCATAATTCCTTTACTTTATTTCTCTTAGGGTTGTAAACGTTTTGGTGCTTTTAAGCGTATGCATAATTTTAAGACCGTCATGAGATCTCCAGTTGGATCAATTCTTCTTGAATGTTCCATCCACGTTTTACGGTCTGTTTATGTTGATTCAATATGGACGTCTTGCCTTGGGGTTTTACCCTTGTAGATTAAGTCCCACGAGATTGAATACGCATCACTGATTTTATCGCTATTATCCATGGTCGGTAAAATTTGCGGATGCATGTACTGCTTGAATTTATTGCTGATATATTTTTTCCAAATTGTGTCTCTTTATATTAAACAAAATAAAGCAAGTTTCTCTTTATCGAAAAATATAAGGGTCAATAGAAAATATTCCTGTTTAAAATCAATATTACGATTACTTAAAAATTATTCATTGTGACTCTTATACTAGTTTCATGGCTATTATTTAAAAGAAGGTTACAAACATGAAATATATTATAATATGGTCCATGGTTGGGTTAGATATTGCAGAAGAGCGTCAGTTTTAAAACAATATCAGTTGTGGAATGGTGTTGTTCAAGGAGAGGTGCGCAAAGGACCGAGAATCGATTCAAAGAGTCGAATCAGTAAAAAGAGTTAGTTACGGCTCAGTGCTCGATTCGTAGAGTCGTGAGCGACTTACTTAAGTCTTACTGTCGTGAGCAAATTGCTTGAGTCTTGAGCGAACGAACCACTTGCCTGAGTCGGATCCGGTGTTAGTCTTAGGTTGGAGTAAGATTCGACTCGGGTTCTGAATCGAAAAAAGTTAAGAGCGGCACTCACCATGAGCTAATAAACAATAACACACGTAATAAATTTTTATAATAGACAGTATGGTAAAGTCTTACTTACTGTTAAAATAATCAAGACTGAAAATGAATTTTTATTTGTTATTTTTACGGCTTCTCTACATCCATAGTTAACATATTGTTCCCAAACTTGTTTGTCCTATCGATGTACACATAGTTTTGTTCTATCTCTTGAATAATATTTTCATGTTCTCAATTCACCAAACTGCTCCCAGATAAATAAACACGGATTCTCTTGTGTGGTGGGATGTGAGAAAAAAGTTTTCCTAAACCTTATTTTTTGTTTTAAAAAGACTTTTATCCCGAGGCATCGGTTCCTTATGATTGTATATTTTCCAAAACCGGGCAGATCATGACGGAAAAACGAGTCGGTTTTTTTCCCATAAACTTTCCCAAATGCTTTATGTAAATAAGAATATATTTTTTAATGGTTATAGAAATAAATTTATAGTTTTTTATAAATAAAGGACGCTATTAATATTACATATTTTCTTCCATAATTTTAATTAGTATCGTATATGATCTGAAATATCTATTAAAACCTACATTTGTCATTATTTATATACCTCCTTTCAATATTATGTCCGCCATTCATGGTTTCAAAAAAAAAATCAAATCCAAACTAAGCGAATCCAACTACATAATCTTTGCAATTTCATATCCGCCATTTTTATACAAATAATGAAATTAACAACATAACAAATTAACTGTTCTTAGTTACAATACCTAAAACTAATTTCTTGACTTTCGTCATAGGTTTTTGCAGTTTTCGTCCAAATTGTTTTCTCTTACCTTATTCTGCTTATCACCGGTTATTTGCCGTATCCGCCAATATGATTTTCAATATTCTCTTACAGCACCACATTTCAAAAGCTTCTATTTTTTTCCTTTTTGCAACTCCTACCGTCCACCTTTCGCACCCATATAACGCCACAATGATTTCATAACATTCACACTTATATTAAGCGTAATAAAATTTATCTTTTTTGGGAAAGCCTTCCTTGCCTGTGCTATCCTACTCTTTAGGTCTACTATACTTCTACCATCTTTAGTTATTATACTTCCCAAGTAGCATTCCCTTCCCATTCTAACACCCTTTGTTATTCCACTATTTCCCATAATTTGTCTTAACGTGGTTTTCCCTCTACTTATCCTCTTCCTCTAGGACCATGCTATTTATTATATTTTCCAAGTCTTCTTCTGGTCCTCCTAATATACAATATCATCGGCAAACCGCAGGGATTTTATCTCTTCTCCTTGCAATATGATTCCTTTTCCACATTCCGTTTTAATTTTCTTCATCGCCTGTTCTACTTATAAGTTACAGACCATGAGCAACAGACTGCATTCTTGGCTTACTCCTTTCTTGATTTCTGATTTCTTTTCTTACCCTTCAATTGTAATAACTGCTGACTGCCTTCTGTAAAGGTTACAGTTATATCTTCTTTTTCGATATTTTATTCCTATCCTCTTCAAAATCCTTAATAGTGTTTTTCAGTTCACATTATCAAAGGATTTTTCTAAATCTACAAATGCCATGAATGTAGGCCTGTTTTCTCTTATACTGTCTTCTTTAATTAGACGCAAATTGATTTTTTTCTAATTCTAATTCTGTTTGTCATTCTATCCTCCTATATACTTTTTCGTTACTATTTTTCAAGAAATATAAATTCCTGTGAATTTATTATGCAATAATATTGTTTTTAATTGATTTACTTGCCAACTAATATATGGAATTTTCTGAATACCTTGATACCTAACATGAACAGAGCCATATTTACTGATAAGGACGCTAGAAAAAGAAAAACTATTTACGTCGTCGCAGTCCCTTTCATCACTGATATTTCTGTTCATATATAATATGGCCTATAGTTCCGTAGCCGGGTTTTATTTTGCTGAAGAGCGTCAGTTTTAAGACAAGATTTCAATCTAAGTTATGCAAACAGTATTGTACAAGTTCTTCGAACGAGTCAAAAGGCTGGAGACCGACGAGCATTTGCCACGGGTCGTTGACCCTTTTCCAAGGTGGTTCGATCGTTATCATGTGACACTCCGCAATCCCGAGCTAGACTAAAAAGCTACTGAGGAATTTAGACCAGGGCCCCGGAAAAAAGAAACACTTTATGGGGACAATGCTGTTATTTATGAGCCCTTTGTTCTATTCGACGTTGGTCCCTCATTTGGCGTAGAGGCAGCTGATAATAAATATCCCCTCCACAGCTTCCCGTTAGACGGACGTGGAGCTTCTTCCTTTCCGCTTTTCGGCTCTCCGGACGACGAGAGTAAGTCTTCCCCTTCCCTGTTCGTATCCATGTCCCTTCGGACACAACTGCTTTACGGGGCGCTTCAAGCCGCTTTGTTGGCCTTCATTCATAACGTTCAATTCTACGCGACGGAAACTCTTCAAACCTAAGTAACAAAACTTCCGACGGCATGGAAATTAGTTGCACTATCTCACCAAAAGAAGAATTATCTTGATCCTTCAAAAAGAAGGATAAAATAAATTTTATAATTGTTCTGCTGACTGTACCTCGAATAATGAAGGTGACTAATCCTTAAAAAGGTCCCTCATCCCAATAAGGAATGCGGATAGATCATAAATCCTGTTATTCGTTCAACAACAAGCTTCGGAGATAGTTCCTACTTGAGTACAAATTTGTAAATAAATCTTTGTGCAATCTGATATCATACAACTTTTGGATTTTTTAGATTATTTTTTCTGTAAGTACATCTGATTTATTTTACGTATATATATTTAATTGAGTTTTTTCATCTCATTTACTTAAATTATAATAATTTTTGTAGATTGTTTTCATCCCTGAGAAGGTTACAAACAATGGAACGAAACGTCGTGATATAATTTAATAAATAAATAATTTTAAGGATAAAATAATTTATAAACGTATGTGTATGATTTTCAGTGAAAGTAATATATCACGATAGCAGCCTGGGAACAAATAATACAATTTTTCAATTAAAAAATGTCTCAGAAACTTTTCTTGAAATTTGTCTACATTTATAAAAATTATATGTTCCCGAATAAAAAATAAATAAACACGCCACCTTATTCGCTTCACTTTCTGAATTCACTTACATTATTTTCACGCCTACTTGAACTTCCTCGTTGAAAAGTGTTGCATGTTAATTGCTTCAATCGTTTATAAATCTTTTTTAAAATGAAATTTTTCCTACGATCATTTTATCGCTGTCTCGTTTTAATTTTAAATTTTTGTGTTGCGATCCCAGTATATATTTTTTTCACGATTTATTTCCTTGTATTATTTAAAAAAACGCAAAGACTTTCTTTAGTACGTCAGGTTGCCAATGACTCCTATTTAAATTTCTCTACCCCATCATACCCGTGACCTGGCACAAAATTTTGGAAGTTTCTGTACACCCTCTGTGTAGTTTTTCATTAAGTAGGCATGCACCATACTCGAGTATTGGGTTAACCTGAGATTTACAAGGGAGCTCTATTGATTTGTCACTCAATTTTTTTATGATTCTCATTATGAAATGTAAGAAGAGGCAGAAATTACTTTTAATTTCTTCGCATCTATAAATTTCAAATTGATTCCTACATATCGATAGCTGTTTACTTGGTATACTTTGTCTCAATTTTGGTTAAAACCCAAGAATTGATATGCACGTGATTTATTGAACCATACAAATATGCTTTTATCAATATTTATATAAACTTAACTTCTCTCGGCGGAATTACTTTGTTCAACTACGCTGCTTTGTAATTCGTTTTCATCCAAAAATCTTTTAGTCATTCTATAGACGAAATAAATTCTACTGCGTAAAATCAATTCAATTAGGTTTTAAGAAATGGAAACGATAGTCCCGTATCTACTAAAATAAAGTAATAAACTATTAGTCATTGAAAATCACCAAGTTTGTCATCAATCGTTAAATAGCTTAAAATCATACAAATTAATCCTCAATTTAGGATTTTCATTAGATGAACAACGGTTTTGGAATATTATAAATATAGAAACAAGTTTAGGACGAAACTTCGTGCTAATTTTTATATTATGAATATTTATAATTATAATGAAATAAGATAAAAATAATTTTCACTGATAAATTGTCTATAAAAGAATTAATTGCCTGTATACGTGTTTGTATATATGTTACGCACACAAATATAAAGGAGTGGGCCGATTTCGGCCAAATTTACTATAGGTGTTCTTTGTGACCCGGTAATCAGTATTGTTGGGAAAAGGCTTGGCTACCCCTCCTAGGCGCGGGGGTGGAGAGGGTTGTAATTTTTAAATTAGCAAAAAAGGTCAATATTTCCGTCATATAAATACATATACATATGTCCTCCGATACTGTTAGCGTATATTTTAAACCCCATCCATAATCGCTAGGGGAGGGGGTATTCTTAAAAAATACTGCACGTGCGTTTGCCTTTCTTACGGAACAGTCGGTGTTTCTTAATATTTTGGTTACCGGAAATCCTATTGACTTTCTTAATTTACTGGAGGTACTTTTTACTAATTTAATGTACCGGGAGTATTGTTCTAATCTTATAAAGTGTTAAGAGAATTTTGATTCAGTTAAGAGTACCAGTAGTATTTTTGAATCTCTCGAGATACTGGAAATATATTTGAAGCTCATATGCTGACACTTTACATGCCCGTTTGGTTATTTGTTGGCCAAGAATTAAATAATGTGCCGGTCTAATATAAATGAGTAGCTGAGCAACGCTGGACCCCTAGGTAGTTTATTAACAAAAGTGAAAATGAAATAGAATTAAATTTAAGCTTATTTTAAAATATACATATAGCATACAACAGTAAGTATTTTTTACGGTAGATTGAGAATATATACATATTTAAGTCAACATAAACAAATTCCTCTAAATATAGTGTCTGTTGTCGTGTTAGACTGGTTTGATGTGTTTATCTTGTAACGAAACTCTCCTTTTAGTCATCGTAATTTCGTTCAAACCTCTCGGGTTGCCACGTGGCAGGCACAGGAAACCAAAATCACAATATAAAATTAACACATTTATTTATTCACTTGAATAAGAGAAAGAAAATAAGCTTTTTAAAGTTCATAAAAGCTACAACAAATCTGATACACGATTTCGGACTCGCACCGCTGTTCCATTCTCTCGACTGTCCAGATCTAGAAAAAGCTCTGCTCGTGCTCACGTAAACACGCTCGCTCCCCTCCATCGTTTCTCCTACGTCACGGGGTACCTCAGCTTTCGGTTGCCAAAGCGCTACCCCCATGTAATATCATGACGACGTGGTAGAGGATCCGAGGTTCGTAGGAATGAATAAACGGTGGAAAATGAGGACTATGCGGAAGTGTGACGCGAGAGTAACGCAACACATAATTACCACAACTCAAACACAGCCCGATTTCCCGAATATATTTTAATAATTGTCGTCCTCTTCTATTGCTACCCCACAAACACTTCCGGTATTACTAATTTAACGTTATTATGTTAATCTGTCACTTCTTTTAGTCAGTGTCTCCCATAATATTCTTCACTAAATATAATGAACTTACGGTAACGGTAAAAGTCTATAGTTATCTTCCGCTAAAATTTGCCATATTCCGGAAATACTGCACATCTAATGGTATATGAACTATATTACAATAGTAAAGTTCATCTAAACCTAAGAAATTAATTTGATGGCCGATACGATCACATAACTTTCCTAACATCCAACAGCAACGTCCATAACTACAGCTTTGAGACTTTTTTTCACTTAGTTTAATTTAGTCCCCACCTTTATAACCCTTCACCGCTAAAATGTCTACATGTGTTTGTTATAAATATGCAAAAGTAAAAAATAGTAATTTTACAAGCTGAAAAATAAAAAGAAAAACGTTTCACGGGGTAAGTTTGTTTAAAAAATTCTCTTTGAAAACTAAGTATCGATATAATCATAAAAACAAACTATAATTTTTACGTAGTTAATGCAACACATGATAATGCATAGCAACGAGTTTTTTAGTGATATAAATCTGAATTTAGGTCGGCAGTTTCATCGCAATTCAGACGTTCTACACTGGATTGTTCCGCGTATCGCGGATCTTGACGGGACTCCTTTGTACGTGTAGAGGTGGTCTTTAACGTGAACGAGGCTTACGTGTTACGATTTGCTGTTCTTATATGCTGCCTTCAGTCCTGAAATCTCATGTTACTTTTACCATTACAATAATGCGTGTAATTTGTAGAGATAATGATTATAGTACCATAAAAAATGTGTTTAAATGTCATATGTATAACTGCAATTAAGAGTAGTGGTGAGGAAGGCAAAGGACAAGGTTCTTCGTCACCTAAAAAGTCATTTAGCACTTCATGTCTAGTAATCGGTGACGCTATCCAGAAGAATTTATTCTACGCATATTTTATTTAAAAACATAACAAAAGCAGGCGTGTTTTTAAAAAGCAAGACGTTTTATGTAGTTTTTAGAACTTTACTGTGGTGACTCATGACCCCTACATTGAAGCGGTAAAGCAAAAATAATTTAGTTTTTGGTATTCGCGTACAGCAGGACGAAAAGCGAGGGTGGTTTTGGTCAAGGCTGAGTAGGCGGGAAACGTCGCCGTTTACAAATTATTTATTGCCTGGAGTGTATCGTATTTGGACAGTTGGTTCCGGGAGCTGTCCTGAGAAAGACGGGGTGAGAGAGCAGTGGCTGAAGAAGCAACATGTGTAAAAGTTAAAATCTGCATGTATCGAGAAAGAAGATTCATTTGATGGGAGTACGGAAAACAAAAAGATAACATTTGATGGAGATTTATTCGGAAGAAGAGGCACTAGAGGATCTAGAAGACGTGTCCAGCAAAGGAACATCCGGCAACGGCAAATGAAGAACGACGTCACCAGGCGAAACATCTGGAATAACGGCATTTTTACCCGGTTTTTTCAATTAAACCATTCTCGTTGATTCGCAGTTGTTTTTATTTTACTTATATCGTTTGTCACCCGCGTTCCCGAGAGTAACACCACACTACATTTAACTTTATGCAGAGATGATTTTCCCAAGCCTTTCAGTCTCGAATTGTCTCTACGCATTATCTTAGGTACGGTTGGTTTGCTTTTTTATGAATTAATAAGTAATAACCTCTGATTAACATTTAACATTAGTAAAAGACGTAATTCTATCCCTTACGTCTAATTTAATCTTAAATAAAAGAGAGCGAATACAAGAATCTAACCTTGCTAATATTTTAAACTCACGTAAATTAATAATAGAGGTTCCTGATGAAATACTTTATTCAGTATGCTCTCCAAATATTTAAACTTTGATACTTCAAAAGATCAGATAGGCGCATATTTTATAATAAAAAATAGAACAAATAATTGAATATATTAAAATTATTAAGCCAATTACATATCGGTTCAAAATTTCACTTAGTTTAAAAAATATTATAGTATAATAAGTTAAAGACAAAAATCTATGCATTTTCATTTGTAATTTTAGTGGTAAACATAAAATTACGGTTATCTGTTGCAATTGTTTTCAATTTATTAATTACATAATTCATTTGAAATGAAGAAACAAAACTTAATAAATAGAACAGTATTGACAGAATAAGTTGAATTTAATTAATGAAATTTAATAAAAAATTGTATGTCAAATGAAAATAAATTTATTGCTTAAAATTATATGTAAATTGAGACTTATAATATAAAATTATATTTCGAGGCCAGAAATTTCAGAAAAGTATGTAATATTTTTAATAAAATGTCAATTTTGAGAATAAAATTTTATTTTATAGATTACAAAATTTTGCATGTAGACGGTAGGGCACTTCTGACAATATTAATAATCAGAAGACTTAAAAACCAATATTAAATAGACTACATTGTTGTGTTATGATTTTATCGAGGAATATAAAGAATCAGTTCCAAAATTCAAAACAGTAGAAAATAAATAAATTTAATGTGAACCCGCGTTTCATCTGTATTCCATCAAGAACACTACAAATATCGTGTTCAGATAGCAGTAAATCCAGAAGAACAGAATGGTAAAATCTCTACCGGCCTGGGAATCAATCCAAGGACCCTCCCATAGCCATTGGTGACGGAAATGATAGGCTTCCTCTATGATGGATCGGCCGCACAGGGCAATACGGATCAGCCTTACATCACTGTTCTTGAAGGTCGACGGTGCCAAAAGCATGTGATTTTTTTCTTGTGAGGCGTTATAAGGGACTCAGTTTAAGTTCCTCCACTTACAGAAATAATGGTCGAACTACGGAACCACATAACAACAGCCATGGAAGTAGTAACGAATATTAATACCGAGTAAACAGATATATGCCATGTATCTCAAGAGAAGCACATTGGCCACCACTGACTTTCACAGAAAAATAACGGTATGTATTTTCATTTTTGCAAAATTAACATTTTATAAGGCTTTATGTCACATCAACCCGAGGATTATTAACGAACCATTCAATTACATCTTTAACATCGTACTTTACAATCAATTCTTAAAAACCATTTCACAATTGCAAGAATACAAAAACTGTTACTTCTTATTAAAAATAATTACATTTAATATTTAATTTAAGGTGAAATTTAAAAAAAAATACATAGTGTCAGATCAGATCACTTCACTTTCGCTAGACACTATTAAAAATATTTTAATTTTGCTACTAAATCCCATGTTTCAACTTTTAAACTGAAACTTTCTTCAGCTTTCTTCATGACCATTCAACTAGGTCGACTCTGAACTGTTGTCATACTTATTTACAGTATTCATAATATATAATATTTTAAATCAGTTACGTAGATTTATAAAAGTTCTCAAAAGGAAATATACAATTATACGTTAATTCGTACGTCTTGATGTAGGCTCTACTCATATTGATTAAGTGAATATAATTATTTATAATTTGGTATTGAAAAATACGAACGTTAATATCGATGCAAAGTTATGGTTTCTGTAATAATCATGTTTCCGACAAAAAGCCTTACACCCAACTCAGGCTGTTTGATGTTCAGGTAATTTTGCACGGACAATTACTTTCCTAGCGTACTATAATTAACTCACAGTGTGAAATGGGTTTGCCTCAAATAAGCTCCATAAAATTTCGTGTTGTTCGTAGGGAACGGCATGTAAATTAGCTGTCGGCCGAGTGGGCGTTTTCTGTGCGGTGTTTGACTTACAACAATGTGTCCAGCTCTGGTGCAGAGGCTGAGGCTGCCCTTTGATTCATTATCCCGCCAACTCACACTTGGAGGATCGTCACCTCACCCTGTGTCGTTGTGACGTCAACTGATCAACAGAAGAGGAATTCACGTAAATGAGTTCTACGAACAACATCCCTAGGTTGGAACAAATATTGAACGTTACGTTTGAGTAGAACGTGTCAGGAATATACCACGGGCTCCTATACTACGGCAACGTGGGAGTTGATCCAATACCTGCACAGGAATTTAATAATTATATTTTTAAAAAAAAGTTCACCGGCGGCTCAGTATCGGCAAACGGCGGTTTTGAATTGGCACAACCCGCAGTGTGTAGATTCAGGCAAGTATGGACGAATAACACTCATACACACGAACATATATCAACATTATCAGCTGATTCATCACGCTGTTTTGCTACATAGTCCCCTCTCGTGATCAATTTATTTCCATAATATACCCGAATTCCTCTGATCTAAGACGCTATAACCTCGTGAGTACGCGTTTTGTCCAGCGGTTGTACCCGTTTTTCCAATTACAATTTTATATTCCACATGAGAATGAAACAGTACCATAAGATCCTAAAACAAAGAAATGCTCAGACTGGGGGCAAGGAAAATTAATTTTGCAAGAGATTAGATGACAGACGAATTAACACAAGTGAGAAACAGTGGCTTAATGAGAGGAATTGATGACGTTTGCAGCACACTTTTCAATTTATAGCATTACGACAACTTGAATCGAGTAACTGGAAACAGGTTTAATGGTGTGAATTTTTTATTAGATTTAAATCTATTAAAACGGTAACCGGCAGTGAATTAAAATAATAAAAGGAAAACTTTTTACTACCCAGATATACGTAAATTTGAAGTTATTTACACAGCTTTAGCCTTACTGCTCCAGACTATCTTCGAAATGTTGATAGTTTTTGGATCATATATGGAATATAACAGACAACAGAAGGAAACTGAATAAATATTCAAAATTACTGACCGCAGTTATTTTATATATGATTCAACCTCGTCTAAAAAAACTTGTTTTAATAGGTTAGCTAGTCTACTTACTGACCCAAAATTAGCTTTTACAACTTCTCTAATTTTTTTCTGAATTTAATAGTTCCCTTATAGTTTAATTGAATTATATTAGTTAGTTGTAGTGGACCACCTCATTCGATGCAATTTTCTTTAGCTATAATCAAAAATCATTCAAGTCTCCAATATCAACTTCTATCAACGATTTAAAATGTATGATCATTCAATTGAATTCAAGTTACTCAACAAAAGTAACTTGAAAAGCGAGGACTCTGATTAAGGCTAAAATTTCTCGAAAGGCGCTAATGCTGTGAATGAAAATTACATTTCCAAGACTATATGACCCTAATTTGAGTTGATATGTTGAAATTAATAATTATTATTTATTATACATACGTGCATTATGTCAAGATAACGATATTAATATTTTAAGCTATTCGTTTATCAGTAAATAAGTTAACGTTGAAAAGACTAAAAATATCTCTATTTTTCCGCCTTCTGTCTGTACAAAGCCAAGAATTCAAAAACTAATATATTTTGTTCGTACAGTTTAAATGTGTAAAATCAGACACTGAAATTGTAATTTGTTGGGATTCTAATGTGAATCTTCGTCTTGTTTGCAAATACAAAGATATTAAATTTTGATATAAAAGTGCTTTTACGTCTACAATGTGGTATATTTATATTTACAAGATCGATGGCGCTCCACATTATGTCCAAAACAAGTAGCTAAATTACTTATTTCAGAGTTTAATCATCTGTGATCATCATTTTTATTCATTTAGAATACAGTTTACGATGTAACGTGTTTAAGTGCTTATTACATCTATTCTAAAGTTGAATCAAAATTTAACTTATTTTTTGTCATTGGACTATATGATTTAATATAGGGCTGTGATGGGGAAAGTGAAGAAATGTGTTTAAATGCTGCATTGATCATGTGAATAACGAATATGAGATCGTTACAAGTTCCATTGATATACGATGGTCAGTATGGCATTATAAATTACGTTTCTCGATTTGATATCAATTGACTGAAATCATTGTCGTTTCGGTCGATGAAGACGAGACCGGCACAGGCAGTTCAACGTTCTACTTTATTTTTCCTCAACTTTCTGTTGATCCGCAGACGGAATTGTTTCCTTTCAAATAAAGGAACGGACGCTCTGCATTGCCTCTAAAGTTTTGAGCTCTGTTACCTTTCCGATCTAAGGAATACTCTGTATACGCTTTCTTGCGACTGTTTTGAGTGAGAACGTTTGTAAAAAAAATCTGTTTGTGAGATTGGGTTAAATATTTCTGCCAAATTGTTCTTTACACAAGACAAAAACAACAAACTCGTGTGCATACATTGATTTCGGAAAGGTGAAACTGGAACATAATTCGACAACATTCTAGGACGTAAATTTTGAGACATAGAACTGGTAAAGGAAGACGAGTGACTTGTATATGAGCGCTTACTGAAAGAGTCTTCCAAAGTGTGATAATATCAATGGTACCAAAATTATTATTACAATAAATTCGAAACGCTGACAACTTTTAGTTTATACGTCAGCGCTGTATGAGTAAAATTTTGACAGCCATATTTTTTCAGTGATAAAATAATGTCATAAAAATATTTTATCTTAAATAAAACCCATTCTACAAGTTATTATTTTTAGCCTGAATGACGAAATTGACTTAATTCTTACATTGATATAAGCTTGATAAGATGCGTAAGATGCATATAGGAAAATCGTTACAGATATTCGTTACAAATTGAATATTCCTGTACAGCAGCCTGTATCTGACAGGTCGTTTCCCCATATTATCCTAAACGAGCTCTGCTTTTGCTCACTCAGGGCTAAGGAATAGCTTTTTCGAGTAAAGTGCCGCGTCGTTGCTACGCAAGACTTAAAGCAGCAATCTTCTGTTACAAGTAGCATGTCCTCGTTCTTAATGGAAGACCTCGGCTTTCTCGGAAAAATATGTTTATGAAAACATCGCCCTGAGCTGCACGGAGTCAACAATTCCTGTACTTCGTAACAATAGCTAATATTTAAAATTTCCAGGAAAATAGCATTTCTTGGAACATAGTATTATGTTCTACGGTTACAGTTATCGTATGTCTAAGAATGTTCCTCACGTATCCTACTACCCATTTTCTGAATAGTTGAATAAGGGGACAAAAAGGACACAGTAAACTTAACGTGTAACGTTTCCTCCATTAATTGGTGGACCTTATATATATATACATCCAAAAATCAAAAGTCAGAGGTGCCAGATGCCAAAAGAGACTTATACTTCTTTCGGACCCCGATATTCATTTTGAAACTCAACCATCATCGTCACTAATGTCCTAATCAACAACATCTATTCACACTACTTTAGTCAAATAAATATAAAAAAATAAATATTAAATAACCTATTTCTTTGATCTCAAGGCAAGCCACATGGCAATAATCCCCCAAAAAATCAAGACAGTACTTCTCCACCTCAAAGTATATCTGAAACGTACTCCACCAATACAATAAAAGTAGTATCTATCAATTAATAAACTCCTTAGATTGCTATATTAATAATGGTAAGGACCATTTGAATACTAAAACCACCCATTTCGGAGCATGTGAAATAGATTTTAACAATTGTATCGTAGTTTTATGACTTAAATATTTACAATAAATAAAAAGACGGCCAAAAAAGTCAGCATTAAATATATAACTATTTATTAACAAAAGCGACGTTTCATCTCCATTTTGAGACTTCTTCAGGCTTACTACAAACATATTACAATAAATTAATTCTGAGTTCTATGCTACAATTTTGAATTTATATATAAATGAACACGGTTAAAAACTCACAAATTTAGTAATACATCCTATTTACTCCTCGACTCCTTCAGTCGAAAAGATTATTGAATTTACACGTGAAGAATTTGGTGCCGCGCTGGGCCTTAGCCAGCGACGGTTACGGTCGAAATGATGTGTAACAATGAGTGCTTTCGGCAGTTTAATTTTAAAAATGGAGGAAATAATGAGAATTATGAGTGAAATGTGTAACAAGTGCAACCCTCATACAATCAATGTTAAAAATTACATAAATATTTTCAACAAAATTTACGATACTTTTTGTTGTAGTAGTTTAACACTTTAATATTCTTCTACTAAACTAGCACTTAAAATTAGGCATAATGTCAAATTATCTATCGAAAAACAGTCATTTAGAGCCATGCTGCCCTCCCCCTCCAACGTCTCCACCATCACGTGACGCGTGTGGCCCCCGTGCGAGGAATCCAGGGAGCTTCAGATAGTATGCTGACAACGGTCGAACGACACACACCAGGAATAGGAGACAGGGGGAACGAGTCGAGGAGTCACGGCGGCCTTGCCATTCAGCTCATTTGTATGCCGCTCTACCCTCGTCTTGATGAATTTATTTTATTGTCATACGGTGTAAATATATTACTTTTTGTTTTCCTAGTGTCGTTATTCCCCAATCCTTCCTTCCAATGCGAACGCCGCAATAATCCACTAACAAAATATATACTTACATGCGTGATAACGTTACCAAACATATGCACAAATTCAGTCATAACAGATATTAAAATCATATGCACAAGTTCAGTCATGACATAACAAAATCCTTGACGCTGAACTTAATCTCTTTTACAATTAACATTAGACTTAATAATAATTTTAATCTTAATGTTAAAAGTGACAGAGTCAAAATATAAAATTTATGATCCTTTTCTTGGCACCTGATTTCTGATTTTTGAACCTTTATTTTGGCTTGTCCGCGCTTTCGGATGTAGTTTCATGTTGTAAATGAGAAGGTCCACCAATTGGTGGAAGAAATGTCGTACCTTGTGTTTACTCTGTTAATAGAATGGGCCAAATTCATTAAGAATTATACTGAGCAACAGACGTAAATTTAATACGTGAATAGGACAATGTCGGAAAGATTCAAAAACATAAATTGGGTAAATATTAGCACTGCCTGAAAAATTAAATTAAAGAAATAAGGAAGGCATCGATGCTATCAATATCAGATCCCAGGTTCTATTCAGAATAAATTATATCTGAGAGAAATAAGACGCCAAGTTCTGTTTCCTTCTTCTCAGGTGAACGTACATTGTCAGCCCAATTCATTTTTTAAAGACATCTTTGCTAACGAATGTAATTAACTTTTCTACCGCAACGTTTTTTAGCTTAGGAAGGTTTTACATTAAATATTCGAGTAATGCATTTAAGGAACTATATTTTAAAATTTTATTTATATATATATTATTATCAGTAGTGTTGGTGCATATATTCTCATGTGCTACAGCGCATTTGCACTATTTTTTTCGTAATTTTAAGAAACTTAAAAATATTTTAAGAGTGTGAATTTCTGCTTCGATTTCTAATACTTTAAACTGCCCGCCTTCCAGCATGCTTCCTTCCTCATACATCTGGCCTTCATTCCTTACATTACGAGAATCCTGTCTGGAATGATAAAAGCGCATGCGTAGTATTCCCTTTTCATTCCACTGCTCGTCGTCATGACACAGAGACAGCTTCATCTCGATACAGTTTTAAATGTTTCTTACTAATTAGTAAAAGATTACAGTTACTAGAGTAGTTGTGGTTTATTTGAATTAATAAAAGGTTATTTGAAAGAAAATAACATATAACAGACTGCATTTCTAAGACATTCATAACTCTGAGAAAATAACCGCACGATCCTGCATACAGTATTGCAATATTTTTCAAATTAACTTTCTTTAAAGTAAAAGTAATGTTACTAATTTTCGCCAATTTGATTTTATATTCTTACAATTTTAAAGAATTTATTTCTATTACACATTACGTAGACGAAATTAGAAACGTAGCATATTACGGATCGTGGAGTATTATCAACAGTGTAGATGATGTAGTACTATTTATATCTTACGTAAGGGGAATTATCCTCGTAGCAGTTGTTCTTTGGGGGTGATGTAGCACATTACTTTAAATACTCATGAGCCGCCACTGATGATTATAATTGTATACTATATATTCTTATAAATATTTATGTTACAATTTACATGGTTGAAATGCCTTAAATTAATAATTTCCTAAGAGTCTTTTCCAATGTTTCTGTGGCCATATTAAAAACAAGTTCTCGTCTCTCATGACATTCAATAAGTCGAGTCTTAGCACCTTATAAGAGGTAATTTTGTCACCCAGTCTTAGCTGCCAGAAAAAGCTTACACGTTAATTATCTCATGACATGACAGACTAATTGACCAATTTACTTGCGTTATTTACATAGTTAGCATTAATTATAAAATGAAGTCATGGATACGGTAGAGATTTATTATAGAAAATCATTTCGACGGCTCCACGGCTGGGATGCAAATACGTTTAATTACCGACGTGTCGCGTGACATTCGAAACCGCGGACGCTCTCTTGCAATTTGATGTATGGCTTCCCACAAACACAATTAGAGGAATACAATCAATCTCACTCGTGTTTGTAGTGCAAGTGAAAGACACATTATGCACCCACGTTGACACGAGAAATTCCTTTTGAATGCAGTTGTGTTGGTGGTATATTAATGAGGCGTTACAGCACATGTCACTGCGTAAACTACATCTACTAAATATTACAAACCCCCACCGATTACTGGCATCCACTCTTAAGAATTAATATTAAAATAGTACAAAAACTAACGTTATCAATATATACTACTTTACATTTCAGTGAACAAAATATGATTTGCGAATTTAAACCCGTGATAGGAATGAGCCTGAAAACTATTTTGTTTTATATTTATATAGTGTTACTCTCCAGAAGCTATGAATAAGTGCTTTTAGAACGAACTACGGTATTTCTTTTAATAAACCTGCCCCCCAGGCGCAACAAGGTGTCGGCGCCGCGCACTTCACGTGGTCGGCAGCGTAAATTCAGGTTTCCAGCCTGAGTACTTGAGTTAAAGTATTCTTCTATAAACGCAATAAATCAATAATATGACATCTTCAATTATGCATGAGGAAGAAATTGTAAAATATAATAATACTATTACTGCGAGAGTGTTACCAACACTCTGCGGCTAATGACTCAATCCTTAAGGTGCTTAAATTTTAATTCCGCTAACATAACAAGTAACAGTGATTATTTTTTAAATTGGAAAATCTTAAAAATAAACACGCAAATACTACTTCTTCGTTTTTATTTTGAATGAATAAAGTTATTTTTATGTAAAGGACACGCATTATTGCAGTATTGTGTGCAGGATCCTACAGTAGTTTCCTCAGTCTGATGAAAGTCATCGAAATTCCACCCTTTAAATGTTGGTTCATTCAAGTAAGCTAATAACAACAATCTATTTATTCGTCAAAACGACTGATGCAGCCGCCGCTCTGTGTCAAAATACGGCACGGTATGCTTCATTTTGTTGAGCATACGGGTGGTTCAGGGGAGTGAAACGTAGTCCCGCGCATTTCCTATTACAGAGATCTGGCTGCTTTATCGGGAGATAGTGCGCTGCAAGACAAGAAGTTTAATGTATTCGAAATCGAAGCAGAAATTTACACACTTAAGACTCAATTATTGTTTAGGTTCTTTAAATTATGAAAGAAATAATTATTCCTACATTAGTTTATGTCCTGTAGAACATGAGCACAGATGCACCAGCCACCACTGACGTTCTTCTTTTCGATCGTAATACTCAGTGGACTTCTAATTTAAAACGAACTACAGTGTTACATGTTACAGTTCTAATCTTTCCGTTCTGTGATGGTCACGGCCGAAATGCGTTGGTATTATACAGTGTTAAAATTTCGATGAATATTTTCTGTTATTTTAATATATTTCATGTGTTTCGGACCAACGCGTTATTATACAATTTACGAATTTGATTTTTTCATTCATGCAACATATTTTATTTGTTATACACGTGATTTTCCTATCCTTTATTTTTTCATATATAATTAATTTTCACGTTCATTTGTTTTATAAGTCATAATTGTGTAGATCAGGTTATTTGTATTTGATTTTTCCATTAGCCCTTGAAAAAAATAGAATATACCATTATATACGAAATTATACAGTTTTACTGAATGTAAAATAACGCGCCAATGTAGTTATGAGTTAATGTTAACAATTATTCAAAACAAAAATAATTAAACACTAAATATAAGGTGTAAAGTAAACATTTAATGTGTTAATTAAAATAACAATGATCAAAATGTCTCAAGTAATAAGACAGATGGCGGATTGTTTAACCAACTACTGTGATCTAGAATCAACCAATCACAACGTTTGAAATAATTGCAACGTTGCCGAAAATGTGTTCCGCGAGGAGTGTTCCCTTAGAAGCAGTATAATATTTATGTGAAAAGAAAACCTTTACCTTCAGAGGACTTCTATTTTGAAACAGACTACAGTGTTACATGTTACAGTTCCAATCCTTGCGGGCATTCCTTAGTTCATGTGAGATAAAAATAGAACGGAACCGAAGTTCAATAAAGACACAACAACTGTACTTTACATATTTACTCAACTATTACGGAATTCCAGGAAGCTATTAGTAAATTCACAGGCTTAGTTAGCCGCATCGAGGAACGTTTTAAATGATTAAAAATCCGCATTAACTAACAATTTCTTTGCAATATTTCTACAGAACGTTTATATAGGTTTACACAATAATGAAAAAAAACAAGTAGCGTAAAGCGATGTTTTTGTATTCGTAGTAGGGATTGATGCCGCGTATCGTGTAGTTGATTTGTACCCTTTATTGCAAATTCACCGATGTAACGCTATGCGATCTTTAATATTATGAGCATACAAGAACCAGGTGATGTAAAAACAACCTTAGTTCACAGTTTTAATTACAATTATCACAAGTTATTATTCTCACTTCTCGTTTTTGTAACCACAATATTTATTTGCAACAAATTATAATTATAAATTGATAATACGTCGGCAAAATAGAAATTCTTTACCTTTGAATTACATTGTTAAAATATAAATAATACAAACATCTTTAATGTATGGAAATGCATTTTAATAAATCATTAGAGGTCCATGAAAGAGAAACTTCTATTTCCTCAATAGCGTTCTGTGACGGTTACAGCCAAAATATGATTTAAAAATGCATTGGAAAATTGAAGTTAATAGTGATATTAATTAAAATAAATAAGTATACACAAAACGAAATAATTATACTAAACAATGTGAATTGTTGGCAGGGTACATAACATTGTAACAGGCGTTTAACGAAACAATATTATTATATATTATAATATTATTATATATATTATGGGCGCTGCGGGAGTTTTCTCGCAGACGCTTCTGCCCAGAGTGACTGTGGGGCTCACCTGATCATGTCGGGGATGCCTCGCACTCTCTCTGGGTACTTTTTATCAAAGTTCTCATATGCCGAGACACCTTCACCTATTTTAGGAGGTATATGTACCGGGGTCAAAGACCTTGGGCATATGGCAAGAGCTGTCCTCAGATCCCATTGGATCAGTCAGCCAACTGCCTCCTGAAACTGGTGGAGACACGGAGAAGGGAATGCTGCGTCCCCACAGCAAACTCGTCATTCGGAAGGGCGTGAGAATAGTACCCAATGCCCGACCTACCTGATGCAGATTTTCAGGGTTTTGCCTGCATCTCTTTAGGTGAAACACCGGGTAGGATCCTTAAACCATAGCCCGGGGGCCCTAGTTAACCCTTGGCTACCTTGCTCTACCTTCCGCATACCCCCTTTTCAATTCCCTTCCTATGCTATTAAAGTGGAGTTGCCGGTTTCAGGATCACCCTCATGTAGCCTGTTACCCAAATATATATATATATATATATATTAAAAAGAAGACCTTCTAAATCTACCAATAAATCTTACCAATCAAATAATTATTAAAAATTAATTGATAATATTAATACTAAGGTCTTAATAATTAAAAATAACAAAAGTTATAAAATAAAGTGTTGTAAATATTATAAATAAAATAATATCAATTGCGGTATTTTAAGTAACGAACTGAAGAGCTCCCGAAAGTTAGGGACGAAACGTTTAATTCAAATTCTTCAATTTTTTTCTTTGGACATTCTTTGTATATTATTCTGGCTATAAAAATTAGTCATTTTTAACGAATCATAATGAGAATTTTGAAAAAATATCCATTTCAGATAAATTACGTTTAAATAATTTTCATTCAAAATATAACCCCCATTAATTTCATTATTTTTCTTTAATTTAAAGCTAGAGTCTACGTTGTGATTCAGAGTTCAATGAATATTTTCTGTTCTTTTAATATAGTTTCATAAGAACGTTTAGTTTGACCCATGTAAGATTTTCAAAAATTATTAGAGCATAATTATTTTTATATACCAAAAGTACGTAGTTATGACAACATAAAAAAGGTAGATCGCTGAATTTTCATGTGGAAGAAACGTCGTACGAATTCAATGAAAAACGAGTTTGTTTTTGTGAATTCGTCGTTAATTTATTTACGGTCAATTATTTCAAAAATCAGTCATTAAGTATATTATATTTCTTTCAGTTATTTGTATGAATTACTTATGTAATTGTTATTGTATTTTTATTCTTGAATAATTGTTTTAATATCTAATTTAACAAGATTTCTGGCGTATCCTATTGACTTAATAGACGACTATCAGAACCAAACATCTAATCCAAGTTATGCAACTTAAGCCGAACAGATTGTTTCTAGGACGTGGCTCAGGTATAAATTTTTCGTTGTCTTGTTTCAATTTTAAGTATGTTAGAGTAACATAACCTCGCGTTAATGAACAATATCCGACCTCGTTGGATTTCTTTCCCGTCTTAATGATGAGGCCGGTAGCATGCTATTAAGTTAAGACGAGCTGTGTACTTTGTCTTAGATCGATCCTTGAGGCCAGACGACTCGCTATTTGTATTTCACCATCGACGAAGCGAGGAAATTGAAGGGGTTCGATCCGGATTTAATGAAATTTTTTAGCCTGTGTAGAAAACAGTGGGAAGTGGTGGGAGGAGACTTGAATTGAAGGGCCTCAGACCCGTGAATCACTTGGGATAACCGTAAACAAGTGATGCTAGAAAACGGCTTGGCCAAGCTTCTCCTTGGCCGACTCATATAACCTTTTCCTATTAATATGGACTTTATTCCTTATTATTACAGCTTCAATGCTTTCTAATTTTCTCACAATTAATAAGTACATTATCTGAAGACAATTCTTGAGAGTTTATAATTGTAATAACTAGCATATGACATTTGTCATGAAAAATGTCATTTTCCATACTTTTCCCTCACCTTAATTATTAAATGTTTATTTATGTTTTCAGTTTACAAGTTAGATAAGATATAAGAGGTTTGACACATTAATGGGAGAGTATTGTTATTGGAATCCGAATTGGATAAGAATGTAAGACTGTTAAAGTGAAGACTTAGATATTAGGTAGATCAGGAATGGTAACAAAAAGGGAGAAAGGAGTAAACAACTCTTTCCGACTCGATGTAGTGAGAAACATTGGTTAGAGCCAGAGGTGGCCCGTGAGTTTTAAAGTTATGTGCTATATCACCACAAGAAACACTTCTTACGACTATAACTACGTAAATTATCATAATAAAATAATAGAGACAATGTTTCCAATAGTCTGCGACCAATGACCCGAACTGTAATATTCCGTTCACATAGCATATAAAAGTGACAAATTTCTAAAAGGTGAAAGTTTTTCAAAGCAACATGGAAAAAATTTCTAGCATTATAGCATTTTTCCTTCGTTCATATTAGAAAATAGTACGCAGGATTCTGCGCTCGTCGTTTTCTCAGCCTGTTGAAGGACTTCGAAATGCTACTCTATTTTTTTTTCATTAAAAAAACTTTTTATTCCTCAAAAGCATAAAGTAGACTGATGTGGCCGCTTTGCTAAGTTATAGCACAGCAGTGTCTGATTTCTTTCTGCTGCTTCATAGATATCATCTGTAAGATAAACCTCGTTAAGCTTTACCGATGGTGCTGGAGGAATGAAATGGAAAATTGTAAATGCACATTTCTCCACCCAGACAGAAACAGTTTGCTACAGACTTGGATAGAACAAACGTGACATTAGCGGGAGATTAAATCTTCGAAGTGGAAGCAGAAATTCACACTATTTCAACACAACTATTGTAAATGTTCTTAAAATTATGAAACAATTAATTCTTCCTCAATTAAATTACGTGCTGTGGCACATGAGCGATCGCATATGCCGTACGCCATTTCTATCGCACACACAGATGTGAACCCTAAATTGGATCAGCATAATATACTGTGATGACGCCTGAGTGATGGGGTGGAAAGGTAGTTTAGGAGTCTTAATGTACGACCAATGGCCTGGAGAAAGGAACAGAATGCAGTGCTCCGGCTACTCGAAATCAGGAAGTGCGTGGGAGTTTATGGACTGACTTTGGGGCCGGAAACAAGTGAGCGCCAGAGGTCTGTGATGCCGCATAATTGGGTTTAATGATGTCGGTTTCTGTTAATTTTCATTTTATTATGTTGCCTTTCCAACATAAGAGTAGAAAAATATTAAAAATCATGGTATGAAAATTTTAGTTGGGTAATTTTAGCTAGCGTGTTTAGAGTTTCTTATTAGGGTGTTTTTCAATATTCGCATCATACTCAGCCCTAAGCGTTTATACAATAAATAAAGTAGCCAATAAATCCATAAAAATTGAATTGCTAAAATAACCATTTATAAATTCTAATAATGAAATAGTATAATATATTATAATAATATAAATAAATGAATGTCCTTGAGTCGGAAACAGATTTATACTGTTTTCTACAGCATAATATCACGTTCACTACGCCATCATCTCTGTTCTACGACCACTTCACGAAATGTAAAAAATTAATAGTACGGACTGCAGTGTCTGTTATATTGGCCAAACAAAGCGATAGGCACAAACCCGCATTAATGAATATGAAAAGAAATTTAAATTAAGTTCAATTTTGTCCAAACGTATGTACCTTCATATACACAAATTTTCTTGGTACAATTTAAGAATTTCAATGAAGAAATGAAACATTTTCCCAGATTGATGAGTTACATGTTATTCACCTGTTCCCACTCCAACAGCTTTAAATGTGAAATCTGACACTAATAATAAAAATATATAACTCTTTTAATATAATAATATATACTTTTTTGGAAATATACAGTTGTTTCAGAATTTATAAATATAGAATTGGTAAGATATATAAGCAACAATACATTGCTTTCGGTCACATTTAACTGTTTCCTGAGATGTTCATTTGGTTAGAAGAAACAAGACTAGGAATTTGCGTCTATGTTACTCGTGTAACGGAAAAAACTGTTTATACAAAGTGTAAGCAAAATAAAAAATAATTTGCGTTTGTAAGAAATTTATATAAATACCTATATTCTTGATTCCTAGCTTGCTGTTAAACATTCTAATACCTGAAGAGATAAACGCTAATCTGAATTGGATTTTTTATAGTAAATAGTATAAATAGGCCTGTAATGATTAGGGGGTGGTATTATTTAAATTATTTAATTGAATTTACTTTAGGATATAATATAGGATATTTTTATTTATATAAAAACAAAATCATCCTAAATGGAGTCCTGTACGCTATTACAAATACATAAATAAAGAAATTAAAGGGGACGATTTTAAAATTCCCATAGTTAATTATTGTCTGGGTAGCCACGTGCAGCAGAGATTCCTTCACTGGGCGAACCTGTTTTGCTTTCATGTGCGTCTCGGTGCACATTACCATGCGACTGGAACTTCCTTCTTCCCTCTTCCTTCGAGTTGAGCCTGAAGGTGCCTGTCGACGGTATGAAGTCCTGCTGCCTGAATCGAGGAAAACTCAGCTTTTTCCCTCTAGCTTTCCTCGTTGATAACACCACACTGCTACTCTCTCGCCTGCTCAACGTATTTTGCCATACATCTCTGCCTCACGCTTTCTCGATGTATTCCATCTTACTCCTTTGCTGCTTCCTCGGATGATCAAAACATACTGACTATTTTTCGCTCTTCACCTTCGCAGCTGAATTCCGTATATCCCCCTTCCAAGGGATAATGCTATCTCACGTGACATTTTTCTGCCAATCCTCGTGAGTTCTCCATCCAGCGCGGGAAATATTTCATGACACAGGTAACCGTGTCCCTAAGAAATTCCGAAGGTGAACGCTCCCTCAGCCAAAACCAAGCCTACCGTAATAAACACGCGGGCAGGTATTTATCCAGTCGCCAGCCCGGCGCCGGGTAAAACCCCTTTTTCCTGGCCAGCGACATGTTCTTGCTGAAATTTCATCTAATTTAAAATTCCATAAATTGGTTTTAAAATTGGGGAAGGTACTTCTGCGTTACAGGCCATTATTTAATTACATCTGCTAATTATTTTTCTTCATTGTTTCGTTCACAAAAAATATAAAATTTTATTTTTATTATTGTTACTAGACGAAATATTACTTTTATATGAAAAAAAGCGATAGGTGAACAACTGCAGGAAATATAAAAAATACAGTTAATTAATTTAAACCTCCCCTGGGAGAATCGTTTATGAGCATGTAATCGTCAGTTCCATAGTTAAGAAAATAATTCAGCGAAGCTGTAACCCGTTAATACACTTGCGGGATAACGCTCACGAAACTGGCATGTTCATGATTGGGACTTTATCCATATTCCCAATATTTCGTTTATCAAGATCGAAAGTAATTCCTTTTGAACAAAAATGTCAGTAGATATTTGTTTAACTCAAAGTCTATCATTTTTTTATTTACCTTGACGATGGCAAATATCTATTGCCATGTTACGCATTATCTTCGGCTGTCTGCAGCAAACCCTGCCATGTATCTGTTCTTTTACATCACGAAGAGAAAAACTCATAATACTTTCCCACAGTACATTTTCACGAGATATCGAAAATTGAAATCCGAGTAAATAGATGAATGTAAAAAAATATTTAAAAATACTATATTTTTATTTTATTCACATTACAGGTATTACATAATTATGCATCATTCAAACATAAGCAAAGCAGTATTTATTCATATTATTATTTGTAATATTTTCCTTGCAATATAATGATTTTATGACTCTCCTGCTCAAGATGAGGTAGTTACAAGTTTTTACGTGTTTAGCCTTAGTTTTCGCTAGTAGCTCGAGTTATTAATGGTAGTGTAAATTGCTCGATAAAACTCGCCCCACCTCATAATGTACGTACGTCATTATTGGTAGTGATAAATGACTGCCCCAGCACCGAGCTGGCCAGCCAGATAAATCCGTCAGACTATCGAGCACTTGAGATAGATAAGATTGATTCGACGGCTTCTGCCCTGCCCTTTCCTGATATAGGCGTGGCTAGTGTAATTAGAGCACAACTTGCGCTGAATTATAAATAGATTATTTTGGATACCATAATGCGACGGCTGGAATCGAGCTCCTGTACCTGTAATTAACGAGTAAATGCCTTAAAGAAAAAACTCACTTCAATTAATATCGATCAAACGAATTGAGTTGGCTAAGTAAAGCGGCACTTTTACTGCATGTTAATTTGAAAAAATTAATTTATACAAAATTGATTGAAATAAACGGAAATATCAAATATAGTTACGATCCAGTTCTAGAGAGCGACCATAATTAATTTTAACACCTACGTCATATTGGAGTAGACAGTTAATTAAGAAAATCCTACTTTCCCTCCTTTCATTTTATAATCGTTTCACACTTTAATCACTTTTTATTTTATCATTTACTTATATTCAATTTATATTTTACCATCTTTGTTGTAAATGTCAGACACATCTTCAGACTGATTTCTTACTTTCAACAACATTCACTTCTCAAAATCACAAAAAGAAACATTTTTAGATAAACACCCACTGATTCTTATAAAATATATATGATGATGAAGAGTTACATTTCAATCAAAATCAATTATAAACTCATAATGTGGGAGACCTAGCATAATTGGACTCATTACCGCTATGAATTCTATTTATTAACATAAATATATTTTTAGCCTGGCGTAATTCGCAAAAAGTGTCACTCATTCGACGCGTCATCCACCAAATGGAGATGCAACTTCGAATGTGTGCCGACACGATCTCTAATTGGGGGGGGGGGGATATAAACTTAAAAGAACTTTTGTAATAGACTTTTTTTCCGTCAAGTGTGTATAACTCCATCATAACAACTGCCATTTAAATAAATTAAGCAAGAGGAAAATACCTGTGCTGTTTGGTAATACAGGCACTGAAATTACGAAAAAATTCTTCATTTGAATTTAACAGGAAGGGGACAAAAAGTTGCGCTGGTTCGAAAAATAAAATCTTTAATAGGGCCTAGGACAGAAACAAAGAGGAAAATTGTAATAACCCCTGGAAAATTCTCAATTACGAGGACGAATCATTTTACCCGATATTTGGCTTGAATTCATCGTCGATTTAGCGCACTTCAGCAGCCAGGACGAAAGTATACGATATAGGTATTTTAAACGAGTACTCACAGTATAAAGTTTTCTTAAACATTATTATAAAAGAGCAGTCTTTAGTCCGGTTCTGTGTATTGAGGTTGTCAGAAAAAAATTCACAAATGCTTTGTGGGGCTGTCACAGGAACCATTAATTTGAAACTTAATTTCATATTATTTTACTGTACACACAATGTTTGTGTAGGCGACTTCAATTCTAAATCTAATCGAAGCCTGTCTTCTCTTTCATTCTTTTAGGGCATATGTAACAAAATATATTAAGTGATACAATAAAGAAATTCCACTAAAAAAATCATATATACTGTCACGTTTCTGAGGGATCGTGAGATTCGTTAACACACACACGTAGAGGTTATATGCGTTTATTTAACGGCGAAGTGCTGTACAAAACTCGTACTGCGTAAGACTGACCCCGATTTGGAATACATACATGGAATATTCCAGAAACAGAAAATACTAGAACGTAAAGCCAAACAATGTAAATAAAGTAAACAATTAAAACCAGAGTCTACGTTTCTGCAGTCCGGCTCTATTCCACTCTGCCATCACTGCAGTTCTTAAGATGTGGCTATATATATATATATATATATATATATATATATCACATGAGTTCCCCCCCCCCTGTGAATCAGCGGAAATGATAATCCCTATATTCAGATATCATGAAAGACGACTCTACACGTGGAAGGAGCCGGAGGACACAGGCAGTTACCAATTGGACTACATAATGGTGAGACAGAGATATAGGAATCAGATACCGGACTGCAAAACCTACCCGGGAGCAAATGTTTACTCAAACAATAATCTATTGATTATGAAATTCAGACTGAATATTAAGAAACTAAAGATAGGAAATAAAACAGAGATGAGAATTAAAAAAACTGAAATAACAGGAGATGATTCAGAGTTTCAAAGAAGAAATCAGGAATAGATTAATAGAGAAAGTATAAAGAAACATATTGAAGAGAAATGGGCACACTTAAACGAGTAATTGACTCGAGCTGCAGACGAAAAAGTAGACCAATAGAAAAGCATGGATACCACAATAAATAATAAAAATGATTGACGAAAGTCCTAAATGTAAAAACGCAAGAGATGAAAATTGTAAAGAGCAGTACAGACGGTTGAAAAATGAGATAGATAGAAATAGCAAAGCAGCCAAAGAGGCCTGGCTCCAAGAGAAATGTAAAGTGTTGAAAGATTTCATGGTGAAAGGGAAAATAGACGCAGCTTACAGGAAAGTAAACGAAACATTCTGAGACAAAAAAAACTAGCAAGATCATCAGGGAGAGGATGAGAATCCAATTCAGAAAAGGCGGAAAGATGTAAGAAATATCTAGGAGAGCTGTAGTAAGGTGGAAATCTTCATCAATCAGTAATAGAAGAAGAAGAGGTGGATGATGAAGAGTTGAGGGACAAATTTTTAAGGTCGGAGTTTGATAGAGTGATGACACATCTGAGCAACAGTAAGGCGCCAGGAATTGATAACATTCCAGCGGAGTTGGTAATATCATCGGGCGAAGAAACACTATCATGACTGCTCAGGATACCTTGCAGAATATACCCAACAGGAAGAATACTAGAAGATTTTAGGAACAATATAATTATCCCTATAGCGAAGAAGGCTGGGGCTGATAGACGCGAACAGCACAGTATAATTAGTTTAGTTACTCATTCGAGGCGAATATTAACGCAAATAGAATATAGGAGGATGGAACGACAAATAGAATGAAGGCCTGTGTCTACAGAATAAGAAAAAAGAGGCCCATGTTTATGGCATTTGTAGAATTAGAAAAGGCTTTTAATAATATAAACTGAAACACACTATTAAGGATTTTAAAGAGGACAGGATTAAAACATCGAGAAGGAAGAATTATCCATAACCTGACCAGATGGCAGTCAGCAGTGGGTAAGAAGAGAAGAGGGATTCGAAGGTTGTAATACGCAAAGCATATTATGGAGGATGTGGTAGTTATGTAGAAATATGAAGGCTTCCGCCGGATAGGTTAGCATGAAGGGTTGCATCAGACCAGTTTTATGACTGATTACAACAACAACGAACTCGGCTACCTAGTCGTAACTTATTTAACCAAATAAACCAGGGATTATACGCTTGAAGAATGAGATAGATAGAAATTGAAAAGCAGCCAGAGAGGCTTGGCTTCAAGAGAAATGCAAAGCGGTTGAAGATTTCATGGTGAAAGGGAAAATAGACGCATCTTATTTGAAAGTAAAAGAAACATTTGTTAGTGTGTGGGTTCACAATAAAATGCAATGTTATAGTAAATTTTGTTATCCCTTTCTAATATACACTATTACATTTATGAAATTGATATAAATTTAGATTGCACATAGGGCGCCACCACTTTATTAAATGGATTAACATACACAAGAACAAAATTATAATAATAGTTTTCCTTTCGTATAAAAGAACGGAAAGAAAATAATAAGTAAAAATGATACAAGTAAACAAACACAAGGTAACTTAATTTCTAGGTAAATGATTTTGGACCACAATTAACTTGTTTGCAATCAGAATTTCTTAGTTAAAACGATATACACTTTGTATATACACAAATATCAATTCAAACACAGATGTAAGTTTAAAACACAGTGAAATAGAACTTTTTAATCTGACAATTTAGTGATTGTCCTGTATCCATTTTGATGGATCACCAAGAAAGGAGGACCTCGCCGTTCATACGAATCATAATAAATTTTGAAGTTGCTACCCGGGATTAGCAGCAATACAGCACGAATTTTATACTGAATACAAGGAAAAAGGAACTCAAGCAGAAATTTATATATTTTTATAACAGGCTACATGACGGTGATCCTGGATCAGGCAACTCCCCTTTAATAGCATAGGAAGGGATTGAAAATGGGGATATGGAAGGTAGCCAAGGGTTGACTAGGGCCCCGGGGATATAGTTTAAGGATACAACCTGGTATGTCGCGTAAAGAGGTGCAGGGGAAATCCTAGAACACCTGCATCAGGTAGGTCGGGATTTGGGTCCTATTCTCACGCCCTTCCGAATGACGGGAGACGATTTTGCTGTGGGGTTGTAGCACTGCCTTCTCCGTGTCTGTGCCAGTTTTTAGGAGGCAGTAATCCGATTGATCCAATAGGATCAGCGAACAGCTCATACCGTATGCACCCCAGTACATACACCTCCTAAAATACATGAAGATGCCTCGGCATGTGAGAACTTTTAGCAAACCAGACGGAGTACGAGGCATTCCCAATGTAGTCAGGTGAGCACCTCAGGCAATCTGGGATGAAACTCACACATGGATCAATTTTTTTAAAGTCAACCTACGTCACGTATGACGTCAATCAACGTGAAAAAAAGGCTGCGAGAAAATAAAATAACATTATAACAAAGGGTCCAATGAGAATAAACGAGTCGTTACATACGTATCAATAACCTCTACAGACGGCAGTCAGCAGTAATTATAATTGAAGGGCAAAAAAAAGCATAAATCGAGAAAGGTGTAATACAAGGATGCAATCTGTCACCGATGCTCTGTAATTTATATATAAAACAGGTGATGAAGAAAGCTAAAACGGAATATGAAAAAGGAATCATTCTGCTAGGAGAAGAAATAAAAACTATGATATTGTATTGTAGTTTTAGGGAAGTCTGAAGAAGACTTGGAAAAAATAATAAATGGCGTGAACATGGTTCTAGAGAAGAGTACAACATGAGGATTATGTCAAACAGTGGAATTACAAAGAGTGTTATATTGGGAAGGGATAATTTGAAGGAACTTAAGAAATTCTGCTACTTGGGTAGCATAATTCTTAGGGATGGTAGAAGTATAGTAGACATAAAGAGTAGGATATCACAATGCAGGATGAAATTCGAAAAATACAAGGATGCAATCTGCGGCCAATATAAGTATGAATAGTAATAATCATAATTAAAAATGTTCGTATAGAATGTGGCGTTATATGCGTAAAAACATGGAGGGTAGGAGTCGCAGAAAGAAACAAAAATGGAAACTTTCATACGTGATCCTATAGGAGAATGCTGAAAATCAGATGGGTTGATAAATCAACTAACCAGAATGAATAAGAGAAGTAGAACAATATGAAGAAGAAGGGATGTTTTGAGACATGAGTGTCCTGTAAAATTAACATCAGAGGGAAGTGTGTGGGGTAAGAGGCCTAGGATGGTATGCATATAAAAATATTAATTTTTACTTCAATGCTTAGTTTACGGTAATAAGTGAAAAAGGAAACTTCATTAGATTTACTTTGAAAAATGGATACGTTTTTTAATTCATACAATTTAGCAGTCGTAGACAATTATAAGTATTGAATGGTCGTTAACATGTTGGAGCATATTATTAATTATTCCCAATTATGTATAAGGAAGTAGAATAAATAATTTTTTCATGTCAGTTTCTTTATTATTGAATGAAACGAAAAGTAGTTTACGGTCAATAACAGTTAATTAAAAGTGTTTAAAATGTCAAATAAATTTTGATACGTATTAATATGTGCATAAATTAATAATTTTAATACTTAAACATTAGGATTTGACAATTATGCAATATTTTTAAACTTCCAAACAATATTAATTTGACAATAAACAACGGAAATTGCAGACTTGTCTTAACTTCTAATTTTCTTTTACTAAATTGTTTGTTATTGATCATATAATTAATTATTATGTATATAAGGCAAAGATTAAATTTGCCTTTCTGAACCGAGTATTAATAATTAATTCGTATTTACTAAGAAAGTGTTTTTATTAAAAGGAAAAATGTAGAAATGATTATCAAATAGACTGTGTGATGAAGTAGAATCAGACTAAAAACCCGAACAGTCTCATAAATGTATTTATTGTATTTACAACATCATACAATAGTATAATCAAGTTGAAAACATCATACAACAGTAGTTGACTTATATACAAATATATATTATCATATATGTATATATACATATGTGTATATTTATACATGTATATATACATATATGATAATATATATTTGTATATCAGTCAAGTACTATTGTATGATGTTTTCAACTTGATTAATATGACAAAAAGTCGGAAGCTACATTAAATGTTGTAAATACAATAAATACATTTATGAGACTGTTCTGGTTTTTCGTCTGATTCTAAAAAGAAAAATATTAATTGATGATACGATACAAAATGAGATTCTTACTTCTTCACATGAATTTCGATCACATGAATTGGTTCGATATCATTCTAGAACTCAATAATAAAATGGATCCATAGATGGCAGTGAAAACGCGCGTGTGTGAGAGAGAGATTCACTAAATTTTTGAAAATTTGAAGGGAAGCAGGAACGCCCTGAGGCAGACCGGACAAGCCAGCAGCAACTAGTCTTGGTGTTCGGGCCATGGCGGACCGACGATAAATCTGTGTGCCAGGTGTTGGCACATGTGGTCCAATGCAGGCCACTGAAACTTGCGTCCTGGACGACGGATGGAAGCTTCACCAGCAAAGCGGTCATAGAAACTATTCAGAGAAGCTTGGGCTGGCTAGGGTTACTCTCGGCAGACCAGCTGGACACGTGTGGTGGACTGCACGTGGAGCCAACACCTCTCTAGTGTTGGGACAACAACCCTAACTATAAAAAGAAATTGATGAACAGTATAATTTTCTGAAAGTCGCGTGTTGCAAGAGTGTTATTGTAAACCATATTCTTTAGAGACTAAATGAACTCTCGAAACGATCAGTAAAAAGCATAGGTTGTGTAATTTGAAGCTTACAATATCGCATTAAGAAAGGGACACTAAAAAAGTGGACGAATACTTTGGAATATTTTAAGCTTTGTTATTTGAAGCTAAGGAAAGTTAAAATGGAATATGGAAAAGGAATCATACTTCTATGAGAATAAATAAAAACCCTGGGCTTTTCCAACGATATTTTAGTATTAAGGTAGTCAGAAGAAGACTTGGAATCCTTAAAAATGGCATGAATGTGGTCACGGAGAAAGAGTACAATATGAAGATTAATAGAGGGAAATTCGAGGTAATGGAGCGTAGTATGGGAAACAGTGGAATAGCAAAGGGTATTAGATTGAGAAGGGATATTTTGAAGGAAGTTAAAGAATTCTGCAACTTCGGCAGCATAATAATTGGGATATAAAGAGTAGAATAGCACAGGCAAGGAAGACTTTCGTAAACAGGAAGGAATTTACTTACGGGATATAAAGTGTGAATATTAGGAAATCGTTGCTAAAAATTTTCGTATGAGCATGGGTGAAAACGTGGACTGTTGTAAAGGAAACGAAAAGAAGGCTTTGAAATGTGTTGCTATAGGCGAATCCTGAAAATCAGATGGATGGATAGAATCACAAACGAGGAAGTTCTAAACAGAACAGGGGAAAAGCGAACTATATGGAGGATGTTGGCCAAGAGAAGGGATAGATTAAAAGGCCACGTTTTGAGACATGAGGGTCTTGTAAAATTAGCATTAGAGTGAAGTGTGTGGGGTAAGAGCATAAGGGGAGGCCAAAGATGTAATGAACTATGAAGATTAGGGAGGTTGTTGGATGTAGAAATTATGAGGAAATGAAAAGGCTTGCGCAATATATGATAGAATGTAGTGTTGCATAAGACTAGTTTTAGGATTGAATATTACAACAACACTTACGCAAATACAGTTTTTGATTCAGACAGCATGGCAGTAAATGTCCAGACATTATTTTAAGTCGCATAAACTACAAAGTCTTTAGCGATTAAGTAATAAGTCAGTTTGTATATTTCCGTTACATTCAGAACTGACTTTTCAATGTGTCACATGATATATTTCGTACAATCTAGGTTCGTGATGATGCTTTTAAACTTGATATTGTCCTAGTATATCCTGTAATTAGAACTTAATGAAAAATAGACGGATGATAAAAAAACAAAGTATATGGTTTAACAGATTTTTTGTCAAATACAAATGTTGTCGAAATTATTTCAAGTGAAATTTTCAAATAATTAACGTCATTAAACAAAAGTAATATTGCTTCTGCTAAAGACTTAAGCGTATTTTGTTACTTTTTTAAATATTTTAATCGGTGACTGTAATTCATAGTTTAGCGTCGCGTTCAATTCTGAAAAATGATAAAAACCAGAGGTAGCAATTGCTAAGACTGACGGAATAATTTGCAAGTTTTTAGAGTTAAGTTTTGAGGTCAGAGGTTAGTTAATCCATCGGAGTGACTCGAATGCGCGCCATGTAACTGGGGGGAAAGATTTGTTGCTCATCACAAATTATTATCATGAAAGCATTTTCAATGTTATCCATTTGACACGTTACGTCAGCAGGAAGTTATTTTCTTTTTTCCAATCATATTTCTCACGTTGTACCGAAGACCAAAAAGACATGCATTAAATTTCCACAATTAAATATTAGCCAGTTTAAACAAATTATCAAATAAGGAAATCACGGTCAAATGCTTTAAGTATTTCTCCCCAGATTGACTGTGGGGATCATCTGAATGGGTTGGGAATGCCTCGTACTCTCTCTGGTTTTTATAAGGTTCTCACATTACGAGGCACCTTCATCTATTTTAGGATATGTATGTATTGGGGTCGAAGACCTTGGGCATATGTAAGAGTTTTCCGCTGATTCCAGTCGGATAACTGCCTCCTAAAACTGGCGGAGACAAGGAGAAGGGAAAGAAAACTCGTCTCCCATCATTCGGAAGGGTGTGAGAATAGTACTCAATAGCCCAACCTACCTGATGCAGGTTTTCCAGCGTTTTCCCTGCATCTCTTTTAGGTGAAACACCGGGTAGAATCCTTTGCGTGTTGTCTGGGGGACTTGTCAACCCTTGGCTACCTTGGTCTACGTTACACATCCCCCATTTCAGTTCCCTTCCTATGCTATTAAAGGGATGTTTTTTGTTTCAGTATCACCCTCATGTAACTTGTTAACAAAAAACAACAATAAGAGGCATTAAATTATAATTCTGAAAGTTTCTGTCTATAATTCATTATAAGTTAAGAGATTAATATCTAATTCATTGATTTTCCCGCCTAATATAAATAAATACCCGGGCTACGCCGGACACTCAGTTAGTTATATATAAATCAAAAAATTAGAATACAGAAAACGACGTTGGTCATGAAATATTATTAATATGTTCGTATATAAATTTATCGATCAAATTAATCATAAATAAAATATTAAAGAAATTAACAGCTTCGACGTTTCGTTCATACATTACGATATTTTCAGCTATTGATCGGGAGATTTAGTCTAATGGAGCTGAGTGCCAACAAATATGAAATACGCTTTACACCTGTACTAACTAAAGTAACAAAAATATTTAACTACTCAATAACAGAAATAACATAAATATTTCTAAAAATACTTTTTTTACTCTGGCTCTAGTATTGACAAAGGTCACAACTGTCAGCTCTCTATAAAACTTAATATGTTGTTCAAAATTATTTTGTTATGCCTGTAATAGAGGACCGTTAAAAATGGTGTTATTTCAATATTTTCTTTAGAAGCTGATAATAACAATTAGTTTGTTCCGGGTAACTTATTGATTAACGCAAGTCTCATAGGAAAGTAAACCTGGTAGAAAAGAAATATAAGATGGATATCGCTTGAAACGTCTCCTATAGGATAAATCATGGTTACTTACAATTCGGTAGTACAAGTTGAAGATGTAAATGACCGTGTTTATAGAATACCTTACTGAAACCGTCAACGTTACAAAAACTGCATTGAAATATATAGATAGGAAGAAATATATGTACTGCAGACGTAATGGAACGTATAATGTAGTTGAAATTGCATTCGGAAGAAAGCATCCGAAGAAGATTAGAAGGCAGATGGACCGAATAGACAATTGATTAGCATGTGGAAGAGTGACAGGAATTGATGTGGGAGTTCGATACGAAGGAATTAAGTATATATTTGAAAAGGCTGCATCACGACAATACCAGAAATTTATTTATTAAGCTATAACAGCTATATCAATCCAACCCTTAAAATTTGTTCTTTATGACACCCAAATAAAACAAACCTTGAAGAAGATGATATTACTTTTGTTCATTAAGTTCGGAAAATTTGAATACATTAATTACATTTACAACAAATAAAACGACGGCCAAAAAGTCAGCATATGAAGTTATCACTATTTATTCATAAAAGCGACGTTTCGTCTCCATTTTGAGACTTCCTCAGGCGTACTACAAAAATAAAATTACAATAAATTAGATAGGTGTTCTATTTAAATTTTCATATAAAAAAATTGTTCAAAACTTACAAATTTAGCAATTCATCATATCTAATGTTAAGTTTGTAGTACGTCTGAGGAAGTCTCAAAGTGGAGGCGAAACGTCGCAGTTATAAATAAATAGTGATAAATTTATATGCTGACTTTTTGGCCGTCTTTTTATTTATTGTAAAATTTTTAAGTCAGAAAACTATGTTGTCAAGATTTACATTACTTAAAATAAATTGTTGTACATTTTCTATATTCTGTGAGGAAGAAATTTTCCTTATCCTAATAAATTTAGGACTTTTAAAGATTATTATATAATTATTAGTATTATTATTATTGAATATTAAATAATCAGGAAACAATTCGTTATTTATTAATTGGTTCAGTTGATACGTGATTCTTATTCAGTGAAACTATAAATGTAAGCAATTATTATATTTTAACTCTAGTGTCGTAGTAATTGATAGAAGAGAAGTGTATTTAAACGATATATTATCATCAACTATTATTGTAGACGATGAAACACTTCATCTAAAAAATTGTAATATGTATCTGCTACGATTGTGATCACAGAACTTTGTCATCGTCTTTTGTTAAGTAAACACCTAAAAAAAGATAGCCAATAAGTCTGCAATTAATTTTATTACTATTTAATTAATCCAAATACGACGTTTCGTTTCCTTTTTGAGACTTCATCAGGCAATTCATGATATTCACTCCATGACTCCCTCAGCCGAAATGATTATTATTACACGAGAGGACACTCTCCCATTTATGCCTGATGAAGTATCAAAAGGAAAACGAAACGTCGTATTTGGATTAATTAAATAGTAATAAAACAAATTTCTGACATTTTGGCTGCCTTTTTTAAACCTTAGAAAAGATGGTACAAAAATCTAAATTCGTAGTACTAACTTATTTTACCTATTATCACTTACCCGGATTCCAATTATAAGTATTGAATGCTCGTTAACATGTTGGAGCATATTATTAATTATTCCCAATTATGTATAAGGAAGTAGAATAAATAATTTTTTCATGACAGTTTCTTTATTACTGAATGAAACGAAAAGTAGTTTACGATCAATAACAGTTAATTAAAAATGTTTAAAATGCCAAATAAATTTTGATACACATTAATATGTACATAAATTAATAATTCTAATACTTAATCATTAAGATTTGACAATGATGCAATATTTTAAACTTCCAAACAATATTAATTTGACAATAAACAACGGAAATTGCAGACTTGTCTTATCTACTAAATTGTTTGTTATTGGTCATATAATTAATTATGATGTATATAAATTTGCCTTTCTGAACAGAGTATTAATAATTAATTCGTATTTAATAAGAAAGTGTTTTTATTAAAAGGAAAAATGTAGAAATGATCATCAAATAGATTGTATGATGAAGTAGAATCAGACTAAAAACCAGAACAGTCTCATAAATGTATTTATTATATTTACAACATTTAATGCAGCTTCCAACTTTTTGTCATATTAATCAAGTTGAAAACATCATACAATAGTGGTTGACTTATATGCAAATATATATTATCATATATGTATATATATATATGATAATTGACTTATATACAAATATAAATTATCATATATGTATACATATAAGTGAACTACTATTTTATGATGTTTTCAACTTTATTAATATGACAAAAGGTCAGAAGCTACATTAAATGTTGTAAATACAATAAATACATTTATGAGACTGTTCTGGTTTTTCGTCTGATTCTAAAAAGAAATATATTAATTGATGATACGATACAAAATGAGATTCTTACTTCTTATATGAAATTGATTACTCAATACAACGTGAATTATTATCAATAAAAGTATTGAACCACATTAAACTTCTGACATTAATGTAACATAAAATGGAAGTTTAACTATTCTAGAGGAAAGACAAGAATAGAAAAATGTCAACCGGACCAGTGATTCGAACCCCGGACATCCAGTTTTCCGAGCGGGCGCTCTACCCCTGATATTTAAAAAGAAATTAATTTTAAATAATTACTACTGATCATGTTAATAGTCTTCATTGCTCATAAAACTCAGGAAAATAATATTAATATATAATATCCGTAAGTGTTGGGTTATATATCGGACTCGTTACTTCTGTGTTGAAAACTAAATTTTTCCCTTGCCCTTTAAATTATCATTGCTAAAACAGGTTTTTTCTCACATTTGCAATATTCATGGAAACATGCATAATACATAGTCTACAAGGCATCTCGTATCAATTAAAGGCCACAAACCTGTCAAGCATTCCAGCGTTAGCTTTCAGCTATGATAAAGTTACTATCTTAAAAATATTGTAAGATAAACGGCCATTGAATATCAAGTAAAAACTTGTGTTTTATAAACTTAATCTCAGGAATGCAGATACTCAACGACATATTACAAGTTGTAGTATCATACATTTTTCTTTTCCATACAAAAATAATTTTCGTAGAAAATTCACATCGTTGAGGTCATTACAAAATTATAAGTTTCTAAGTTTTAAAACATTGTTAAAATATTTAAGATAAAATAAGTAATTTCCATGAACAAAATGTTATGTACCAAATTGACTGTTCAGATTGTAAGTCCTGTAACATTTTTCAAAACAAACGTTCATAATCTGTATTAGTAAACATAACAATAATTTAAAATTTAACATACTAAATTAGGTTTTCGCAGAATATTAAAATATTGAATGTAATTTCTATTCTAGACTGATGAGTGAGATAATTCACATCATATAAGTTTGATCATTAAAAATACACTTACGAACTTGAAATTAATTTATAAGGTTTTATTATTTAACTAAGAATGCTTATATAAAAATAGGAAACCATTTAATATATATTTATTAATTTACAATATGAATGAATTTTAATTTAAAAGCCGGCATTTTTATGATTAACAATAAATAGTTTGTTCACTATTTACACACATTTTCTTGCCGATTAACATTTAAACACATTAAATCTATTTTGGGGTCGTCTTAGCGGACCTTCTCATAGATAAAGTGATATAGATACACGCCCTGCGAAGATCTGGCAGTACAAGGAAATCGGCAAAATGCAACAAACAGTAATATTTCAGCTTAGCCTGGAACTCGCCGTTCGCTTATTGTGACGTAGCACAATATCATAATCATTTAACTTTCTTGTTGAAAAATGGAGACCTTGCTCATTTAATCTTCTTCTTTGACTTCATAGATAAGAGCAAGCATTCCGCTCGTTTTCCAAATGTTCATGGTCATCTCTTACATTCCAACTTCTTACTCCTTATTATTTACCGCATAATGCCTGAAAAATAATTGTCGTCTGTTTCTAACAAATATTTCTTAATCCATCTTTTGATTTCCTTTGGTGGTGGGGACACAATCCTCTCCAATCAAAAGTATTAATCATTCGTCTTTGGGAGAAGCCATTCACCCCGTTCCACCGATGTATTGGTGGAAACACCACGTTTTCTCACAGAAACATGTCGTTGAGTTTCAAAGGCATTAGAAAAACGAGTCCGGCACAAAACTATCTAGGTTTTATTACCCTATCTGTAACCTTCTTCAATTACTCTCAGTCCCCCAGCCTATGATTTTGTATCGCCAAGTTTCGTATTTAGTTATGTCTTACCATTACAAACTTTTGTTGTAACTGTTATTTCAGTCTCTTTGCTTTTGTGAGATGCATGTCTAAATTTTCATCCTTCTTAATTTCTTGATACAGTAAATAATTTTCAATACTTATATGATAATTGTATTATACATATTATATGATCAATTACTTCTATATTTTAAGAGTTTAAATCTTACCGGAGGAGGTTTCAAATTGAGAACGAAACGTCGCTTACTAACTACTGTTAAATCAAAGTTCATATTAGTTTTTCTGAAGTAGAAGCTCTTTTACTGTTTATCAATTTTCATACATATTTTAAGTAGTTAAAATATATACTCAATTATATTTTACTTTAAAATTCAGGACTTACTAACAATTTTCGTACTCTATGGTTCAATGTATCCTAATTTTTACATGTAACAATCTGTAAAATTACTTAAATACGATAGTTGTAATTTATGAATTATTATTCCTCGTTTATGATTTTTCATGAACAATTCGAGAAAAATATACATTCATATTAAAACATTTGAATATTTGAACCGTAAAACCTTTGGAACAATGAAATAGTATAATTGTGTGCATGCTGTATAAAATAGTACATTTCACATATCCGCATCACGTACAGTTAGCATATTAATTAAGAAACTGACATGATGTTGTTCAGTATTGCGGTGAACAGGGAACATTAAATTTAATATTCTAACTGCTAACTGGAATACAATTTAATTTCGTTTCCATTTCAGCATGAATTTATGATTAGCATAATCAACTAATGTAAATGGTATTATTATTATGGTGTGATAGTATTTGATTAAAACAGATGTCACCAATAACTTAAAATTGAGCAATTCTGGACTTAAATATAGAAATTAAGTATATACTGAATTTACCATACTGTATATGTCAGCGTCTGATTTCTAATGGTTCGATGATGACGATGAAGTACGGTAATCGGGGAAAACATAAAATAAAAATATATCTTACTTATGTCACTTCGGAATTGTTTCTGTTGTTGCTCTTAACTTACAGAGATTTTAATTAAAATGATTTATTTCCGAGGACCTTATTTTCATTATAAATTTGGAAATTTTGGTCAGGCATGTATATTTTATGTCCAAGAGTATAAAAGGAATGTGAAGTCTTGAGAGTCTTAAGAATAATTTCCATGAGTACTAAAGAATACGGAAAATAATACTTTTTAATAATTCATATTAAATTTTACTCATAACGGTGTTTCTTCTTGTACACTTCGCCCAGCGTTCTCCCACATTTCTAAAAACGATAAAACCTGACCATTCTTTAAAATACTTAGTTGTTCCGGCAATAACCTCGTCTTCCGACGTGAATTATTTCGACGGGCAGTATTCACAAATATAAAAAGTATAAAAAAATTCCTGGCAAGTATAGCGAGTAAAGGAATACGGTCTAACGTCTTTTAAAATCCTAACAGAAGAGTTGTAAATCAGTGAATCATCTTAATGTCAGCACACTTTCTTCTTTGTGCAATGTGGAAGTTTCTTCTTTATTTATTGGGCTCTCCAATGCCATCACATTCACCACCTTAGCATACGTCTGTGAAGCATCGCTGCCAGAAACTAACTTTTTGGGCTTTTTACTGTTTTAGGACTGTTTTAGTGGATCTCAAATTTTAGAATTAGCTATGTATTGACTACAGAAACGCGTTGTGAAATGCTGCAAAATACTGTCAAATGATTTATTAAATCGAAAATGTCAGAAAACGCGGCACCCATCTTGTGGTTATTTTTCAGGAACACTTTCTGGTAAATAATTGAAACCACTGAGTCATCAGATACAAACATGTTATACTGATTTTACTTCTCAGAATCGAGCTAGTTTTTATACTACCAGTGCCAAATTTACACTTCCTAGTATACGTAAAAAAAAGCTTTCCTTCAGTTTTTCTAGTATCCATTGTAAATAGGAAATTTAAACACCAGAACGTCTCATTATGAGTGTTAACACAATACGCATACAACAAACCCAAAATCTCAGACTGTTAAAGATCGGCGACTAAGTTAAAGAGACTAAGTGTGAAACAATTTTATCAAAGGCTACGATCCCCTAAGTGGCCAAAGGTTTTCTTTAATCATTAACGCCCGTCATTCGAATTTCGCGAGAACAGCACGCAATTCTCTCAACAGTCTGAGCTACTTAACGAACTTCCTTGGCGACGCGGTTAACTTCTTCGAGGTGGAGAGAGACGGACAGATAGTAACTCCGCGGAAACTCTCTCATGTAAACAAACTTTCCTGTGTTCGTTTTATCACAACTTCCCAACTTCACTACTTGTCCCAAGATAGGCTTGTTTAAACTCGTACACGTATGAATTCCAAGAACATTTGTTGGTCAATAAAACTGATTCGTGACTACTGCCAAAAATAAAGGGAAACGGCGAAAAAATTAAACTTACTACAAACGTGTTAAGAATGCAATTCAATCGTTACCGGGGCTCCGTCTTAATTACCTTATAAAACAATTAAGACATTTACTTGAATAAAATGAAAGTATACTTACACTAAACAAACTAACATATCAAAAATAAAAAGTCAAAAGTTATACTACAGAAATATAGTTTAAAAATTTTCTAGTATAAATTTCCGCTTAATTATATAAGTATTTATAATCATAAACAGTTCACAAAATGTTGTCGACATCCCATCTATTCATAGCAGTCTAACAAATCTTTTTTTTGTACATTTTGATATATCGTTTCTTCTACAAAAGAATTAACTAACCAAAACTTTGTTTTTTTGGAATTATTATTTTTTTTACTTTATTTCTTTTTAAAAATAAGCAATTACTAGATATTAAAGTTAACCTGACGCGTCAAATAAAACCACTTTACGTATACATCGTATGTACGGCCCAAAGTAGTTTATTATTTCTCAGGAAGATAGCCCTCTGACAACAATAGCTTAATTACGGAGCGAATCATACTTCAACAATAGATGAAGTGAAAATATTCGCCCCTTCTCTCCCTCTTATGCTTCCAAAATTACACTTAAAATAACACTGTAAGTGGGATGATTGGTATAGGAACACCTAATACGACTTATAACTCGCAGTTGGTTGTCACACCTCCTTTCGAGCGGCAATTTAATGCGTTTATAAATATTTACATTAATATCATCTATTCACTACAAGGTATCTAAATGAAACATACTCGAAATTCTGAGTTTAAATCCCTGTTTGAATCACAAAATTTTCCTTGAAATCCTTTAAGCCGTATCGGAGCGTAAACAGATCAATAGTATAGGCAACCCTCATTCAGTTTTAGAGGCTTGAATGCATGTGTGCGAATTAATATTATATTAATATTCTCTGCGATATATCTAAATGAAACATTCACGAATATGTAAGTTAAATTTCCTGTTATTAAACCCTCAAATTTTCATTGAAATATATTGAGCCGTTTCGGAACCCAATCGAGACAAACATATGGACAGACAGTCAGACAGACACTTCAATTTTATTTATTGGTATAGACTATGAACAAAAGTATTGAAATATTCTGCAGTTATTATTAACATAAATAAATTTAGTGACACTGAAAACTGTTTTCTTCTGTACAATTATGGAACATTTATTAATGAGTCAATAGAAATTAGTAGCTTCAATTTAACTTAGTTAAAATCCTCATGTGTTGAACCTTAAAACTTTCGCAGTTGTGTAATTAATTCCCAAATTCATTTCAAAACATTGTAAGTTCGAGTTGTTGTTGTTGTGGTATTAAGACTGGTCTGATGCAACCATCCATGCTAACCTATCTTGTGCAAGCCTTTTCATTTCATTATATCTAGCACAACCGATAACCTCCCTAATCTACTTAGCTTATTCCATCCTTGGCCTCCTCCTCTGTTCTTCCCCTACACACTTCCCTCAAATGCTAGTTTTACAAGACCTTCATGTCTTAAAACAGGGCCTATTAATATATCCCTTCTCTTAGTAAACGTCCTCCATATTTTCGCTTTTCCCCTACTCTGTTTAGAACTCCCTCGTTTGTGATTCTATCCACCCATCTGTTTTTCAGCATTCGCCTATGGCACCACATTTCAAAGGCTTCTATTCTTTTCCTTTCCGCAGCTCCTATCGTCCACGTTTCGCACCCATATATCGCCACACTCCATACGAACGTTTTTAGCAACGATTTCGTAATATTCACACTTATATTACCTGTAAGTAAATCCCTCTTTTTCGCGAAATCCTTTTTCCCAGTACTATCCTACTCTTTATATCGATTATACTTCTACCATCTCTTGTTATTACGCTTCCCAAGTAGCAGAATTCCTTAACTTCCGTCAAAATATCCCTTCCCTATGTTATTATATTGCTTCCCAAACTACACTCAATTACCTTGGTTTTCCCTCTATTAATCTTCATATTGAACTCTTTCTCCAGGACACCGTTCATAACATTTATTATGGTCTCCAAGTCTGTTTATCATCGGCAAAGCGTTGGGGTTTTATTTCTTCTCCTTGCATTATCATTCCTTTTCCATATTCCGTTTTAACTTTCTTCATCACCTGTTCTACATATATATAATAGAATGGGCGACAAACTGCATCTTTGTCTTACCGTTTTCTTGATTACGGGCAACGATTTCGTAATATTCCTCTTTTTCGCTAAATCCTTCCTTGCCTGTGCTATCCTACTCTTTATGTCTACTATACTTCTACTATCTCTAGTTATTATGCATCCCAAGTAGCTGAAGTCCTTAACTTCCTTCAAAATACCCCTTCACAATCTAACACCCTTTTTATTCCCCTTTTCCATACTACATTCCATTACCTAGATTTTTCCTCTAAGTTCGTAGTAGCTTAATAATATTTTATTAAAATAGTATAAATTCGAGTGCTCCTAATATATTCCTTCTATTTTTGGTTATACATTGATGGTGATTGGCCATTGGCCTCCAATCCTTAAAAAAACTGTTTACCGTGTTCCGTATCAAAGATTGGCGTCAAAATGCTTGTTTTATTTAAATTCATATGACAAGACTGAGTAATGCTTTAATAGCTACGCAGTGCAACGTCTCTCAATTATCTGTACAAATTTAATTTTCTGTAATGATATTACATTACAGCTTCAGCATAGAATGTTGGCGCTAATTTTCAGAAAGCCATCGTATGGAGACTCTAAGGATGAGTTCAGTACAAAAACAAAACTGTAAGCGTGTCGGTGGTAATTAATACGTTTCTGTCCAATATTGGAAATTAACAAGCTAAAAACCACTCCCTCCCTCGGCACAAGCAGCTATATGCATGTAAATGGACTCATTTCAACGCTGTTATACGGCTCGTAGTAAATCAGTCGCGACACATTGAGTTTGCTAAGCGTTCTCCCCGAAACTTGATCGAATTAAAATGTCGAGGCAATAAATCTGATTTGTGAGCATTTAGCGCGACGATCTCCGTGGCACTGCCGCCATAAACATCTGAAGTCTAATTAGCAACGCAGCTGGTGCCATACGGCCGGCGCGAGAAGTGCTTCGGTTTCTAAAGGGGCGTTTAATGTAGGCTCCAATGAGCCTTTATGAAATATCTCAGTACCGAGTGTAGTGTTTCACACTCCACCAAGAGCAAAATCCAACACCTTGCAGAAGCGCCGTGTCGCACACCAGATTAATTAAGCCGATAGGCAACCCAATTATCAAGAGAGGATTTTTCTGTACTTTTGCTGTAATAAAAGTGTTAACGAAAGCGGAGCAAACTGCAATTGTAGGTTTCATCCGAGACGAAACTGTGTGACTTTCCCGCTATCTTCACTTCCTCAGCTACCTGTAGAACGGGAGCTACTTTAGCCGTCTTCACTCTGGAAAGAGTCGCAGAGTAATTTTGCCACTTCATCAACCATCAGAATATCATACATTTCGTTGATCCTGTTGAATGTGGAACTTATGTCCAGCTGGATTTATTACTATGTTCAATAATAATTGTCTGACATATTTTGAATATTCAATCAATAAACTGTCTAAAAGTAAAAAGTAATAAACATAGAAAATAAATTTTAAAAAATGTAGCCGATTTATCAGCAAACAAAATAATATTTATGAAACATAATTTCGACGTTCCGTCCACATTTGTTGACATCATCAGGTAACCAGACAAAAATCTACAAAAACAATTATAATTATGAATGCATAATATTTCGTTAAAATATAAAGTATAATTTCCAATTAAATTAAATAAATAACAGACTTACATTCTTTAATGGACAAAACTATTACAGACTAGCTATGCACGTGACTTGTTACGCGTCGCACTTGGACAAACAGCACTTTTTATTTTTCCCCAAAACGAAACAACAGGTACAGAATTTTGATAAAGTTGAATTCATTGCATAATTATTTCTCAGGGACTTAGCTCTCTGACACCGTTATTTTAATTACGGCGCGAATCCTGCAGTAGATGGAGTGAGAATGTTGCCCTCCCTCTATCCCTCTCTCATTCTACCAAAATCACGCTTATAAGAATACAGTAAGTCCGATGAATGTTATAAGAACGCCTAATAGGACTTATAACAGTCGGTTTTTACGACAGCTTTCATGCTGCAATGCAATGTTATTATTAATATTTATATTAATATCTTCTGAGTTCTGTAAGATATTGAAATTAAACACATACGAAAATTTAAGTTATAATTGCTGTTTCAGTCCCTTAAATTGTCATTGAAATCCGGTTAGCAGTTTCGGAGCATAAATAGATCGAGTTTATAGGTAACCCGCATTCACTTTTTGAAGATTTGGATGTGCGTATGTCAAGAAACATTTCCCGTAGAATGTTTTATATTATATATATATATTTACATTATATTAATATATTATGTAATGTATCGAAATGCAACTTGCACGAATATTCAAGTAAAATCTCCTAGTTTTTAAACCCTCAAAATTTCATTTAAATCTGTTGAGCCGTTTTGGAGCCTATTTCATACAAACTTCCAGACAGACACTTATTGTTTGAAATCAGTTACAAGTACAATGACGTGCTTTAAGAAAGATATATGCAGTGTTGAAGGCTTATGTTAACGAAATAAAAATTTAAGGTACATATTGAAATTAAATTCTAATGTGAAAGTTAATTTAAAATTATTAAATAACAGGAACTCAGTATAATATAATATATATATATATGTGTGTGTGTGTGTGTGTGTGTGTTATTTGCTAATGCCATTAAGATATTAATTGCTGTTTTATTTTATGGTAAATGTAGCATTTATTCATCCACCTTGAATAATAAAAAAACAATTTTATTTTCTCACCAACTGCACTCCTTTATTCACAAGGCATACACCACCACACGGGCTTTCTTTAGAATGGCATATTCTTATTTTAAAAATTCATCATACCTCATTCATACCATCAATTACTGTCATGTAAGGGCTACAAACATAAATTAAACATTTGACTTCAGTGTTATTATGTTGTGAACCACAAGTCGTGAAGAATTGTGTTGTAAAGATTGACGACTATTGGTTGCAATTCTATGTATTATTTTGAAGATAATGGTCTTACAATAACAATTAGAAATGTAAAAATTATATATATGTATGTGAATTACGTTAATTATGTAGAAGTTGGTTTTTATAAATGATGTATGATGAATGTTTTAACAGGTGAATATGGCAATTTAGCCAAAAGCTTATGTGGTGCTGTAAACCTTGTGAATAAAGGGTGAGGTTGCTGAGAACTTAAAATTGGTGTTTCATGAGTTACAGTTAACCTGTGCAAGTTCCTTAGTTTAAGGTAAAAAGTGAACACCAATTTTCTTCTTGTAAGATTTTTATGTTATACCAACCAAATTATGATATTGGAGGAAAATAAGTTGGAAACAGCTCAGTAATTTATAATATTTAATATAAAATTAATTTTGTGTTCCTCAATAAATTTTTATCATAATTTTGTTCCAATTCATTGCTGTAGAAGCACCGTACGGCTTGACTGTTAGTATAGGTAGACTCGCCCGCCAAATCGTTTGTAAACGCATGTCAGTGATGAGTTATTATTTCGCTTTCAAAAACAAAGAGTGAATAACGTAAGCGTGTTGTTTGTCTAAAATGTAATTGGAGATCCATTACGTGTCCACGAAAGAAACTACAGTAATTTATCGTGAAGGCCGCTCAACTGTGAATTGTATAATGAAAGATTCCAATAGGATTGTATACTGTAAGCACTGTAGTGTGCAGATAAATAAAGACATGTTCTTATAAAAAAGAAAAGATATGTACTGTGTGGAAATTTCCGAGTACTCTTATGAAATTATGCATATCGTTATTTTATGTATCATCATATTTCGCACTCTTGACCACAAAGTACTTTCTGACGCCTGACGGAAAATTTAAAATGAGTCTATGAAAGTGTATTTGTTATAAAATGATCAGGTCAGGAGTACCGCAGAGGAGCGTATTCGTTCCCTTTTCATAATTCTAATTCTTGTATACTTCTTATTTAACAATAAATTACAATACTTCAATTGGAACTCTCACTGACAAAATGGTAATACTTTCCTCTATTGATTACCTACAAGACAACCATTACTTCACTACAAATAATATTTACGAAATTGTTAAAATCTTTCCTACAAATATGGCCCATAGGCAATTACTAGTGCACTACAATTCATTAAAATGAAATTTAAATGTGGAGGCGCAAGTGGGAAATCAGAGAGTAATGAAGAAAAATCTGTGCCAGTCAACTTTCCCCCACGGGAAGACTATGTCCCACCAATTTATTTAAATGGAATAGAAATACCTATATTATATATATGTAACAGATAACAAGAAAATAATATGTTTAGAAACCTAAACAAATGGACCCAAAAATCAATAAATTTTAATAGTACCTCGTTAGTTTTTTCAAACCACCACATGAAAATAAACTCGTAATATGTAACAATCGTTAAAATGGTTTAATGGAATTGAACTATGGAAATAATAAAGCAAATTCTAAGAAACCAAAAAATATTACGAATAAAATAATTGAATTTATCTAACTTAATATTAAAAATTAAAAATAAGTAATGGTCGTAAAACTGAAGTAGAAGAATTTAAAACGTTTCGTCCCCAACTTTCGCAACCTCTATTGCATTAATTAAAATTCCGTCTTGCTATCGCAACATGCGGGATCGAAGAGTTCTGTACTTTTCGCCAGTTACTAGATTCGAATATTCACTAGCGTCCCTTCTTATTATTTTAAAGGCCCTGGAAATGTCAACATACTGAGGTGATGTAACCGTTTCGAAACATTTACAGTTCGGGAGATTTAGCTAGTCATGTGTCAACACGATGCGCTATGGGCAATTCCGGCCATAACGTGGTGGGGATAGGCAGGAGTTCAATTTTACTCCACGTTTTGTTAACGCAGCTTGGTAGTGTAAAAGCAATTCTGTAAACATTGGCGCTAGAAAATATATTGCTGTCAGATCAGGCTACGTTATACATCATGAAAATCTTTCGTAAAATGTAATGGATAATATGTTCGGGGTGTGTTAAAAAGACGTTGCAGTCTCATATTCCGTTCCTATGAATACAATAACTGTTTTTAAGAATGATTGTAGCGTTCCGCCAGGCCACTTGAAGAAGTTGCATCTCAAAAGACAATTACTCCCCTTTTCCTTTCCCTGCTGCGCATGCGATGTAGAATCTCACGAACTATACATATTATTTATATACGGAAGTATATACAAAAGAAAAAGCCTAAAATTAAAGCTAAAAAATGTTGAAATTGTAATTGAATTTCCTAAGAAGAAATATCGTAGATTCATTTTTGAGTTATATACCATACGATAATTGATAAGTAAGATAGATAACATTTGCAATTAAATTTTGAGAATAACTGTTCATAACATTTTGCAAGGTTCTATCTCTCTGTTCGCTTCAGTGAAGCGATTATTCATCTCAATTTTTCAACGCTATTGTGTTCCTTTGTTTCAGACGGAGCAATTCGCAGTTTTATGGACCCTTTTCACGCTTATAGTTTTGGGAAATTCTGCGGTTCTTGTGGCTCTCCTTGCAGGGAAGAGGAGAAAATCACGCATGAACTTTTTTATTGTTCAGCTCGCACTGGCAGGTAATAATTCAAAGGTTTCCATCGCATGTACGTAGAATATATTTATGGCATGTCCATTACACAATATTATTGCTGTTATATACTATATCTGATTTCATCTGATTGGATGAAGGATTTTTATTGATTCAATTTTTTGTGAAATTATAGTTGTTGACGTGTGGTTTAAGTTATGGTGTAAAATTTATATCTAAGTATTCTACCAAGCTCTAACTCAATTCATAAATTATAACCCATTAATTATAACGCAGGATCTTTATAAGTAACAAACATTATGAAGTATCCAGCGTTGAATTTTTTAATCCTTTCTGGCTCGCAAAATAAAGCAGTAAGCACATACAGAAATAAGTCCCTAAAGAACCTGGTTCACGTTTGTTGAATTTTGAGTAGCCCGATATGTTTTAGGTTCCTAATACCTTTCTCATATAATTTCTCTTCCAATTTTTTAATAAAATACATTCATTTTACATTATACTCCTCTTCCTCTTTCACCCATTTCATCATGTCTGATCGTCTGAATATAATAGACTTATTTTTCTCTTCCTGCACTATTTTCAATATTTTTGACACCTGATTCTTTATGGAAGTGCTGATAAATTTAAATAAAATTTATTTTAGGATTTAAAAAAAACGAAGCCAAAGAGGACTTTCACCATGTGTTCTGATAACTCAATTAACCATTTATTTTCCTTTAATCAAACTCAATAAATAATTAGATCCGTCAACCGTACCACACTGAAGAGTGAACAGAAATCAAAATGACATGAATTACACTTGTGAAATTCGTAATTGCGTACTGGAAAATGGGAAAGTAAACTATTGATTATTACGGCATTTAGGAGTAGATGAATGTTTTTCTCGAATAACGCGTGGTACATAATTACATCATAGCCGACATATGAATAATATTGTATTTATCTACCAATAACTTACTGAAATACACAGGCTCATTAAACGTTCTTTAACAGAATCATTTACTGTAATGATAGAAAATTATTTAACTTAAAAATTTTATGCAGTAACTCATCAACAGACCGTTTCTGACTTGATGACAAACCTTTCAGACAGAAATAGCCTGAAAGGGTACTAATATGTACAGAAATGTTGTTATTCTCTTAAATAAAAAATTAACAATTAAAAAAAATAATTTAAAAAATGTTAATAGATATTAATTATATCGTACTCTTAAAAGAAGACGTACAAATAAAATATTATTTACTTAAATGTAATTAATTTGTACAACTGTTTCACTAAATGCTCACGATGTACCACAATTAATATTTGTCGTAGTGTGACTTATGATTACCGAATATTACAGCCATTAATATTAATGAATATACTGCACTGTAATGGATTATAATTTCTGAATTTGTCTGATGAGGTCGCGAGACCGAAGACAGAGCCTCTGGCGCCAGTTTTTGTCCTTGTGTTACTTACGCGACACATTTAGCCTTTATAGTATAGAAGATATCAGACATAATACATTTTAAAATGATTTTCTAAGTATTTAAACTCAATAAACATTTAAATAGGATGATTTCAGAGAATTTATGCTGAAGAAAAGACTGTTGGTACCTATTCGAGTACTATAGGAAACATCCTCAAAATAATATAAATGGTGTTGTTATAGTAGTAATCTTAGACGTGCTAACTTATTCTGTGCAAGTCTTTTCATTTCTACGTAACTACCACATTCAGGGCCTGTGATCAATTTATACAATTTGGGTGTGAAGAATATGATTAGTGTATTGTAGGTGAGCCTAGCTTCGGTTTACAGGAATGGTGATATGCTGAATCGGTCCTTGGACGTCGACTCGGATTAGCTCAGTGGTTAGAATCGTAGCTCGGAAATATGAAGATCTGGGGTTCGAGTCCCTGATCCGGTCGAGATTTTTCCATTCTTGTCCTCCTCATAAAATATTCTATCTCTTTTGTTATTACTCCAGACACTAATGCTGATCTTACAGAACACTCGTGTCTCAGAACGTGGCCTATTAATTTTTCCCTTCGTTTGGTCAGAGTCCTCAATATACGCCTCTCTTCCCCTGTTCTGCTTAGAACTTCCTGGTTGGTCAGCCTATTCATCCATCTGATTTTCTGCATTCTTCTAAAGCATCACATTTCAAAAGCTTCTATTCTTTTCCTTTCTGCAACTTCTATCGTCCAGGTTTCGCACCCATTTAACGCCACAATCCATACGAACGTTTCTTATTATGATTTCCTAATATTCATACTTATATTAGCAGAAAGTAAATTCCTTTTTTTGCGAAGTCCTTTCTTTCCTGTGCTATCCTACTCTTTATATCTACTATGCTTATACAATCCCCAGTTATTATGTTCTCCAAGTAGCAGAATTCTTTAACTTCCTTCATATTATCCCTTTCCAATCTAACACCTTTTATTATTCCACTTTTCCTCATACTACACTTTATTACCTTGGTTTTCCCTCTACCTTAAATATTATTTATAAAAAATACGCTCTGTAACGGAGCTGGCAATAATTTGTCTCCTCTGGAAATTTAAACTCATTAAATGTTTGGGTATCGCATAAAAGTAGAGCTATCTTATGTTAATGTTTAGCGCTCTCTGTACTTTCTGTGACGTTAATGTTAAACAAAAATATTTGTTCATAATTTTAAGTTGACAATAAATAGTGATGAGAATTTCATTGGTAAAGCGTGATTTCGGAAGGTATGGTTTGTTTAGGTTTCGATTCAAAACGTTTCCTTTTCTTATATGTGTGTATGTGTAGTCGGATAGGGGTTGGGGATGAAGGGGTTGTGTGTTTCCTTGGATAGTAACTACACGAGTGATAATGCAGTCAGTCTGGGCAACCCTGGACCGTCGTAAAGTCTTTATCGGCGCGTCTGTGCTGGAGGCTCGATCAACCGCAAGGACAAGAACCTCGACACTGCTTCTGTGATCGATAAAGTGATAAGGGAAGGAGAAGCGGACAGTCAAGAGCTAGAAAAAGATAGAGTGTCTCACATCGGAACAAGCACCGACACGATCAAAACTAATACTATTACGTGGGACTTGAAAAATGTTCTCCGAGGTACAAAGTTGGGTTGACCGTCGTAATAATTCAGCAGTATCTCGGCTAAAACTCCGGTAAAGAATACCACTGCAGAAAAAATTGGAATGATTGCGATACTAAGCGGTTACAAATCTGTTGAAGCGTTAATATTGTGAAAATTTTGTCTGCACATTTTTCCATTGGAATTAATTTCTATAGCATGTATAAGGTAATGGTTTCATATACTATAAAATGATAATACGATGAATGAGCTAAATCAGGACCACATCATATTATTATTTGCCATATCCTGTCAAAGAAATACGTATAATAAAAATTCAGATCACAACGATATTTGAAAATTATTTCAATCAACCACAAAGGCGCTCATTCATACCTTTCATTGAAAATTAACACCTAATTATATATAAAGCTAAATTAATTCTTCTCCCTTTTGTAAACAGATATCTGTAATGAGTTTTTACACTAATACGCCTTTTTAACATGATCACCAAGGGGTTTTTAAATGACAAATTAAATAGCTTTGGCATAAAAATTCGATAATATTCCACAAAAATAATTTAATGTAGCATTCATTTTCCCCTTATTCTACTATCAGATGTAAGTAAAATCATTTTATATTCATTAACTTCTGTGATAAATAATTCAACCATTTAATCCACAAATACTCTACAACACATATTACAGAATTTTTTAAACAATATTATCACGTTTTATGCTGCTCTGCACCTCTTGCACGAACCAATTTGTATCGTTGAGCTTATTTCATGACAACATTGGTCACTGTCGTTCTCCGTTTATCTTTTCTGTTTCGTATATCGGTGGCTCTGTATACAGAAAACATTTTTCTTTTGCCTTATTTCGCTCTTAGAAATGTCACGGGATAAAATTTTCTGAACGTTATTCCTTAACATACGATGATTGAAAATTCTATGCAATGGATGGTACTCTGTGTTTTGATTCATGCTGTAATTTGAAAAATACTATAATTGAATTACATTAGATTTGTATATTTGAAGTTATATGTCAGGAATCATATAAACTAATTCAAAAAATATTTTAGAATGCGACCGAAGAAAAACAAGAAATTCAATTTTTTTTGGGGGGGGGGGTGGTGTGCTACATAGACTTACGAAAATTGACTCAAGAGATTATATTATTAATCATTTATTTCAGCTAGGATTAGGAGAATATGTTTTGGAGGCAGCTGTACCAAATAATACCTTACATTTCTAATTACTCCCTCTTGTAAAAGGAAATATTTAAAAAGCTGCTTAATATTCCATTATGATGTCGTTCTATTAAGGAAAGAAAATGTTTTCAAGCCTTCATACTGTGTTAACGGGATTTAATTTTAAATCTATCGTATACCCTACGAAGTTAATTTTGAATTTCCAGACAACAATGGGCATGTATTTAAGCCCCTTGTAAATATGTTTTGAACTTGGTAAAATGTCTAACTTTCCCACGCCTCGTTTGTAACAATTCTCATTCTAATTCCAGAACTTTCTCATGCCCCTGTCCATTGATCAGTTTTATCTGTTTGAAATATTTCTCGTACTTGATGCAGTTTGCAAATTTTATCAATTTTTTTTTCGTCCAAAAGAGCCATGGAGTGAGGTTTCGTGTACAGCTAAATTTGTTATACCTAAAGAAGTCTCAAATGAGAGACGAAACGTTGTATTGCTTAATATTTAAATTATATTCAAAAATAACAAAGAGGCACATTTATTTTATATTTAATTGTCATATAAACTATTTATTTTCTTCTTGTTACTCTATAATAACCTGCTACATGGATTCAAGTCTAGGTTAACAAACAAAATAAGACTTATCGTTTTACTTTGTTTATTATAATTCCCACAAAAATAAATCAGGAGAGGAGGGAGGACGTTCATGGACTGTACTGATTTTCTCTTGATAAAAGTTATGTTATAACACATTCCAGTCAGTCTCAATTCATTGCACTTCCTTTCTAAACCGTTCACGAATTTTTTTCCAAAATTAATTCACAACCCTTTTGGCTATCTGTTTGACAACCGAGTAGAGTCTTCGTTACAACGATGTCTCAGATATCGAAGAAAGATAAGCATTGCTCATTTTTCTCTTGGGGTCGACGCAGTTTTCCAAAGAATTGTTTGCCTGTCCCTTTCGGAATCGTACGTCAAAATCCACATCTTATTACTTATTTTAAGATAAGATTGTACCACAATCATAATAACTTTTAACATTATGTTAAAAATAACAATAAAGGCTAAGAGCAATAAATATTAAATTTATTTTCATGATGTTTAAATAATATAAAACATATTCAAAAGTAAAATGATTAATATTTTCAAAGATATAGACACTATTTAATATATTATTTACTCACTATTATTTAATAGACCAAAAATAGTATTTTTAAGTAAGATTTATGCAAATTTAGTAAACTTAATACTTGTCATTTGATTAAACCAAACCACAAGTACTCAGGAAATATCTTTATTCTCTAGATATTAATGTCAGGAGATTTCGGAACTTGACAATTTTCATCTGTCAATATAATAAAAAAGTACGTCCATATTTCTTAACATAAAATATGTTTACGTCAATCTCTTGTACAAAACATATTGATTAATCAGTTTTTATGATTCATCGAGATGGTTTGAACATTTTTACTGATTTGAGAATAAAAATATTTCCTGAGAACTTGTGGTTCGATGAACTTACAAGTGTTATATTGCCAAAAATGTTTAATTAAACTACAGTCTTTTAAAATAACCTAGATTCAATTTAACATGGAATAATTTACATTGTAATTATCACTCATATTGATCATTTTCGATCGTTACATAATTCTACATATAGCTATCATTCTTATTTGATCTCGACGTGATTTCACCTTAATGGTTTATCATTCTTTTGTTGTTTTTATTATTATTATAGTATTTACAATAATTCATAGTTTCAAGCAAAATGTTTTAACAAAATTTATGCATAACTGAATGAATATACATAATATGCAAATTTAATTGAGGAATTAATATGGCAGGCAGTACTGATATATGAATACATTAAATTATATATTATTTTTCAGTTGATAATTGCATGATGTATTGAATGTTCAATTTTCAAATATAAATGAATTTGTAATAAAATTCACAAGTTTTATAGAAATATTTTATTTCACTTCGATTCGTACACAAGAACGGATTGCATTTAAGTGCTACTCACTCGAAGAAACAACAGTACATAAAAAAACTTCAATCTAAAGTCGTTATGTCCAAATTAATTTATATTAATACAATCTATGAGGTTACTAAATAATAGTATTAAAAATAAATATTAAAATAATAATAAGTGTTGTAATATTAGACTCTCATTTGGATTTTACATTTGCCAAAATTATTTATAAATTTTGAATATTGGTGAGGGTTTCAGCAATTTTTTATGTTTGTGTAAATTTAAAATGTCTATCATTATAATAGATGGCTACTAAGATTGCCGAAAGCTTAATTAAAACTCAAAATTAATATATATTATTAGAGGAAAAATTTATTAAAAATATATTTTACATTGTTTTCTTATAGAAATTTATTTCGAAGGACGTATCCTCATTTTTGTCTGACTTAGTACTATGCCTGATTCGATATTATATTGTGCCTTTTAGTTTCTATTTGAACCACTCATTGCATTTGCAGTGATTAACAGCCGGATTTAAACTAGAAAACCCTCGGCTGTTATTTCTCGCGAAGGATTTGACCTTGCACCAATAAAAACTTTTAAAATGAAGGACGGACCAAGGAGCGTTGACGAAAAATCACAGTGTTTTGTAATGAGCTGTATAAAATTTTTTATTACGACATGGCACGGGCATCACCCCATGTTCCTTCCTGTCTGAAGCGCACTATTGTGTACTTAACGGAAATGTATCACATCACATTTGTCTTACAGTTGATACAATTGTGCCCCAAAATATTTTGTCGCTAACCAGAATTTAAAAAAATGAACGTAAAGCAGGAGTAGAAATACAAGTAATTGTTCCTACTGTAGAAACGGTCGCAATGATCACTGTGACTACCCTATTACCTTTGTTGACTGTCCATGTTTTATTTCGGTGCGAAGTCTGCCTGTCGTACTAATTGTAAATCAGAAGGTAATCGATGCTGGCAGCAGCACACACCAGAGAACACAGCTCATGGCGCGGATCCAGTTCGAGTCCTCGCAAACGCACGCTTTCTTTCGGAAGGGTTGGGCGATATAGGAGGGGGGTGGGGGAGAGTGTTAAAACTGAGACTGCTTTACGGCCTCCGAAGGGAGTGTCAGCTTGCTTTGGTTTATGTTCATGACGACGACGGGCGGGACATCTGAAAGATGCCAGGATTCAGCAGTGCCGCAGTAAAGAGAAACAACGATTCAATAAAACCAAAAGAGAAACGTCCTTTCGCCACCCCGGCACCTTGTGTAGGGCACTTTTTTCTTTCTTTATTGTGAATATTTATAATGAAATGTTACATGACCCAATAATGTAAATGCATTGCATCCTGGCCGTTAGGTAATTTAAAAAGTGGTATATAACTTCAATATATAAAGTGATATCAACAGCTAAGGTCATTAGCGACTACTTTACAATTTTTGGGGATCTTATCTTCATTGTAAGGGTTACTCGATTTGGGAGCACAAAGACGTACACAAGCATCCAAGCCCTAACCACGAATCGAACCCGGGACCTCTGTGCTACGAGGAAACTAGCCACTAGACTAAAGAGGCCAGAATGCAAAATTTTAATTTCAATTTGGCTAATATAATTACAATTACGACGTTTCAGCCATCTGTGTAGAAATCATCAGGTAATTTTTTAAATAGAAAAAATATATATTGTTCAGGAGATTTAGCTAGTCATGTGTCAAGACGATGCACAGTGGACAGCTCCGCCGATATTGTATTCATTTTGTTAACACAACTTGGTAGTGTAAAAGCATTATAATTATATTGGTGTAATAGGGAAAGTTAATTTCAAAGTTAGCTAGAGTCTTCAGAGCCGGACAGTAGACGCTGAGTAGTGGAACATGAGAACCGTGGCCACCAGCTTCGTCGCTGTAGCCCATGAGAAGCGCTATGTCAGCATTCCCCTCTCTGGAAGCACCTAGACGCTGCATTTACGACAGCCTGCATTCTTCCCAAAACTCCCCTTCCATTCTCCTTTCCCAACAGCGCATGTAAACACGCCATGTAAAATCTCACGAACAATACATAATGTGGACGACACTCAATCATCCACATTATGTAATGGTTTATTTCTATTTAAAATTTCAATTATATTAACTTAGTAGTAATTAAATGTTTAGTTGTCAAATTTGGCTTTATTTAAATTATTATACTTTATGTCAGATAATTTATTTTTGGGCCTTGAATATCGTCAAGGTCTTACAAACCGTGAACTATTATGAATCAGCGTACGTGATCAGAGACACCTACAGATCATTGTTTTGTCTCATTTTATTATGATTGGTCTGAAATATCCATGGCACATTGAAGCGTAGAACGCTGGTACACTGCACCCTATTTTTACACTTAAAAGAGGAATGTTCTTATAATGTACGAAATGAACCGAAAATATTGATTCCGTATAACACGAGATCACTTCTAATATTAATTGACCTTTTGGCGTTTTAGAATTTCAGAAACGGTACTTCAAACGAAAAATTGCAGGAGGTCGTGGGTATACTCGGTTAATGGGACAGAAAAAACCAATACAGTTGATTTAGCTCCGATATTCGGCCACATGCCTCCTGAAAGCCTTCCGTTGTTGTGGAAATGTTTTCTGGAATTGCCAGCGAAAATGTTTCCTTTTACCGTTACATGATTTACTGAATAGTTCTCAAATTTATTTCTCAGAGATACGCAGAAGAAAAAATTTTCATAAGCGCGTATACTCAGAATATTTCCCTCAAAATTATGAGATATCACGTTCCCGATAACATAAAGTGACGTGAAGAAAAGAAAACATATTTGAGCAGAGCGAAAAGTCAATAACGGCATAAAAATCTCGAAAAATCCCAAACTATAATAATATAAATATATTAGGGACGACAGAAAAAACATTAATATAGAGTAAAATATTTTATCGTACAGGCAGAAAAAAATTAAATACTCATTCTATTAGTCAGCTATCCCCCTCTCTCTTAGGGGCGAACCTATGGAAACTCCAAACCTCAAATGGTAATTCCAACCTCCACCATATTGTCATTCATCCCAATTGCTTAATAATTTAAATTGGAACTGTCTCAAAGTTTACGTGGAAATAAGAATGAGACAATCATAGCATTTCGTAATGCACTGAAAAAGTGATCCATAATTTTCCAGACAATTATTTTCATTTCTCTCATATCTCTGCATCCAAGAAAACTTCAACATAAAGATAATACTCCTCTCTCAAAGTAGAATCAATAATATCCCGCTCGCATGCCGAAGATAATAAAAAGTTCCGTAAAAATAAACAAATGTATATACCAATAATTGCCATATTAAATATTATTCCAAAATAATTCATTTTATTTTTATATTCTAAAATACATTCAAGTAAATAAATAGGTACTGTAAAATATGAAAATAAAATAACGTGCATGCAAATGGGGAGATAAATCTTGATTTATTGATGCATAATTATTGTACAACCGGAATAGGAAAAGTCAAACACAGTTCAATAAATATATATTCAAATACAGTCTTAAAAAGTACAAAATTGTAATTTTGAATAGGATAGTACACATAAATAATAAATTCTAATATAAAAGTTATAAAGAGAAAAATTATAAAATGTACAATTTTTCTATGATAAAAAAATAGAAAATATACATGAATAATAAAGTAAATCGTCAAATAAGTGCGAAAAATAATTCACGTAATTAAAGAAAAAATATATTAACACAAATTTTAGTTCTCCTTGAAAATAAAATAATTAATGGGCTGATGTTGACATAATTCATTATAATCCGTAACATCCTTCGTAATGATTTTGAATAGGTTCTTATTATCATTATTTTTTCATTTATGAATGTAGTTACTTTACGATAATTAAAATATTTCGAATGGTATGAATGATATATGGTCCCAGTTATTTAAGTCGTTGTTGTAATCATCCTTAGATTGGTTTGATGCAACCGTCCATGCTAACGCATTCAGCGCAAAGCTTTTCATTTCTACATAGCTACTACATCCAATACTCCCTAATCGGTTTATCGTATTCCATCGTCAGCCTTCCTCTTCCATTCTTACTCCACACACTTCCCTCTAATGATAATTTTACTAGACCCTCCTATATAAGAGCGTAGCCTATTAATATAACCCTTTTCTTGGTCAAAGTCCTCCATACTGAACTCTTATTTAAGTCACCTCGTGCAAATTACTTTTTACTCATTAGGTAATTCTATCTGAGTCACCTAAAATCTTCGACTATGTTACTAAAATTACTAGGAATAAGTACATGCATTTTAATTCAATTTAGTTTGGTGCCAGTAAATACCAGAATATTTCCGGAAAAATTAATTATTCCCAGGAAAAATTCATTACTTGTACGTTTCGGCTATTAAGAATTTTTATGAGCATAGAAATAAATTATTGAGAAATAATGCTCATTCACAACCTCTAAATAAGCTAGTCAGCAATAATTAGAATGGATGATCAAGAAAATAGTAAGACAAGGATACAGTCTGTCGCCCATGCTGTTTGACATATATACTACAGGGGATGCAGAAAGTTAAAAAGGGATATGGAAAAGGAATCAAACTGCAAGGAGAAGAAATAAAAACCCTACGCTTTGCCGATGATATTGTAGTATTAGGGGAGTCAGAAGAAGACTTAGAAACCATAATAAATTGCATGAACGTTGTCTTGGAAAAAGTTCAATATTAGGATTAATAGAGGGAAAACCAAGGTAATAGAGTGGAGTATGGGGAATAGTAAATTACCAAAGCGTGTTAGATTGAAAAGAGATATTTCGAAGGAAGTTAAGGAAATGTGCTACTTAGGAAGCATAATAACTAGGGATGGTAGAAATATAGTAGGCATTAAGAGTAGGATATTACTTCCAGGAAGGCTTTCGCAAAAAAGAATAAATTACTCACGGATAATATAAGCGTGGCTATAAAGAAATCGGTGCTAAAAATGTTCGTATGGAGTGTGGTGCTATATGGGTGCGAAACGTGGACGTAGAAGTTGCCTTTGAAATGTAGTGCTATAGGAGAATCCTGAAAACCCGATGGGTGGATAGAATCACTGACGATGAAGTTCCAATCTCAATAGGGGAAGAGCGGATAATATCCAGGACGTTCAGCAAGAGAAGGGAGAGATTAATAAGCCACGCTTTAAGACATGAGGGTCGTTTAAAATTTGAATTAGAAGAATGTGTGTGGGGTAAGAACAGAAGAGGAAGGTCAATAATGAAATACGCTAAGTATATTAGAGAGGTTGTGGGATGTTTTATTTATGCGTATTTGATAAGGCTTGGGCAAGATAAGTTAGCATGGAGGATTGTATCAGACCAAACTTATAGCCGATTACCACAACAACAACGTTTCGGGTATAAATAAATGTAAAGCATGATAAAGATATACAATAATAACTCAGATAATTATTTTAATAAAAAATTTCAACATAGTAATAATACAAAAAAGTGGGTTCTCTTCAGATACAAATTTAGATTGAAACGTTGTTTTATTACATTTCAACATCGACCCGACCGTATTATAAAGACTCTATAAAAAATTAATTTATTAAAACGTGTTTCAAATTTGGCCGGTTTATTATTTTATAATTTATTGAATTCTGATATATGTAAAGATTAATAACAATAATAATTAATCAGGCTATAGCCGAAAGATTCTACTAATAAATAAAAGTATAAATCTTTTTATTATTATTTTTTAAATTTGACTGATGGCTAGGGTACTTCCTTTTATTGGTTGGTAGAGTGTTAATGATTTTATTTCAAATAATGATAGATCAAATAATTGATATATTAACGTTAAGCAATTTTTTCAATTTTCAGCGTTTAAATGTACCTCTTCTGTCCTTGCAAAGGTTTTATTGAGTCTTTCTCTGAAAATGAAAGATCGCTGTATAACAAAGGAAAGTGTCTCGCGGCAGTTGCTTGCATCACCGCAACTTAACAGAAACGTAAAATCGTCTTTCCAGGTCGGATTTCACAGTGGGCTCCGGTCACCGGTGGCCCGCAGAAATAGCAAGCAGAATTCACAAGCCGATCAAAGGGAAATATGGCCGTCTGCAACAAGGTGATTTGTAATTGCGTAAAATAGCGTAAAGGTATCGATTTATGAGGGCGTACATAATCAATTATGGAGGAAAATTTGATGTTAATTTATGCTTACATACAAGGAGAAAGCAGCAGATGGATGAGATTTTAGTCCAGTGGTATTTGTACGACAATAGCATATACGATTCCATCAGTCAAAATACATTTCTTTGTTATTCTCCAAACGACAATTAGTTTAATTCAGAGCTTCGGGGTAAACAAATATAATTACATAGTTTACCTGACAAGTAAATGTATAATAATGAGTTAAATCAGCCTCTTTGACAGGTTTTTTAATTTAAATATTAAACATTACAACGCTTCGTCTCTTATTGGAGACTTCTTCAGGTACTAAAAATAAATTTAATTGTATAACATTGCGTAATATGTTATGAAAAAAAAATTAAATACAAAACATTGTTTTAAACTTACAAAATTTAGCTGTACATGGAACTTCACTTCGGCCGAAATGCAGGAAAGTGCCGCAAATCTGGCAAATTTAAACCAACAATTGACTACAACAATAAAAAATCATATATACAATTGTTGATATCAGTTTTTTACGTTTTCTAATGTGGAGTATTTCGCTTATTATTCTCGAGAATTTTGTTCTTCATCTAGAGTTTCGAGATGGTCCCAATCAATTTGCTGGTTATGTATTATGATGTGCTTAGATAAAACGGAATGATTTTGTGAGCTGCTTTTTTAATGTTATTCATGTGCTCCGAAATCCGTATTTTTAATGATATTGTTGTCTGCTCTATATACATGTCAGACCACCCCCTTTTCCAAAAGACAGCAATTATTTATAGTCTATTAGACAAAGATTGATACACTGACCACGGAATGTGTCACGGCAGATGACAGTCCGCAGTCGCCTCGGTAGGTCTAGGCCCTCATGAGGGCTGTTGAGCTATTGGAAGAAGAAAGAAGAATAATTAGACAAAGCTATCAAATTATCTCATGAAAAGTACCACGCCAGTAATATATTCAAAGTTAAAGAAATTATCCTACTTAATGGATATTTCACCAAGTTTATTAACAAACATATCAATATTAAGTATAAAAGTAGAAATTCACAGTGCATTAAGGACAATAATAATAAAAATTTCTTATTTCATATTACCCTACATATCTTGCTTAAAACATAAATTAATATAAGTATTCAAAAGAATGATATTAAGATTATTTACAAAAGCAATAATAATTTGAATTTTGTTAAAAACTTTAAAGAGAAAATTGAAACTTTATATAAGCACAATATTGCATGTATAATTAATTGCTTGCCAAGCAACATACGTTAATTTAAAACCATGTTTGGTATTTTAAAAAATCTTCATAACATATTACCCAATGTAATCCATTGTAAATTTCTTTTTGATACTTGAAGAAGTCTCAAATGAGAGATGAAGTGTTGTAATGTATAATATTTAAATTTAAAAGAGGGCGATTTAACTCATTAAATATAATTACTACTCGCCACGGAAATATTATCTCTGCCAAAGAGATAAAAACTAATACAAATACATTGTATCCGTTTCTGTGCCGTGAATGAATAGAAACGATTCTAAAATTGGTATTTACGTCTCTTTGACGTCCTTCATCATCACTTTGCCTAAACTGAAATTTGAAAAACACATTACGCAGCCTATTGGATGCGAATTCAGTGCTTATTAACTTAGAACTTTTTATCTTAATACGTGATTGTAGAACACGGGCTTTAATTAATTACAACTTCTGCATATGATAAGACTAGAAGAGAAATCTTGTTCTCCCACAATGCGGGTTGCTGTGTGTTTAACCCAGGTACACTATCAGATGAGAGGGGAAGGAAATGGATAGCAGACGAAGCAGCATTAATGAGCTCGTTAGCGCTATCATATAACATATTTCACCGTTCAATGGATGCGCATCATTGGCTGCGTAAAATACGAGTATTGAGGCTCTGGTGCGCACTTAGAAAGGGAATAAACCTTGAACTTCAAACTAATGTACTTAACTTGTTAAACATTTCATGTCTTTTAATGTCACAATAAATTATACGCGTTTATTTTTCAGACAACAAGAACACAGATTTTTTGAAAATATAGTTGATCGCTTCAACGCTTTTTTTGTATCTCTCTCCGAGAGCAATGGACAGAATTTCAGCTGAAAATTATAAAAAGTTATAAATTGAAATACAAGGACTTAATTTGATGCTTTGCTATCTAAGCTATACCATTTATTTAAAAACCTCAACATTTCTGCTTTTTTTAAGTAAAACTTTATTTTTCAGCTTTCATTAAGGGGCATAAAGACCCAACCATATTTTCTCCAGAATTAATGTTGTATAATAAATTGTTCACATTTTGGTTTTTGTTATATAGGCCAAACCAAAAGAACATTAATTACCATGAATGCAGGGCAAGAGTTTAATTTGAATACTTAGAAACGAATACTATTAATCATTTAATCACAATTTTAATAACGCCACAGTAATAGACGTGAAACTTCATTATAGTAAAAGAACAATTACAGACATGTTATAAATTAAATATTATTCCAGTACTGTCAATATCAAACTTTAAACTGAAAATATTAACAAATTATATGATGTGACATTTTATATTTGACGTATCCTATTTCCTCAACCGAGGACTAATGGATTGAATAATAAATCTAAAGTTCTTTGCTTCTTTCGAATTAAACCGTGGTTTTTGATCTTTGCTTTACTTTTCATCAACAAAGTCATATAATGACGTAAAGGCAGCGTTGAAACGTGCGGTTATATATATATATATATATATATATATTTTTTTTTTTAAAAAATATTCAGCTTAATTGTTTCTATACGAAAAAGTATCTAAAAACTAAGGCCACATAATTTTTTATCTATACAATAAAACTGCCTGTTTCACATACAAATCTAAAAGAGAACACCAATTTAGACCAAATTTGGTACACGTGTTCTTTGAAACCCGGAAATCGGCACTATTGGTGACGGGGGTGGAGGGGCAGAGAATTTTAAATAAGCCAAAACGGCCAATATTTCCATCATATGAAAACATTCTTGACTCAATTAATTAGATAGTGTGTCCTCCAATACTGCTAGCTTATAATTTTTACCCCATCCATAATGGAAACGGATTATTCTTAGGGGTTATGGTATAAAACAGTAGAGATTTGGCTCTAAACCGGTGTAATGTGAGCCGCTGAGTTTATTTCTGAAATGAAAAATGCAACTTAAGCTATAGTTCATCCCCTTAGAGAGGTTGCAAGGGGGTGAAACAGATTTCCACATTTTGTTTTTACACATGGAATAATTTCGACTAAATTTTGAGTACGTGTTTTTCGTGATCCAAAAATCAACACTGTTTTGATAATACACGGCGGGGGTGGAGGTGGTAGAAATTTTTAAATAACCAAAAGCGTACAATATTTACATCAAATAAATACAGTTCTGGATCAATTAATTTGGTATCATTTTCGCTTAATTTGTTTGCGTGTAATTTCAACCCCATTCATCGTCAAAGTTGATTATTGATAGGAGTGGGGGTGTAGGGGACCTCATATGAAAATAAAATGAAAAAGTCAAGTTTGGTATCGAAATCGGCGCTATACGAGTCTTTGTGTTTTATTTTGACATTTAGCATGTGATTTAATTTGCAGTTTATCGCCTAACAGAGGGGTGGGTCGCGATAAAACACATTTCTACTTAAGTTTAAGTTTAGCGATCATCAGTAGGGGCAAATTAAGTTCTGTTACAATTGGAGGTATTTCAATCGAACTAGTTTATGTTACTTAGATCCATGTTGATCACTTGATGGGTAGAATAACCCCTATCTCCTTCAGTGGTGTAGCTCTTACCTTCTTATGGTACCGAAGCTAATTATTACCATCGTATAATACTGGACATAATTTTGCCTTTCTATTCGGTTACGTAAATACCTCTGACCTTCTTAGTATACTGGTGCCAATTTTTATTCACTTAATGTACGAGGAGTATTTTTTTATCAGTAAGATTAATGAAAATATTTTTAGCACTGCTATGTACCGGGAATATTTTTTAATTCTCTGGAGATTCTGGGAGTGTATTTGAGGTCAATGTTGTGACGCTTTCGGTGCCCGTTTGGTCATATGTTGATTAATAAATAAGTAATGTACCGGGATAATATAAATAATTATCAGGGCAACGCCCGGTCCGCAGGCAATCAATATATAGGACGTAAAATATATACCTTTTCCTTAAATTAATTTCTAAAAATTAAATCAGAACTTGATTATTTCCTTTGCAAATGAGTGTGCCAAATACCTACTCTGAAAAGTAAATAAATCGTATTACTTTCGCTATGGCAGCATTATCCTCAGTCTATTGCTCATATAAGTAGTCTTAAAATATCTCGTGACAGACCGCTGTCATAATTACCTAATTATTTTTCATAGTATTTGTTGTTGTGGTGTTCAAACCTAAGACTCGTCTGACGCCATCCTCAATGGTAAACTATCTTGCGCAAGTCTTTTCATTTCCACATAACTACCACATCCCCCCTAATCTGCTTAGCGTAGTCCATCCTTTGACTCCCTCTTCTGTACTTACCCCACACACTTCCCTATAATGCTAATTTTTCAAGACCCTCATATCTTAAACGTGGTCTATTAATCTATCCCTTCTCTTGGTCAACGTCCTCCATATTGTTCGCTCTTCCCCTATACTGTTTCAATTGTAAGAACTGGTGACTGCCTTCTGTCGAGGTTATGTATAAGCCATCATTCTCGATATTTTATTCGAAATCCTTCACATAATGAAACGCTTTTTCCAAACCTACCAACGCTATGAATGTAGACCTGTTGTTTCTTTTCCCGTCTTCTACAATTAGACGCAAAGTCAATATTGCTTCTCTTGACCCTATATTCTTCCTAAAACCAAACTAATCTTCTCCTAACTTGCATTCTATTTTACGTTCCATCCTCCTATATACTATTTTTGTTAATGTTTTTCATGCATGAGACACTAAACTAATTGTCCTGTGCTGTTCGCATCTATCAGCTCCAGTCTTCTTCGGTATGGTTATTGTTACATTTTTAATAAAATCGTCTGGTATTCTTCTTGTTTAGAGTATTTGAATGGAACTTTAAAGACGTTTCACAGAAGAAAATATAATACGCGAGCTCTCTTCATAATATCTCTAAGTCAACAATATTTAATTTTTCAATATCTTATTTAAAATTTGAATCATCCTTCTGTTCCACTCTATATGGTAAACCTTATTATCAAAAAGAGTGGGAAGAACTGGTCTTTGACAGTTGAGTTAGATTCATGAATTAGTTTTTAAACGTATATGTAGTTGGAAACATAACAAACTGTTCTGTTGTCTTTTAGCCACGCCAGACCTAAGTATTTTTAACGTTATATTTTACGTATTTCTCCACAGATGCCTAGTTGATAGCGGTAGATCATGTCCAACCTGAGTGATTTCTCTGCCTGACGCCAGTCAAGAACACGTTCATTAAAATGTTTATTTTTCCAATACAAGAGAGACAAAAATTATATTTCAAATATTCTCGTGATTTTCACATCAAGGACTGTATAATAGAATTAATTAAAACCATATCGTCCACGGATTCCGTTTGATCCTCAAGTTTTGTCGAGCACACGTTTAACTGAGTTATCCGTAGATCCTATGTTCTACTCTTGTTTAATGTAAAACATCCTAATTGCTATATGTAATTAGTTTATTAATTATTCAGATAAGTACGGCTGTAAAATCAGAAAGCGTCTCAAGTTCATTTCGTAGACAGTTTGATTTTTAAGTAACATTCTCGTGTATTTCGAGTCCACTTCAAAAATAGTAACGTGCGGTGCATGTAGTAGTTCCGTTTAAGTTGTCTTTCTTACTATCGGTATGTTATTTGTCACATGTGCGACATTACATAAATAAATATTCGTATGAAAACGAACAAACAACGTTTATTATATTTTTACAAAATGGTTAAACCGTTTTATAATGCATGAAGAAAACACGAGCACTCTATATCTCAGGCCTAATGGGTATAATATTTTTGCCAGTAGTTTTTCCTCGGTATTGCTGTACCGGTTGTAGCTGGTTCTGTTGCACCAGTAGTAAGATGGACTGGAAAGAGGGCAGGATCTGGTGCTTTGGTTCGCGTCTCGGGAAATGCAAGCGGGGCCTGGTCCTGACGTGACGTCACTGGTCGTCAGCCACGGGCGAGTTTGATATCTCTCGATTCAACGTACAAAGTACATGTAATATTTGAAATGAATATAATTAATAAACATGGAAACAATAAGTTCGGTTGACATATGAATTAAAATTATTTAAGTAAATTTATTCAATTAACTAATTAAATAAATTGTTTATATATATATAAATGTATACAGACAATGAATCGTCGTGTGTGATACACTCCCTTGGATGTCTCACACGCATCCAGGTCCAAGCAAAGCAAAGGAATACAGACATCAACAATACGTTCAGTTCAAAGAAAATATAACTTCAATTGTTTTTCGTTACTGTTTATTCATTGTAGTTTTCACTATTTGTGACCAGTATTAATTTCCTTTGTGGTCAACAATTTAACATCAAACGTATATTAATGTTACACTTTTAAATTAATTAAATCACGCGAAAAATAATAATAAATGGAAATGACATATTTGCGAACTCAAAGATATTTCTGTTTCCAACCAGGGAGATGCTAACATACCAGAGACGTTGTTGCTTACGCGCGAATTATTACTATATTTGAAAAGAAAAGAAATG